>OY720441.1:344427405-345064090 GCA_963082915.1 Dolichopus griseipennis
GTAAGCCTTGCGGCCCGTTGTGCAGCCACTTTCAATACTTTCTCTAAATTTATAAGTATTTATTTTTTTTATATTATATATTAGTATATTTGACTATATTACTTTAGTTTTATTTTTTAATGAGATAAACAGTCTAAAAATATTTCAAACGTGCATTTGATTTGGAAAGGTACTGCCGTTATAAGGATAGAGTAGTTCAAAGTTGAAAATTTCTTGAAAAAAAGACATCTTTCATACATTTCCTTAAAAGCGAAATACCTTAAATTTTTTCTAAAAACTCCCTCGTTGAGATTATCCATTGTGGGAAAAATTTCTTTCTCTTCTATTAATTTTGACATACATATTCTAAATTTTAATTTCTCAACTAAATTAACCATATAAATTAATTAAATTAATTAAAAATCAAAATCATTTCAATTTTATGAAATCTACGTAATAGGGGTTTAATATTTATTATATTTATATAATACATTTAATAAATCACCTTTGATTTCGTTAATAATTATTCAATTATATTTAAATATTATGATTTGATTTTTAACCTTTATTCCATTAAGAGTTGGAAAATATCTACCAATATCTAATTTAATAGAATTTAATTTACAAAATTTTAATAAATTATAATTGAATGAAATTTTGGCATGTATTTTAAACCATTAATAATTAAAAAAAAAATGAGCAAAGACCTCAAAAACCATAATTAATTATCCATTGGTGTTATGCTTGACTCAAATATATACATAATGTATGTATATATATGCATATTGAGTGGTGTGGTATTTGATTATAATTAGCGACTAAATATTTTTCAGTTAATTTAACAATTTTGAAAAAAAATGCTAATTATTGATTTTTATATTAATTTTGTCTTTCGTTTTGTTGGACCGCATTATAATTTAACAGACAGTTTTGATGGGTAATAGCTTCTGGCAACATCATTATATTTTGATTTTTTTTTGTTTTTTTTTCTTGTTAAAAATTTAAATTTTGTAATAATTTAGTAAATTTTAAAATAGCTAAATATTGGATGTTAATGACTTTAATTTAAATTTGGTAAAAAATATAATAAAAATTTAGAAAATTAAATGGGTGTATTATTTTTTGGAAACAAAAAATATTAAAAAAAAGTACTTATATTAACTTATATGTACTTAAATGTACTCAGTTTCATACTGTTCGTCTGTCCGTATGTTTACAAAACTTTTACACCGTTTGAAAGAGAGAGAAGGATTTTACCTATGGGTAGATATTGCAAAAAAGAAATATTATAGAAAAACTTTTTTCTTTAGCCCCACAGCTTACAGAGCTTTTTACCAAAGTCGGAACAATGCCTATATTTAAATAGTTATAACGATAATTCTATCGTCGAAATTTATAATTTTGCTATTTTTGAACACCTGTAGCTTGATTACCTGTCCAAATTTTTTTTAATAATAATCAAAATTCAAAGCTCAAACACTGGATTTTAACATGTGTCAAAGGTATTAATTTTAAAAGGGGTCCTTAAAATTGAAGAGTGTGTTTCTTAGTTTAACTTTTTTGGGAGGGAGGTGGGGTTATTTGTTAAATAAAAATTTCGGAACCTTCCCCATTTAAGGGCTTTTGGGACTTAAAAATTTCATCTTTTTATTACTCAGTAACTTAGTCACAAGTGTATATCTGTGGAAAATATCCAGAACTTGATAACCGCAAAATTACAGTTTTTCAATAAACGTGTTTGAAAATTTTTAAAAATATTTTGTGACACAAAATGTTTATTTAAAACATTATTAATAACCATTTGAGGGATTTTTAATTAAATAAACGCTTATTTATTTTTGGCAGTGCAAAGATTTGATGTTAAACAGTCCACTTCAAATGTTATCTCAAAAAGGGAAAAATTACGGTTATCAAGTTTTGGAGATTTTCCACAGATATATTCCCAAAATTAAATGTTTACATTAAAGCTCCAACATTATATTTTGACACTTATTAAGAGGTTTTCTTGGGTGCTACAACTTCTCTTTTATGATAATAATTGCAAAATCTAATAAATTCTGTATTTAAAATTGTCAAAAGTAATTAACCAGATGTAACATTACCTATATTTTTATTATCCTAATGTCTATATGCGGGTATCCTAAAGTTGACACAATCTACTCTACAATCTTCCTAGTTTTTTATTAAATTTTTTTTTCACAAATTTTCGGTTCATTTCACAAATTTTAAAAATGTCATTTTTGATTTTTTGTTTCTGTTTTCAAAAGAAAATTTTGCTGTCCATTTAACTGTTTCAAAAAAACTTTTTTTTTTTGATGATGTCAAAATATTTTCAAAATTAAATCATTGAAATCCAATTGGCTTATATATTTTGAGCATATAACGTTTTTTATATATTTTTTTGAATTTTATTTTTATGACAGAAAAATATGCACATCCATGTGACAAATATTTGACAATATAATTATTATAAAAAACCGTTTTTCCGGTGACAAATAAATCAATGTCATGAGAATTTTTGTTATATTATAAACCAAAAGTATTTTTTTGTTAAATTTAATAAAACTTAATATTATAATAATTTTTTTTTTTAACGAAATTTAATGAAAAACATAAAAAATCACGAAAAATAGCTGTTTGAGGTTAATGTTGGTTAATGTTAACCAAAATCTTCCTCTTTTAATTGATCAAATTATCGTTTTAATTCATGTCTAAATATGGTTTTTAATTTTTAAGCTCACCGGAAGTGAAGATTGGGAAATCGGAAATAATTGTTAATGGAGGTTTCTTATATATATAAAAACGTTTGTGTTTGAACGAATGTTTGTTTGTATGTAACGTATAGACTGTAAATTTCCCAGCCCATTGTCATAAAATTCTGGACTTAGTGCTCTTACGGATTGCTAAGTTTGGTGGTGGTGCAAGTATTTAAACTGTTTTATTCTTAAATAAACACCGTTTAAATAAATCACTTCAAACTCTGTATATGTAAAAATCTTTGACAATGGAATTGGCTCTGTTAACATTCTTGGAATATGTTGACTCATATCGACGTGCCATTTGTAATATTATGTGTTTATTTTTTTTAAATAACATCAATTAAACTTCAATTAAAAACCCAGAAACGCATACCCAATATTCACTAGAATATTATATTGCATACATGTTATACATATTATTATTATTACATAGGTTCTTTGTTTTTATCAAAAAATTAAAACCCGAGCCTTTAATAAAAATTTCTCAAAAAACCAATTAACTATAGTAAATTTATAACTACTTTACAAACCGCAGTAAAATCATATTTTTCATGACTTTTTACATGCATGTTTACACAATTTTTTTGGTAAAATGCCAAATATTTCCCCAAAACGTATTTTTGTTTCATTAATATCGAATATTTTTTCGAATTGATGATTTTATATTTTAAATTACGTATATAAGTAATCATATGTTTGAAATTTATGTAGAGGTTATGTTTTGATTAATTGTATTTGATGTAGATGTAACATGTAATTAAACTGCGGTAATTGTTTAAAAGTATTCAAACTTAAAAGTTATTGTCCTCGTGTAAATTATAAACTAATATTCAAAAGTATTTAAATCAATTTCGAATTGTATATATAATGTGTTACTAAAGCAATGACAATAACAATCTTCTTAATATACTTTACATAGACATATTAATTAAAAGTGACATATGAGTTTGACAGATGCAATTTTAGCATCTGTCAAACAAAACAGTCAAAATGAATGATAAAAGTGCATTAATACGCTAATTCGATCGGTGGCGTAGTGGTAAGGTCAGCCTTAGCATCGAAGGATTTTGGGTTCAAATCCTGGCCGGGTCATATTTAATAAAAAAATATAATTTATATCATTACTGTTAATATCATAATATAAAATAAAATACCATACCCATTTGAAAATAAAATGCTGAATTATTCGCTTATCACATTCTATGTGGTAGGGAACTGTTTATAAATAAATAAATAAATAAATAAATAAATAAATGAATTTCTTAAGAATGCTTTAATTTTAATTTAAAATTTTTAATAACTCGTTCTCTTTTTCCAAAATTTAATTAAAATATTCAAAGTTCCTAGAAAATAATTTTAATTACTCAAAGTTTCTTTGAAATAATAATAATATTGTTGAAAATTAACATTTTCTTTTAAATAAAGAAATTTTAATTATTTTAAATTCAAGTTCTTTGTTAAACGTAATAATATTTGTCTTTTTCATTTTAATGGACGGTTTTTAATGAATTTAATAATTTTGACCGAAAATGTTTTATTTCTATTGCAAAAATGGTTTTTTTAAGTATAAAATTTTAAAGTGCTTCTTTGAAACGTGCTGTTCTTTAAAGAATTACTGAAAATTTAAAATCTGTAGAAAGATTTTGAGGCTTAAAAGTTTTTAAAAATGAACTTAACATTAAGACTTCAAAAGTTTTAATCAGCGGTCAGGGACGAAACGATATTGTAGCAAAATTTAACAATCTTTAGTCTCTAATCATTCTAGGTTTTTTAATCACATTTCGGAGAGAATGAAAAAATTTTTTTTTTCAAGAACGAATTCCGATTGAGCAAAAATTTAAGTTCTTTTCGCAACTTTTTCGAATCCAAAATAAAATAAAATTTCTCGTAGCTTGCAACCCAGAAATCAGACCAACATGATTATAAAACCTAGTCTCCAATTTTGCGACATACACTAAAAGTAGGAAAAAATCCAAAAAAGTGGCACCATCGTTTTCAAGGGCTACTTGTAAGAACGGGCTTAAGAATCGAACTTTTTAATATTTCTTTTAGTACGTATAGATTCTACAATAAAAGCGGTGATCACTTTTTTAAATTATGTCGATTTGGCTAATGCGTCCCGAAAAAACGGGACCTTTTATTTCTTGGTTTTTCAAAAAATTGTAAAAAAGTAGAGAATTTCATTTTCATCTGAATTTTTGTTTTTGTGATTTACGTTCATATAAAAATTTATTGTTAATAAAGTTCGATTAATATTGTTTATGTTCCGAAATAATAACGTTGCAGATTTTTTCACTTTTAGTTGGTTTCGTTCCGGACCCCTGGCATATAAATCAAAACTATCGCACTGAACACTTATCATTATACTATTTCTGTTCTAAAAATTTTGGCTAGAAGATCCTGGTGTCTGGAGTTCCTTACATTTAGCATTTGATTATATGTCTAAAATTTGAAGTTTCAAAATGACTACACTTGTTTGATAACCACAAAGATTTTAAGTTTTTAAATTTCTTTTTGACATTTATGTTTTTTGATTAATCAAGATACATGGTGTCGAAAATTATGGAAAAATGAGTTTCTCATGAAGGAAAGTAAAATAACGTATGGTAACCCTATGCATTTATATTACAAAATTATTTAAATAGTTTTCAAAGCAGATTTCGTTTGTAATTTACAGATTGAAGGTAAACATTAAATAATTTAAAGACAGGTCTTTTTCAAATTTTGATTAGTTATAGCTTCGGAATGCTTTTGACTACAAAATAAATTGAAATTTTTGCGGGTCCTATTGGTAATTACAATATTATTGCTTAAACTTAAACAATGACGAACGTTTCTGAAAATCCCGACAAACTGAAGGACAAAGTGACAGAAGGAAACTCTATAGTCAAATTTTTTTCAAAATTTATTGAAAACAGTCCAAAATTTTCCGAATTTAGTAATATTAACAATTCAAAAGAATTTTAAAGAAAGTGAAAATGAAATTTAGAATGCTCATAATTATATAATTTTTCCACCAAATTATAATGAATTAAAACTGACTTGTCAATTTTAACTTTAAATTTATTCTACTAATTAACATTTAAAGATGGGGTTGATTGTTTACCAAAAGTGACATTCCAATTTTTATAATTTGGTTAACTGTTTTGACCTTTCGAATAATTTTTCCAACACATGGTTACTTTGAAATGCTGTACAAAAAACTTTAGACTTAGAAAATAATAGGCTGGAAAAAGGTCAAAAGAATTAATATGGTTAGATTCTACAAACATTTTGACCTTGAAATTTTAAGGAATTCAAAAGTTTTTTTAAATTAATTTTAAAAAAGCCCATACAAAATAGATTCTTGTAGCAGGTGATATATATGAAATATATATGTTCTTATATCTAAGCATATTTATTCAAAGGCATAAAAACATTTACATTTTCGTTTTTGCAACTTTCCTTGAAATAATTTTATTGGAACTGTAATTTAGCTCTATTTCATATACTGACTGCAAAAATAGCCCTTTTATATTTTAATTATGAAATGTTTTATTCTCAAAAAAATTATTTACAAACAAATGAACTTTTTTAACCCCCAGAAGTATGCAATCATTCAAAGCATGTCAATAATTGTGTCATTCACTGATAAATCTTGAGATGTCGAAAGTTTTTTAAAGTAAAATAAAACGTAAACGAGTTTCAAAATCTTTAGTCGTTAAAAAACTGTTTCGAACTTCAAATGTTCTTTAAAATCTATATATATGTAAAAGCGATTGTTTGTTTGTATGTATCGAATAGACTCCTAAACTGCTCAGCCGATTCTCATGAATATTTGTATATAGAGGGTTTTGGATACGGAAAGAAATCGTAGGCTAAAAACTTTGTTCTAACGGACCGCCAAGTTGCAAGTATTGGCTGTGGTGCAAGTATTTAAACTTTTTTGATCTAAAATGAAAACGGTTTGACCAATTGACTTCAAATATTGTATAAGTGATGCTCCTTGAGAATTGAATTGACACTATTAACAGTTTTGGAATTTGTTAACTCATGTCGGCCCGACGGTTGGTCAAAAAAAATGTTGGAAGCAATTTTTGTCCGATTTTACCAAATACGCTTTGGCTAAATTAGAAACGGTTAGACCAATTTTGAAGAATGGAGTTAACTCTATCAACAAACTTCGAATTTGTTAACCAATGCCGGCCCGACAATAGTCCCGAAGATTTAAGCGCAGATCCTACGATTTATTGTGGCCTCGTTCTCAATTCTTCCATATCTATATAAATTCCTCAAATTTCAATTATATTTAAATGCTTTTATATATCTACATGTATATATCATTTCTAAAGTTATATATCGATATATTTCATAAAGTTTTGATACTACAGACACAGTTAACTTTAATCCAGAATAAAAATTCGAGGCTAGGAAATTATATATATAAATTATGAATTGAATACTTTAATATAATTTGTTGAACTTGTCTATGAATTTAAACTTCAATTTAATTTTAATATCAACGATACGTTCTTTGTAATATTATAAACTAAAATAGTATCTGTAGATAAATTGAGTATCTTAAAAATTATAGTGCCTATTATGACTGCAATAATAAATATATTTAGTATTTGTTATAAATTTTATTTAGTTATGTTTTTATTGCAAAATTTAATTGAATGAAAGGCTTCGCTTCACATATATTACATTAAGTCTATAATTGTATTTTAATTTTTATTCTATCTGTCCTTTTGAAAATCCGATTTCAATAATTTCATTTGGTATAACATACTAAATTATATTAGTAATTAATTATTATAATTGTATATACTATTAGTCAATACAATTGAATATTAGAGATTTATAGTTTTTCATACAGTGTTAATTAAAGTTACCACGACTGTATGACTATTCAAGAAAATAAATTAGGTTTTTCTAAAAAAAAAATGGTTCAATTTTATTGGATTTTATTGCCAAGAAGGGAATTATAAATCAAGAATCAATACATGGCACGTGATTCTATACTCTTCCCATGTGGGTTGAAAATAAAAAAAAAATATTTTGTATCTTCATTGAAAATTAAATAAAGAGATTTGTTTAAAAGATATTGTGTGAGAATTTATTAAAAATTGTGTTTGTTTAAAACTGTTAATTTAAGGAATGAATTAAAGGAGATTCAAAGGGCTAAGCCAATTCGGTAAAGTTCAATATCGGTTTATTAATGGCAATAAACTATGTTCGACTTAAACCTATTAATTAACCGTGCACGGTCTTCCGGCTCAAAATATTGAAATATTTTTAAATCGTTCCAATCGAAGTGCCTTAATAAAACAAAACAAGTGATAAAAAAAACAAAGGGCTTTAAAAAATTTTTCTAAATTTAATTTTGGGAATGTATCTGGTGACTATAGGTTACTAATATATAAAAATGGGAAATCCTAATAGCCCTTCAATGGGGAAGATTACAAAATTTTTAATAAGTAAACGTAAGGTGATCCACGAAAATTTAACCCCATCACCTTCTTTGGTTCAAAATTTTCAGGTTTTCCAAAGTCAGCTTTTACCGTTATCAGATTGAAAATATACCTTATAGAACTCTCGTCATAACTGTTTAAATATACGGCTTATACGGCTAAATATACGGAGATCCGTAACGGATGGGACTACAGAAAAATGACATTAAATTATTTTTTTTGCAATAACTAACCAGTGGTTAAAATTTCTTAATTAACCTTAGGACAAAGTGAAACTATATAGCCACATTTTTAAAAATTCTTTTAAACGATTAGTTTTGTGCAATTTTAATTCAATTCTATCTTTTTAAAATTGAAGGAATGGAGTTGTGTTAAGTTTAGGTAGTCTTTGTTAAAACTAATTTTTATTAGACATCAATATGTATTACAATTTCAAGATCAAATCCATGTTGTTAATTCCATTGGTTCTTACTGTCTTAGAAGCATCTTAAAATGAAGATATATTGAAATATTTCTAATTTTTCTCATTACAACTTTTTAATTGGAAATCTACAGGTTCAAGTCCATCTACAGATTCTACTTTTTGTATGCAATTAAATTTTAACATTTAAAAATCTAAGGGTTCAATTAACGGAACAATAACTCCCGCTTATTATATTTCATATAAGCGGTTGGTAATAATTATTAAGTATCTGGTTATATTTTTCTGAATTCTTCGAAGATTTCAAAAAAATTTAAAACTCGTGTATCTTATCTTTCAAGAAATTTTATTTTTAAAAATAGTTTTTAAATTAATTTTGTTTATTTTCAATAGTAATTTTATTTTAATAAATAAATAAATTTTAGGAGAATATAATTCTGATTTGTAATGGATAAGTAAATATTTATAAAACAAATAATAAGATATTAGAAATTGAGGAAATTAAAATAAAACATTACGGAAAATAAATATGAAATTAAAAACTAATGAATAGACGTGCCTTGAATCGATAACCAAACAAATTGTTTTTCAAAGAACTGACGTTTTAGTCAACAAATGCTGATAGCTTAAATTTGATTTTAATTAAATTGTAAATGGAATTTTCTCCTAAGGAGACTTTGGAGAATTTTCTTAGAAATAATAGTTGAATAGTCTTGAATTGGAATTAGTATAGACTTTTGTATCAACTATCATAATATAAATTCAATTTACATTTAACACAAATTTATTTAAATGATCTTAATATTTTAAAAGGATAGTGTTAAGAAAGGCGAATCCACTAATCTTTTGTCAGGAATAAGTCTAAATCTTCATTATTTCTGGATGGTGCAAGGTATCTTTTATGTAAGAGTTTCATTTTTTGCTGATGATGCAAGGTGTGTGAAAAATATTCTAATTATATCCATATGAACAATATAGTCCTGAGTATATACTAAAATAGCGCTTTCGTTTGTAACGCATTGATCAAGACATGAAAGTTATGGAAATATGGTCGATCTATGGATCGCTTCACCATTCAAGAATAAATCTTTTCAGCTTTGTCGGTTTTTCCACCCGTCTGCTTGCCAGCTCGTATAGTTCAAAAACTAAAAGAGTTAGAGTTTTGAAATTCACTTCAAAGGTTCCCTATCTAATAAGAGCACGGAATTGTTTCGCTGATGTAGTGTTTAGAACTTATAGTTTATTATTCGAAAGAGTTCGCGATCGAGTCTCGTCTATAAAATGTCTATAAAAAAATAATATAACCTCTAGTGTTTTGCAATTTATCCAACCAATATTGCTTGGTGTATTCATCTATACACTATAGCTTCACATTCCAAATGCAGGAAGGCTTTTGTTAAACAATTTAGAAATAATTTATACTCTAAATCTTCATATTAGATTTCCGTGATTCCGTTTAGAGTAATTAATAAAAGTTTTATTAGAACATGTAATTTGTCGTACACTTAAATAATTCCATCTATTGAAGTGCAAGATAATTATTAAACTACATTTATTTTTTTCCGTGCCTTCCTTTTTAGCACATTTTCAAAAAATTTTGTAAAAATGTGCCTATATAGCTTCACTCTATCCGTCCGTATGTTTACAAAAACTTTTGCACCGTTTAAAATAGAGAAAAGAAATTTTAACCATGGGTAGTTTTTGCAAAAAAAATAATTTCGTAGAAGGATTTTTTTCTGTAGCCCCACCTGTTACGGGGCTACAGCCCCCAAAGTTGGAAAAACCCCTATATTTAAATTGTTATAAAAAGAGTTCTGTTACATATATTTTCAAAAATATGTCGCTTAAATGTGTAGGGTTGCCATACGGTACTAAAATTTACCATTATATAAAACTCAATTTTTGCAAAATTTTTGGCCCCACATATCTTCTAAACGGTTCAAGCTAGGATCTTGAAGCTAGGAGCTAGGATTCAAGCTAGGAGCTAGGATTTTGGGAGAAGTTAGATCCTAAAAAATAGTAGAAGTCAGTTAACAAAATTTTTTTGTCAAGCCCCCTGTTTAGGAGCTATAAGAGCCCGAAAATTGTATTTTTAAGCACCTGTAACTTGAATACCTGTCCTAGTTTTTTTTTATTAATATACAAAATTTAAAGGTACATTTAAGGAACATTATATTTTAACATATGTTAAAGATTTTTCTTAAATGAAAAGGGGTTCCTTAAATTGAAGAAAGTGCCTCTCAGTTTTACCCATTTTTGTTTAGATAATAAAATTCTAAGTAAAATTCCAAATTTTTGTGTAATTCACAATTTAATTCCTAGAACCTAAAAAATTATAGGATGGATGGGGGGGGGGGGGAGTTGAAGTTAGATTCTTGAGAAATTTGGCAACCTTACCCATTGAAGGGCTATAACAACTTTTAAATAAAAAATTTACTGTTAGCAGTAAATTTTATAAGTCAGTAGTAACTTTTTCCAAGTAAATATTTTCAAAGTTAAACTCATCATGTAATACAATATAATTTTGAAAATGTGCTTTTTTAAAAACCCTTGGTTTTTTTTCATCACTTGTTTAATAAACATTTAAAATGTGTCCGGAAACCAAAACAAAATAATAAAGTGAAAAGAAGATAAACAAGTCATTTTATACATTTATAAGTAAATATTTGGAATAATACGTGATTTTGATAACACGAATTATTTATCAAAACATTTAAGAGCGCTGAAAGAAAGGAACAAAAAAAGCAAAAACTTATTAGTTGTGAGCTGGCAGTCTGTTTTCAATTTCTTCACATTTTGTTATAAATAAGTTCATAAAGTCATCCTATAATGAAATTATACCTTTTAGAAAAATTGTTTATTGCTGATCCATGTTATCAAATTGCAGTCTGAAAATTAGAAACATTTTGATGGCAAAGTTGTTATATAACTTAGATTCTATATTTCTGTGCCTTGAATAATATTATAGATCCTCCTATCTATTTGGCTGTAACCAAAAATTAATAAAGCGTAGAAAAGACAAGAGAATAAGAGAGGATTATTTAAATCAGTCGATATTTAAATGATGAAGTTCGTATTAAGCTTGGATTTATTTAAATGAACGGATATTAAATTTGGATTCTGAAACCTTTTGATCAAACCAAGGACATAACTAAATAAAATTTTGTAACCTTTCAGTTATTTTATGTCCTTGTGGGTTTGATATCAATTAAGATGGTGTCTCGGTTACTTTCAATACACCCTCAAGAACTAATAAGCATATTTTTGAAGTTGTTAAAGAGTTCTGTTTTGTTTCTTTAATGTTCTTGAAAACAAAGATTTGTTCTAAATTACACAATGTATGTCCGATCAATGGCGTACTGGTAAAGACACTGCCTTTCATGTCTAAGGTTGACAACCCCGTCAGATCATATCTAATAAAAACGATGAAGAGTCAATCAATTTAATTTTGCCGAAACTATTTTTTGGAACATTTCAAACTAAATTTCCTTTGGTAAAATTTCAGACACCCAGCTTCAATAGGTACAGAGTAATGCTCATATAAAAAAAAGAAGTTGTATGGCAGGTACTCGAACCCGTGAACCAAAATGGCTGGATTTAAATAGCGATGACGGCTATTGCATAAAAACGAATTTGTGAAAATTTCAAAATCCTAGCTCCTTATTTTTTGAGTTATCGTGCAGACGGACGCACGGACGAACGGACATACACAGCTAAATCGATTTATTTTTCGATGCTGGTCCGATAAAGTACCTTTGGCACTTGCTCCAGCTCGTCTAGATAGATGCGTTACAAACGGAGTATTAATTTTAATATATCCGTGACCTTATTAATATGCACGGGTATAAACACAAGATTAACAAATTAGAAAATTTTAATAGATTAATTCATTTATCATGATTTTAGATAATTATGTAAAGGATACTGATAACAGAACATCACTCACCTGTGATTTTAATTTTCTTTATCAAAGTAATTTTCATCTTTTCAGAATAATATTGAAGGGACTTAATTTTGAGTATTTACTTGAGATAATGTTTTACTTGAGATAATTAATTTGATGGATATGTAGTTTGGATGGTATTGTCCAAATGAACTTGAAATGTTCAAAACATACTTAATGAAAGATAAAATGTTTCCTGTAATTAATTTGTTGAATTTCAGTTAAACTTTATTGTTCCTCAAAAACCCCAAAGAATTTGTTTTTATTGACGTCATTCAAATAATTAAAGGCTTTTAATTAATTATTACGTATTATTAGAAAATATATGTAATTACTGATTACTGATTAGTATTCAAACGTGCTTAACGTTATATTAAAATACTTCTTCTTGTAACCTGTGAACTTTAAATACTTTAAATAAGAGTTCACAAATATTTTTACTTAAATTAACTGGCTGGGAATTTGTTTATTGATTTGGTTTCTTTAATTTTGATTAACTCTTTTTATACCCTTGCATACATATAAGACATCGGGTATATTGAATTTGCTCCTTCGTTTATAACGCATCGATCTAGACGAACTAGATATTGTATCAAGAGTATTGTATCCTATTGCTTTTGGTTAAAATCTGACCAAAGTTTCGGGGAGCTGCCGTACAATTTTTATGCACCAATATGAATTTCTCTAAAACTAATTTTATTACGAGGATGAAATTAACACAGGGTTAGTTATATAATAGAACAAGCACCTATACAAAGTTTCAAAATTTTATGGTCCTATTTCGGGCAGCTGCCATACAAAGATGTCAATTCGAAAAAAAATTGTCAAAATTAAATTTGGGCCGGTAAAATAATAGCGTAAGTTACTTGGCAAAGGCCAATTTTTTTTTTTTTTTTTAAGTAAAAATTATGGAGTAGGATGCATGGGTATCTAAAAAATGGGTATCTATTGACAAGGTAAACTATAATCTTAAAAATTGTTTTTGAGAGTATATATATATATAATCTAAATACAGTATGCTATAATTATATAGGATTATTATAATCAATATTAACTATTACAATATTACAATATTGATTGCGTTGCCCTGAATCCTTTTTTATTTTGTTAATTTGTTTCAGCACAACAGCTTTTTGGTTTTTAAGTCTATTTAATGATCAGTTCCAGGTAAAATAAAACTGTTGAATCCGTTAGTTTACGGCATTAAAGCGCTTATATACTATTTTTTTGTTTATACCAAATGTGTTTGTTTGAACAGCTGGGAAGATTCTGAACTTAATTTATTTTTATAATTTGAAGTTACTGAACTGCACATAAAATAAAAGTATGCAGAGTATTAGACCCTATTAAGATGGTTTTAGGCGGTAAAGTATGTATAAACGTCTCCGATTTTATTAGTATGGTATTTCTTTATCTGTAAGTTATATAAATGAATTAAAATTTTCGTGCAATAAACCGTCCAGCTGATAAATACGTTTTGGGTCGAGTGTCCTTAAATATTGTATATGGTGTTCCTTGACAGGTGTGTCAAGTGTTAACACTGACTAGAAATATATTTTCAATTGGTTGGTGGAATGATGTCTAATTCTAAAACTTGATGTGGTTTGATGATCGTCTGATGAATTTCAGATAAACCCACTATGAAACGAGAAGAAAATGTCTCAATATCTTGTATATTCCCTCTGTCTCTCTATAAACTCCCAATATAGAAGTTTCTCAATTAACCCTTAAATTTATACTCTACCAAGTTTTTCCAGAACACTTTAAAATTTATTTATTTATTTAAATTCTGTTCCTTTATCAAACCACAGAATCGTTAATATTTATGTTGGAATGAAATGGAATAGAAAAGTTTTAAAACGTACCTCAACTGATGTAAACCATGTTGTATGATATGACACAATATTTATGTAAACAAGTATTTCCTTTGGGGATTAGTTGAACAAATAACTGAATAAAGAAAATATATAAAATTCAATCTTTGTAGATAATTTTAAGGTAAATAAATTTCAAATAAAACTTTATATTCATTTTAAGCCTATGTATGACAATAGGATTAGATAAGATATACATCGGAGAAATAATAGCTCTTTGAATAATAAAAATGTTAAAATATTGTTTCGTTTAGGAAAATACTTTTTAAAATAAGTTGGTTCAAATATATGTTAAAATTAAATTAAAAGAAAAATTATTAGATGTTAAGTTTAATAAAAGCTTCTAAGTTTTATAAATACACGGCATAAGTTAAAATATAATATAAAATACGAGACCTAGTCAATGTTGAATAATATACAAATACGTTGGTTGTCAAATAATAATAATTAAATAGGTTTCCCCAGGCGGGATTATCTAATGTTCCAGTCGTATCTATATTTAAGTGTCGTTTTGATATTTAAGTAGAATATTTTCATATGATGAACATTTTAATACCGCGAAAAACCTGCAACAAGGGGATGTTTTTTTGGAGCAATTGAAAGTTCACTAATATAAAGTTAAATTTATTTAATCCATTACAACACAAAGTGAAGCTGCCATTTGGTTATTATTGTATTAAGTGACGTTTGAAGAAAACTCAGTTTTAGACATTGGATAAAAATTGTACTTTTCTGGTTTGAAACAAATTTTATTGAAATACAGGGTGGCGCAAAACGACCGATATGGTTTGAATGTTTAATAACTTTTTTTTTTAATGGTTAATTATTGTTATTATTTTTTTGTTATGCAGTATATTAATGCAGAATATTTTTAGCTTAAGTAGAAAAATTATATCCCGCAAGTGGTGATCATTTTCGGCTTCACACATACGTGTTCTTTTAAGTTATGGAAAATGTACTGGAAGTACTTTTCGTAATTTTTGATCGCTGTTCTGTTGTGTACTGTTCCATTTCCAATTCCCCAAGTTTTCCTCACACAATTCTGACATAAAAATATAAATAAATTTAAAAAGTTTTTTAACATTCAAACCATATAGGTCCTTTTGCGCCAACCTGAATAACATGTAGAAACATGTAGAAAAATCTTAGATTTCTTATAGTTTTCATAACTTTTCGTAATTTTTGATGGCTGTTCTGTTGTGTACTGTTCCATTTCCAATTCCCCAAGTTCTTCACAAAATTTTAAAATAAAAATAAAAAATATAAATAAATTTAAAAAGTTATTTAACATTCAAACCATATCGGTAGTTTTGTGCCACCCTGCATTTTATTTTTGTTTTAATTAAAAACAGTTTTATTTAAAACTAGTTAATACCACGTATACCTTGCTGATACGCGTAGCCGCGCGTCTTAATGGGTTTTTACTTGCAACTGATGTTATTGAAATTAATACGAAAGTTACATATGGTAAATTTGTGCCATAATAGGTTAAAAAGTTGTTTGCCCAATCGCCGTGTCGAGTCAAATCCATTGACAAAGAGTAACACGTAACGTCATCTGTCAAACCTTTATTATTTTAGAACAAAGAAGTTTAAATACTTGTACCACAGCCCAAACTTGGTGTGCGGTTAGAACAAAATGATTAGCCCAGAAACACTTACCATATTTAAAAACTTTTATATACAAATTTTCAAGATCGTCTGAGAAGATTAGAATTCTATTTGCTACATAGACCAATAGACTACCAAACAAAAAGCATTCGCTTTTATATAAATAGTTTTGAAGTAGACATCTATATTATTGATGATATCTGTTAAAATTTTAAAAAAGTTTCGAAAAAAATATTTAAAATTGTAAAATTGATATAATCTGTATAAGTTTTGTTTAATCAAATTTAATATTTGCAGTCATTAGGGAAACATAAAAGGATAAAAGCCTTTAAAACAAAGAGCTAATAATTTAAATCTATAATAAGATTACACATATCTTTTTAGCCTCTGCACAAGTACAGAAGTTTCCATGCCAGCCAACTTAAGAGTCAATTTAATCTTGTTAAATAACAAAATTAAATATACAAATGCTGCATCACATTGTGGATTTTAATATGATTTTCCATGTTATTAAGAAGAAGAGATGTGGTTTCAACTAGATTAGTCACCGTAGATTTTTGTTTTACAAAGCCATGTTGGTTATCTATTAAAAGATTCCTACAATGATTATAAATTGAATCCGTTATAATTAATTCAAATAATTTAGGAATTGAAGATAATTTAGCTATTGGGCGAAAGTTAGTGATTTCATTTTTAGCATTCTTTTTGTGAATTGGCCTGATATAAGAAATTTTCCAAATAGGAGGAAAATATCCGGAATTTAATGAATTTTTAAAGAGTAATGTTAAAGGCGTAGTGAGAATGTTAGAACACTTGCTCAAAATTATTTCTGGTATACCATCTGGTCCAGGAAAAGTATTATCACCCAGTTTATTTAGATAGCTGGAAACTATTTGTTCATTAATATTAATGTCAGTAAGAGAAGTTTTTTGATATGTATTCATATAGGAGAAATAATTTTCATTTGGCGTAAAAGAAGACTCACTATATGACGTGCTAAAAAACTCACGAAAATATTTTGAAATAGTTGAAGGATCATTACTAGAAAGAGAATTGAAATTCATAAATGTTGGGTAATCATCACATTTACGTTTAGAGTTTAAGAATTTCCAAAATTTTTTCGGATCAGACTTTAATTTAGTTGCCATTAAGTTAATGTAACTATTATAAAGTATTTCAGAAGAAGTTTTAAAATTCTCAAACAATATGACAAAATTATTAAATTCATTAATATCTTTTGTTTTTAGATATTTACGCCAGGCTTTGTTTTTCTTATTTCTGAGAGATCTAAGCTCCTTTGTGAACCATGGTGGGCCAGAGTTAGAACATCTGTTTTTTGAAATAGGAACAAATTGTGTAAAACCTTCGAACATTATTTCATAAAACCTAATTGTCATTTGATTAAGGTCTATATTATTAAATATAGACGTGAAGTCATAGGTGTTTAAGAAATTTACTAGTCCGGGAAAGTTGGTTTTATTGAAATTAAATCTATAAGAATCTGCTGCTTCATGATTTATGGAATTAGTCAAGCAATAAGTAAAATTTATTGAAGGGTGATAGGGGTCCAACGCAACAAGCGGTGACACCGATTCACAGAAAATAATATTATTCCAATCAGAAGTAAATATTAGATCCAATTGTTTATCTTTAAAATTGCGGCAGTGGGAAACCTGTTGTAAATCGTTGGTATTTAAACCATCAATAAATTGAGAATCAGGTTCATTCACTGAAGAATCAGCAATCAAAAAAGATTCTTCGTCATGATTGATCCAAGTTATATTAGGGAGATTAAAATCTCCACATAAAATTAACTCATCATTAGGACCAGAATTACAGCAAATCGAATCTATTACATTTAAAAGAGTAATATAAATATTTAAATTCGAAGAAGGTGGAATGTATGTGTTAACAATATTAACACTTTTATTGGAAAATTTTATGTTCACACCAATTATTTCGAGACAGTCCGCGTCAGAAATAGGAATTTCATTTGCATTAAATGAGTTTTTTACGGCTATCAATACTCCTCCCCCTTTAGGAATGTAACTATTAGATACATTAAGTTCAGAGTATCTGTCTTTTCTAAAAACCGAGTATGAGCTATCAAAAAGCTCAAGATTGTTAATAGAAGAATTTAGCCAAGTTTCAGTTAAAGCAAATACGTCAAAATTTAAATTTATTGAATTAAGTAGGACTTGTCTAGTTTTTGTTCTAAGACCTCTGACATTTTGATAATATAATGATAAATTTATCAAATTTGAAGGATCAATCAAAGATGTAGAGGTCTTATTTAAATATTATTTAATATGAAAATATTTATTATGGTTATCATTTGAAACCTGCAAGTGATTGTAATAATTACTACTACAATGGTTACGGTATGCCTTTAAGTCGTCAGAAACATCTTTGGAAGATATACCTTTAATTTCGTGAAATTTAATATATAATTTATAGAGTTCTTTATAATCGGTCGGTAAACCTTCGTTATCAATTAAGACCTTTACACTTATTCTAGTCTTACCTTCCAATACCTTATTATAATTATCGTCAAACAAATACGACAAATACAATCTGACCATGTTATAAACTTTATCATCTCTTAGCCTGGAAAGAGCTATTGTATAGTCCTTGTTGGCAAGAGATTGTTGTGTCATTCTAGTTATTGGTGGTAAAAGTGGGTTAATAATTGAAGGCTGAAGAGTTTCACCTTGCACAAATTTTACGAATTTAGAAGTAGAAGGAGTGTTTGGAGAAGTCAACGAAGAAGGAGGAGGTTCAATAACTGTAGTAGAGTTAGCATTGACAATTTCAAGCTCTTTAGTTACTGATGAAGTATTTAAAGTGTTTGTATTGTTATTATTGTTCTGAATAGTATTGTGGTTATGACAAATGTTGTTCTGATTTATGTTTGAAGTACTGTTATTAGTATTTAATTTAGTGTTTATGGAATTATTTGAATCTGTTGAGTTAGAATTAGTTGAATTGTTAGCAGTTGCGCTATTATTAGGATGTACAGTTATATTATTAACGTTAATGCTAGTATTAGTATTTCTATTGTCAGAGTTAATATTACTATTTTCAGAACTATTATTATTATTATTGTTATTGTTATTATTATTATTACTATTATTATTATTATTATTATTATTATTACTATTATTATTATTATTATTACTATTATTATTATTATTATTATTATTATTATTATTATTATTATTATTATTATTATTATTATTATTATTATTATTATTATTATTATTATTATTATTATTATTATTATTATTATTATTATTATTATTATTATTATTATTATTATTATTATTATTATTATTATTATTATTATTATTATTATTATTATTATTATTATTATTATTATTATTATTATTATTATTATTATTATTATTATTATTATTATTATTATTATTATTATTATTATTATTATTATTATTATTATTATTATTATTATTATTGTTATTATTATATTTATTTTTATTAGTCTTATTACTTTTATTACTAGATATATTTTTATTTTTACGATTATTATCATTATTTTTATTTTTATTAATTTTATTTTTATTACCTCTAACATCCCGAAATTTTGTAATTTTCGTTCCCTTCTTCCAAAATTTAAGATTTCTCACCTTCTCAACCATCATATCAGGAACGGACACTTTAAATGACAGGTATTTTGGATTCCGGATCCTTTTGGGAGTAACTTTTTTACAAATTGCAATATCACACTTAAATTTTTGTTTAATAAAGCTCTCAAGGCTTTTTTCAGTCATTTTACAATTTAGCCTTGAAATGCAAAGAGTAAACGAAGGCTTTGTTGTAACAATCGGGGTTAGTAAAGCCTTAACTCCGGGTTTTGTCTTATTTATTTTACTCTTTGCCGTTGTGATAGGTGTGATATTGTCAGTTTGGATAAAAACGTCTTTATAAACTATTGGTGGTTTATTTAATTTATCTAACTGTTGTTTAATTAACTCCACATCGCACTGAATTTCCTTCTGTTTATGATTGGGTATTTGTTGATCTGAACCCAAAGCATGAAGGGATACGTTCATACGATTTAAGTCGTCCTTCATTAGATCCACCACTTCACGAATGCCAACCAGCTCCTTTGATGTTGCCGATATAAGTTCACCTTTGAGATCATTTAATAGATCTGTCATAGTGTTTTTCAAATATTTTTTCCGGTCAGAAAGAAAACTGCATAAAGCTTGATTGAAGTTATCATAGCTTTTGGCCATATCGTTAAAGCATACCGAATTGTTTTTTAAAGCATCTACTGCTTTAGTCGTGCAACCTTGGCAGTCACTTTTAATATCATTTAGTGTAACCATTAACTCATCTTTAAGTATTTGTATAGGCTGGTTCAAATCCAAGCAACTATCGCAAACAAAGTGATGTGAAATGAACGAGTTGCATGTTTGCCAGCCCCTAGGTGCATTAATGCAAACTCCATGAAATTTTCTTTTACAGATACCATTACATGTAATAATTTCGGTTCTGAAATCTGTAATTGTACAGAGTACGGCACTGCATTTATTTTGATTCATTTTATTTAATATTGTTTTTTTTATTTTATAACGGCAAAAAAAATGTATTTAAAATATAATAGGTCAGTTTTTAATGTTCTTAAAAAATTACACTTGCAAAATGTATTATTAAAAGTGAATAAACTTAAATGACCTAGATTGAAATTTGATCGTCAACAATTTAAAATTTAAAATTATTATAAAAAAAAGTCTTACTAATTTTAAAGTTATTATAAAGTTATATGTCAGCACTTTTTTGAAAAATATTTAAAATTATTAAAAGTTTTTGTTTATTAAAAAAGTTATATATTAAAAACGAATTAAATATAAAAAAAAAAAGCGGGTTTAATAAAAATACCGTTAACTTGTTAATGGTTTGATGGTTTGATAAGAACTGTGAGATATATAGAGATATATATATATATATTTGTTTTTCGAAAGAACTCGGAATGAAAATTGTTTTTCTTGGAAAAATGTTTCCATAAAAAATATTTTCAGAAATTAAATTAAAAAGAATTTAGAAGAATTTTTATGGAAGCCTCATGGGAATGAATTAATATTATTGAGAACTATACTATTCTTACATTTATTTGAAAATAATTTTTTTTTAAATGCTGATAATTCCTCGGAAAATAAAAAAAAAATAATAGGCTTCGTAGTAGATGAAATGGTTTTATTAAAGATCTTAATTTAATTTTGAAGACGATGTCATAATTTGTTTTTATCTAATGTATCGGACATATTATATATGTTATGATATTTATGTAAAGTCCATATATCTGGGGTACATAATATTAATCGCGGGTGGAGTCTTAGAAAACGCTGAAGATAACATCAAGAAAGCAAACTAATAAATTTCAAAACTATGGAAGATGTAGCGATCATTCCAAATGATTGGAGCCACAAAACCTAGGTTTTCGAAGCATTTGTAAAATTAGTTTTGCAGTCTGGCAGCGAACCTTGGGTGGTAATAGAGGAAGTAGTCCAAAAACTTCAATTATTCCTGAACAGATATTTGAGCATTATTTGTAGGATATTCTAGTCACGAAGAATTTCAGCCAAGACCTGGGAAAATGATAAAATAGAAACCCTTGAACGGAATGCTCAAACATCCATTACGGAAAGAAAGCATTAGTAGATTAGACACACACTAAGCAAATCGATGATTGGAATCACCAAGAGGGAAGAAAAGTACGGAGGCCTAAAGGTACAAAAAGAAGAACTGTAACAAATGAAATTGAATAGGCAGAAAAACATTGTCGCAAATCAAGGCATTAGCATCAAATAGAGTAATTTCGAATCTCAATTCTCCCCAAGGCAGTAAAAAAAGAAAAGAAAAAAACTCAATCATTAGGATAAGAAGAATAGGTTTTAAAAAAAAATATTTTAAATCAACTAGATCATGCAATACCAAATCCTAAAACTTACTTAGGTTTTGAGATAATTTACTTTTACTTTTACCTACAACTTTAACATAATTTTTAATATAACTTAAGCTCTAATATTAATTCAAGAAACTATTCCGCATTAGCTGTTAAAACAACATTAATTCAACAAAATAAATCCCCATTAGCTTTCCATTCTATTTTTAACAAAAAATAAAGGACATTCCAGGACTTCAACATAGTTCCTTTTAATGAAAATCTTAATAGTTTCCGTTTTTTGGCTTCATTTACCGTTAAATTACACCGTGTTTATAGTTCTCATTTTATGTTCCCTTTAAATTAACTTTTCATTTTATTATTATGTTACAAGGGCAACTTTCACTAATAACATTTCCATAACATGTGGAATTTTTATTAGACCTATTTACTAACATTTAATGTTATAAAAAATAATTTGCGTCATTTGAAGCTTTAATCTGTTAGTGGACTTTTACAACATAATAAAATTATATACTGTAGAATTTAACATAAAAATGATTTATACTAAATTTCTATTTAACTAATACACTTTTATGTATGTGCTGTTAAATTTAGCCAATTTCAAGTCTGCTGACTTGAAATTTGTTTATTTTTATAAAACTTTTAGGATACCAAACATTTTCCTAATAGCATTACAAAATAAACACAAAAAAAATTAAAATTTCTTATATTATGGAATTTTATGGCAGATTCCATTTAATCCTCTAAGAAGAAGAAATTTTTGTAGGTTTACATAGTTCTTATATATTTTTCGATTTATTTTTACAACATCTTAATAATCATCTTCCTTTAAAATTCTATAAAGGACTGATAACTACCTATACCAAGGGTTACAAACCATTCCCAAAAGCATGTTAGACTAAGATTTAGTTTAGGAGTCAATCGGTATTTCCACTAAGTCACAGAATTTTCGTTTCTAGCAATAGGACTAGATTATAACCAATGATTTATCCTATACATATAATCTGACTAAAATTTTGGTCAAACAGGAGTATTCATCCTCTAAATCCGTCCGGTAAATTCCAGTTTTACCTTAACACTCACTTTACGTAGCCATGGATGCATACTGTAGTTACTTTCCTTGTTTTATAGATAGCTAGTAGGCCCAACACCTATTTTAAAGAAATAAAACAGTTAATGCTTCAACTCAAATTTTCTAGCAAGAAACAAGGAATGCGACGGATGCCTTCTGTGTTCGATTGTTCAGACGGCGTAACACAGTTTATGAAAATTCATTCGTTATAGGCAGTTCGAGATTTTGGAACCATATTCTTTTCCATGTTTTCCTTAAAGTTTGTAATTCATATTTTTATGACTTAATTAAATGTAAGAAGGATATCATCTTTCTTCTTAGTATTCCTCCAAATTTTTGCAAATCTTACATGATATTTTATCATAATCCAAATTCCTAAAGTTTCCTTTCTTAGTTTCATTTGTACATTTGTAACCAAGCCTAAAATTTAGTTATAATAGGATGTAATAGAAAGATAAGCTTACTAATAATTAAACTATAATTATCGAATCCTCGGAGGTACTAAAACTTTCTGTCGAACTTTTGTCGTTTTTAATATTAATAATTTTGTCGAACTTATGATCTCCTTTTTCTAAACTCAATTTTTTTAACCAGCTTAAGAAACTCTTAAAGTCAAAATATTGTTTACATGAATTTGAATCATTTGGCTCATAAATACTCGAAAAAAAGAGAGAATCTGAATCTTTTTAATATGCTTCCTATGTTGGAAAGTATAATGGTGATTTTTTTTTGCATATTAGTGGGCTTTTAACTCAATATTGAATTTACAATCTTGCACAGGAATTTTGGCTTATTTTAGAATTATAAGATTTCGGCGGACTATGGCTCCGCGAATTTGGGTTGTTTTATCGCCATTTTATCTATTAAGAACTGCCGGAATTTTAAATGCATTTAAACAGTCGCATTGCGGATTACCGTACTGTCAAAATTATAAAAAAAACATAATCGAATTTTCATCTCTGCTTCTTGGAAAAATTATCATTTCAGCAATAAGCCTACAATGTATTCCCTAGTGTTTTTATAGTTTAACATTTGCCTATGTTACAAATAATTAAAAATTAACTCTTTCTTTTCAATTTTTTTTATTGTAATTGGATTTTTATTATTTCTTTCTTTCCAATTTGATCCTTTTAACAAAATGTAAGTGCTTTACCCAATGTTAAATTAATTAATTGATTAAATTAATTCAAAATATTTTTTTTTAAAGGAGGAATCAAGGTGTTTTTTTTGAATTAGTGATAATCAAAATATGAAATCGTACGATTCTCATGTATTTTACCTTGATTTTAAGAGCTATTAAGATCTAATTAAAGCTAAAATTCCTTTTCTGAGCTATTTTGTTAATAACAATCTATGTTTAATTTTTCCCCGGATATTTAAAGATTATTAAATTAAAATGTGTCTATTTGTTGTGAAGGTAGCAATATTACAATATTTTTTCAAACAAGAAAAGTTTTTAATTTAAATAAATTTTTATTTATTTATTTATAATTAGTACCAGGACAATAGTAAATATTCGATAATATTAATAATGATATTATTATAGTTTTTTCCTTAATTGGCATTTGGGCTTCTTAAGTGAAATACTTTCTACTTATTTATAATTACAAAATTAATTATTTTGTTTATACAGGATGGCGCAAAACGACCGTTATGGTATAAATGTCTAATAACTTTTTAAATTTATTTGTATTTTTTATTTTTATTCCAGAATTTTGTGAAGAAAACTTTGAAATTGGAAATGGGACAGTACGAATGTGCAAAGCCGAAAATGGTCACCACTTGCGGGAAATAATTTTTCTACTTAAGCTAAAAATAATCCCCATTAATACACTGTATAACAAAAAAATAATAATAATAATAATTGACCATTAAATAAAAAAGTTATTAAACATTTAAACCATATCGGATATTTTTATCGGCCATCCTGTATTATATATTTGTATATTTAAATTATATTTGGTCACCATGTGGATTTGTAAAGAAAAATTATTTTTCAATAATTTTTTTCAATTTAAAAAATTCATGACCAGTATTTTTTTCAATTTAAAAAATTCATGACCAGTAGGGAAATCGAAACCACATCCGCTCAGTTAATAAGCCAAATACTTACCCACTAACCCACCGAGGCGCAATAAAATTTTTGAAAATTAAAAATTCGAATATAACTCTGAGAATATTTTTAGATCTCTTCCTTTTATTCAAGACGACTTAAAATATTTAAAAAGCTTATGGACGATTATTTGTATTTTTATCTGAAATCTGAAATTTTGTTACAGCCTTTCTTTTAATTTAATATATTTGGTTTTATGCTAATTTTGATTTTAAGTGTCCGTTTATAACGTATCGATCTAAAGAAAATAGACATGTATTTAAGTCTATAGATGAAACCAACTTCGAAAACTAAAAGGTGTGTCCATTTAAAAAAAATAAGTCCATTTAGAGAGAACTCTACCAGTTTCTAGAGTTATATATTTTAAAAAACCAATACTTCTTGGGAATCAAACCAACAACTAATATAATACCACAAGCATTTTTGTAAAATTTGAAATTGTAAGGGCTTCATTCAAAATTTTTTACCCTTGCTTGTTTGTCTTTAAAATTTCTAATAAATAACTCCAAGTCGATAGACACGTAAAATAATAAGGCAAGTGTATTTGTTTTAGGTTACTCTGAGAAAGGATGTGTAGTTGCAAAAGATTTACCGGAAATAAATATTCGGATTCTCAACCCTTATTTTTGAATTTTTGTAAATAATAATTTTATTTCCTGTTGAGGATTTATTTCGTAATAAATTAAAAAAATTTATTTTTAAATAAATCAGAAATCGATAAATCTTCTAAAACATAAAATACAAAAATTTTAACAATAAAATATAACAAATAACGCACAATACTAACAATATAAAGCAAATATAATTTTATATTGTGACACTAATTCAATTATTTATTAAATTTAATTAAATATAAAAGTATCTTAAGAAAGAAAGAAAAAAAAAATATTGTTCCTTGATATACAATGCTTCAAAGAAATTTTAATTTAACACATGTTCTTTTTTAGGATAAAATTAAATTAAAATTTTTTTTAGATTTAATTTGTTTTCATATTGGCACACTTTCAATTTAAATATGAACGAGGAAGAGTGTAGTAGAGTAGACTGTGTCAACTCTGGAATACCCGTATGACCGTAATATAAACATTATATCATCCGGTTAATTACTTTTGGCAAAATTTCAAACATACCAGCTTTATTAGGTGAAATATAATGCTCATATAAAAGAAGGAGTTGTATGGCAGCCACCCGAACCCATGGACCAAAATGGCTGGATTTAAATAGCGATGACGGCTATTGCAAAAAAACGAATTTGCTAAAATTTCAAGATCCTAGCTTCTTTAGTTTTTGAGTTATCGTGCGGACGGACGGACGGACATACATAGCTAAATCGATTTTTATACCCGTATGACTATATAGTCATTATACCCGTATGACTATATAGTCAAAGGGTATAATAAATTTGCCATTACGTTTGTGACGCAGAGAAGGAGGGGGGTAGATATAGACTCAAGTGTATGGATCGGATCAGAATCGAAAAAAAAATCGATTTAGCTATGTATGTCCGTCCGTCCGTCTGTCTGTCCGTCCGTCCGTCCGTCCGTCCGCACCATAACTCAAAAACTAAAGCAGCTAGGATCTTATTATTATACCCTTTGACTATATAGTCATACGGGTATAAAAAAATTTGGGCAGAATTTCAAGGCTAAGAGTTGTAGCCAAGATATTGAAATTTGGGCCTTTTTAATTTAAATAAATATTTTTGTTTTTGATTTATGTTCAATTATTCAAAGGGAATTGTTCCACAAATAGATCATTTGTACAGTATTTATTTTCGTACGAATGGAGTTCTAAGACTTCTAAGAATTCCCAGTTTAACTCATCTCAAATTTTCAGAATATTATGGACACAGAAAAGAACTACTTTACACCAAATTTTAAAATCTGTATTAATTTTAAAGATATGCTTCTTAGGTATTTGGAGATGTAGGGGCGGTGCCCGAATAACTACTGCAATTAATCCCCAATTTTAGAAATGTAAAGGAAACAAAACATCTGATACTAAATTTCAAGTTTCTGTTTTTATTAATTTCCAATATATACTTCTTAGATCCTGGGAGGTGTGCGGGGAGTTTTTGAAGAACCACTGCAATTAGACCCCAATTTTAGGAACATAATGGAAACAGCAGAGAATATTTTTGCACCAAGTTTAAAATTTCTATCTCTATTAATTTGAAAGATATGTTTTTAAGTCTTAGAGGGTTGTAGGAAGTACCTGAACCACCACATCAATTGATCCCGAAATGGTATGAAGCACCCTTGTACAAAACTTCGGATCTTCTACATTTACTTTAGGTTACTATGTATTTCTGTTGCATAGCTTGCCCTCTTTTGGTGACAACAAATATCTTACCAAAGTTAATATACCCCATATACCCCATGTATATCAATTATAGGCGTACGGTATAAAAATGGCATAACTGTACTTAAATGCAACGTAATACTGCAACGAAATTAATCCAAAATGAAAACAATAATCTGTCAATTATATCTGCCAATATAAAAGGAGAAGTTAAAGTGGAAGCAAGGACTGAAATGCCAAATTTTAAATTTTGTTTTGAAAATAATAGAATGTTTATTTAGTAGTTATATATTATAGCATTTTAGTTGAAGTAACCTTCACGCATTCTAGACTTTTAAAAATTAAAGATGCAGGATTATAACTAATTCAATTCTAACCTATTTTTCAAAAATATGAAACTAATAGATATGATCGTAAAAGTATGACCTAGGAAGAAATAAATTTAGATTAGAATTTTACCCTCTCTCCTTTGTAGTATTTATTCAAAAAATAATCTATGGTATTGTCATATTAGGTCTACATGTAATTATATATCTAATTTAATATAAAAGGAATTAAAATTTGATTGAAATTAATATTAAGAAATAAAATTTTAAATTTTAATTTAAAAATTGTTCTTATTAAATATATATTGCAAATTGGTTTAGTTTATAATTGCTTTACAATAAATCGAATAACTATTGAGAAATAAACCAATTTCAAAATAATAATAAAGAATTTATTTTAATAGTTATTTTATAAATAAAAACTTTGTAAATTGTAATAATTCTTATCAAAGATTTATAATATTAAAGATATTTTTCAAAAAATTTAGAAAAAGGAAGAAGTTACAAAGTAAAAAATTAAAGGTAGGTACCATATGTATTTTTAATTATTAATGGCGAAAGAAATGCGGAAAAGCTCTTGATAGAACTAAGGCGCGAAACGAGCATACGTCTTCCAATAATATTGAGCCTTCAAATTTGGTACAAGATGGTTCTTTACTATTTCTCTTGCACAACTGAAATTTGGGACCAATTAGAGTGGTGGTACAGGTACCTCCCACAATCCTCCCATGACTTAAAAGCATACTTTCTAAATTAATAAAGTTATGGTTATTTGAAATTTAGAATATTGTGCCTCCAAGGTTTGGGATGAAAGGCACTGATGATTCAGATACTTCCCAAAACCTACCAAGCATATCTTCGAAATTAATAAAGATAGTGACTTGAATTTTGTTACAGAGTTATTTTGTTCTGTTTATATTTGACCGGTTCTTTTGTTTCTGAAATTTGAGAGGAATTAAAGTAATGGTTTGGATAGCTGGTGAAATCGATAAAGTTAGAACCTAGAGGTAGTTGGATTTTTATTTATTTGTATTTGTTATATATTTTTTATTTATTTTTATACCTAATTATGCATGTACCTAATTTTTTTAATTTTAGAATATATTTTGAAATGACTATATGGATATCTCTAGATTTTTTTAATTTTTTATTTTAATATAACGAAATTTACAGAAAGTTGGAACAGTTAAATCAGTACTTCTGCTTGTTTAGTTACGAACACCGTATATCAGATTGACAACAAACTTTACGGGACTTTCTATTTGGAGCTAGAGAAGGTCGGACACTGTAGCTTTTTTGATGGTTAGCCGGTTTCGACAAAATTTTCTTTGGTTTCCTGATTGTTTGCTTAAATGGCTGATGTTTTTATTATGCAGAAGGGGAAAAAGCCAGGCAAACTTCATTATTGACAACAGATTTTCCAATTGCCGTTCTAAAATAAAAATATTTTAAATAATAACAATTTTATTTTCTAATTTATTTTTCTAATTTTTATTCAGATAAGTATTAAACTTATCTCTATATCTTCTATAATTCCTAATGCAAAACATTTTTTTAATTTTTTCCAACCGCTTATATGAAATATAATCAGCGGTAGATATTGTTTTCACACTAAAAATGTGGACCCTGAGATTATTACATATATGCATTATTCCGGTCCATTCCGGAACATGTTTTTTTCTTTGATGTTCACCTGTGTGTACGTATGTAAATATGTCTGTCTGTGCAAATGTGTACAGCCTAAATAGTTAAGTGGAATGTTTTTAAATTTTCTATAAGATTTTGATGTTAATATATTGAATTTATAAGTTTTTGCAGAAAATCAGGCAAACCCAAGTTGTACTTCTTATGGTAAATTTTTAGGTTTTGGAAAATTTCGGGTAACCCCAAGGGATATTTCTTAAGGTTAATTTTTAGGTTTTTTTTTCGAATATTTTGTAAACCTTAAATAGTACAAACAACTTATTATAGTTTTTTAACAAAATAAAAAGCTATAATTTTGCCATAGAAATTTTTTTAAACCGACGAAGTTTAGTGTCCCCTTAATTAAACTTAAAAAAAAATTTAGTGAAATTGTTTCAAGTCCAAATTTAATTTTAAATTAAACATATTTTTACATTATTTGGATATAAATCTCTATGGAAACTTGCAAAAATCTTGTTGAAAATTATTAACAAAATAACGAGTTACTTTTGTTTGAATGAAGTTCATATTAGATACACATATTTAAAAAATGTTTTAATTATTAAACCTTAGGTATATTCTTTTCATCGAATTTTACACATTTAGGCAAAAAATCTATTAAAGAAATATTACATCAAGCTATTCCTGTAATAGCGGTTGATTCTGTAATGAACACAGCATTATTTTATATATTTTTATACAAATTGTTTTTTTTATATATTTTTGATAAGTTTTAAATGTACAGCAAAGTACACATAATCTTACAATACAATTTTACTAGAAAATAAAATAATAATATTTGCAAATTTCAATTTAATTTTAAATAATTATAGTTTTTAATCCATAAAAATTTTAAAATTTTTAAAAACTTTCATTTTAAAATCAATTCTAAATCAAACAACAATAGAACAAGTAAATCCAATAGGTACTCTTCAATAATATTTTAAAAATAAAATAAAATTTAATTAATATTGTTTCTTTGAATAAAAAAACAAAGATTTTATAAAAATTTTAATATATTTTAAAATGTACATTTTAATTTTGGTATTAAGTGTATTATTTCCAAAAAAAATAAAAATTTAATAAAATTTTGAAACATTTTTATATAGATTTTAAATAATAAAGATTTTCTTTGTTTTTGATATTTGGATATTTTGGTTTAGATTTGATTGAAAGATTGAAATATTGAAAGTTAATAATTGAAGAATTTTGGATTGAAATTATAGACAACTTAAAAATAATATTATTTAGAATTTATTTTCTTTAAAATTAATTGAAAAACTTAGAATTATATTTACCAATATATTTACAGTACATTTACTTACGACTATTTTCATGACTTTATAGAAAAATGGAGAAAATTTTTGGAATTTCAATATGACAAATTAGGAAAGCTTCTAATTTACGGCTTAATATTATATACACACATCTGACCCATAGCTCATTGGTAAAGTGGCGGCTTTTCAATGGAGAAGTCAAAAAATATAGTGTATATTACAATAATTTAATAAAAAGCCCAAATGTCAAATCGGGAAAGGTTTAATATTATCAGGCAATGTTTACTATTGTCTGGTACTACAAATAAATAAATAAATCATATACACAGTCATTGTACTCTTTTGAGAGTATTACTCATTTGCTACATAAGCTTGAAATATTACTAGATATTAGAGCTAGATAATTCACAGGGCCACTTCAAAATACTGATAATGCAGGCGATATTTCTCTTCATGGTGTAATTTGGGCGATATACATGGAAAATTAAAGAATCTTGAACAACTTGTAAGACCCTTTAAGCCAGAAATCCACTTGGAGACAAATAAAACGATAAGATATAAGCACACGTAAACTGAATTTATCAATAGATAATCAATAGACGATCAATAAATAAAATATGTGTTTCAAAAAATTGAAGTACGTAAGTTAAGAAGCTGAAACTAAGATTCACATTCGCATTAAAAGAAAAGTCGTATTCATTTTGATATGCAAAAGTTCGTAGATGTAGAGAGCGAATAAACTAAGAGAATTTAGGAGAAGAAGTTAAATCAGTTCTTATTTCTCATATACACAAGTAAAGTAACTAATAATCCACGGATTCCAAAACTTCAGAAAAGTTTATTTATTTATTTAGTTACAATCCCCTATCATATAGAATATAGAACATGAGTGTGATTCAGCTTTTCCTTCTCAGGTGGGGCAGGTATGTATTTTATACTATATATGCTATTATGATATAAATTATTTATTTTTTTAGATATGATCTAACCTGGATCTAAGTCCGATACTCTTCGACTGAAAAGCTGAAGTCCTAACCCACCGGTCGGATTTTCAGAATGATGCCTTCGAATAATATTTTATGGCCAAGCTTCATAACCAAGCATCAGGCAAAATATCGGCGACAAATCTTAAAGCAAGGGAGGGGAAAGTGGAAGACCTAGTGAAGTTAAGAGAAAAAAACAAGAAGTATTATTTCATACATAATATTAAGTTAAGTCAAGTGAATATCAATCATGGGTATTTGGTCTGTTACTGTAGCACATTCTGAATTCAAAATAAAGTAATTATTAAAATAAAATAAAATCACTCATAAAGAAAATCAAAATTTTTTGAAAATTTAATTTAAATAAACACAAAAACAAAAATATTAAAAAATTTATTTCATTTACTTTGACACAATCAGAACTCTTGTTATGTGGTTTAATATATAAGTGAGTTCAGTAAATGAATTTTCTTTTGATTGATCAATAAGTAATTGGTTATGTTTTCATTTATTTCTTATTTCACCACATTAAAATTACACCATTTGGTTTCTTGTACCTAAGAAATTTTATTTACCAAGGAAGCAAATAAATTTATAACTTAGTTTTATTCTTGAATTGTAAAATATTTTAATTTGGTTTTGTGAGGCATCAATTGATTTTCAATGATTTTGTAAATAAATGTAATGAACCGCATTTTAAAATTTTTGATTTTATTTTGGGGAAAATTATTACTTGTGTTTATGTTATTTTATGGTTTTAATTTATTCGAAGTTAACAGAGCATAAGAAATTTTGTATATTTATTACGTTAAGTGGAAACTGATTGTATTATAATTTTATATATATAGAAATTCAAAACAGTCTAGTTAAGTAAAAGTCCTTGAATAACTGTTTATTACTGTAAACTGTTATCTTTGGTATCCTGTTTTTTTTGGTATCATGTTTTTCCTATTTCCTAAAAACCTAATGGAATAAACTTTTAGAGCGTAAAAGGCCCCACTTTAATCACTGCCGGAAGGATCTTCAGTGTAATGAGGTTTAAGATTCGAATCTATGAGGCACAAGAAGACGTGTATGTTCCAAAATTCGTAATAATATTTGGTAAATCTTTGGAATCCCAAATTTCCTAAACATTTAAAAGGCTAAAAGAGGCTACACTCGGTTACTAATGTAAGTGCCTCGAGTATACTGAATATGATTGTTCACAACCCTTGTACTAATGAATGTATTAGATACGAACCGATCAAGCTTAAATTATTAATAATAATATTTTTTTAATCTTTGGTATCCTGGATTTCTTAAAAACCTAAAGGCCCCATATATTCACTACCGTAAGGATCTAGAGTGTAATAAGTTTTAAGATTCGAATCCTCGAGGCACAAGAAGACACGTATGTTCCAAAATTAAAATTATTCGTAATAATATTTAATAAATTCCAAACTAAATTTCCTGAAAACCTAAAGAACTAAAAGGGGGCAACACTCGGTCACTAGTGTAAGGGCCTATAGAAATCAACAAAATTTAGTGTATAAAAGGTAGGTCCAAAACTAACATATTGACAGTTGTTTTTAAAATTGGAAGTAGTGCATTTCAACTAAAAATCGTTCAAAGGTTAAGACATCAGAGGTGAAAAAGATACTTGTTTGTTTAAGTGATGAAAAAGCAAGCTAAGCAACATCCCCTTTTTTCCTATTGTTAAACAATATTCAAAAGAAATAAAATTTGAAGAAATAAATAATTATATATTTATTAAATTATTATTCTAGGAAAGTCAATTTAACTCCTACCGTCCACGGTACCTAACAGCCATTCATTCTCTGTCAACCTTCAAATTATTTTTGAATTTGCTTTGAAAGTTATTTAATAAAATATTTAATTGAAGATTCGAAAAGATCAAAAAGTTAAAAATAAAATTTATACATATTGAAAAACAAAAGAAAGAGAGGCATTGCTATAATCTATGACTTTGAATTTTATTAAGACTACGACTTTGAATTATTTTAGGAATAATCTTACTCTGTTTAAGACAGTTAAATTTTTGAAGGCCTTCATGAATTTTTTCATCAATTTAATAAAAAATTTTATTAAAAAATTTTTGTGTACGATTGTGTACACATGTATTGAAAGTTGAAACACGATGTTTCCATGAAAATTGGAAAAAAAAAATATTTTAATATAAAACAAGTGATGAAAAAAAACCAAGGGTTTTTGAAAAAGCACATTTTCAAAATTATATAGGGTTTCATACTGCGTTTAATTATTTTTAATATGTACACCGATGACTAAGTTACTTATTTATAGAAATGGGAATTTTTTAAGTCCTAATAGCTGGTTATTCTTGAGAATTAACCGCAACTCCCCCTTCCAAAATTTTGAGGTTTTAGGAATGTAAGTGTGACTTCTTTTAAAATTTTTCTTAGAATTTTATTATCCAAACAAAAATGGTTGAAACTGAAGACACTTTTTTCAGTTTTAAAGACACTTTCAAATTTAAGGATGACTTTTAAAACATGTTAAAATATAATGCTGGAGCTTTCAAAAAAAATTTGGACGGGCATTTAAGTTACAGGTGCTTAAAAATAAAATTTAAATTTTCGACCCGTAACAGTTACTAAGGGAGAAGAACTATTCCTATAACAATTTAAATTTGGTGTTTTTCAGCTTTTGGGATGCTGCAGCTCCGTAACAAGTGGAGCATCAGAAAAAGTTTTTCCATGAAATTATTTTTTTTTGCAATATCTACCCGTAGTTAAAATTTCTTCCCTCTATTTCAAACGGTGTAAAAATTTTTGTAAGCATACGGACGGACGGACAGAGTGAAACTTTATAGTCACATTTTTTCAAAATCTTTTGAAAATGTGCAAGAAACTGCCGTCAAGTAAAATGAAGGACATGATCTATAAGAAAATTAGAGTTTGATCATAATTAATTGTCAATCCATTAATTTTCGAAATAAAATAAATTTATATTGGATTTAGCATAAAATTTTTTATTAGATTTAAAAAAAAAAAATTTATTTGAATAGATAAGTACAAATTAATATGAAGGACATTGTAATTGTAATTTTAAAGAGAAGTGGAACTTATTTTTTATTCTTCAAAGCAAATATTAAAGCGTAAGGAGATAATTTTTTTTTAAAGCCTAGAGACATTGCGACGCCTTTTACTAATGTCATCAGTGAATTTTCACAGCTCAAAACAAAAACATTTTTTGGTGACAATGTCAACGGCTTCAAAAAAATGAAATTGACTAAAATGTCGAACAAAAAAAAAAATACAAAATTAATTAATTTTTAATCGAAACCCATTTTTTACTTTTGATTTTTTTAATTATTTTCCTCTAGCAACTACAAAACAAAGTGGAAACAAATTTATTCAATACTACTAGAACTTTTTTAAATTTTAACAGCACAAATCTGGAAATATACGCCAAACTTTAAATTTAAAAATTTTCAGTCCAATTTTCAACCCAAGAACAAAAATAAACAAAACATAAAAATTTACAGGATGAATCTTATAGGCTGTTGAGATTCTTAATTCTCACATGTTTTCATATGTTTTTACTTTATTTGACATTTGAGGCGTTCGAATGGCTACGACATTGTCTGAGGGGTAAAGGGTTTTTTTTTGCCTTTTTTTAAGAGGATCATGGAAATTATCGAAAGTCAATAATTGAAACTGGACGCAGTTCATTTGGGACGCGTTTGACTTTAAAACATTGAAATTACCTTCTTTTTAAATCAAAATTTGGGAAGTATACAATATGAAAATACTTCAATACAAATGCACAGGTTGATTTTGAGGATGAGAATTCGACCAAGCATAATTGATAGTGTAGGATAAATGGATAGGATAAATTAATTTAAGTCGTACATATATGAATTACCAACTTTATGGAACACATGGTATGGAATATTGTTCTATAATTTTGACGTGCGTATAACAAGAATTTCCGTGCCATTTTACGCCATCTTAACATTTCAACATAGTAGGAATAAGCATTCGTCGCACTCGTTGTTTCACGTTGGAAAACTTTGAGTGGAGGTACTAATTGTATTATTTCATTACAACTTTCCCTATTAAATATTTTTTAAACACGGTAAGTAACCAGAATGTGTGTCGATGGCTAAGTTGATTAAGCGTTCAGGTAAAAACTGTTTGTCGCAATAGGGAACTTATTCTGTCTTTGAATGTAAAATTAATTATCAGTTGTATCCATATTTGATGTTTTGTTTGTATCTTTTGATTTAAAAGTATAATCTGTTCCTGTTCATTATCAGAATTTGAGTTATTTAAAACTTGTGAATTACAAGAATAATATTTTTTGTTAAAAATTAATGTTGGAAAAAATAAATGTTGGAAAAAATAAATGTTGGAATTGAGTTTTCAATTCATTAAACTGACTTCTGTTTTTTTTTTTAGTTTTTTGCTCCAATTTATAGTATTCCCTAAAATTTTTATCTAATTAGATAGCTCAGATTTTCTCATTCCAGGCAAATTAATTTTCATTGTCTTTATATTTCTCTAAAAAATTATATCTCTTTTCAACATATGACATATGGTATAATCCTTTAGGGATCATTCACATGAATATTTTTTTGTTTCTATTCAAAATAAAGAAAATTTCATTATTTTGTTATTTAATTACAATTGTAAATGTATTCACAGCAAAAAAAGAACAAATTTTTACTTTTATTATACTAGTGAAGTGAAAAATAGAGAAATCAAGTGAACCTTATCATTCCGTTTATTTTTATGTTCTTTTATTTATTTCAACTGGGATAAGAACTAATTAGTTTTTCTACAAGTTTTATTTTTTCTACATCTTAATTAAATAATATTGTAGAATTAAGTTACGTATTTTTTTTCGTGTATACATTACATATGCTCTAAAGTTTTTGTTTTTTTGTGATGCTAGAAGACGACAGAATTGGAAAACAAGGGAAAATATAGTTCGTAAAATAAAGTTTTTTTTGGAGGCGCAAGTTTTTCGAATCCAAATTATGAGGTATTTTTGAATTGCAAAATTTTTAAATGCTAACTAAATGCTTTGTGAAGGAAATTTCCAGAAAAGTAAAAGAATCGACTCCGTATTCCTCTTAAATAAGGAGGCATTACAAAAATTTAATAGGTTACTTTAACTAATCCTTTATCTTAACCCTTTATAACTTAAACAAAATCATCTTATTGTTTTGACAGTAAAATATTTTTATTCGAAACTGTTTGGGGGAAACAAAGGAATATGAATTTTTCAAAATCGTTTTAAACATTTTTTTTGGGTTGAATTAAAAATTGCCAAAGAAATTATTTTTTGGTTGTAATTAAATTTCAAATTCCCATATTTGATATTAGCATATAACGTCAGCAAAGTGAGATAGCTATATAAATCTAATTTTGAAGATTTTAGTTCCGTAACGAATGGAATTTAAGAAAAAAATTCAGATAATTGTGTCAGCCCTAAAGGAACGGACAGAAACCAATTAATGGGAATAATGTAAAAAATATTTTTTTTGTATTTTTCATAACGGGAGTTTCATTCTTAATGTTGATTATACTCTTAGGAAATTCAGTTGACAAGTGAATTAAAAAGAAAAATAATTAATATTCTAGTTATATTAAATTATATTTCGTTAACTGCAAGTAGTACTCAGATAAAAAGTGAAAAAAATAATGTTAACAAATTATAGAATTTAAAGTTTAATTCAAATTTTTAATGAAGTTTATTAATTAATTTAAAAACATGTGGGTACTATTACACTTTCAGTTGGATTCATTACAAGCTTCTGATGAATATTTGATAATACTTAATCATTTAATGAAAGTGGGGTAATAAATTTGAATTCAGCTGAACAAGCTCTTATATTACAATGTATTTTCTTATTCTTTGGAGTTTTTGTTGTGGTATTGCTTAGTATACTTGATATGAAAGTGCTTTCTAACAGTACGCCTTCGACTCTTTTTTCATGTCTTCCCATTTTAAATGAAAGTTAGAAATATTTTATAAAGAAAAATGATGAAGAACATGCTGAAAACTAAAATTGTGATAGACATAAGTTGATATACTATTTAATATCGAAAAACAGGAATTGATAATTGTCTTAGTGTTGTATGTTTCTTAGTTCCAGGATTCATTTGATGCCTTAGAGTCGAATGGATTTTTCCAGAGCTCGTTACATTACTTTTATTACGAAACCGGTACTAATGAAAAAAAATTGGAGATCCCTCCCCTCTTGTTTTTGGTCAGCGATGGCAAATATCTTTACGTAAATACCGTAAGTTTCCAACTATGGTAGTTACGCAAATTTATGATAGGATAAATTAATTTAAGTTTTACACATACGAATTACCAACTATGCTTGAGATATTTCAAATAATTCAATTTGTTAAGAGATTCGTAAAACGTTAAAGTTAAATTAGTGATAATCCTTATAGAATCGATTTTTAATGGTATTTTTAAACATTTTAACAAATCAAAGTAATTTTAAGGCAAAAATCAAATTCTTCCTTTCTTCCTTAAAAAAAATTAAAAATGACTACTTAATTCCTTAAATTAAAATAATTATTATTTTCTAAATATTCTTTAGTGGTTCCAAGTTAAGATGAATTAAAATTAATCTACCAACAACCAAAGCCAGAACCAACCAAGGAATCTATGATTGTGGGTTTTTAATAATATTTTTTCCAAACCGATTTATTTAAAATACGTTTCTTTTTCTAAAAATTACAAATCATACTTTTGAGGTAAATTAATTTAAAATAAAGGATTAATATAAATACAGCAACCACATGAAAATCCTTTCATATATATGTGTTTCTTTTCTGTGTGCTTTACTTGTATATGTGTTTAACATTCAATGAAAAACCTACACATTATTCATCTTAAAATTAATCACGACCAAAACCAAAACCCATGTGATTACACAGCAACAAATGAAATGTAAATAAGATAAAGTTTTTATTAAAAATCGATTTCAATCGACAAATAAGTTCGATATAATTTTCTGATATAGTTGTTTTATTTTTTTTGTATTGGTAAATTAATACCAATATGTTTATTAACCACGTTTTAAGTGAGTAGTGTAAGTGGTTTTGTAAAATAATCTTATTAATTAAAATTGAAGGTTGGTGATGAGGATTTTTTTTTTGTGGATTGAATTGGTTTTCTTTCACGTAATTAAGAAGACTTGAAATATAACAGTTGAAATATAATAATTGGTTATTATAAAACTATTTTACATATATTTTTGTATTAATTCAATTTATTTTGAAATGATTAACCACAGAATTTCTGAATTTTAATTTATATTTTCAATAGGAATTAGTTTAAATTAAAGAATTTAAACTATTTGTATTTTACTAAAAGCGGCACATTTCAAATTGCCTAGTAAACAGTTTTGAGAGAGTTGAGCTTTGGCAGTAGTATGCATTTTAGCTTTATTTTTATTAGCATTCTACATATATAATGTGATAAGTACCATTTCATCAATTATGAGTTTTTTAACTTTTCTGGTTTTCCACTCGACTCAGCTTCCATTCGCCATTGGGTTCAAATTAAGGACTTAATTAATAATCAATAATTATATATTTTTGACAAACAATACATTAATATAAGAATATAAACAAATACAAAATATAAACAAATAATTTAAATGAATAATATAAGTCAGACATATAGAAATCCATATAACTCGAGTACATAAGGCGTTTCTACATGTCATAAGGCCTAGAACTATCTCATGTTTAAATTGTATGCGGAATTCATTAAGATTAATTCTAATAACAATAATATATACAGGCATATTAGTCTAACAGTTGAACAGTTAGCGGTTAAAAAAAAATTAAATATTCTATAAGAATAATTAAAGAAATTATTATTATTCACCATTTACTTAAACAACAAATGACATTTTGTATTGTACTTACAATCGATTCTTGACCTAAATTACTTAAAGAACAATAAATTTTTTATTTTTAGAAACATTAAAGAAACATTTTTCAATGTTCAAGTCCGCTGAATGAGTTATGTACCTATAACTGGTTACTTTAATTCAAAAACTTTTTCTACAAAATTAGGGTTAACTGATGAACTATATTTAAATATTATAATAATTATATTAAATATATATAATCGAGTAATAATAATATATAATCGAACAATATAATCGAATTAAAACTATATTTTAAATATATTAGTTGAAATTTTTTTTTGGAAAGTTGTTTAAATATTTTTTAATTTAATATTAATACTCAATAGTTTTCAAACTTAAAAATTTTATTTTAGTTTATATTATCAGTAGTCGTTTATTGCAATTAATACAAAAAAAATAAATATTGAAAAGTTTCAAAAATATTTCAAAAATTTAAAATTAGAACAATGTTTTTAAATCATTTTCTAATTTGTAGAATTGAATTAAGTTTCATACTAAATGGAAAAAAATTTGTTTCATAAAAATTTTGGAAAAATTTACCTAAATAGTTTCACATTTGTCTGTCCGTCCGTCGAAATGTGTACGAAACTGCTACATCGTTTCAAACAAAATTTTAATTCCGAAAAGATAAGAAAGCCCTATATTAAAACTGCTATAACAAGAACTTTATCAGATATATTTTCAATCCAAAAACGGTAAATGACAGCTGCTTTTATTAGCTTTATATGTATAAATATTTATAAAGCAAATTAGGGTTGCCATACGGTTCCTTAATTTACCGTTATGTAAAACTTAATTTTTAGCAAAATTTGGTGCAATACACAAGTTAATTCATTGAACCTGAACAGTTTGGGCAGGGGAAGAGAGAGTTTGCTCACAAAAATTTTGTAACCTCCCTATTCAAGAGTTATTAGGGCTTTAAAACTAAAAATATCATTTTTCTTGATTGTGTTAGCCTCATATTTAAAATAAAGATCATAATTATTCATGAATTAATTAAATATATATTTTTAGTCAAAATGCGGTATGAAATATTATGAACTTAGTTTTGGATATGAGCTTTTTTAAATCCCTTGCTTTTTTTTCTCACATATTATTTTAAATTTTCATATTCAATCATAAAACTTCAACCATTTAAAATTAAAAATTAACAGGAAATTTTATAATATTTAATGAATCAATTAATTCAAAACTTGTTTATCCTTATTATCCTAACTAGAAGTATTAAAAATTGAAAAATATTTAATTACAAAATATTTTACTAGGTATTAAATTAAATTGAAGTTTTTTTTTATTTATTTTTCTAAATACTCAAAAATGATTTTAGGCCCGTTTCACTAGAACAATTCCACTAGACACAATTCCACTTTGCATAATTCCACTAGACACAATTTCACTAGCGCAATTCCACTTGGTATAATTTCACTAGGGAACAATTCCACGTGGTATAATTCCACTAGCGCAATTCCACTTTTTATTAGCCCAACGCATTTAGAGTTAAAAATCTCGGCGATTTTTAACTCTAAATGCGTTGGGCTAATAAAAAGTGGAATTGATATAAAATATTATATTCATTAAATTATATAATATTTTCAAAAAAATCAATTTTAAATTTAAATAATTTTTAAAAAAAATTATTATCTACAAGTGGAATTATACCAAGTGGAATTGCGCAAGTTGAATTGCGCTAGTGAAATTGTGTCTAGTGGAATTATGCCAAGTGGAATTGTTTCTAGTGGAATTGTGTCTAGTGGAATTGTTCTAGTGGAATCGAACGGTCACCCTCAAAAATAAAACTTTTAAAAATTGATAGTGTTTGAAACTTTTCAAAACTAAATTTTGAAATTAAATAGAAATTAATGAGTGAAAAACTGAACATTAAACTAAAAAGTTGATTGAATTAAAAAATCTATATATATTTATTCGAATGCTTGTATATTTGTATGTTTGTAGTGTACAGGCCCCCAAACTGATCAGTCGATTATCGTGAAAATTTATATATAATTTATATAGATAAATATTTTAGAAATTTAAAACTTTTTTATAAATAAGATCACGATTAGAGAGTAAAATTTTTTTAATACACTTATTTGGTTCACACTTTACTGCACAATAAAATTTTTGTTTTGAATTTTGATGTCACCTAGTAAATTATTTTAATAATTGTCCAGTTTTTTATTCAACTAGTGTAATTTAATTAAAATAAAATTTTTTTTATTATTAAATACCAACTAAATTATTAAAAATAATTATCATATAAATTTATTAAATACCTCAAACATGTTAAATAAAAGCCATTCAAATTCATTAGCTGCACAATGGTCAAAATGCAAAGCTCAGCAATTTGAATTAAAAAAAATTTAATTTATTAATAATTTGAAAATAATCCTGGCGACAAAATGAAATATTTTCCTAATCCTTACGTAAGCAGTTATCTATATAGTTGTTTCCTGGATAACATTCCAGATCATTTCAATTTTAAATTAATTTGTGTTTTTTTTATTAAAATAAATTCTATGAGAAAATCCATTTTTTTTACACGCGACTATAATAGTAATTTTTTTTAATGATTCGCTTTTGTTGAATCACTGGGTAATTGAAAAAAAAAATTTTAATATTTTATGCAGCTCTTTTGTTATTTTAAAAAAAAATTTCATACTAATTTCATTTTAAATTTAAATAACAATATTTTGTATTTATTAAAAAAATTTATTATTATACTTTGAAAAAATTTTTTAAAAATAAATTTATTATTTTATAAATTGAATGTTCAATTGTTTTTAAGTGATTAAGTATCAGAATTTAAATCCATTTTTAAATAAGTTTGATTGGTTGAAAAGTTAATTACGACTTTATTAAAATTAATCTCCTGTTTTTAATGTATCGCTTTTGATAGACGGGTCCTTGTGTATAGATGGCAACTGCATTGAAAAGTAGATTAAATTATATTTGCTTATCCGTCCATTCGTTAGCATGATAATTTCAAAGTTAAAGGGATTATAGGGATGCAAAGTCGCATATAATATTTTTTCAACGATTTTCTATAGGTTAAAATAGTGGAAGCTCTTGGTCGAACTAAGGCAAAAAGTTAAAGTTTAATTTTGAAATTAATTTTAGATATAAGCTTCAAATTTAGTTTAAGGGTGTTTCCAATTTCATATGTATACCTGAAAATCGGGATCAATTGGATTTGTAGTTCGGATACCTCTCAAACACCTCTCAAGAGTAGTTAAAAGCATATCTGTCAAATTAATAAAGATAGAAACTTGATATTTACCAATACATTGTTGTGTCCATTTTACTTTATGATTCTGAAATTTGAGAGAAACGAGAGTCGGGGTTCGGATAGCTACCACACGCCTCCTTAGACGTATCCAGTATGTGTAAAATAGTTAGAATAAAGTTAGAAAATTGAACTTAGTACCAAAAATGAATGTAGAATTTTAAAATTTGGTACAAGGTTATTTCTTCCTAATTGTTTTCATGCTCCTCAAATTTGGGAATAATTGGAGTGGTGGTTTAGGTAGCTCACACCCACCTCCAGACTTAAATGCACATCTTTAAAATAAATAAAGATAGAAACTTGAAATTTACCAATAGGCTGTTGTGTCCTGTTTACTTTATGATACTCAAATTTGAGAGAAACGAGGGTAGTGGTTTGGATAGCTGCCACACGCCTCCTTAGACTTATCCAATATGTGTTCACAAATAATAAAGTTAGAAAATTTAACTTTTTACCAAGCTTTCTTTGTCTTTGTTCTGTTTGTAAACTGTTCTTGATATCTGAGATGAGTTAAAGTGAGGGGTTCTTATAACGGTTAATTGAATTTGAAAGGTGCAGGGTATTACTAAGTCAGTTGCATTGATTTTTTTATTTTTTTCGAAAAAGATTCACAAATTTTCGAAAAAACAAACTGCTAAAACTTTAGGGTTAAATATTTAATTAAATGTTATTTGTTTTAATCTATAAAGAAACGTGCATCTACTCCTTTAAAAGTCTACAAACCAATATTTAATTTAATATACATATTCTATAGCTCGATAACTCTCCAAAGAAATTAATTGGAAAAAACATATATGAGCCGAATTAAGAAGTTGAATTAGTTTTAAAATGGAACAAGTTTCCAAATTAACAATTAATATTCGGATTGTTAATTTGTTTCTATTGTAGACGTTTTTGTTTTTTTAATGGCAATTCAAATTTAAAGGATTGATTAAAGTGGATTTAAAATGAAATATATCATTTTTATTTATAAAATTTAATTTTATTTTTAAATTAAATACAAAAACTAAAAGAAATTTCCAGATCTCAAAGTCAGATCGATATTTTATGAGAATTTTTAAATTAATGTTGTGGAAAGTTATGAAAAATTTTTTTTTTTGCCCAAAGGGATCAAACGAAATATTACATTTTGTGTTACTCTTTATTGCTATAATATATTTTTTAATAACGACACGTGCCTTTCATCAACGTCATATTTATGGGTCCTAGATATGTTTTACATATACATACAGTTAAAAAAAGTTTTTTTTTATTTAGTAAAAAGTATGTTTAGTGGAATTCTGATATTTTCTTCTATGAAAGAACCTTTTAGAAATTAGAGGTTTTATATATATAATGGGAAACATAAATTGGGCACACGAGAGTTTTAAAAACCTGTTTAAATAAATTGTTTATGGAACTTTTTGAAAAATTCCTATATAGTTATAGGAAATGGTAGATATGAAGTTGAAACAAAAAAAAAAAAATAAACAAAACTTGTCCCATTAGAATGAAAACGAATAATCAAATCTCTGCAGACATACAGTTTTCTTCAGGCATGTACTGTTTTACCTCACACCTCACACCTCACAGTTTTTACTTTATTTCTTCAAAAAATATATATGTAGTAGTTTTTAGACTGATGAAAATAAATTCACAAATTTAAGTTTTTAATATTCATTGGAAAAATCGTTAGCAACAATTTTGTTGCTACTTAAAATATTAAAAACATAGATATTTAAAAATTTTATTAAATTATACATCTAATATTACTAGATTGGAAAATTCCACCTGTTTTGGATTTAAAAACATAAAGGGTGGAGCTGCTTGCATGTTTTAATGACGAATTAAGAAGCGTATATTGAGTAAAAAGTTATATAGTAACGAACTTCTTATATGATTGAGAGTAAATCTTTTATTATAACCTTTTTTAAGTTAATAGCTTTGTGATACTGTGGTAACACTTCGGCTACTCAACTTAGGCTCGCAAGTTTCAATTCCAAAAAAAGTGAAAAAAACTTCAACAAAAACAGCTTATTAATAAAATATTTTAATTTACAAAATATAACACAACGATTCAGAATTAAGTGAAATTTATGACTTTCCACACTTAATAAGACGTCCACACTTAATACGACGTGACTACAAATAATTCTAATTATAATAATATTATGATATTGATGTAAATTTTAAATGCATTACTATTATTTGAAAAGCGTTGGCAATTGAGTGGGAAGGTCATTAAACGGAAAAATGTGTGTCGAAATATCGCATACGTCCCCGAATTTTTTAATTGAAGAGAAAATTGAACTAATAGAAAACCTCCTGTGTAATCAACATAATCAAAATTCTTTATACCAGTGCATATAAATTAGGCCTAGGTTATATCAAAATTACTCCTCCGTTTACCAGGCATCTATCTAAACGAGTTAAATATAGTGCCAAAGGTATGTTTCATATTAGTACTAAAAAGTAAATTTAATCCCCGAAATGTGTCTGTTCGTCCGTCTGTATGTTAGCAAGATAACTCAAAAACTAAAAGAGTTACAGTTTTGAAATTCACATCAAAGATTTTTTTAGATATATTGGAGGTTTCCTATATTGTTTTTGGTTAAAATCGAATAAGTCCAAAGCTGCCCGAATGCGACTTGCTCTACAAGTTTTTGAAACAATATAAATATCTTCAAAATTAAAACCACTGCGAGGGTAAAAATTACAAACGGTGAGTTATAAATTGGATCAAGTACTTGTATGAAATTTCAAAAGGTTAAGGTTTCATTTTCCGGGGGGCTGCCACACAAGCTTTAGAACCTTGTTTACATATCTTCAGAACTATTTACACTACAAAGTTGAAATTAAAACTAGGTAAGTAAAGTAATACGGAAAATTCTCTTGAAAAATCAAGTTTGCTGGAACCAAAGTGCATATTTTTGCAACTAATAAGACTAGATGGTTGAAAAATAAAATTTTTGTGTTATATAATGTGGCAAACAATTTTTGGCCCTATTTTCGTCAAAGTCGTAATACGGACGTGACTGCATTTTTATGAATATATTCTCAGTACACCGACAACAACGTTGGAGGATAAAATAAAAAAAAAATCACTGTCCGGTGTTGGCCGGCATCATTGTCGTTCACGGTTCAATATTAAAATACTCATAAGAAAAACACAAAAGAATAAAAACATTGCACGTCGTCGTCACTGTGTCGGTGTATTTGGAATCGACCTTCAAAAGAAAAATATCATTACTTGTTAAAGTTTCAATTTTCCAAAAATCCATCCAGTAGTGCTTAAACTAGCTACAAGTATATGATATTTAACTTTGATATTTTATAAAACAAAACATATTTGTGTCTCCATTATCTCTGTTTTAAAATCAACAAATGTAAGAAAGCCATTAACATATTCTTTTAAATAGTAAATTTCCCATTTAATTTTATGTCTTTGTATTCGAAGCAACCATCTGATTTTTTTTTTTTTTTTTTTTTTTTTAATAGAAATACTTTTTCCCTTAAATATTTAATTATGTTAATTTCATTCATTACGTCCTTGAACACAACTAATTAGGAAAACGTATTTGTAATTAAATTATATTTTATAAAATAATTCCGAAATTTTTGGTAAAAACTGTTAGGTAAATTTTTTCAAACAATTTTTAAGTTTTGTTTTTCCAAAAATGTCTTTACCTTTATTGTGTTTATAAATATCTAATTACAATATAGATAACATTATTTTAGTAATTGTTTGTGGGGTGTATTTATATTAGAATACCATAAGAATCTTTTGTTAATAGAATTCAAAATAAATTTCAAAACGAGGAAAAGTGTAGTACAGTAGACTGTGTCAACTCTGAGATACCCGTATGACCATAATATAACAATTTGATATCATCCGGTTAATTACTTTTGACAAAATTTCAAACATACAGTTTTATTAGGTGTAGTGTAATGCTCATATGAAAGAAGGAGTTGTATGGCAGCTACTCGAACCCTCTGCAGTAAACCAACAAAATTTTGGAAAAACTTTGGCCATTACACTAAACTATTTTTGGCAGAATTTCAGACACCCAGCTTATTTAGGTGTAGAGTAATGCTCATATAAATGAAGAAGTTGTATGGCAGCCACTCAAACCGAATTCACTACTTCAACCAAATATTCCAGAAAAATTGGCCATAAAACTAAACTACTTTTGGCAAAATTTCATACACCCAGCTTCAATAGGTATAGAGTATTGCTTATATCAAAAACGGAGTTGTATGGCAGGTACTCAAACCCAGGTGAACCAAAATGGCTGGATTTCAATAACGATGACGGCTATTGCATACAAATGAATTTTTGAAAATTTCAAGATCCTAGCTACTTTATTTTTTGAGTTATCGTGCGGACGGACGGACTGACGGCCATACATAACTAAATCGATTTATTTTTCGATTCTGATCAGCTCCATACACTTGAGTCTTTATCTCCCCCCCTCCCCTCTCCTTCTCTACGTCACGAACGTAATGGCAAATTTAGTATACCCTTTTGACTAATAGTCATACGGGTACAATGAAATCAAATTTTTCTTATTCAGCGTAAGTGTTTCAAAGTCATTTTGAGAATTTTCTTTTAATTATAACAAAGATTTTTGCAATTTCTTTTTCCGAAAATTAAATATTAGTTTTTTTTGTAGTTGTATATAGTTATTAGAGCTCTTAAGAAACAAAGTTTGTTATATATATATATATATATATATATATATTGTTCAAGTACACTCATTTCATTCCAATGCCACTCAAATCAAATCTTCGTTAATATTTAAATATTCCAAATACCTTGAAATAACAGATTAAACAAACCTTTAGTTTTTATTAAAATGTTTCATTTCAGTTAAGTTAAAAAAATTAAACTTGTACGTTTGTTTGTTTTAGTTTGATTTACCGTACTTTCTTACTTTCACCGTAAGAAGAATTACATAAAAACTTGACTGAAAGTTTTTTACTAGAACTTCACCAATTTTGAGTAAAATTTATTGTGAAGCAATTAAGGTATCCGTGAATGGCCTGCTAAGTAAAGCTAGCTGCAGTGTTATTGCTCATTAGTAAAACACTCCAATAAATTTAAAAAAGAAATAATACACCCGGGAGTGTTTTCTTGTTTAATATGAAATTACGCCCGGGGTCTTATTTTGTACCCGGGGTGTAATTTCATATTGAACAGGAAAAAACTGCCGGGCGTCGTATTTCTTTTTTATAATCACTTTCAACTTTTTAAGAATAAAAGGCCCGGAGTGTTTCTTTCTCAATTTACTCTTCCATTTCTTAGGAAATAAAGCTCCTGAATGTTAATTCTCATATTTCTTATCTCATATTTTTCACGCCGAAGCAGGGTCTTATTTCACGGCTTCGCATTAAACGCTTGTGTCCTAGGTGTAGGAATTTGAAATATTTAAATACAATTCTGTTTTAATTATATTTTTGAATTATAAGACGTTAATTCTGTATCTGTGAGTTATATTGTTGTATTGAATTATTTGTTTGGGTTTGTTATTGGAAATGCCATTAATTTGAATACATTGACGAATATGGTACCATAATATATTGGGATCTGAAGTTGGATACATCAAAAGGATGACCTACACTCATTCCACAGTTCCACCAAGCCTTTTTTAATTTAAACAATTTTTAATAGCATTTAAGAGCTATTAAATTCTCCATTGTAAAATTGATTGCATATTTATAGGGTATTTTTATTACCCTACAATATATGTGATATTTTTGAATATTTTAAACGTACTTATATTTTTATACATTGTATTAATTAACTTATTTATAGCTATTATAATCATAAGTACGTTGGAATTTTTTATGCATTCTTCCATTTAATATTGCAATTTTAATGAAAGCTTATTACAATTTAATAGAATTTTCTATTAAATAAAAATGTGAGAGAAAAATTGTCAAAAAGAAACTGAGGATCAACCATGTAAGATTACAAAATTAACAAGAAATTTTATATTTTGTCACAATAAATAATTGAATATTTTTTCCCATTTACGGATTTTATAAAAATGAAATTATTTCAAATTCAATGGAAATTGATATTAAAAGATTTTGCTTTGTTTTTTCGAATTATTTTTACTTTTTTTTTAATAAAAATTTGTAATTTAAAAGTAATTGAATAATCAAAATGGAATTTTATTAATTATATTATTTGGTGTGGAGTTTTGTTTGTTGAAAGCTATTCAAATTATGCTGGTGTTATAAAGATAATTGAAATTGAATTATAAAATAGCTTTACTGTGGTATGAAAGTTATATATGTATGTTTAAATAGTCTCTTAGTTCTCCTCAGATGCGAGTATTGAAACACCAAATTCTAAGATTATTATAATCGTGCATTAAAAACCCAAAAGGTCGTAAGACGCTTAATTTTGAAAACATTTTTTTATTTCAATTTATATGTCTTTGACTAGATGACTCACTGGGGACATTTAGTGCGACTGAGGACATAAGACTCACTGGGGACATTTAGTGAGTCTATGACTAAGACAGAGCTGTTGTTTCGAATTTATTATGTCTTATATCAATGATGTTGGAGTTAAGACGTTGAGTTCATGTGGAAGGTCTCGGGTTCAAATCCTGGTCAGATCATATCCAATAAATAAATATAGTAAAATTGGTATAATTATATCGTAATAGTTTATATTGTAATATAAGATAAGATTTAATATAAATATATAAATAACTAATGTGTTAGATAATAGATGTCGCACCAAAATAACACTTGTGTATTTATAATCTTATACAATAGCAGCCGAGTAATTAACGGCTTAATAACGATTAAAGAGCTGAAGCCTTATATAAATAGAATTAGTGTATGCCCTATACTCCTTACAGGAGTGGAAAAGGCACAAAAAACAAACAAGTAAAGAAACAGTCAGTGCAACCGACTTATAAATACCCTACAGCTATTTAGTTCAAATTTAATTGGAAGTCTATAAGTCATTTTAAAACCATAAAAGCTTTTATTAGTTTGATCTTAAGACATAGCTAACGAAATTAACTTTATTATACCAAAAAAATTTTCTAATTATTTGATCAATTCAAAAATTCTTACTAATTTATCTACAAACAACAAATAAACTTGAAATAAATGGATTGGTAAAGTGCAATTACAAAATTATATATTTAAAATTTTTATCCAATTCAATAAAATTTTACACGCATGCAGCAATTACTTCTTTTCAGGATTTTTAGCAGTAGTGCATTTACTGTTGAATGATTTAGTACGCTTCATTAATTATTTCTTCGATCAAAAACTTATAGAATCCGAACTCATTGTCCGAACTCGACCAGAACCAATTCCTATGGTACTTTCATTACTAGAATTTAAATTTCATCAAAACAGCGTTATTAATTTTTGAGTTATGATGTTTTTAAGATATATGTTTGTTTGCCCTTGAACTTGATAAAGGTTCTAGAATCCGAAAACATGGTACGATTCGCCCATATGCAGTCCCCGTAATAATTTAATACTAGTTAACTCTTGTACACAATTGGAACGTTCTATCATAATTTTAAGCTACTTTTTAAATTAATTTCAATGATGTGCTTTAAGGTCTTCAGAACTGTGAGGATGGTCTTCGGCCCATTACTCCAATTGGTCCTAAATTTCAAGGACTCTAAGGACATAGGAAGAGGCACATTGATACCTAATTTGTAGGACTTAGAAACACTGAATGTACAAAATTCAATACGACTAAAGGTTTGACCGACAAATCTTATGAAAAATTCTAATAAGTTTTGACATTACTGTTTTATGAAATTAAAAGTTTAGAATTCTTTATACGTATGTAGGAGTGCTATAAATGTAAACAACTGTGATTAATGTCAAATTAATCTAAAGCCAAAGAATAGCTCAAATTAAACGCTGGTAGAGTATTTTAGTAAAATGGGTTATACAACATTTAAGTTTAAATTTAATTGTAACAGCGGTGGCTAAATATGCTCCAAGCATTTAAAAATTCAACCAATAAATCCCTCTATATTAAATAATGAAAATAATGAAATAATGAAAGAAAATGTCAAGCTGTCTACCTTTGTTAGATTTTGATACATTTTCTCTAGTTTCCAAAATCTTTGTCGAAGCTATTCTTAATTTTGCTGCATAAATCTCAAACATTGTAAATATTCTTACATGCTAGTGTCAACATTGTACTGTAATTTATTGTGAAGATTATACAAATTTCAATTCTATTATTCTATTAGATTGTATTTAATTCAATACAATATAGCTTTTGTTATAGTATATAGGATTTTATGAATGAAAATATTTGCAAAATGCTTCAATAATTGGAAAATAATTGAATTCTTGATAGTTAAGTATTACTTGTTACTTAATTTTTTTTGAAATACTTAAGTATTAAAAAATAATTACAAAAGTAATTAAAGTCAAAATTTAATTACTCTCTGGGAATTACAATTATTTTTACTGAATTCTTTTAATTATATTTAAATTTCGTAAGTACCAAAATCTAAGTAATTGTGGTAGTTGATACTTATTAGTTGTGGTACTGGTAATTGTGCTGGTACTTGAAATATTCGAGTCTAAACATGAGCAGATCTTGACTTATCTGATGGATGTGGTATATTTTGATGCTGATCCAAATTATGGTCTCCAATCACTATCGATTATACACTTTTATCACGTCAACATCGATCCTTTACAAATGGAGGAGAAATTTTAATATACCAGTAACTATGGTTCGCACCCGTTTAAACATGGGATAATATTGAGTTACTACAGTTTTTTTAACACTTTATCAACTTTAAATGCTTTACTCTTTTTAAACTTAATTCTGCATTTGTAATTTAAAGAAAATGTATATTAAAGCATTAGTGACTTTTAATAATAAGTAGTATTACATAAATATCAAGATTACTGCAAAGAATCACAATGAGTTACATATAAATATGTACTGATGTAATTCTTGTAAAATAAAAACTATTATATATAAATTTTCTATTCTAAAACTTTCATATAAAATTATTATGAATCCATTAAATAATAAACAGAATAATGGGGTTTCTTAGAAAAATTTAAACCATTTACCTTTGGGAATCTTTAATACGGCAAATTGACAAAAATTCCGAAATTAAAAGTCCTCTAGGTAATTATAACTGAAAAAACAGAAAAAGATCAATGTAATTTCCAGTTTTCAATATGAACTTAATATGAAATTTAGGTTGGGCCGAGAACTTTGATTAAGTAAGCCCCGTTTTAAGAAAATCTAGTTTTTAGAAAATGTCGTTTTTAAAAAATCCCGGTTTTAGAAAATCTAGTTTTTGAAAATTATTTTATTATTAGAAAATCTCGTTTTCGAAAATTTTTTTTAGCACATTTTCAAAAAATTTTGTAAAAATATACCTATATAGCTTCACTCTATTCGTCCGTCCGTCCTTCCGTATGTTTACAAAACTTTTACACCGTTTGAAATAGGGTAAAAAAATTTTTACCACGGGTAGATATTGCAAAAGAGTTCTGTTAGGCGTATTTTCAATCTGAAAGCTGTAAAAGAGAGCTGGTTTTACAAACCTTATATAGTTTTAAAAGGCAAATGTTTAAGGTTGCCATACGGTACTAAAATTTACCATTATGCAAAACTCAATTTTGCAAAATTTTTAGCCACAAATATCTTTTAAACGGTTCAAGCTAGGGTAGGAGTCGGTTTTTTTCATCACTTGTTTAAATTCTGAAAAGGCTGTTAAATTCTGATTCGTGTTCAACTTCAAAATTCTTAAGAAGGAGATTTTTTAAAAAACCGAGAATTTCTAGATACGTGATTTAAAAAAATTGGGATTTTGTAAACCGAGACTATGGAACTCTCCCCTACAATTTATTATTTGAGGGACTTTTGTCACTACGTCGTTTTATAAATCAGGATACACTTAAAATAAAATATTTTCAAAGTAGTTTGTGTTGTATTAAATTAGAATTTTAGTACACAATATTTTACAAAATCTCACTCAGAAGAAAGTTAAAAGAATATTGATACAAAAGAATCTATCTTCCAAGAACTTTGTATTGTTATATAAGTGAACATTGTGTCTTGAAGTGAAATTCTAAATAAATACGGTTTCATATGAAAGGAAAATATTACCATTTCAATCACCTGAGATTTTATTTTTTCCAAAATTGATTTTTATTCAAGAAAAATAAATAAGAAAATTTGTATAAGAATTGGTTTTAAGAATCAGTAAGTAGAAATTCTTATATGTTTTTAAGAATTCCATTACACAGACTGCACTGCATTCAATATGGGTCGAAAATATTATACTAAAAGCAAGTGTGCCGGAATTAATTTCCTAAAGGATTTGAATACTTGGTATTCTTACTGGCATTCAACTTTAATTTCTGAAATTCAATGTATTGATTATATTAATATATTATTATCCAAAACTTGAGGGAGAAGTTGTTGTATACTTATGGATTGCATTATTTTTCCGAAAAGCTGAGGAAAGAATTCTATGTTTAACTTTAAAATCATTTTATAAATTTAATCCAATAAACTTAAAAGGTGGTGTCATCTCCAATGAGAATGTAATGACCCAATGACACCATTTTAACAAATTAAAATTAGAAGCCTCATCAGAATTAAAATCAGGAAAAATTATGCGTGCAAAAATTTAAATGTACCCATAATCTGATAACATGGTAACATACAAATTTCTAATTAAAGAAAAACTAAATCCCCAAAAAAAATTTATAAACTTTTAAGTATTAGATTTTGTGACAATATTATCAAATTACATTTAATAACCAATTTCCACTTTTAAATATTTTCACTTGCCGAAACTTAACAAACACATTTGGATTTGTTTGTTAAATCTTTGTCAGGTACAACTAGTGTTATAACAGTACTAATGCTCTGAAAAGCAGCAGAGAGTACACAAAAAAGAACACGTTAAAAAATGAACTGGAGTGTTTCCATATTTAGGTTCTATAGATTTTATCAAATTAAAATTCAATGGATGTCATCGGGTAAAAGATAAAATAAAAAATTCAATAGAATGAAAATATTAAAAAATATGGTGGATACGGATGTGAAGTTTGTAAAATTCTACCTGTTAAGTACTTATAATAGTTAACAATGGGATAAATCTCTAATCAGACCATTTTTGCTTTTTTTTGGATTACCATTCCACGAGGATTTTTTTAAATGATTGTAAAAATAAGAGGCATCAAACCATAATAACACAGAAAACTTTGGTATCATCTTTGCTAATCGATAAGTGGAATCATTTTCGATAAATGGAAGATGGTAATTGTATCAAAATTACCGGAATAAACTTGATGACGTGACAAGTTTTTCAAAATTAATTTTTTTTTTAATACATAATATTTGCTATAAAGTGAAATGATAGAATTTTAAGATTTAATAATTTTCAAACGTTTGTATGCAGTTAAATCCAAATATATCTCAAATTCTAGAAATAACGATACCCTTTTTTTTGGAATCCAGTTTTTTGATCTTTCTGGGAAAGGTTCCCTACATAAAAATTTTAATATTTTTCAATAAAATATTTTTTAATTCTTTGTTCATATTGCTTCCTGGAAGACTTATTTTAGTTTTCCAATGATCAATAGTACATCGATGCAACCAACTTAGTGATCTCCTACACATGACAAATTAAATTGAGATTTATACAAATTCCACTTCAATTCATCTTAGATTCCGGGAACATTAGGCAAATGGGACAGAGCTACTTTGCAGCCAACACTTTAATTTATTTAGTATTTCAAGAGCATAACTTAAACAGGATAGAATTTGTGATTCGAATCTTGTAAAAAATTTCAGTTTTCCAGCTTTATTTATTTAGAAAAATATGCTGTGTATATATTAAGAGTGTGTGCGAGGTACCCCAATTCCTACTCAAATTCTCCATAATTTTAGGTACGCAATGGAAACAGAAAGAAACAGTTTTGTACCATATTTGAAGTGACTATCATTATTAGTTTCAAAGATATGCTTGTTTGGTCTTACGAAGTGCGAAGGAGGTACTTCAGCAACTATCCTAATTCACCCCAACTTTCGTATACTTATTAAATGAAAACATAGTAGAGCACGCTTGTTCCAACAATCAAATAATATTTTTATAAATTTCGAAAATATTTAGTCTTATTAATTTCGAAGCTTTTAAGTCTCGGAATGTATTTGAGAAGTACCCGAACCATTGTTGCAATTCATGCTAAACTTCCCTTGTACAAAAATTGAAGGTGTTTACTTTACTGGTCTCTGAGGTATGCTCGTTTGTCATTGGTTGGATCGCAAGCTTCCAGAATTCGAACCCATTGTACGATCTTGCCCACTTTCAATACCCACAATCTTTTACCTTAGAGGGTGACGTTGAACAAAAATATCTACACTTTTCTATATCCATCTTGCTTACTTTTGGTGGTTACGAACACCGTTCCATAAATTAATATACCTTTATTCTTATTTTAGGTGTAGGGTGTAACTAAAAAGAGAGTTGAGAAGACTGTCCAGTTCTAGGATACCAGCACGAATATAACACAACTTATTAGACTTTGAGTTATGCATATAAAATTGTATGACAGCTATTCGAGTCTTTTGCTTTAAACCAACTATATTTTGAGCAGACTTTGGCTATTAAACTTAACTACTTTTGAAAAAATTTAATGAAGCTTGGATATTAAGTTATGCTCACAGGAAGTTATGCTCATATTAAAGTTGTAAGGCAAACTTTGAATCCATTCAACTGTTTAATGTTGGGAACAGCTTTAAAATGTTTCAAAATGAAACACCAAAGCAATTCTCTTTGTCATAGAATTTTACTTCGAAAGAATCTTCCTTCCAATCTTAATTGCATTCGAATGTTTTCATTAAATTTCTGTGGAAAAATTTATGCTTTAATAAATTTGATCTTAATCTGTTCTAAAATAGAATTTTCATCGTATAAATCTATAAATATTTTAATATAAAACTTATTTTTTTTTGCAAAACTGCTGGAGTTTATTATGTTTCATTGAAATTGTGAAAACTGGATGCCATTTTGGCTGGAACACAATTTTCAGCAATAATTTAAAGATAGAAATGTTCCAAAATAGATAAACATTTCACGGAGTTTGTAAATAGTATTTGAATTAAAGAATAAAATAAACTTAATATACCCTTGTTATTGTTGGTTTTACATTTACCATGTAAAAGAATGGTATAAACATTCAAAAATGAATAACGGAGGGGAAGTGTTTGGAATGAGATATTTGTATTTGGTGAATGGATTGAAATCGATTTAAATGGAGTTACATTTGAATGAGACATTGAGAAGCGAAAAATTGAATTCACTTTTAAATTTTTGCAAGTTATTAAAATAAGAAACATAGATTGGATATTTATGTTGTAAAAAAATTTCCATTTGGCAGAGACCTAGTTCTATAAGATTCTAAATTTAAATAAATGCATTATTAATTAAATGGACATAACATCAATGTGGGAGTCTCTGATAAGTCATCAGTTTTACAGCTATGTCTGTAAAACGTTTAGTTTGTTAACAACATTCTTTAACTATTGATAAAAAAAAGGCAGCTTTCTAAAATCAGATATGGCTAGAGGCTAGAGAAATTGACTGTGTAGGTCTCTGATAGATAGTTATTTTTTTCACCATCTGTACCATTACCAATCTTTTAAAAACGTGTACGATAGTGTACCAAGTAAAGTTGTTTCGCACGTGGAAAGTGTCTAGGGTATCCTATATGTTATTCATAAATATTTTTAAGCAGCTATTCAAACCTCTTTGCTACACTAATATATTACATGCTTTAGACAAAATTTCAAATAGTCAGTTTCATGAAGTATACAGTTATTTCCATACAAAATCGGAAGTTGTATGGAAGCCATTTAAGCCCATTGAACAACCTGGCTGGATTTCAATATCGATGTAAGCTCTTACATTAAAAAATTTCAAAATCCTAGCTGAAATCGTGTGGAAACATAGATGGTAACAAGGACGCACATAGCTAATCCGACATATTTTTCGATTCTGATGTCTATTAGTCCACTTCGTTTATTACGTAACAAACGGTATGGGAAATTTTGTATACCGTTTGAACATACGTTTGAACATACGAACAAACATTACGGGATAAGTTCTACCTTATGTTTCTGTATAACATAAAGTTTTACAATCTTGAATGTAGCCCCAAGCAAAAGTGTTTAAACACAATTTAAATACAATATATTTCATTCTTGAAATAATTTAAGTTACATTTAATAGTTTCTGAATAAGCTTGAATATTACTAATATATAATTAAGGACTTCACTTTTTCTTATATTCCAAGATATCAACAAATTACACCATTATTTAACTAATGCCAGCTTTATATAATATTTAAATTCAACAGATGTTTAAATTTCGAGCACAGAAGTTTGTAAAAATATTTTTATGTCCTACTCATAAAAAAAAATCAAATATATATTACGTAGAAATACAATCACTTAGTTTTAAGTGATTTTTGATTATGGAAATAATAATAATATGTTCATTCAAATGTGAGATGTGCAAATATTGTTTTTTATTATAATGGCGTAGAGATAATAATAAATATTCAAAAGTATACAGGTTGTCTCATGATTAGTGTTACATATAATCGGAGATGATATGAATTGTCAAAATATTCTAATATATTTTGGTTCAATATTCTGAAACATTAGATAGTACTAGGTTTTATAACATGTAGAAACGTCTTAGATTTTAAATAGATACAATTCTATTTTGTTTATATTGTAATAATTTTGTATTTGAGTTGTATGGTATTTTTTATCTGTGACTTACCTATATTATTCAATTAAATTATTTTTTAATAGTTATATTAATTGTTAACTATTGATGAAGCCATTAATTTGAACCCAATGGAAAATGGTGGCTGAGTCGAGTCGAAAACTAGATAAAGTTTTTTTTTCAATTTCACTGGGATTCGAAAATGGATCTTTCGCATGAAAGTTCGGCATTCTAAACACTGTGCCAATCGGTCTTTAATTTGTGCTGAAATAGTTTTTATATACTTAAAGCTTGTGCTAATGAACATTTTAATTATTTATTTAGTTTCTAATATTATACATATACTAATACAATGTATTCTGATTACAAATGATTCTATGTCCACGAAATAATTCATATGTAAGGCCGCGGTTAAATATTTATGATACAATCTCAAGTGTTACTTTTTGGAAGTAAAATGCATATTTGTATATAAAAAACTCAATAAGTAGGAAACTAGTAGTTTCCTAGCTCAATCTTTCAATAATTTTAAGCACTTTACATAATTACACTTTGCACGAGATTTATTTTTAGATTTTGAACTCTTACAATAAAAATTGTTCAATTAAATTGAACAAAAAAAAATTAAAACACATATTCATCCATTATAAATGATTAACGCGTGCCATGAGGCATACGATAGAATTCTGATTTATCTGCCAAAACTGCTATTCTTTATTTTATACACATAATACATTATTAAAAACTTATAAGAATGCTTAGACATGTTTCTACCATCACTAATTATATGCTTTCAAGAATAAAATAAAATAAAAAACTTGATTTTCTAAAAATAATGCATATAAAATCAATGATTTTTATTGTTGATATTAACCTTGTCAATTAAAAAAAAAAAATTTTGATTGACATTGACTTGTGACATAAATTATTATTTTTTTCTCCTGGATATGTGGTGGTAAACAAATCGATTATATAAATTTATATAATAATTTTATTTTATATTAATTAGTAAAAAGAAACTTATAGGTTTTATTTAAAGAAATAAAAACTCAACATTTCATGTGGCTGTCATGACGAATGGTTTGCTTTAACTGTCGAGACTTTTATACTCCGTCTAACACATCATTGTGTCTTCAGACCTCAATGTTAGTAAGGCTTATACAAAGTTCAGTTTTTTTGTAAGTTTGCAACTAAGTTCTCTTATTCCACTTCAAAGAAATATAGCCTATAACTATGGGTATACGTATAATCGATTATTTTATCTTCGCAACATTTGTATGTCAACAAATCTTTTAAAAGTCATATAATTTTGCATTTACAGGTTTATATAGAAATCAACTCGATGGCATAGGTTTTTAAAATTTTTATTATATTTTTAATTTAAATTTTTATTAAATTATAGCCTTCTGTCATTTATAAAAAAGGTGACATATAATATCACATCACACACAATATCAATAAAATACAGATTAAATGAAAAAGAGGTATATAGGAAGGAAACAATTGACATGATTGCGTAACATCATAAACTGAGCAGGGATCAGAAACATTGGCAATTTAATCCATTCAGCAACGGACCGAAACATATGTAAAGGCATCGGTGCCATTATCATAAGACTGCTGACATCCAATTACACATAGGCAACAAAAGAATAGATACTATACTCTATCTGCAATTTACGATCTCATTACTTCTCATTAATTTAAATGTACTGTATTACGTATTTATAAAACCTACGATTGCGTTAAATATCTTAATCAAAGAACTACGTATACTTTCATAACGGTTCAAATATGAATTTTATAAATCATTCTTAAAATTGTGCAGAACTAATATTAACTTGTTGGGTGTTTTTTTTGTATGTAAAATCTGTTGTTTATCGTAATTGACATTATTTTCTTTTGGTAGTGTGGTTTTGTTATTATTAAATGGCAGTTATAATGGTTTTATTTTTTGTGATAGTAAAAACAAGACAAAATTTTGATATCACAATACATACAAAACTAAATGTAAGTTTCAAAATAATAACCAAATGTTGAAGTATCCAGGAGTGTACTTGTAAGTTTGTAACAACCAGTTCGCATATAATTAGGTTAGATAAAAATAGAAAAAAAAAAACAATATTATTAATAAAAATAAATATGTATATTGAGTACAAAATAATAATTACAAAATTATCAGGAATAAACTGAAATAAATAAAAGAAAGTCCATATGGATTGTTCTTTTGCAAATATTTTTTTTTCGATTGTTTGGTGAATTCTTCTATCATTTGCCAATCTTACGGCTGGGTGGCAGAGTGAATAGAGGATTCGAATCCCAGCGAAAGTAAAAAAAAACTTTTCATTAAATAATAATTATATATCTTTAATATAATTATTTTTTATGGATTACATTAATATAACAATATAAACAAATACAAAATATAAACATAATAATTTAATTGAATAATATAACTCACAGATATAGAATACCATACAACTCAAATACAAAATATTACAATATAAACAAAAATAGAATAGTATCTATTGAAAATCTAAGACGTTTTTACATGTTATAAAGCCTTGTACAATCTCATGTTTTATGTGGAATTCTTTAAGATCAAATAACACGAATAAAATATTACCCCCTGTTCCAACATGTACCTATGTTATAGACAGGCTTATTAGCCTAACAGTTGAACAGTTAGCGCTTGAACAAATAAAAAATTCTACGGTTCTCATTCTTCCACAAAATAACAATGGGGACTGCAGCCAATTTATTTTCATTAAATTTGGCATATGGTTCTCAGTGAGACTCGTTCTCATTTTTGTAACTATCAAATTTACTAAATCTCTTTCAGCTTCTGTTACTAATTGCAATAATACTTTTTTTTACTGCTAACAAACGGTTCCTGTGAGCTGGCTCTGTGACTTTCTAGTACAGCACTGGAAGTATCCGTTATTTATAGACATGATTTATATACACCGATATTTTCAAAAATTATAGTAATTATGCATCATTATATTAGTTTTGTGGAATATTTTATTTAGATAATAATTTGAAACTTAGATAAGTTTTATTTTGATAAAATTTTATTATCTGCAACATTTAAATTCTCAAAATTCTATTATTTATTAGTAAATATAAAATGTTATAATTTTATTTTTTCATTTAAATTTCTTATATTTTATTAAATTTTAATTTTCCAACTACTTCACAGTTTGTTCATGAATATATGCAATAATGAAGGTGAAATAATATTTCTTGATTTAAATCAAAAGTTGAATTAAATAAAAAAAAATATTTTATGAGTAGAATAAAATTTATTTTATATTTACGAATGATGATGCAAGACTCAAAAAAATATGAAAAAAAGAAAATCTGAAAATTGAAAATAAATAATTTTATAGCAATCGATTAATTTTTAAATTTTATATTTTATTTAATTCAATATTAACATAAATGTTCTCAAATAAAATAAGATACTCGTACATATCACTCGATTGATGATTTTCTTTATAAATATAACACTGTATATAACAATGTATATCACTATGTATATACGTTTTGATTTAACCGATATTGTGATATAACAAGTAATAAAATAACAGTAAACGAATTCAACTCAGTAATATCCAACACCTGAAATTCAATTGAAAATTACAGGAACACCCACCTCAATTCATTTAAAATTTCAAAAACATTAAGCAAACCGGACAGAGTTATAATGTACCTGGTTTAAAGCTTATATTCTATTTATGTTGAATATATCTTAGTAAGCTCTTAAGAGGTGCTTGGAAAGTACTTGAAAAAGCTTTCCAATTCATATCAAACACTAAGTTCATACTGCAAGCAGAACAGAACACCCATGTATCAAATAAAAAGTTAATATCTATATTTATTTCGCACGAATGCTTTTATAACTTGTAGAACGGTGTGGGTACTTGAACTACAATCCAATTCATTCCTGATTTAAGTGGCACAAGGGAAAAAGAAAGAAATACATTGTCGAAGATTTGGTCATTATTTGTCTCAGAGATATGCTCATTTGTTCTTGATTAGATTGGAAGCTTTCAAAATCTGTAACCATGGCCCAATTTCACCCATTATTAATCCACGCCTTACTTTTGTCATCAGTAGCTTACACTATGAATTTCATAATGTTAACATCATTATTTCTTGAGATATCGTGTTTACGGACGGACGGACGAACATCAGGAGGAGACGTTTAGCAAAAATATATATACTTTTCTATAATAAGCTTGCTCCCTTTTGCCGGTTACAAACACCGTATCATACCTATTTTAGGTGTAGGGTATAAACATGTAACATTTCAAGCGTACCATTTTTTTGGACAGCTACTCCTATTTTTTTATTAAGCCGTTTCTGCTAACGCTTTCTAAAGTTCTTTTAGTTTTCTCCCTCCATCAAAAAAATTTGATCGATCAGTTTCAAATTTTGTCTATGCTGGCCATGAGTTGACAATAATTGGGAATTCATTAACTCGTTTCAGACCGATTAATGGAAATAGAAGTTTTTGTAAAAATAACTCTATATTTATAGCTCTGTCAATGAACAACTTCTTTAAATTTATTTAAGTTATTTAACTTTAATTTATCTAGGACTGTTATTTATTTAAAAATAACCTTGTAACGGATCTGTCAAAATCAAATAGTAATAGCATATAATTTATAATAATCAAATTTCTCATGTGTGGCCCTAAATATATGCAAAAAAATAAATATTGTACGATATATGTCGATTATTTTTATCTTTGTAAATCTTCTGTTTTACGATTATAAATATTTATAAAATAAAATTCTATTGGAAATATAAGTACATATATATAATATATGTGACTATTATGTGTATATTTAAGTATATATAATATGATTCTTGTATATAAATTATATATTTAAGTACTTGTGAAGGAAAATGAAAAATAAAAAATTTGACATTAATCTCTTTCGATTTTATTTACTTTATAGCAATTCGATACCATTGTATATATTATATTATCATTATTATATAAGTATATTAAAAGTGATTTTTTTGTACTCGTATATAACATTTTCTTACTTTCTTTTTTAAAATAAATGTATAAATTTTATTGGATTTATTATGTAAATTCATATTTGAGTTCTTTTTGTATCGTATTAATTTTTATTCTTATCTTCATTGATAAAGTGCGGAAAATTAATATATGTATATATATACTTTTTTATTGCAGGTTTTATTGAAAAACGAGGAAGAGTGTAGTAGAGTAGACTGTGTCAACTCTGGGATACCCGTATGACCGTAACATATACATTATATCATCCGGTTAATTACTTTTGGCAAAATTTCAAACATTCAGCTTTATTAGGTGTAGAGTAATGCTCATATAAAAGAAGGAGTTGTATGACAGCTACTCGAACCCTTTGCAGTAGACCAACCAAATTTTGCAGTAACTTTGGCCATTACACTAAACTATTTTTAGACACCCAGCTTTATTTGGTGTAGTGTAATCCTCATATAAAAGAAGGAGTTGTATGGCAGCTACTCGAACCCTCAGCAGTAGACCAACTAAATTTTGCAGTAACTTTGGCCATTATACTAAACTACTTTTGGCAAAATTTCAGACACGCAGCTTCCATAGGTATAGAGTAATGCTCATATAAAATTAGAAGTTGTATGGCAGGTACTCGAACCCGTGGACCAAAATGGCTGAATTTAAAACTCGATTCCGTTTTTTGCATAAAAACGAATTTGTGAAAATTTCATAATCCTAGCTCCTTTACTTTTTGAGTTATTGGATGACGGACGGACGGACGGACGGACATACATAGCTAAATCGATTTATTTTTCGATTCTGATCCGATCCATACACTTGAGTCTATATCTACCCCCCCTCCTTCTCTGCGTCACAAACGTAATGGCAAATTTATTATACCCTAGGACTATATAGTCATACGGGTATAATAAATACAAAAAAATTCTTATCATTCGTGTAAAAAAAACATAGAAAAACGGAGACGGAAGTAAAAAAATAATTAATAATCAATTCTTTTCATTTAAAGTTAAATTCACTGAAAAAAAAAACCAAAATTTCTTAAAATCTATTAATATGAAATTTAAGAGTTCATTTGACTTTTTAATGTGTAAGAAGCCTTAAGCAGCAATTCCACTTATAAAACGTGTTAAAGAGTTTGTAATTATATTTATTAATCGTTTTTCCCCATCTCAATACCATTTTGTATTATTAAATAATAGACTATTCAATATATTTGTAAAATAAAATTAATTGTTTCATAATCAAAAAAGAGGTTAAGATATTAAATAAATATTATAGATTAGGATTTGCCGTTATAAAGTGCAAAATCGAAATTAAAAGTTTTTTAAAGACCTTATCAAGGTAGATGCACCTTGCTCTAAGAATAAAATTGTTGACTTCACATAAAAATGCTAAATATCATTGAAATATCATACTGAAATCCCTCAAAGCCAACTGAATTTGTACCGGATTATTGTTAGCACATTTTTTATTGCATATTTTTAGGTCTATAAATTGAAATTGTAATTTCATTATAAGTTAAATACAGCCCATTTAAAAAAATTAGTACATATAAAAACATGTCATATTAAAATGTCACTTCATCTGGCCCGATTATTATTTATTGCATATTTTTAGGTCAACTAATAGAAATTGTATTTAAATTATTGCATATTTTTAGGTAAATTAAATACAACTTTAGTTTTATATTTCTTATAATAGAAACCATTCAAATATTAGCTGGGACAACATAAAAACAGATATATATAATAAAATCTTACAAAGTCAACCGAATCTGACCTATTTATTTGAGGCATTTTTTCTTGCATATTTTACGGTCAATAATTAAAATTTTAATTTAGTATTATTCATAATATTAACCATTGAATAGAAATTAATTTTAATAAATGTATTTCTTTGAAATTTTAAAATTATATCTACACAATTAAATTGATAAGATTTATTAATTTATTTTACTTTACAATTCATTAAGTTTTTATTTAAAATTATTATATTAAAATGAAATTTGAAAGTAAAAATTTTCTAAAGTACTCCATATTTAATATTAATATGTATTACAGTTTTCTTAATAATTTATTTTTAATTTAAATAAATTGTAAGTAATTTCCATATTAGAATTATTTATTAATTTAATTCTTTGACTTTTTTAAACTTTTAAAGAATTTTTTTTTTAAGTATGTATGTACTTATGTACTAGAAATTATAAAATCATTCAAAAAATATATATAATTTTAATTATATTATATTTTAATAATATGTCATTTTAATTTAAATTTTTAATTACATTATTTTTACTGTTAAATAATTACTAAATAAAATAGTGAATTGTTTGATTGAATACTCTATATATATATATATTCGGTGTCCTGAATTAAGATCCTGCCAAAAAAAGCCCTCGGGGTATTATTTCCCATTTAATGAGAAATAACGCCCTTGGGTCTTATTTTTCATAGTTATTGAGAAAAAAAGCCCTGGGGTTTTACTTCTATTTTGAGTTGAACTACGACTTCTATGAGAAATAAACCCCACCCTGGGTGTTGTTTCTCTTTGAATTGAGTCCTCGACTTCGTTAGAAATAAAGTCCCAAGTTACTATTTCTAATTAAATGTCTAAAAAAAATCCATTTTTGTAATATTCAAACCTGAAAGAAATATAAATATATATATATATATATAATATATATATATATATATATATAAGTGAAATATTCCATGTAAAACAATATATGCGAGATTCTATATTAGGAAGCATATTTAAGTTGGTTAAAAAATAAAAGTTGACCCTTTTTCCAGAGTATTTATGAATTAATGTATGCAAGACTTTGGTTACAAAATCAGGTTTATATGTGTAGTTTGTGGTATAAATGTATTTTATATGTCAAATTATTATTTGTTTTTGAATTTTTGATAAAAGGGAATACCCCTGATTTCGATTCGAACTCTAAAATGTGTGCTAATTATTTTTGATATTTTAGTTCAAGAAAGTCTGTATATATTCGTATGAAACCATAAATATATGAAACCATTGTGTTCTTTTTATTTGCAGGTTCAATTGACATGAGAAATAATACCTCGGGGCTCTATTTCTCACAGAAGTCGTAGTTTAACTTAAAAGAGAAATAAAACCTTGGGCTTTATTTTCCATATTTTGGGGACTTTATTTCTCAATTACTACAAGAAATAAAAACCCAGGGCGTATATAACACCCCGGAGGTTTTATTTCGCAGGGTCTTAATTCAGGTCACCATATATTCAAAAATATGAAGATCATTTTACTTTATACAGGTTACCCATTAAGTATTTGATTAAAGTACATGGTATACATTTAGTCTAAAAACATGACTCAAAGTTTTTTAAACTAATTTCTATAGCATTATCCATGCATAGAAAAAAAAGAACCTAAAATAACCTTTAATCTGTTTTATTGACATCAAAATTAAGGTGTCCTTAAGTGTAATTCATATTTATATAAAATATCTGTGTTAAAATATGTGTTAGATGTGTTAAAATAGACGCAACAGTGTTTAAATGTAAATTTATAACTTACTCGTATATTTGATAAGTACTAGTACTTGAAATTGATAATAACTTCATCGAGTATTATCGAACAATGTATACTTTTATAAATTTAAGGTCCAAGTACTTTAAATTTGAAGTACTCAATTGGAAGAAAATTGAAAAGTACTTAAGTATAATAAAAAATTTTCACAAGAACTAAGACGTATAAATGGAACAGTAGTGACAATCTAATATTAACAACTAAAATAAGTAGATACTTAAAAATAAAAAACAGTTGCAAGTAAATTACTAAAAATTTAAGTATGTAATTTTTAAAAATTTTTCAGGATACTCTGTATTATTTAATTATCATTTATATTATAATTTACAATACATTTGAATAGAGTAATTAAAAACTCTTTCGAATGAATAATCATTCATTATTTTGTATTCTTGTAATTGAAAAAGAAAAATATGAATATTCAATTCTTTATATAATTATTCATATAGTTATAAAATTAAATGCAATTTAATTTAAAAAATAATTAAACATATAAACAAGTATACAGTAGTGGTAAGCTGAATTATTAGTTAAAATTCTTGAGGGATTTTTATAATGAAAAAGCAGTACTTGATATAAATTTTCTGTATTTTAATTTAAAAAAGAATTATATATATTTTAAAATTTTAAAATATTAATAATAAAAATAATCATAAAATTGAAAATAAAAACCACATTATCTCAAAGAACTTTTGTGTCAACTCTGGAATACCTGTATGACCATCATATCGAGATTATATCAGCCTAAGTTGAAAGGCAGCTCTTAGAATCTCATCGACCATCTAATTTTTTTAAAGGTTGGTGTGGTGGAAGATATAAATGCAAAATATCAGTTATCCACCTTTACTAGGTATATAGTAATGCTGATATAAATGATGAAGTAAAATGATGACGCAACCACTTAAACCAGCTGCACTACCTCAACTAAATTTTGCACAAAATTTGGCCATAAAACTAAACTATTTTTGACAAAATTTAATGCACCCAGATTCAATAAGTACAGTGTAATGTTCTTATAAAAAAAAAAGTTTCAAGGTAGCTATTCCAATCCGTGGAGCAAACTGGCTGGATTTTAATATTAATGACGGCTATTGCATAATAACGAATTTGTGAAAATTTGAGAATCCTAGCTCTGTTATTTTTTGAGTTATCATGCGGACGGATGATCATTCATAGCTAGATTGATTTACTTTTCCATTTTAATCCGATCAATACCTTTGACTAATGAACTACCGTAAGAACAGTATAATAATTCTAAAGAGTAGGAATGCAATATAAATATACTGGTATTTATTTAAAGCTCTAAACATTCTAAGTATGATAGGATGTAACCTTATGAGATTAACTAAATTTTCAAATGCGTTATAAAATTTTTGCATGCAATCATAACTTGCAGTCTTCAATGATTTTTATTATGTTATATTTAAAATAGTTTATTACCATCTCATGTATTACGATTTGGATATAATAACATATATAACAAGCCCTGTGCGGTACCTTTTTTATAAGGTACCTCCATCATCTTCATGTATAATGCCAATTTAAATTGGTAGAAAGTCAACAAAATTTCTTGGCAGCACACGCTCGCTTCCAATGTTAACTCTTTTTAAATACTTTTCGCATAAAAGATTACTTTGATGCCACACCCAAATTGGTCATGTGCTTCAAATTATTTAACCATTACGATCATAAAGTCCATATACTTATTTTAATCCTATTCTATTAGTTCTTATTCTATTAGAAACAATTGAAATTATAAATTATTAAAACTTTTTCAGAAATACAATCCTCTAAGGTTACGATTTTCTATGATGTCAACATCAATCCATTTTAAATCCCAAGATAAAGTTTATTTTCTAGACTATTTCCTTCCTTTTTCTTATTTTTGATTTTATTAACTTTTAACTTTATTATATTTTCAATGCAATGAACTTGAACTAGAAAACAAAGAAAATTCTGACGCAAAAAACAAAGAAGAACAAAATAATTCATACTAAATAAATAATAAAATATCTAAAAATAGTAAATATAATTTTTCGAAAAAAGAAACTTTCTATTTTGACAAGACAAACTTTGACTTTCACTTTTGTTACTAAATTATTTCAAACTTTTCAAGCGTAATTGAAAAACAAATAGAAAAATGAATTTTTGCAGGATATACCGTTAAAAAAATTTATTTGAAAGGATTGTTTTAAAAAGTTAGGTCTGAGACTTCTGGGATACTACATACGTTTTACTTGTTAACCTGATATGAGTCTCAATTTTTGATTCCATTCAAATAGTATGAGCGTACGAACGGAGCTTTAAATGTATTCTTAACTTGCCATTACATTTGGGGCGCTTTAAAAAAGACGAGATAGATATAGATGCAAGTTTACGAATGTCATCAGAAGCAAATAGGATCCAGCGATTCAACTATGGGTCTGTCTGTCCGCACGATAACTCAAAAAGTAAAAGAGCTATGGTTCTGAAATTTAACCATTTTGCTCGCCGAGTTTTGATTTGCAGCTATAGAAATTCGTTGTCTGTTGAAATATGAGCATACCTTTATATTAAATAAAGCTGGGTAATTGCCAAAACTTACAAACGAGAGTGCTTTCCCTCCTAATAGTTATTTGATAATTAAGTGTATGTAATTAGGCTCGTCAATTGTAAGAAGTTCGAATTGCTGTACGCAACTTCTTTTTTATATAAATTTTACGTAAGTCTAAGTAAGTTGTGTAAGTGGAGCTTCGATAAAAGAAGTTTGTTTAATTTTTCTCCATGCTTTTATTATATTCGTACGGCTATCACAGGGTTAACACAGTCTACCCTATTTCTCCTTGTTTCATTAGTGTAAAATAATTTTTAAATATGATATTATAAACTGAGGCTGTAATAAATTTAACACTACTACATTGATAACTTAAAACAAAGTCACGAATTTGCAATTGTAATTTTAATTTAAACCGAAAACTTTTTTCGTTTTTAAATAATAAAAACAAATTTAAAGGGACTAGTTCTAAGCATAAAAGTAATGATTTGACATGACTAGGTTCAACAAACATTGAACTTGGGAACGATGACTATGTTGAATGAACCCTTTTATTTAATTTGTTTGTGTAGGTTTTGTTTCTACCACAAAGAATATTACTTATAGATATTTGTTCATGTATCACAGATTGAATAGTTTAAAAAAAAAAATTATTCAACTTTTTAAGATAAGTAATAAACACTAGATATAATGTGGTCTACTGCATAAAAGTTGTGGTCTACTGTATACGAGAAGAATTCTAATTTTTTTTATAAATCATTCTCACTACTAAGGACCGAATATTAGTTGATTTTTTAGATAGTTTTGAAAAGTTTTCGGGCTACAATTGAATCACTATCGATACAATAACTTTAATTTTATTGACTTCTTAAGCTTTGGCGTTTGTAACACATCTTACTGACAATTTTTCGTCGTAAAATAGAATAAAAATATATAAGCCAACTTAGTTCGTAACCTAGGGTCTAATTTTATGAGTTAGTTTAAGAAATTTTAGCCTAGACTTTATAAATGTCAATCCTGTCTTTAGTCGAATCTATTTTTCATTTTTGTTAGTAGAAACTAAACCTAGAATTTAGTTGAAGAATGTGCAACTTAATTAGTAGTTTCAAACGTATTGATTTTTTGACAGCTTTGGGACTTCTGGAACACCTTCATAAAATGATGTCTAGAAAAAAGTAGAAGATCTGGATAAGACAGCACAAGGTAATAGGCATCCAGATGACAGTTAATGACAGCGAGATGACAATCAATGACAACGTATTGACAATCAATGACATTAAGAAAACGATTGAACGGCGAACAAGAGAGCGTACAGTCAATATATCTAGAACACTATCAAAAAATAATGACCAATAGACTGAGGCAATTTTTGACGTTTATGATAATGACAATATTGACATTGAAATTTAAAGATTTGGTTTTTGATCACGTAGTTAATAAATTTTTATTATGGAAGTATACTATATTGATATAAGTTTCGTTAAGTTATTTTGCTCTTTTTAATATAACGGCGAATGAGAAAATATCAAAATTTTGTATCTACGTATTTATTTATTAAAATATTGTTAAAGTCCATGAATTGATTTTTGAATTTTAATTTTTTGTTTTAAAAAACTTTTTTTTTTTGAACACGTCTAGACAACAAAATTCAACTAGTGATTGTTGAAAGACGTGATTTTTAACGTAAAATTAAAATTAATTATGAATATTAATGACTTGGGAAAAAAAACTAATTTTATTATGAGAACTATTTCCTTTCATTGAAAATTCAAAAACAAAATATTAGTGACATTTTTGTAGTAAATAAAAAACGGTTCATTAAGTTCTATAGAAAAATTCAATATTGGGATTTGCTTTTACAAAACTTTTAAAGTGGTTTCAATTGAAATTTTTTAGTAATTTTTTTTTTTTCGTTTTGACGTTTTTAATTTTTATAAATTTGCAGCATGAATGATTGGAAGTCCTTTCAAGTGATTTAATTGAACTTTGGTTAAACTAAAGTATTGGGATCACATTCACAATACCTTCGGCAGTAATTGGGCAGTTTTAATTGAAGAAAATGTCAGCATTTTAATCAATTAAGTTCAGTTGCTTAAGCATTTCTGTAAGATTAGGTTTAATAGAATACCATAACCCCAAAGACTATAGAATATAATATAATATACAAAAGACTATAAATTGTATTCTATGGTCTTTGATATAACTCAAATACAAAATTATTACAATATAAATAAAAATAGAATTATATCTATTGAAAATCAAAGACCTTACGCCATTTTATAAGGTCTAGTATTATCTCATGTTTAAATTCATGGTTGTTATTAATTATGTGAAACTAGCAAATACCCAGTGCGCGTTAACGTGCCGCTCATGGAGGTTTAATTTAAGTTGATGTTATTGAAAAAAGTTAGCACAAAAATTACACATTTTGTAAATGAAAGAATGTATTAAAGTAGTTTTTTTAAAACGATTTTTGTAGGAATATTCCAGCAATTTTTTAAAAAAATTAACCCAAAACCCTTGTATACAAATTTTTATGAAAATCAGCTGAGCAATTGAGACTTTTTAACTACATACGTTTAAACAAACAAATAAAAAAACTTTCTCTTTTATATGTATAGATAGAAGACTGATTAATATCAACTCTTTTAACACGAGTGTAATATGACACCCTGTCCTAATATGTACCTATGGTGCAGACAGGCTTTTAAGTCTAACAGTTGAACAGTTAAAAAAATGTTGTAAAATCTTTATTATGCAAGTAGCTTCAATAATTTTTTAAGTTTAAGCGATTTTCATATCGGGGTATTGAAGCAAAAAAGATCTTAAAAAAGGACTAGTGACCTTTAGTGCCCAATGATAAAACCATCACAGGTGCTCGTTATTTTAATTAAATTCTCATTGTAAACATTAATATGGTTGGGTGTGACTACGATAGACAATCTATTAAAAATAATAACTTAAAAAAATTAAAATTAATTAAAAGTTCCCAATATAGCAAGAATTTAAATAAAAGTTTGGACTGGGACCACCATATGTCACCGGCTCTTTAATATTCTATAGCACGACAACTTTTTAGTTTTCCGTTTTTAGACAAAATGAACAAAGTGGTATAATAACTGTTTTTAACAAAAACAGTATGATCGACTGGCTTTAAATTTCGAGATTCTTGACAATGTAATTGATTGTAACACAGATCGGTATACAACCCTCTTCGAGACGGGTTTAATTTAAAAAAAAAAAATATTTCTGAAAAATTCGACGGACGTAACAGCCTGAAGTTATCCAGCGGTAACTACAAACATATGAGTGAAATTAGTAAAAACAGTTTAAATTAAAATCAGCTTTGATTTCAAATATAAAACCACTACTAATAGAAGATTTTTTTTTAACCAGTTTACGAAAATAATTGAATCAAATTTTAGTTATTTGTAAATTGGTTAGATATTTTTTGGTAAGATATTCTTCTTGTGAATAATTGCAAAAGAGTATTTAGATATTTTAATCAATTAAAATAATAACACTCAATTATATTAATTGTTTCTTGGTATCATTCTTTGTGAAATTTATCAACATCTAGATGATATTAAATTCCACTCAAAAATTATCTCGATATTTTAATGTAATTAAATCATTATTATGTAATTAAATCTTTCTAATTTACCATTAAAGTACTTTTGATTATGAATGTTTATTTAATCGAAATTGCAAATTAATTACTTTTATAATATTTAATGTAATTACAATTATTTTAATGAAATTATTAAGTTTCTTGGAAAGTGAATATGGTATATAAATTCTGTGCTTAATTTCAAGTACTCTTCGAAATTATTTAATTGGGAAAGAATATAAATCATTTAAAAACAATGAAATTAATTCAAAATAATGATTATTGGTTATTAATTAAAATTATTTAATTAGTAATATAAATATTATTAAAGATATTCTAAAGAACTCTTTAGATGTTTAAGAAACCATGATTATTTTTCTAATAACGGTTAATCCTTAATATTTGCAGAAAATAATTTTAAAACCCTTGACTATTGGAAATTTATTCATAAGAACAAATTTATATAAGATTAACGATCTCATGATTTTTATGATTTTCAAAATCGCCAAATTTCAATTAAAATCCCTCCATTACAGATTAATGAACAGATTAATATCAAAGGTACATTTAACTAGTCGAATTCGAGTTATTCGGAGCGTAGTTGTTAAGACGTTGACCTTTGATGCATAAAGTTTTGGGTTCAGACTCGGCCAGATCATATTAAAAAAAAACAAGTGATGAAAAAAAACCAAGGGTTTTTAAAAAAGCACATTTTCAAAATAATATAGTGTTTCATACTAAGTATTTTATCGGAATATAATGTTGAAGCTTCAATATTAACGTTTAATTAAGGAAATATATACGTTGGTGACTAAGTTACTGCTTACTTATAAAAACAGTAAATTTTTAAGTCCTAGTAGCAGCCCTTCTATGGGGAAGGTTGCCAAATTTCTCAAGGATATAATGCTCACTACTCCCCTTCTCCCAAACTTTTTTAGGTTCTAGGAATTAAGTTGTGAATTCCACCAAAATTTGGAATTTTTCTTAGAATTTTACTATTTAGGCAAAAATGGTTAAAACTGAGAGACACTTTCTTCAATTTAAAGAACCCCTTTTAAATTTAAGAAAAACCTTTAACATATGTTAAAATATAATGTTAGACCTTTAAATTTTGTATATTAAGGAAGAAATATTTAAACAGGTATTCAAGTTACAGGTGTTTAAAAATAGCAAAATTTCAATTTTCGAGCCCTTATAGCTCCTGAACATGGGGCTTGACAAAAAAGTTTTGTTAACCGACTCTTACTAATTTATAAGGATCTAACTTCTCCCAAAATTGCAAGACCCTAGCTTGAACCGTTTAAAAATATGTGGGGCCAAAAATTTTGCAAAAATTGAGTTTTGCACAGTGATAAATTTTAGTACCGTATGGCAACCCTATAAACATTTAAGCGAAGTATTTTTGTAAAGTCTATAAAAGCAGCTCTCTTCAACCGTTTTTCGATTGAAAATAAACCTATCAGAACTCTTGTTATATCAATTTAAATATAGGGCTTTTTTGGAATTTGCAGGGGCTGTAGTTTCATCACCCTTCAAAATTAAGAAAAACCTTTGACACATGTTGAAAAATAATTACAGAGCTTTGAATTTTGTATATTACTAAAAAAAATTTGGACAGGTATTCAAGTTATAGGTGTTTAAAAATAGCAAAATTTCAATTTTCGAGCCCTTATAGTTGCAAAACAGGGTACGTGATAAAAAAAATTTGTTAACCGACTTCTACTTATTTCAGAGGATCTAACTAATCCCAAAATTTCAAAACCCTAGCTTAGCCCGTTTAGAAGATATGAGTGGCCAAAAATTTTGCAAAAATTGAGTTTTGCATACTGGTAAATTTTAGTACCGTATGGCAATCCTACACATTTATTTTTTAAAATTTTATAAAGTTTATAAAACCAGCTATCTTTTACCGTTTTCAGATTGAAAATACACCTAATAGAACTCTTGTTATAACAATTTGAATATAGGGATTTTCCCAACTTTGGGGAGCTGCAGCTCCCTAACAGGTGGGGCTACAGAAAAAAATTCTTCTACGAAATAATTTTTTTTGTAATACCTACTCGTGGTTAAAATATCTTTTCTATATTTCAAACGATGTAAAAGTTTTTGTAAACATACGGACAGACAGACAGACAGACGGACGGACGGAAAGAGTGAAACTATATAGGCACATTTTTACAAAATTTTTTGAAAATGTGCTAAAAATATCGTAAAATTATATAATTATATCGTAATAGTTAATATCGTAATATTAAATAAGGCTTTAGAAAATTCGGTTTGTCTGTTTAATTTTTAGAAGTTTCGTAACTACAGTTAAAATATCCTAACCAAGTCAATAGGGTCAGGAAACTAAATCCTAAGAAATTTAATATGTACACATTTACAGAATTTTCAAAATTAAAATCACCAAGTACAATATATATCCTCAAGTAGATTATATCACCAAGTAGAATATATTTAAAAATTAAATTAGTTAAATTTATGATAACAACAATAAGTTTTACTATTTTGATTTACTACTAAATTCACGTATAATTTTTATACCCGTGTATGACTATAGGTCAAAGGGTATAATAAATTTGCCATTAGGTTTGTGACGCAGAGAAGGAGAGGGGGTTAGATATAGACTCAAATGTATGGATCGGATCATAATCGAAAAATAAATCGATTTAGCAATGTATGGCCCACTATAACTCAAAAAATAAAAGAGCTAGGATTTTGAAATTTTCACAAATTCGTTTTTATGCAAAAGCCGTCATCGCTATTGAAATCCAGCCATTTTGGTTTATGAGTTCAAGTACCTACCATACAACTTCTTTTTTTATATGAGCATTACACTACACCTAATGAAGCTGGGTGTCTGAAATTCTGCCAAAACAGTTTAGTGTTATGGCCAAAGTTACCGCAAAATTTGGTTGGTCTACTGCAATGGGTTCCAGTAGCTGCCATACAACTCCTTCTTTTATATGAACATTACTTTTCACCTAATGAAACTGTGTGCCTAACATTTTGCCAATTTAGTTGATTTATATTACGATCATACGAATATCTCAGAGTTGACACAGTCTACTCTACCACACTCTTCCTCGTTTATAAGTAATTTTAGTCTCCTTTGTTTTGAACATGTGATTAACTGGAAATTACCTAATGCTCTTAAAATTTAATCTCTTTTTATGCATTTATTGGGAAATTAAATGGGAGTAATCATTTTCGAAAAACTTGGATTAACTTTGTAAATAGTGAAGTTGTAAATGTTCTACCACAAACTAGTTCTGTATTTTCCATTATGTAATTAAATATTATTAAAGTTTTAAAAAAAAATCATTTTACAATTTTTATTTGAAATCCTTTTACCAGCTTTATTAATTTAAGTACACAAAAAAATTAGATGATCTATTTTTTATTATTCGCAGACAATATTCAATATTGCCTGATATTTTAATAATCCTTTGCCTATTTGGCATTTAGACTTCTTAAATTAAATACTTTATATCGATTTATAATTAAGAACTTTAATTATATTGTTTATGTTAAATATTTGTATATTTTAAATTATATTTGGTCACCAAGGAGATTTGTAATTGAAATTTGAAATTTGAAAAAAATTTCAAGATTTTTGTTTTAATTAAATGTTGTATTACCTGTGCAAGAATCGAAAACCGCATTGCCTCAGTTACTACTTCTCTTTAAAAGTTTTTTTTTGTTATATAACATGAGTTTTTGTATGACAACTACCTGAAGCTGTGATTCAATTTTGACTCAAAACAATATGGAACCCTTAGTTTTTAAACCGTTTGGAGTAAACAAAAATATTAGATTTTTTCGAACTTTCAAGTTGGCGCCATACAGCTAATGGAAATTCATTTTTCGTGTCTTTATTGAGGATTTGAAACCATATTCAATGGAATGTGTTCCACTAAGCTATGATAAATATTCTTGGTGAACACAAATTAAATACATTTAAGAAGAACATTAACATCGTTCTTCTAAATATCCCATCTAATTTTCCCCATCCCTCAGAATCCTATAATCCTAAATATCCTTAATTCCAAAAATCCTTTCACATCCCAATCCTAGAAGTTTAATTGTATATTTGTATCAGAGGTCCCACATTAAATTTTGGTTCAAAACGGCTGGTAGTTTTGATGTGCTAAAATTGCACATTATATATAGAATCTTCGCGCATTTCCAATAAGTGACTTTTGAAGCTTTTACCCCCCTCGTAAAATAATAACTTTACCTATTTTTAGGTTGATTCCAATCTATCAGTTCTTGATGCTGAATTTGATACTTTACAAATAGAGGAGCAATTATAACTTAGAGCGCCTTCGTATTCACCCACGCGAATACCAATTTAAATATTTTAAATTTAATTCCTTTAAAATTTAATAAGACTCTTTGTTTTCTTCCTTCAATGAATCCATGAACCATAATTATAATTTATAATTTCACTTATAAAAATAATCGAATCACGTGTAAAATATCTTCAATATCACATGATATATAATATCGAAATAATCGAATGTACATTTTAAGTTAAAATTTATTATTTTTAGAAAGAAAGGTAAAAATCTTCTTTGAAGTTTGTACTGCTGTATATCAATGACACGTGAATAACCTTAAGATAAATTGGATGGAGTAAAAAAAATCTTAGGAAAAAGGATTAAAAGATGGGGAAAAAAATATTGATTAAAATACTGGTTACATGTTTTCGTGAAAATAAAGTTCGCATCCTTAATAATTATTTTTAATAATTATTCTGTTGTTTTTACAAAAATTAAGAAAAAACAACTGAGAGAGCCTAATTTAATTTTAAATGAATTCCTTTAGCCTCAAAGCATTTATTTAATTTGTTGTATGAAATTAATATTTTTGAAATTTATATATATACGTGAAATGTGTTATCGTCTAGACATGTTTTTCTTCCAAAATAATTCATCGTTTTTTTTTGGTAAGGCATCTTTTCATCCCTTTCTATTAATAATATTTAGCACTTCCTCTCCGCAAAAATTAAATCCGTGATAAATAATACTTAATGTTTTTTTTTCTTCAAGATTGTACAAAGGATATTCATGTAGTTGTAATTTGTAACTGTAAAGGATAAAATGTTATAATTAAAAAAAGGATAATATAAGAGAATTATGTGTGAAATAAAGTTTATTTGTATATATACATGCGAACGCGTTTAAATAAATCTATTAGTTTTTGAGATTATTAAATAATTTATGCTGAAGATTAGAGAGATTATAAGTTTAAGATAATGTAAGAGATTATGAGTACAGTTGTTTTTTTTTTTCTAATTATTCATTTGTAATTCTAACATTTTGGGAATTGATGTTAAAAAATGTTTCATTCTGTAGATTAAATTTTGATAAATTAGATTAGACTTTTTAAAATGGTTGGAAAAATTTTGATTATAGAAGTAATTAGGGTTAAATTTGCTTTTCTAAAGGAATCGAAGTAATCAGAGAGTAAAAAATCTTTAAAAGGTATTTGGAAAACTAAAACGATATGGTAGTGTAAGATTCTTAATCACTAAAAGAATCTTCCACCTTAGCCAGAATAACAGGGTAAAAACCCAAGCTACTTGGGCTGTATAATGATTGAAGAGTGACGATGAGACATAAAGTCTAACAAGGGTTAAATGGAAAGCTTAATTACTGTGTTAATTTTTTTCTGAATCATTAGTGTTGGGAAACATATAAGGTGGTATTGCATTCTACGATTTGGAGGTGAGATTTATAAAAGCGTTCCTATATTCTAGAGTTCTAATTCGGGGAAGCTTTAGAGTATTCATATGCGATTGAGCTGTTAAGCCTGTATTACGACGGAAGAGTTAGAATTTTTGCATAATACTTTTCAATTCAATAATATGTATCTTCTGTGTAGGATAAGAGTTTCTCAAACACTTTCTTCAAGCATCTGTTGTTAATCCTCACCGTCAAAAGTCTCAATCTAAATTTAAGTTTTAATATTTAGTTATTTTGGTTAGTTTAAGTTAATACTAACCAGAGAAAGCTCATGAAGTTATTATTTTGGAAATCATAATTAAGTAATTAATTTGATAGATAGCATAGAGTTGTTCAAAGGATGATTTCGGAGTGATAACCGTTTTTTAAATGTTTAAAACATTTTTGACAAAATGTAAGGGTCCTATCTTTATTAGTAACGTAGATATGGTTGTTAAGCATTAGCTAATCGTGTAGAGGCTAATGCAACCACCACTTTTATTTCTAAATTCGAATATAACTCGAAATATATTCGAATTCATATTTGAAATTTGAATCGTTATTAGTTTCGGAAATATTTTTGTTTGGCTTTGGAATGTGCGTGGTACCTACCCAAACTATCTTCTCTTCTGTTTTTCACCTCGAACATTTCGAAGATAGTTCGTAAGAGACGTGTGGCAGCAAACCAAGTATCAATTCTAATTTACCTCAAATTTCAACATCCATTCCATTTATCGACACCAGATCCATTTATCGAGATATATCCTTGGCCTCTTCCCGAATTTTTTAGAATCCGAACTTATAATTCGATTTTTCGCAATTTAAATGTCCGGTTTTTTTCTTAAATAGTAACTGTATAAGCTTTTGCAAGATAGTATTATTCATTTTATATACCCCTATTATACCATTTGATTGATTTAGTTTAATGAAGGAATGTTGTTTATCACATTTTTCACAATAACTTTTCAGTTGAGATGTAAATTATTTTTTAATATTATCCTAGAGATTGTGACATTTTGTGGTTAATATGACCTTTTAGTTCAATCTAACCTTTGTTAAATTTGAGATCTAAAGCATTTTGTCTGTATCGATTATAGTCAATATTTTGTCAAATTGAATTTATATTCAACACAAATTTTATTCATTATTCAGAGTTCTTTTAATCATAAGAAATATATTTCTTCATTTAAATTCTTAAATAAATATGGAAAAACATGATGAAGGAACCGGAAAACGAAATCAACACATGCTGTGTCAAACAAATGCAAATTTATTTCTTATTATATTTAGAGATATTGTTTTCAAATATGTATTTAAATAAAATCAATATTATATTATTTTAGAAAATATTACTATTTATTTAGTACAAAAGAACACGTGCCATTCTCTTATAGATGATTAACCTTAAAACATAACCTTAAAAAAAGATTTTAAAATTTGTTAGTTAGAGTAAATTGAAAACTAGATAAAACCAAAATTTTAATTTTAATTAATTTTCAACCAAAAAAGTGTCGACAAAATATTTACATACATATTTCATTAATATAAAACCAATTTTTTTTATTTTCTATAGTCCCACACTTTACAAAGCTACAGATTTCTAAACGTCGAAAAAGCCACATGTTTAAATTTTTATAACATATGTTTTATGTGTGAAATTGTCAATTTGAGTCCTAAGTAACAGCGGCTTCAATAAGATTTATACGTATGCACAAAATAATTATAATGTTGCGATACGTTTAACTTACCGTTATTCGAAACTAATTTCTTGCAAAATTTTTAACCCCTCATATCTTTAAAACAATTTGAATTAGAAGTTTGAAATTTGGAAGAGAAGGTAAACTTTAGAAAAAGTATAAGTCATTTCAGAAAATATTTTTGTGTCAATTTCGTCTAGACGCTACATGACTAATTTTTCGACAAAAACAGAAAATTTGCTGTTTTTAAACTTGTGGAAATTGTATACTTAGCCAAAGATTTTTCAAGAAATAATAAAAATTAAAGCCCCAAAATTATTCTTTAACTTATATTCAAAATTTTAGTCTCTGACACCAGAATTACTTCCTAATACAGCTGCATCTATTTTATGAAAACCCACCGGAAATCTGTTACATTACATAAAAAATGCTTGGATGAGAATTTATTTGTGCTCTATAGACAGCTACAACGTTCAATCGAATAACGTCTAAATTCGAAAAGCCGTTAATTAGGCCATGTGAATGGTCGCATATTTTGTTTTCAATTCGCTAATCGGTGGTATTACAACAACTTTTTGGTTTTACAGTTTTCATAGAACAACTTTTCGAACTATTGACTTCTTCCAAATTTATTAGGAGCATCTCTAAACAAAGGGATTTCAAGACATAGAACAACTTTTCGAACTATTGACTTCTTCCAAATTTATTAGGAGCATCTCTAAACAAAGGGATTTCAAGGTTGCTTAATGCTTGCAATTATAAAAAACAGTTTTTTAAATTAATTATGTCAATTTTAGCAAAGCACTGCCTTGACGTAATAGTAAGTCTAGAAAATATTTTCTACCAATGGAAAAGGTTTTGGCCGAATTTTTTTCATTAAATTATGTTTCGAAAGAAAAAATTGGAATAATTCACCTTGAACTTCGTAATTGATTGAACTATAACTTTCAACTGTTTTTTAAATTTTAAACGTTTAGTACTGGCTTCAACTTTATCTTCTGTGTTCCTTCTGTTCAGCTCACAAAATTTATTTGCAAAAAACGTAATGGCGGTAATTTTTTTCCAACTTTACATTTTTAATTAACCCAAATATTATAAAAAATTTCGAAAATTTTCGAAAAAAAGTATAAATTATACTGGTTGAGGTCATTTAACTTCAAAATAACCCATTGCCACTTGAAGAAATTGTAAATTAATCTTTATTAATTTTTCTATTTTTATATTTGCCTTCAGATATTATTTCCTTAAAAACAAGATCCATTTATATTTTCGAGCTATTCTTTATTTTGGCCAACAAAGATATATTGGATAACAAAACAAAAAAAGTAACAATAGAAACAAATAATTTAATAATAAAATGAGGAATACAAAAGTTAATTAAAAGAAAATTCAAGTAAAAAAAAAAAAAAAAAAAAAAAATTATATAATGAATATAAAAAAGGGGTTTTCTTCAAATTGATTGTAAGTAAACAAAAAGAAAATGAAAATAATTACTTAAAATAACTAATTAACTTTGTTACAAATAAATCTTTTGTTTACCCCAATAGGGATCTGACCCAAAGTTAAATCATTAAAATGAAGAAAAACAAAATTATTCAATTATTTTTATACTTATTATATGAAAAGAAAATGTCGAAAAGAATGGCACCTTAAGAGAAAAAAGAAACGATAATATGAATGAAGTTCATGGGAATCAAATAACCCAATGAAAAATTAAGAAACCAAATTATTAAAGTTTCCTTAAACATAGAATTTGTGCATACGATTTAAGACAATTTTGCAAAATTGAATTTTTGAACTCTCAATTTTATTAGAGGATTTAATATTAGGAGACAATGCCTTCTATCTTTTATTTTTCGTCACTTTTCAATTAGTTACAATATATAGAAACTTTTAATAATGGCTTTTCCTGGTTATTCTTTTGGGAAATGTACCAAATTCCAAAATCAGAAAAACCTCAGTAAGTTAAAAATTCTGAAAGACCAAATCTTAAATCAAAATTCCCAAAGACAAAGTCCCCAAAAAAATAATTTGGTGGATTTTTATTTAGTAATTTAAAATCTCGTGAATTTAGAAGTCGTGTGTCTAACAACGTGTGAAGAAAAGTTAGGAGCGGTTTAAAAGTCGGATTTTCTGCAGTAGACCAGTTATTTTATTTACTTTATTAATAAAATAAAAAAGTGTGAGAACGAGTTTTAGAGTTGAATACAAGCCAAGGATCCCAATATCTGGTTTAGCGGTGGTTGTAGGTAATAAGTAGAAACTATATTATATTGTTCAACAATATTTTTTAATTTTTTATTTATTATATACTTAGCGATTGTGACTTTAGGGACTTTGTTTTTTTGTATTATGATTTTGGTGGTCTTGGGAGAGATTTTATATCTTAAGGGGTCAATTCAAACACAATATTATTACTCCAAAGTTATTCGGGTACTTCCCAGACAACTTTCCAGATCTAAGAAGTATATTTTCGAAATTAATTACTCTAGATATCTGAAACTTTATACAACGTAGTTCTGCTTCAGGTGATTTAGGTGCCTATCACACGCTTCTTAAGACCTAATAAGCATATCTATCAAGATTTGGTGTTTGCTTAATGTTTCTGAGATGGGTTGAAGGAAGGTTCGTGTAACTGTCCATTTAATTAGTTTTTCGTAGGGTATTGCTAAGTAGGATGCATCGACATACTGTTGTTTCATTACTTGTTTTCGTTTCTTTTTTTTTTTTTTTAAGCACTCAGCTATAATATTGTGTATGAGTGGGCTTTGTTTTTATTATGTTCCATTTTCCTGTTAATTATGGCGTTCCTTAAGAATTATCATTTTGACTCAATAAAATTTAATCAATGATGATTTCCTAATCAGATTTGGCATAATGTTCAAACTTGTGTTTTTTAAAAATCTCATTTCTATTGAGTCTCAAAACACAATATTTTTTGTGGGTTGGGTACGAAATTCCAAAAAAAAAAATTCCATTTTCAAAATTTCATTTACATTATTCAAAAAAAAAAATTCGACAAAATCAAAATTTAATATAAAACTATTTTTTATATTTCAATATCTAAAATTCCTCCTAATTTAGAATTCCACATATATATATATATATATTCTGTAAAATGCATCCAATCCTAATTTTGTAACAAACTCTAAAATTTCTCTTAGTTTACTCTAGGAACATTTTTTTAGCTGTGGAAGTTTTTTTTTTGGAATTTTAATTTTTGGAATTTTTTTTTTTGTTATATTTTTTATTATTTTTTGGAATTTTAATTTTTGAAATTATGACACCATACCATTTTTTATATTAGCTTTGTTTTTTTCATCCGAGTCAGTATCAAAGTTTGAAAAAACAAATTATTGATCATTAAAGATTTTAATTTCAAATGTTGAGTACCTTATTTTCGAATTTCAAACGTCAAATGTGAAGTTTCAAATGTGAAATCAGCTTTTTACGAGTATATACAAGTTTTATTATGTTTTTTTAGTTTCTCCGGACAACTTTAAGTAAATTTTTTTTTATCTTTTTACTCATTCCAAAATAAAATAATATAATAAAAAATATATTTGAATCTTCTTAACAATTTCCAAATTGATTTCTTAATTCTGCGGAACGCCCTGTACTTCAAATAAATTTTTACTTATCTAAACACAGTAAAATCATCTTTAACTAATTGCATATTTATAGGGGATTATTTTATATTCGGGTTGAAGTTGAATTGATTCTCAAATGTTATAAGTAAGAACTATAAGTTATTCAGAACTAATTTGATGTAATATGATTGACAACTGACAAACATTATTAAAAAAAAAATTATATTTTCTTGGTGTGGAGTAATCCACATAAATATCCGACAATTCAAACTTTAATAATTTGTTTTTTGAACTGTACCACAAATTATCATAATATATATAACATGTTCCTATGAAATATCTGATTAATTTATTTAATTTATTCAAATTTATAAAAAAATTTCTGTTGAAAATTATTAAAATAAAATTAAATAAAGAAAAACTTCCAGTTATTAAATTTGTCTTCCAGGAAAAATTAAAAAAAAAAATAAATTAGTTGGTAAAAATTTACTATATATTTTTTATACGAGTACACTGTTAGCCATTTTTGTGGTTATTTAATTTTACTCTAATGTTTTAAGTATTTATGATTTAAATTTGTTTTTTTAAGAATTCAAAATAATTCCAGTTAATTATTTAATAATTAAATATTTTAATTGAAATTTTGGTATTAGCAGAGAAATGTGTTTACTTTGGCTAATGAAAAGTATATTTTGGTTTTTAATGACTTTGGAAATTTTTTTTTTTTTTGGGATTTATAATAAAAATTAACAAAACTTTAAATCATTATATTTTGAGTAATTATGAGTCATTATGATCTGAAAGAGGAAATAAATTAGTTCCGCGAATAAATGTTTTTATTATTTTAAAACAAAAGAAATAAATTCGGGTATTTTGAAAAACAAGTAATGAAACAATAGTAAGTCGAGGCAACCTACTTAATAATACCCTGCACCTGTCAGATTCAATTGACAGTTACACCAGCCCCCACTTCAACTCATTTTAGATTTCAGTAGTATTAAAAAAACTGGACAGAACTGCATTGTACCAAATTTCAATTTTCAAACTTTTTTAAGATTTATGCTGGTTAGGGCTAAGGAGCCCTTCTAAAACTTCGGAAACTATCTGAACAACTACTTTCATTCCTCTGAAATTTGTGAAAAATAAAGAAATAGGAAAATTCTTGAACATTACATAAATGTCAAGCAAATTCTATCTTTATTAATTTAGAAAATATGCTTTCAGGTCTTGAAGAGTGTTTGGAAATTACTCGAACCATTGTTCTACTTCGTTCGAAACTTAAGGAGCACAGAAAGAGACAACCTTGTACCATATTGGAAGGTTCTATTTTTGAAAGGTTCTAAATTTATTGTTCTCATCGGAGATATGTTCGTTTGGCCTTGGTTCGATCCAAACCCATTGTCCGACCTCGTCCATTTGCAACCCCGCCGTACTTTTGTCACGAGTAACCTACTGTATAAAGTCCTTTAAGATACTAAAATTATTTATTAAGTTATCGTGTTTGCGGGCTGAGGGACGGTAATTGCTGAACTCAGAAGATGGAGTCTTCCAAATATATATACTTTTCTATATCCAAGCTTGCTTCTTTTTGGTGGTTACAAACACCGTTCTAAAGATAATGTACCTCTATACCTATTTAAGGTGTAGGGCATAAAATTTAACATGCCTAATTCGAAATTTTCAGCAACTATTCATATTATTATTCATTATATACATTTTTTTTTTTTTTTTTTACGTGGATTGTTTGAAAGATACAAACTGCCCCGTAGGAGAAGTGTATGCCGGATTCTTACCGAGCTAAACCACACCCTTCCCTTATTAAAACTAGTCAAATTGACTAACCATTAATTTTTTGTTATCTCTGGTTATTAGATACATGGCAGCTACTCAAAACTTATTTTACTGGACTAATTAAAGCTTTACAGAAATTATTATAATAAAATCTGATAATTTCTTAAACTTCAGCGGTGTTGTTTGCTTATGACATCAGGATTTGAGCTTTTTTGTAATACATTTCATAGAAACCTTTCACTTGTGGACTTACCCAATTTGTAGGAAATGTTGGACTTAAAACCTTATTTCTTTTGACTATTTAACCTCAAATTTTACTTAATATTACAACCTTAAATGTTCATATAAAACAAATTGTACAGCAGCATACTCGAACCCGCTCAGAAACTTTGTACAATTTTAATGAAAATGTTGTTAACTGATTTTTCGACTCTGATTCGATTCATAACCTTTCGTGAGTCTGTAGTAGCTACAGACTAGAGTTACAAACGTCATAATAAATTTCGGATACCCTTAAAACTACTTTCAAACAGCTGTATGAAAATACATAAAAATTTAATTTAAAACATTTAAATTTCAATACATTGTAAAATTTTTTAATTATATTCCGTTAATAAAGTATAGGTCTCGGGGGTCCTTTCCTTGTTGATTTATTTTTAAAATTTTTTACATTTATTTAAAATATTTTTTTTTTTTGTAATAATTATTGTAATGTAATAATTAATTATTAATTTATACCTGAATGTAATACAGAATGTTAAACGTGTCACACGATATTATGTAGTAATTATTACAATGTAATCTAATAATTTATTCATATTTTATATAAAAATTTAATTACTGAATATATAGTTAATTTATTACTAAACATAACACTCTTTTATTAATTTTAATTCATAAGTAACCGTATAATTGTTTATTCTCTTTTTTTATAATAGTAAGTATTAAGTACTGAAATGAATTTGTTACTATGTTTACAATATTACTAACCATTATTATCATAAATGAAGTGATATTTATACTTGTAATAATATAAAATACAAATTAGTTACAAAATATATATTTTGATATATTATTATATGTTTTGTAACCATATGTTGATTTAATTGTTTGTTTAATTATTTAATAATGTTTCATCACATAAATTACAGTATAAATTGTTTTAATTATTCATAATTATAAAATAAGCGAAAAGTTTATGAGTTCGGAATTGATTGGGATTATTTTAAACATCGATATTGAGAAAAAATTATGCAGTAGCACTAGAGATTTTTAAGTAAAACTTTAGTATTATTAGCTGTAGTCATCACTCTAAGGTCATTATAACGTCAAACTGTAAATGCAGTACCTACGGACTTGTAAAAGTTATGATTACTTTGTAATGCAAGACTTTAAAGTTACGATTACTTAAAAATCGTAATCAAAAGTTTTAATTTCCATTATAAGTAATCATAATCTAGTTAAGTTACTGCGGTACCACACTTCTCACACTCCTATCACAGGGGTCTGATACTAGAGTGCAATTTAAAGAAGTTTAGAAGTACTTTGAAGATTTATGTGACAATTCTGAGAATGCTTAGAATACTTAAAAGTATCTGACTGATTGTAGTAGAACACTCCTCACGTTGGTCTGATAGTAGGGTGGAATTTAAAGAAACTTAGAGCTACTTTGAAAATTTATTTGAAATGCTGAGAATGCTTACAATACTTGAAAGTGTCTGACTGATTGTAATTAAAAATTCATAATTGATGTTATCACATAACGACACGAATATCTAAATGACCTATGGCTGCGTTGGCTTCATACATTGCTTTAAGAGTATTATTTTGTTTTGATAGGGTTTTTTCAGCTTAAAAATCTTCTCTACTGTTTTGACGATTAATGAGTTTGTAAGTTGAACAATTCTTTAGAACTTGTCTGGCTTGTACAGTCCACGATCCCGACATCCCATTGAGAAGTTCTACAGACTGAAAAACGGACGAAGCAACTTCCGTTTTGGTTTTATTATTATTAAAGTCTATTGAAACCATTTTAAATTCCATTACTAAGAAGGGTATTGTTCAAAGGTGAGGTAATGGAGCCAACTGTTAAAGAGTATTAATACAATGTATTAATACAAAACTCTCTGTATAGTTTTAATAAGGCACAATTATGAATGCCGTCCATTTTAATAAAAATTTAATAAAAAAAACGTAAACGTGTGCATTGAACCAAAGAATATTCCATATAAAATTTATAATACCATATAATTTTAATTTACAAAATACTGAACAATATACCTGGAAAATACATAATATACATTTGGATCAAAATGTATATCAATAAAAGTGAAGTGGTTCAAATGCACTTTAGAAAATGCAAATTAAAAAATACAAGGTTTTCAAATCTTTGGATTATTTGAAAAATATTTTGGGATTTTGGATTTCTCACAAATGTTCAATTTTCGAGTTCGTTCACTGTTCATAGGTTTATACTTTTTTTCAAGGTTTTTTGTATACGTTAATTGTTTTTCTAAAAAGCAAGTCTTCAGGAATCGAAGATCGTTGGCTTATGACGTAACTGTAAGATTACAAAGAGATAAATTTCGAGGTATAATTTCCTAAGAATAAAAGGAATCGATATTTAGATATTGACCCCTATTTTTTCAAAATACCTTTGCGTCTAGAATAAATAACGCTGTATTCTGAGGCAATGATAGGAAATACCGTTATAAGAAGTGTTTGTGTTAAATAGTTTATATTTAAAGTTTTAGATGGCACAGAATACTAAGAATATAAAGTTTTATGTTTTATTGGAAGACAATTTGCTAAAATTGGATACAAATTGTTGAAATCAGAGTCCCTGGAGATAAAATTCCGCCAACAAGGCGTAGCTACATAGTCAAGAAGATCTAGCTTAAACAAATTCTAGTGTGAGGCAGACGTTTTATAAATTCAGAAATTAGTTAGAGTTTACATTGCAAAATATAAGTATATAAACAGTTACTAAATTTTCTTGCTGTACTTTACAATGTTACCAATTTTGTTAATAAAATGTTTGGGATGATGAAAAGTTTAATGACATGCAATAAACTGGATAATATGTTATTCATACTAAATTAATGTGACAAATTGGTGTTTTATGTTTGTTTTGAGAATTTCATATAGCTGCTACTGGTGCATAAAATTATTAAAAATTATATATTTTAATATTTTTACATTGTAGCATAGTTAATAATTATAATTTATTTTTTTTCTTTCTTTTTTTGACTCTTATGAATTTTGTTATAATAAAGTTGTACAAAGTTTGTTATTGAGACTTAATTATTATGTAGCATCCATTGTTAAAATTGAAAATAATTGGTTTGAATTGGCTTGCATGAATTTTTATGCTTTATTAAAGGTAAATTTTTAAATTCATTTTAATCATAAATTTTGTTTAAGAAGGTTAATTAAACATTAGTAACTAAAAATTATAAAATTATTTGTTGAAGAACGCCTTGACATACTTGTGTACAAATAATTTTCATTTTTTAGGTTAAAAAAAGAGGTTGTCTGATGGCATTATTTACAAAATTTAAATAAACAAATTAAATTTAATATAATTATTTTTAAAATTTAGGATTTACTACTTAAAATATAATTGGACATTTTATTGGTTTTAGATTGCTCATTAATTCCAATGTGAAGGGTTATTTATAGTAATGTAGGTTTTTCACTAATTTTTATTTTTAATTTAAAATCTGGAGTAAAATCTAAATAGAATTCTTATCCAGTTTGCTTCCGCCTTAAAAAATCAGATGCAGTTTTTATGAAATTGTATATTCGCAAATTGTTAAAAAAAACTATCAATGACATGCAGTTTTAAGTGCAGAAAAAAGAATATCCAGCCTTCTACTATATTACGTTAAGAAGACACTCAAGGAAGCTTATTACTCCAAATCTTCGCTGCAGACCAATTTATGATAGAAAAACTATTTTTATAACATTCCCATATGACAAAATAGGATTTCCAGATCAGTTTTGATTTAAAGTATGGAGAATTTAAGATAACGACAATAAATCTGTGGAGGTAGCTATCATACACAAAAAAGCATGTCCTTTGCCAAAACAAAACTTTTCTTCAAGCTTAAAAAGTATTCTATAGGAATTTACTTTTATCGTTATCCCATTTTTCAAAAGCTCTAGAAGTAAATAGCTGCGCACAAAGTTCACCAACTAGTCTGTCTAATAGGCTGGAAATAACTGTTACCAATCAATATTAGGTTGGTGCTTTGCTGGGTGTTCGTAACCTAAAAGACACAAAAATCGAAAAAGCTAAAAATGCTTTTTTTCCTTTTTTTTTTACGACTGCTCGAAAGCAACCCATTGAAACTGTGCGATATTTCTTTGGATAGTGTGTGACGCACCAAAACCACACCCTTTTCGACCCAAACTTTAGAATGAAACCTGTGATATAAATAAACAGTTTGGTTATAGGGATGGGAATATGGAATGATTTTGGGATTGTGGGGAAGTGATTTGGGAATTTAGAATTATGGGGGATGGGAAAAATTTGAAGGAATATTTAGGAGAAAGATGTTAATATTCTTCTTAAATTTAAGTAAGTCGTACAAATACGATTTACCCATTGACGGAATATGGTTCCATAATCTCGACATGTGCATAACAAACGAATTTCCATAAGCCGTGCTCCGCTATCTTAACAATTCGACAAAGTAGGCATGAGCATCCGTTGCACGCCTTGTTTCACGTTGGAAAACTTTGAATGGAAGTATTAATTGTTTTTTTTCTTTAGAACAGGTGTTTGTCCCCATTAGGTATCTATAAAACAGGGTAAGTGACCAGACTGTGGGCAGATGGCTAAGCGGAGTGATCGTTGAGGTAAGGCTGGGATTATTTATAAGACGAATAGGAATATTAATATTAAGGTAATATTGTTAACTTTTTAAAGAAGTAACGACATAATTGACCCTATACACAACTTTTTATAACTTTTTATTATCATTCATGGTTGGGGAGTTACAAAATTTTAATTCCGAATAATATTGATATTTTGCACTGGTTTTATTAAATAACTGTAATTTTTGGATAAAATGTCGTTTTTAATGTACGATATTATTTAAGTTTTAGAAATGTCTATTCCTTAGTTTTAGCTTAGTTTCCGAAAGAAATCCCGAAGATTCAAATGGTCTACCCAACCAACTTCTTATAGTTATATTTCAATTAAAAAAATTGCGAATACCTTCAAGTAAAAGTATAAATCTACTATCTTTAGTGCGAAATCTTTTTCAAAAGGTAAAACTTTTAGAAAAACTTATGCTTGTATTTAATATTAATTATATCTACCCGTATGACTATTAGTCAAAATGGTATACTAAATTTGCCATCACGTTTGTGACGCATAGAAGTAGGGGAAGTAGATATAGACTCAAATGTATGGATCGGATCCGAATCGAAAAATAAATCGATTTAGCTATGTATGTCCGTACGTCCGCCCGTCAGTCCGCACGATAACTCAAAAAACTAAAGCAGCTAGGATTTTGAAATTTTCGCAAATTCGTTTTTATGCAATTGCCGTCATCGCTATTTAAATCCAACCATTTTGGTTCACGGGTTCAAGTACCTGCCATACAGCTCCTTCTTTTATATAAGCATTACTCTACACCTATTGAAGTTGGGTACGTGAAATTTTGCCAAAAATAGTCTAGTGTAATGGCCAAAGTTTCTGCAAATTTGGTTGGTTAACAGCAGAGGGTTCGAGTAGCTGCCATACAACTCCTTCTTTTATATGAGCATTGCATTACAACTTATAAAGCTGTAAGTTTGAAATTTTACCAAAATTAATTAATCGGATGATACGGCTATCCCAGAGTTGACACAGTCTACTCTCTACAATCTTCCTCATTTTAAAATAAAATCCATTTTATCTTACTGGGAAAATTTGTTTTTATAAATGCAATTTTAATTTCCTTTGATGAGATTTATAAGATTACTAACTTTTAGTTTTAATTTATAGTAGTATTAGGTGTAAGTTAGTGATCTTAGTACTTAGTAAAAGTTATCAGTTATAATTTTTAATCATAAATCATACAAATTGTTTCATTTTTGATATTTTTATTTCATAAATACAGTCTAGACTAGACGAATTTTCAAGTTTAATTTGAAAAAATATCACCTACACAATTAGACATATATACACACATAATTCTGGTGAAAGGGTATTAACAAAGAAAAGTGTTTATTAAAAGTGTCATAGTAATTTTAAGTGATAAAAAAAAAAGATAATAAAAGAAAATATGATACAATAAATTGAATTGTAGTGAGATAAGGAATTGTTTATAGAATGCAGGCGAACAAAATATTCTTTTAAAATTTATTTGTATATTTTTTAAAGAATAAAATGAAAGGTATCAAAAGTCAAGGGTATATTTTACTGCTATTGGAAATATACGCTTTGTCACAATTTTTAAAAGAAATAATCAAATTATTTGAAAAACGAAAATTGCGTCGTAATTTAAAGTTGAAGGGCGTCTTGATTTTCTATTAACTAATTAGAGACTTCTAAATAATTAGTTAAATATGTATAAGAATTTTATATTAAATCATTAAGAGTTTATATTAAACATTATTCTATATTATAAACTATGATTTAGGTTGATATATTTATTAAGTGTCAACTTCATAACTTTTTGAAGTTACAGTGGTTAAAGAGCAGATCTTTCTTTTGATAGGCTCGGATTCGAATTCCAGTTAATGTAAAAATTTATCTGATTTTTGATTCGTCTCAACTACCATTCGCGTTAATAATATATAATTGGGGCAATGAGCTTGTATCTTTTGAAAATTTAACAAAATTTAAAGCCTAGTACTATTTCATTTATTAATTCTATATGCAATATTATCCAAATCAATTTTAATAATAAGGATATAATATGTACCGCTGTTCCAGTGTGCGCCTATTGTATAGAAAGGTTGTTTAGTATAACAATTGAATAATTAGCACCAAATATTATAGGTTAGTGATTTAATAACACACTTTAAACCCAATTATATTCTAATAGAATTCCAATCTATTATAATTAACCGCTAAGTAATGGTGGTTATTAACGTGCCGTAATAAAATGATCTAAAGTAACGCTTAACAACCAATATATAAGTATATGGTTGGGTTGTTAGATGGCCTCTACTAATTGTACGAGTATTAGTAGACAATACTGGGCAATATTTTTTTTTTGTAAATGCAATTAAATTCTTAGCACATATTTTTTTTAGGTTAAGTTTCTTATATATTCTCGTTTTGACTTTTTTTTTCATTTTCTTGTACATAAACGATTCAATCATAAAATTTTGGTTTTTACACTTCGACCTGTCATACGACGGGCTTTCGGATTTACTTCAAAACAAAAAGGCAAAATAAATGTATGAGAAACTAAGTATGAAAATGTATTTTTTAATAAAATTGTTGTGTTATTTTTGCATTTATGTTCTCTGGTGGGGCTATATGTCAACATATGCCATACTTATTATATACCGCTGGAAGGAGTGTAAAGAGGTCTTTCTAACGGTATAATAATAATACAGGGTGTTTTTGAAAATTTCACACTTATAGTAGTTTTTTTGAAAGTTTAACTTTTTTTATTTTAAATTTCCACTTGAAATTCCTATATCTCAATAACGGTAGCACTGATTCAGGTGAAACAAACTGTAAATGAAAGACAATATCATGCCCTACAATATTGTAGAAAATGATTCCAGTTTACTGTCTTACAGGAAAAATACAACGGTTTAATTAAAACGCTACAAAATCTTAGGAAAATTTTGTAATGCATTTTCGACCATTAGATGGTGCCATCGCCACTAATAATTTATATATTCGGAAACTTTGAGATATATAGTACCGTTATGTGATGACGTCTTCTTGATTAACCCCTCTCCGGAAAAATATCCGGGCTTTCTGCTTAGTAAGTCAATAAACTCTTACAGTTTTTATTTAATTTACGCGTGCGCCTTAACTTCTGTAAGAGTTACAATTATATATAACTCGTAGTTACTAATAGTTAGCATATTAATTGATTTTCAAAGGTTCTCAAATGCTTCTATATCCTTCCTATAGATGTTTTTTGTGGTTTTAATTAAAACTATGACTTGTGGTATGTATATTGCGTTCTTATATAGTATTTATTAGTAAATAATGATTGTTTACCAGAATGTTAATTTTTTACCTTCTTTTTGTAGAAAAGTTTTTGAAGTTTTGTTATATCCATATAGTTAAGTACTCTTAGAAACCCGAACATGTGTAATATTAACCTAAATATAGAAAATTTTAAGAACTGAGTAAAACCTCTATTTTTGATTTATTGTTTCATTCATTAGAAATCACTTGTTTTTTGAATACATATTCTTTTCATAAAAACAATATCTTATGAATGAATTGATTAAGATACTTTTTTCAGAACAATAATAGTATCTAAGATACTTTTTATTAAAGGCAGAAAGTAATCTTATAAAAGTTTCTATGAAATAAGAATTTATATAAATATATATATTTTTGTAATATTTTTAAGAAGTCGGATGAACTTTATTAAGTAGGTATATTTTTAAATGATTTAAAAACTTTGATTGTAACAAATAACGATTAGTCTTCAAATTAAAAAGTTTCTGACATGCCAATTTTTTTTAAAATTTAACAAAAGTTTCTTCATGAAAAATTATAATCCCTAATAATTTCGTTGCCCGTGTTGTGAAGCTAAAAACACTTTAAAATAATTTTAGCTATATATTATATTTTTGGAATTTTTAATAAAGGTTAATTTTCACATTTGAAAAACAGCAAATTATAATTTTTTTTTTTTTTTTTTTTTTTTTTTTACACGCTAACTAAACGCTAGGAACGGATTCCTGTATACATATATGTAGGTTTAGTTTGAAAGGGGAGGAAAATATGATATTAAAGGGGAATTAGGTGGTAGGTTGGAAATGAATCTAAAAAGATTCGTTTTGAATTTTTGCAAGTTGTAGTATGGAACGTTATTAACAGAGGGGAACACATTAGATGGAAGCATGTTCCACATCTTAGCAGTCCTCACAACAAATGAGTTTCCATAACCAGTTTTGAACCATCTTGGGATTTCCACAGTGTAGAAATGAGCACTTACTGCTCCTCTGGTGTTACGTTGGAATTGTTTAAGAGGAGGCATAATTGATTTTAGTTCAATAGAGCAAGTGTCATTACCTACAAGATATCTATAAAACAGAGAAATCGCTCCAATATTTCGACGAGAGTTAAGTGGAGTAAGTGTTATTTGCTCGACAGGGTCGCCTATAAGGCGTAAGGCGCGATTTTGGATTTTGTCGAGGTAACTCAAGGAAGTTTGGGATGCGCCAGCCCAAATGTGAGAGTTATACTCCATTTTAGGTCGAATATAGGCTTTATAGATATTGGACAGATCCTTAGGAGAGAAATATGTTTTGCAACGAGACAGAAAACCCAAGCACTTGGCAGCATTCTTAGCTATATCAAAAATATGTTCATTCCACAGCATTTTTTGATTTAGCTGCAGCCCTAAAATGCTTAGATTTTCTGATCGTTCAATATTTTCTCCTTGGAATCGCAGAATTGGGTTGAACTGATTTCTTTTGCAGGAAATCAGGCAGCTTTGAGTTTTTGAGGTATTAAACTCAACTCTATTACTTTTACCCCAGTCAGCTATCTTAGCTAAGTCATGGTTAAGTAAACTAACCATGATATTTCTTTTCGAGCTGATTGCGGTAGGTGTGACGTTAGATTTTTTAAGGAAATCGTAGGACGCCACTAGAGTGCTGTCGTCGGCGAAGCTATGGATTGGATTGAGGGTAGAGGAGAGTAAGTCGTTGATAAAAATCAAAAAAAGAGTTGGTGATAAGGCGGAGCCTTGTGGAACGCCAGCGTTAATTTCAAAGGTGTCAGACATAAAACTGTCGACAAGGACACGAATACGACGATTCGAAAGAAAATTCTCAATCCAATTGCAGAAAGGGTTACCAAGACCAATAGCTCGGCATTTGTTCAAAAGAGCAGAATGCCATACTCGATCAAAGGCTTTTGAGATATCAAGAGCAACAACCTCAGATTCACCGGAACAGTGAATACTGGTGTTGAGCTTTTCGCTGAGGTATGTTAAAAGATCCCCTGTTGATCTTTGGCTTCTAAAGCCATATTGCCTATCATGCAAAATACCTCTGCAGTCAAGATATCTCATCAACCGTTGGTTGACGAGAATTTCCATAACTTTGGAAATGACCGAAATAATGGCTATTGGCCGGTAATTGGAGGGGTCGCTTTTGTCACCTTTTTTGGGGATAGGAGAAACATGAGCAATTTTCCATTGGCTGGGATATCTACCAGTCGAAAATGATAATGAAAAAAGATTGCGCAGAGGTTTCGAAATGGGAGAGGCAATATGTTTAAGAACCATCGCAGGAATTCCATCGGGACCAGTGGACTTTCTAACATTCAGATTTTCGAGCACTTTCACTATAGTACGTGTTCTAAAGTACACCCTTTGAAGAATTTTAACCTTAGTAGGATCAACAGAGGGTAGTACTGGTGGAGTTTGTACTGTAGGAGGGAGCGTAGAATTTGCTGCAAAAGATTTTGCAAACAAATTGGCTTTAGCAACTGAATCTGATATGATAGAATTATTGATATCAATCAGCGGCGGAAAGGAAGATTCGCAAAAGTTATTCTTTACACTCTTTGCAAAGGTCCAAAAAGAACGATTGCAGTGAGGTAGATTAATTATTTTACGTTTTAATCTTTGGTTGTAAAGAAACTTTTGCTGATTGATAATTCTTTTGCAATTGTTCCTGGCGACTTTATAGCTCGCAAATGAAGACTCAGACGCATTCTGCTTGAACATTTTGAACTGCTCTTCTTTGGATTGAATTGCTTTCCTGCAGATGTCATTAAACCAAGATTTGGAGTTGGTTTTTACCGATTTATAAGAGCTAGGAATGAAAAGTTTCATACCTAGCATAATTGTTTTACTAATGGCATCAGCAGCAAAGTCAACGTTTCTATGACGGAAACACATTGACCAATCGAAATCTCCCAAAAAACTATTCAGACCTACCCAGTCGGCCCGGTTATAGTGCCAGACTAGCCTCTTAGGAATAGGGTTTCGGTTGGCCGATGAATCCATTGAAAAGCTGGCTTTAACAAGACAATGGTCGGAGCCTCCAATTGGTGAGCTAACAGAAATATTGTATTTTCCTGGGCTTGAAGTCAGGAACAAGTCCAAAAGATGTGCGTTTTGATTGTCTCGGTCCGGAATTCGAGTTGGGCTCTTTACAAGTTGTGAAAGTTGGAATAAGTTTGAAAATAGTTCAACCTGTTTACCTTCCGGGCTATTGTGACTTGAAAAATGGAGCCAGTTTTTGTTGTGGACATTGAAATCACCCGCGACAGCTATCTCACATTCGGGATTCTTTTCCAGAATTTTATTGATAGTGTCGGATAATTCTTCAATGGCCCCAGCAGTTTCCAGCTCACTGGCTTGGGGAGATCTGTATAAAAAACAGAAAAATATTGTAGCATTTTCAACACGGAGTTTAACCCAGAGATAATGAAAAATCGGGTTGGAGCTCTTAAGATCATGAAGGGTGTTGAAAGCTACATTAGAGCGTATATATAAAGCGACTCCTCGATGAGGAATAAAAAGCGGAACAAGTGTATAGCCGTTGATATTATAATTAGTATCGTCACCTACAACTTGTGTTTCGCTTAAGGCAAGTATAGCTGGTCTTTCTGAGTTAAGATGGGCTTCAACTGAATGAAAATTGCATGCTAAGCCTCTTATATTACTAAATTGTAATAAAAAATTTGAGTTCATTGACTACAACTTGCGAGCGGAAAAGGAGGGAAAAAGAATAAATTTGAAAATATTTACTTTCAAATTGAAATATAAAAAAAAAAATTTAGAAAACATATATCACACATACACAGTAATTAAAAGCATAATGAAAATAGTGAAAATATAAACGAAAAAAAAACAAAAATTTAAAAATAGTAATAGTAATAATGGTGCCAGCACCAAAATAGTGGCGAACATTACAAACGAAAATCCAAATACAACAGTTTTTAATACCTTATTGTACCCAGAGACCGTTTGCAAAATTCACCACTAATTAGTGCGGACACAAACCCTCTCAAAACATTATGCTTCTTTATCCCACGTATACAGAAAGCATATACAAGAAATTATAAAAAAAAACGAAATAAAAATTTAACAGCATTAATTAATTTAAATGAAATAGAAAATTGAAATGAATAAAAAAATTAAAAAAAAAAAATTAAAAAAGATGCAATATGCTATTAAAGTATGAGATAGAAAAGGATGGTTTAGTTAGCGTGCATTGCTATATTTTAGTTTTAGAAAATTACAAAATAGAGTGTAAACAAAAATAAAAATAAAAATTTAAGCTTATGTAAATTTACAAAGAATTAATTAAATTAAATAAAAAAACAAATCAAATTTAAATTATTTAAAATTAGTTATGTTTTTAATTATTGGGTTAATTATTGGGTTTTCCACGTGTTTTAATCTGACAATTGACAAGAATACAAGGATTCCTTTTTTTTCTATTTTTATGAAAGAGTAGGTTGAGATATTGATAAAAATTATCAATTCCACAGAATTTAAAAGGAAATGCGTAAGCTGTACGTAATCATTTGTTTTCCGTAATTTCGCGGAAAAATTGGAAAAGTTAGACAAAATATTAAATTTGTTAAAAATTTTGAAAACATTTTTGAGGCATCTTTAAGATTTTAACATGATTACTAAACGTTTATATTTTATTTTGAATGACAATACGTCAAATATTTTAAATGTCAAATTTTCTAAAACAAAAATGTCAAAAGTCCTAATAGTTTTTATATACAAATTTAAAAATTCTAAAATCGTGACGTCATCTCTAAATATTATGAATGGGATATGTCACAATTATTAGGAATTTTGTCATTAATTTTAGGAATTTTGTATATCTGTTAAAATTTTATTTTATTATGTGTTACAGATGTTATCATTTTTGTCATTTCTAAAAATTATGGCTTTTGTCATTGCCAATATTGCTAACAAAATATTGAGACCTTTTAGAAGAGGACATCATGTCAATATTGGCATTTTCAATACAAATTAAATATTTTTCCCAGTAGTTAGTACCCTTCTTAATTTCTTAGAGTAAGCTTTACAGCTCAGCGTCTGTTTTTGTATTAATATCAAGAGTTGGATTAAGAGTTTGGTTACTAATTGACTTTAAAAGAGTTTTTTAAATACTTTTCATTGAGTCAGTTTCTAAACAAGATCATTTTTACTTTATTTTTTTTGTAGACAAACTTTAGACTTGTTTCCGTCTCTTGGAACTTATTTGTAAAAAACAATAAAAAACAGGTTAGTTTAATATGGTTGTTAGTTTTTACATGTGATGTGATTAGATTATTTTTATTTTTATTAATTTTATTATAATTCAGTCATTTTTATTTTTATTATTCTAGGATTAAAATTAATTTTAGAAACATTGAAATTTCAAAATGAAAATTAAATTTAAATTTAAATATAAAGTAAAATGTTTAAACCCACAGATATATTATATTTAATTAAATTTTTATTTTAAATTCATCAAAAACCCAACAAAATTGTCTGTTACTTACTGGAGTCTAAGTAAAACTTAAAAAATGTAGAAAAACAAAAAAAAAAGTTTTACTGTTGGAGCATGAAAAAATATATTACACATGTTTATCTTTATTTTTAATTTTTCATTATCAGGTCTTAAATAGTTTTAATTTACTTATTCAATTCAACTACCAATGACCACTAAAAGAGTTGCGGAGGTAGATGTCAACAACAGACTCAGCAAAGCGAGACAGGTTTTTGGGCTTTTGTATCCATATTGAGTACACCCCAATCTGCAGCAAACAAGGTTAAGCACCTTCAAAGCTTGTGTAAAAATAATGCCTATGTATGTCAATGAAAAATGACTAATAATTAACAACATCTGGCAAAAACTGTAGGTATTCATTAACAGATGTTCACGGATTTTTAATACTGAATATTTTGGTCTGCCAGAATAAGCAACAAAGAACTAAGGAGAGAAGAAATCACACTGTAATCACAATTACAAAGAAAGAAAAAATAAAACTGGATTGGCCATATATAAAGGGTAAATTGCAACAACTTAAGTCGCATGGCCCTGAAATGAATTCCCCGCAGAAGTAGAAAAAGTGAAGGAATCTAAATAATAAAATTGAAACGTACAGTATTAACCGAACTTAACCAATGTAACCTAACATGGAAGAATGCAAAAACCATAGCAATAAACCTTGTGAGGTGGAGACGCCAAATGGAAGCTTCCTCACGTAGTAACATGATAAAAAGAAATTGGGAAATCAACGTTCTAAATTATTGACAGATTGGAACTATTACGGAACTAACTTTTCAAATGGAAAATAAACGGTTGGATGTGTTTAGAGTATAAACCTTTCATTTTAGAGACCCGTGTTCAAATCCCAGTAAAAGTAAAAAAATCTTTTACCTAGTTTTCGACACGACTCAGTTTTGGATTCATTGGATTCCAATAAATGGCACATCCAATAAATAATAATTATATGTCTTTAATAACAAGTAAAGCAACAGTCAGTCGGTGCAACCGACTTAGAAATACCCTACACCTATTTGGTTCAAATTTAAGGACATATCCATAAGTCATTTTAGCACCATAAAAGCTGTTATTAATTTGATCGTAAGACATAGCTAATCAAATCAACTTGATAATACTAAAAACATTTTCTAATTACACTATCTATTAAAAAATACTACAAATTCTTACTAATTTATCTATTTAAAAATATTAAAAAACAAACAAACTTGAAATAAATGAAAATATATTTTTTCCAATTCAATTACAAAATGAAAAAATTCTAATTATTAAATTTTGTGATAAAAAGATAATCAAAGCATAATATATTTAATAATCCAAATTTTTAAAAATTGAAATTATTTTAAATGGTTAGTTTATATACTTAATAGAAAAGCTTATAAACGCAAAATATGCAATAAATGTATTTCTAAAATACAATTACAAATTTAGACCTTTTCATATAATTCATTTAAATATAAAAATAAATTTTAAATAAATGCAGGAAGTACCTTTGAACATAGCTGAACCACTAAAATTAAGTCTAGATTTCGGAGACACATAGGACATAGGAATATATTCTTTGGCTTCGAAATTAAACTCGACCACAACCAATTCCCATGGTACTTTCATTACTAGTAACCTAGTGTTAAATTTCATCAAAATACCGGCATTATTTTTTGAGTTATGGTGTTTTTAAGATATATGTTTGTTAGTCCTTGAACTTTTCAAGGGTTCCAGAACCCGAAATTATGGTACGATTTCGCCCATATGCAGTCCCGTCATACTTTCAATACTAGTTAACCCTTGTACAAAATTGGAACGTTCTATCTTAATTTTAAGTTACTAGTTTTATTAATTTCGATGATAAGCTTTTACACATTTGGGGGTCTAAGAGAGGTTCTGAACCACCAATCCAATTGATCCCAAATTAGGGGGGCACGCAAGAAATAGTAAAGAACACCCTGGGCCAAATTTGAAGCTTCTACATTTGTTTCAAGTTACTATATTTATTAATTTCGAAAATATGCTTTAAGGTCTTCGGAAATGTGTGGCTGGTCCCCGACCCACTACTCCAATGGGACCCAAATTCACAAGACACTTAGGAAATAGGAAGGGACACCCTGATACTAAATTTGGAGGTTATATCTTCATTGGTTTCGGAATTATGCTCGTTTGGCCTAAATTCGATCAAAAAGTTCTCGGTTCCGAACCCATGGTCCAATCCCGACCTTACGAAATTCCCGAAGTAGTTTCGTTACTAGTAAACTACAGCACAAATTTGATGAAGATAGCGTCATTAGTTGTTGAGTTTTCGTGATTTTTTATATTTGTTCGTTAGCCCTGAAACCGATTAAAAGGTCCAGAATCCGAACCCATGGGCCGATTTCGCCCATTTGCAATCCCCGCCGTACTTTCAGTCCTAGTAACCTACAGTTAAAATTTCATCAAGATAGCTCCATTATTTTTTGAGTTATCGTGCCTACGGACGGACGGACATGGCTATATCGACTCAGGCGGTCACGCTGATCACAAATATATATACTTTTCCATATCTAGCTCGCTTCCTTTAGGTGGTTACAAACACCATACCAAAGTTAATATACCCATTTACCTATTCTATAGGTGTAGGGTATAAAAACTACTCTAACAAAACAATATGATATAGACAGACTTATTAGCCCAACAGTTGAACAGTTAGTGCTTACAAAAAAACAAAAACAGAAGCAATTTTTCAAAAAGCATCTTAATGCTACCATTTTAATGTAACTGTAAATAATTACATTAAGCTTATTCTGAAAATTAAATAATATTTCTAAATCCTTTGAGATTTATAATATTAAAATTAAATTAAAATACGACTTAAATTAAAATAATTTTAAAATAATATTCAAATATTTTAAATCTTATCAAAATGTAATAATTATTAATTAATTAATTTTTTCAACAGGGGAAACCTAGCTAACAATGTATAAAATAATTTTATGTTATGTTAATGTTATATAATTTAATTAATTTTTTTATTATAATAATGTTAACATGCACGCGTTTACAATGATAAATGTCACGGAAATATAATTCTATTTCATTCTGATGTTTGATTTGAAGGATGAATTGTATGTATTACGAAATGTTGTTGTTGTTGTTCCAAGGATCGTATTTAATCCTTGCATTCTATCTGATTTCAATATAATTCAAGGATTATTTTAAATAAGTTTTTTTTAAAAAAAATTTTCATTAACGGAATTAAAATCTAATAATAGATATAAATAACTGTACATTTATGATTAATTATTAATAAGATATTGATTAGTGTTTTGTAATATAATTGACAGATTAGTTTTTTTTTACATAACTAATGACTAAAAAAATTTGAATTAATGGTGAACCAATAATTTGGTTAATTACATGAATTCAGATTTTAATAATATATTTAATAATATAAATAGCCTACAGTATTTTATAAACTGACAGTTAGGTTATCGACATCTTGTATTAAATGATTAATTTATTTAACCTTAAATTTATACACATTTTAATATAATACAATTCATTAGAAAAACACTTTACAATATTTAGTAAATAAATTTTTATCACAATGGGAATCTTCACTTTAACATCCAACAAAGAGGAATGTAGGCGTGACCCTGTTTGGAAAAATTCCTGCAACTCAAAAGAGATAAGGACAACAACTTTACAGGAAAAATATATTGAAAAATTTAGTAGGTTCAGGAAATAATGTCAAAATATGAAGAAGCTTTGTAAAGTTGAGGGTATGAAGCGCAATAAAATATTTAGAAATCTTTTCACAGTTGAAGGTTGAATTACTAAGTAAGAAATATTACATGAATATTATAAAAGCAGTATAGATTATTATAGTATTATGTCAATAATCTATAAGAATAAATGATAAGTGGGGGAAATATTTGAGAAAAGTTTCAAAATGTTCCTGTACGAGAAAGTAAGAAGATTTGAATTCATTAACTCGAATGGACTGAGTCCGTATGTTTACAAAAATTTTATACCGTTTGAAGTAAGGAAAAAAAATTTTAACTACGAGTAATTATTGTAAAAAAATTAGTTTTATGCAACAACTTTTTTCTTTAGTTGCACCCCATACAAAATTACAGTCCCAAAATTTGGATAAGGCATATTCAGAATAACATAACAAAAGTTCTATAAGAGATATTTTTATACCTGTATGACTATAAGTCCAAAGGGTACACTAAATAGATATATAGGTCTTCGCTATTGAAATCCAGTCATTTTGTATCAGTCGGGTTCGACTAGTTGTCATACAACTTCATATTTCTATATATAATACATCTGCATGTTTGAAATTTTGTCAGTAGTAGTTAACTTTAATGGCCAACGTCTGAATAAAATGTAGTCGGTGTAGTGGAAGAGGTACGAAGAGCTGCCTCTCAACTTATATTTTCTTTTGTTCATAACTAAAAGCCTAATAAGTTGTGTATTTAAAATTTTGCCAAAAATAATCAACCGGATTATATAATGTTGATATTACGGTCATGCGGGTATCCCAGAGTTGACACAGTCTACTCTACTACACTCTTCCTCGTTTATTACTGTTTTATGAGCTTTATAAATATATGTAACACAAATGTATAGGGTTGCCATACGGTAATTTTATTTACCGTTATGCGAAACTCAAATTTTCTTAAAATTCCCGAACCCTAATATTATGGAGTTAGAAATATAAAATTTAGAGAACACTTTAATTATAAAAAATAAATATGACTTCTTTAAGAAATATTTTTTGTATGACCCTCGATTTAAAAGCTCTAAGGTGCTAAAAATTTATAATTTCTCAGTTTTGAACACCTGTAACTTTAATAACTGTGCAAATTGAATATTTATTAAAAGTCCTCTAAATCTTCTGTTAAAGTAAAAACTGTTCACTTCATATATGAGTATGAAAACAATTCATTTGAGAAACTTTAAAGTTCTAAGTTTCAATACTCTCTACATCAGAGGTTACACAAAATAATCATTACATTGACTATATAAACACTAAAGCATACAACAATAACCGCTTTGTTAAATTTTTTAAATTGAACTCTGATTATATCGGTTTTATAACTAATTGAGTATACAACAACATTGTACTTTAATCTTTGTTCAATATTATCTCTACAGTTTTGTTGTTGGAGTGGATTAACCAAAAAGTTTTGTCAAAGAAGACCTTGATTGACGTAATAATTGGTAGTAATCCTTATACAGGATACACAACAGATAAATATTAAATTCACAATTGAAAGCAACAGATATTGAGAAAAACGTAATAAAAGTTAATCTAAATATCCAACTGTACCTATAGATATGTCCTTCATATAATTTCCGTTTTAGAGAGTTCTTTTAAATGTTAATCCTAATCCTAATAGCCCACATTGTAATATTCTTAATGATTCTAGGACTATAAGTACATAATAAATAAATCATTCAGTATCAAAATTTTGACATAGTGTAGTAAACTTTTAATTGGACAAATCCCTCTTAAAACCCGTTTGAAGAATAGTCACAGATATATTAAAAATGATTTTCCGTTTGTAACACTTCATCTATAGACATTAGAGATATAAGCTCCAGTGTACAGGTAGGATCAACATCGGCAAGAAAATTAATTTAGCTGTGTCTGTCTGTCCGTCTGTTTCTCTGTCCAGCATTATAACTGTTCCTATTGTCTTTAGTTAAACACGGACCACGATTTCGGATAGCCATACAAATATCTAAACGGTGCTAAACCATCTTAAAAACTAATACTCCGAAGGTAATTTTAAAAACAGACAAGGCAATTAATAAGGTAAGTATATTTCCAAAGGTAGAGATTACCAAGCAAAGTTTAGTATAGAGTTAATTACTGGAACCAGAGTATATATATTTTCAACTAACAATGTAAGCCGGTTTGTAAATTTTAAATCTCTTTGGAAAACAATTTTCGGTCCTGTCATACAGAGTTTTAAGCTTGCTTGCTTGCTGTTAAATTAATCAACAGAGAAGTTAAAATATAAATTGAGAGGTAAAGTAAAACGACTTAAAGAACCTAAGATTTAAATAAATACAAATATGAGTTCCTGTATTTTAAACAATACAATGGAGTTACATTGGGGATTACAAATTGGTGCCAACTATAATCTTCCTAGTTTTTAATAGATTTCCAACTTTTACATTTATTATGGTAAACTATTTTAATTTAAAACAAGGGCAGTTAGAAGTTCCCAAGCCTTTTATAAAGTCTGCATTTCAAAATGTCTGTTAAATTTATTCTTCAGTTTATGAAACTAATTTTACCACAAAATATGATATTTAGGTTGATATTAAGGAACGAATGGACCAACGAGCAGACAGATATACAAAGAGGTATCTTGAAATAAATCTGCAAATATTTTTCATTTTAAAGAATGACCTCGGGAAAAAATGGTTGATTTTTATTGGTATCAAAGGAATTTATTTTAACGAAGGAATTTATTGAGCGGAAAAAAATACACAAATAAAATTTATGTTCAAATCGTTGTCAATTGTCATGCCTCCAATATTTTTACTAAAAGGAATTTAAACTTTATTTATATATTCTTTTAAAATTTTATATTTTGTATTCATTTTTACAAAAATTTTAATGTACATTTTTCTATAAACCTCTCTCTTCTATGCAAAGAGTTACTTTTTATTGGTACCTTTGCCTTTGATAATTTAAAGTAATTCAGAAATGAATTTAACGAAGTTTTGTAAGTTTGAAGGCAACAGAAATTGTTAACATACTTAATATTACTGAATATATTATTTTTATTCAGCTACAAATGTGTTTAAGAAGCTGTAGATTGAGAGAAAAGAATAGCTTGTGGTATATAGGATAGAAGATATAAATTGATTAATTTAAATTTTTAGATAATGAATGGAAAACCTTTTTCCTAAGCGAGGTAGAAATCTTCACGATCTATTAATGGTAAGGATTGTGTTGAGTAAAACTGTCGCCATACCAATAATCAGAGAAGTAGGAAAAATATCCAAACTGCTTGTGCCACTTAAGAAAGTGTTCCTCTACTTCAAAGTTCTGATTCTAATATAAACTCTTTTGTATATAACATGGATTGATCGCAAAGCGAGTATTGCATCACATAAGTGTATCAATTTCTTTAATTATATTCCAAGCCTCCCCCTCTAAAAGTTTTAGACTCATCGTAAGTCTTTCACTGTATTATATTTGGTTTGCATATGCATGGTTTGTAAAACATTTCTATTAACATCTACTTCTTTTTTTTGGGTACGTAAAACACGTCGTCCCAAATCTAATAAGCATATCTTCGAAATTGATAAAGATAAAATCCTGAAATTTCACATTTAGTTTATGCTGGCTACGAGTTCCAGAAATCTGTGGTAAGTTGAAGTAGGAGTTCGTATAATTGTAAATTGAATTTGTCAGATGAAGAGTATTACTAAGCCAGTTGCATCTCTAATTCTTCGTATTTTAATAGAAACTTTCTCTTATAATCCATTTCTTGATTTTATAGGAGAAATCTTTCCTGAAAAACTGAAGGAATCTATTCAGATCTAAGAATTTACTTTTTCTAACAAAAAAATTGACAATGATTGGCCTTTAAGCAACTGACTGCATATGTATATGTTGTAACACTTAATGCCTATGCACAAAATTTAGAACACTTTGATAGAAACGTTTCGGTAGAATTAAAAGCATTTAATTTTAAATTATTTCTTTCTTGTTTAAATTTCCAACATATTAAAAATTTATAGGGTTATTATAAAGTTAAAAATTTTAGGAACTATTTTCAACTACAACTCATAAGTATAAGTTAAATGAAGTATTCAAAGCACTGCAGTCCTAACAACTATATACTAACCTTTCATCCCTTCATCATTACCTACCATATACCTTTCTTCGCTAACTTAAAAATACATTTACCATGAAATTGAAAATTGGTTTGAGGCAATAATTTGTCAAAAGATTCTATAAAGGACCCAATAGCAAAAGAATTCTAATAAATTGTAATTCTTTTCTGAAAATAATCGAAATATCTCATAAGTCTTCTTGCAGAAATAATCAATTAAACGATTTCGCCACCATATGATACAACTTAAAATAATAAATGAGTATTAGGTTTATGATAAATGATAAGTTTCTATAGAACTTGCAAAAAGCAACTAAACGATCGTATATGTTTTTTATTGTAAGAAATCATTTTTTCTTTTGATTTTCTTTGTGTTCATCAAAATAATGGATTTTGTCTGGAATTCCATCTAAGGTCAGGGACCCTAAGATTTGGTAAAAAATTTTATTTTTTGGTTGAAAATTTTTTCAAGTGTAATTTAATTATGATTTACAACAGATTTTCATTTGGGAGTTTATGAATAATTATAGTAGATTTTTTTTATTAAAACAAATGGAATTATTATATTATTAATTAAATTATGGTTTTATGGCCAATCAATTATATCTGAAAGTCTTATTAGTCCAAAAATAATAACTTATACTTATTGTATTAAAATATCATTTATAATCATTCGTAAGATCTTGTACTATTGAAGACAATGTAATATTTTAATAATCTATTGAATTAGTTGACTTCCCATAGTAAACTTTCTATTGAATCTGTTATAAATCTATTCTTTCTAATTGGAGCACACTATTTTCAAAAAAGGGTTTGTTCTATTCTAATGTATCACAAGACTTTCGTAATCTCTTTCTCCAAAAGCTATCAGTCATTTGTAATATCCCCATCTCTATAACTAATCACTATACAGTTTATTGACAAATGCGACAATCCGAAAAAATTCAGAGTATCCTCATGCATCTGTGTGACCTTGTATATTCTTTAATCATCCTCGTGTGGAAAAAAGGTTTCTAACATAAACTTAGTTTTGTGACACCTATCGTGAAGTTACTATTATAAATGTTATATAGGCGATTTATTAGACATAATGAGTAAGAAAGCATCTGTCTGACTTTGTATATTCATTAATCATCCTCGGGTGGAAGAAAATGTTTCTAACGTAAACTTATAATTTTGTGACACCTATCGACAAGTTGCAAAATACTTTGTGTTATATATCGGATCATTTTGAATAAAATTGTAATTATAAATTCCTTTGAGGGTATGGTCCGTAGCACTAAATCCTCGCATTAATCAAAAATCCACACTAAGATAGAATGAACAAAGTCTAAGTTTCCAAAACCAAAATGCCCCAGAAAAAGGGAGAGTAACAAATTTTTTACGATACTTTATTTAGGAGAGATTTTAAAGTTGAATTCAAAATCAGAGGGCTGTTGCCATGTTAGCTTTGTTCTCCTTTTGTCGTGGGAACTTTTTCACTGTGATTTTGTTTTACGGTATATTGTCTTCAGAATTTCGAACCCAACCCTTTTTGTGAAACATTTAGCAATTTGTAAAATAATCAACCGAAATTTAGGATAAAGTACTTGGGATTCGAAATATTTGGCTAGCTGTAGAGTTACCAGCTATTTTAAATTTTATGATTTTAAGATATATATGGAAACGAGATAACTGGAGCTTATTCTGTAGTTTCTACAAAATTAAGGTTTCCATATCTTATTTTTTTAAGATTTGAAGACAAAAAATTTTAATTATTGTAATGGATAGTGGTAAAAAACACCATTACATTTCATTATCAGTGCAATTTTTTATAAATTAAGGTTTCCACATTCAGGCTTTTAGCTTTAATGTTTTCAAGTTTTTAGGGGTAGCCCAATTTCTTCTATCTATCAAAAAACTTTTGCACTTTACTTTCATAATTAAAATTTAATCAATTTTTTTTTTTATATTTAAATATAATCAGATTTCGTTTTATTGATTGAAACTATTTTCTGATAAAAATTTTAGCTAATAAAAGCAATGCTGTTTTTTGTTAGGAAGTCATCCATGTTTTTTTTTCGTAATAAATCCTTTTAAAATCATTTTTTTTCGGAATAAAAGCATCGCAAAATTCAATTTTGAAAAAAATTCCGAAAATTTTTAGCAAAATAGATTAACTAAAAATAACTCTGCTATGCCTTGAATCTTCATTATTTAAATAACAGAATACGTACATCATTCCCAAAAGATAAGTAAATCATCAATCAAACTCTTTGAATAAATATTAATAAATTCCTGTTCAGAAAAAAACTAACACCAAACTGAAGAGAAATCGCTGAGGGATTAAAAAAAAACATCAAAAAATTATTTTGAAAAAAGTTGAACTAGTGGTGCAGGGTCAGAACTTCCAGTGTCGTAAGTCCCTCTTTAAAATATTTACGTGAGTCATAAGTCCCTTTGCAAGTGGGGCATAAGTCGCTTTAGGGAGTTATGACTCGTTAAATGAGTTATAACTCCCTTTACTAAATTATTAGTTCCTCTAGGGAGTTATGACACATTAATTGAGTTATAACACCCTTTATTAAATTTTGAGTTATTAAATCATATAACTTAAATTGTACGATTGAGCGTAATATATTTAAGTCAAAATTTTGAAATAATTTCTGAAAGTCTTTTCTGATCGTTATAATTTAAAGTATGATAATATAAAAATATATTATATAAGTAAAATATAAGATGTAAAAACAATGTGTACTTACATATTTATCTATGCGAGATACTTTATTAGGAAGCATATTTGGTTAAAAAATCAAAGTTAACCCTTTTTCCAGAGTATTAATGAATTCATGTATGCGATACTTTGGTTACAAAATCAGGATTACCCTTTTTAAAAAATAGCCTTTCAAAATGAAGTTTGAAAGTAAGATTATTGTTGTTTTCTTAATTTTGGAAAAAGGGAATACTCTCTTATTAAAATTAATATGTTTTTTAATATTACTAATAAATTTTAATCTAAGAACTTTATAAGGGAGTTATGACCACGCTGAGTCAAATCTCCCAGTGTTATAAATCCCTTAGAGAGTTATGACTCACTGCTAAGGGTCATAATTCCCTAAAGGACTTATGGCCCTGGTAGTTCTGACCCTGCACCTGAAATAGTAATACATTGAACAAATTTTTAATTTTTAGAAAATATTATAAGTTACGGAATGTAAAAACTCTGTTCTATTTATTGATTTTGAAAGATATTATACGTAAAATAAATTTTAAAGCATATTTTCGAAAAACTTTGTGTATATATATAGCTGGTTATATAGTTTTAACAACGAATAGTTATGGAAATAGAATAATGAATTTTTGAGAACAATCTTTACCTATAATAACCCTACCTGTTGCGGAGCTCCAGCCCATTAAAGTTTGGAAACCCCTTTATTAACATTATTATAACACAAGTTCTATAAAAGCTATCAATCTTAAAATGCCAAGCAACCATTCCTTTATAAGTAGATATATATAAAATAAATTTATAGTGTTCCCATACCAATCTTTATCTATAGCCCTACCTGTTACAAAGCTCCAGTTCTCCAAAGTTTGAAAAAATCCTTTATTTTAAATTATTATAACACAAGGCTATCAATCTTAAAATGCCAAACAACAACTACTTTATAAGTAGATATATAATATAAAATAAATTTATAGTGTTGCAATACCGTATTTTTTTAACGTTATAAAGATACCTTTAGCTTCAATACCTGGGAATTTTTTTTACCAAATACTATAACTAAGTTCCAGCAGTTTATTTTTTTAAATATGGTTTGGATTCGGAATATGCTTTTTTAAAAACGTTTGATTTTTTCATTACTTGTTTTTTTAGCACACTCGGGAATTTTTTTCAGATTTCTAGTTTTTTTTTAATTCTTTTGGAATTTTTTTGATAATCAAAAGTGTGGTCCATAGAAAAATAAAAATTTTAACGTAAATGGATTTCGTTTTGGAATTATGAAAAGTTTTAAATTGATTATCACGAATACATTAGTTTAAATTTAGTTTTTTAAATGTAATCAAAATTGAATGTACTCATAAACCTTTTTCAATAGTACCCAGTACCCACCTCACCTGTACAATATTTGTTACTATATATTGAAGAGCTTTAGATCTCTTGATTAGATTAAAATAAAGTTTTCGAAATTCATGTATTCACTAAGTATTTGATTATTTTATATATTAAAAATGTTATTAACGTAGATCTAATGGTGACATGTCAGAAGTCTCAAGGCTTTTGACTCCCTTCATTGTCTAATGGGACTTTTGGCTAACTTCATTAATGTCTGCTACATTAATTATTTATTATTATGACTATACTGGGCTCTGCGCAACTATCTGGGAATGCGACGGCCACGCTGCGATTGAGTTTCCGCATTCTCCGATCAAGTCTTCGCGTGTCAACCCGAAATCGACGCGCGTGGTCGTTTTTTTTTTGGGATTTTTTAAAATTTGAAACTTGATTTATAAAATAAAGACGTACGTACAAATTACAGATGTTTATTTTGTTGGAAATTTTAATTTATTGAAAAATTATTTTTAATTAGATATATTCCTTCAAATATTGGACTCTTTCTGGATATTTGTCAATCAAAAAACAAAACATTTTTTTGTATTTAAATCATAAATCATTTTTGGTTCAAATTCAGAAAAAATTGGGATTTAAAAAAAATTTGTGAAATCTTTAATTTTTAAATAAAACGAGAAAGGGTGTAGTAGAGTAGACTGTGTCAACTCTTGTGTCAACTCTGGGATACCCGTATGAACAGAATATAGACATTGGATAATATAATACTAATTAATTTTGCAAAATTTCAAATATACAACTTATTAGGCTTTCAGTTATGTATGTATAAATGAAAATATAAGTTTGAAAATCAGCTATTGAAACATCTTCCACTACACCGACTAGATTTTATTCAGATGTTGGCAATTAAGGTTTCAACTATTTACAAAATTTCAAATATCCACTTTTACCAAGTATAGAGTTTTTTTCATATAAAAACGGAAGTTGTATTGCAGCTACTTGAACTCATGGAGCAAACTGGCTAAATTTTAATAGCGATGATCCGATCCGTACCTTTGAGTCTATATCTATCCCCACATCCTTCTTTGCGTCACAAACGTAATTGCAAATTTAGTACACCCTTTTGACCTAAAGTCATATAATTATTAGGTATAAAGAAAAATGTTATTAACTTTTTTGTTTTTATTCTTGTTTTTGTTGAAACAATGAACAAAATTCAAAATAACATTGACAGCACTAATAATATTGTAATTTGACATGAATTCAATTTTTTAATTTAAATCAAAATAAATGAATTTTAAAAAAAAAAATCTCACGTCCAATTTAGAAAATAGAATAACTTTGAAGGATTTCAGATTCAAACTTTGTTAACAATGGTAAAAAAGTAAAAAATAAAATGTCTGACATGATATAAATTACACGTCAAAATATAAAAACTTCACAAAAAAAATCGTGAATTGATTTCAGTAGTCGCAAAATTTAAAAAAAAAATTAAAGATACAAGTGTAATGTTCCAAAATAATTTAGAATTGATTTGTTGCACGGTTTTTATATCCAAATAAATTAAATAAATTATTAAAAAAATTTTTATAAAACAAGATTTTGAAAGACAAGATTGCCCTGGCAACTCTATTTATGTAACATTTATTTTCAGCAGTACAATCTGCTAGATTACCAATTGAACATATGGGAACATATCAAAATCCCAAATTACAATATCCTAGAGTAACAAAAACTCAAATCACATAATTTTAAATTTTAAAATCCGAAAATTAAAACTAATTTTTACACCGAAAAACGTAAAAACTTAAAAATTTCGAACAAATTTATTATTTCTCATAGATAAATGTCAAAATTAAATACTTTGATAGAAAAGTCTGTAAGCATTGGCATACTATTAGTATTGACTTTAGAGATGGATTTAAAATAAGAATTGCCGCTTTTTCAAAAATTTTATACTTATAAGTAATTATATACTCGTACAAGGTTTTAAATTAGAAGGTTTTAGAGTTAAATTTGAGAACAAGGTTATGTGCCTTTTACAAAATACCTATGTAATGTATATATATGAATTTATGCGAAATTCCAATTCTAAAGGATTTTGGTTACAAAATTGAGTTTATATGATTGTTTCAGATGTATGCATATATATGATTTAGGAAGGATTTATGATAAGTATGAAGTTAGGAAATGAATAATTTGTTTAGCGGGGGTAGTTTTTAAAAATTTATTTAGCCAATGAATTTTTTTTTGGTATTATCTTTTAGAATTTCGTACCCATCCCCGATATGATTTGTAATTTGCGATTTAATTTAGTTTAAAGTTACACTCATGTTTAAAAGTCCAAGGACAAACGGATTCATAAGTTTTTTCAACCTTAACTATTTAAAAATACGAAAGTCAAAAATGCATTTACATATTTAAAGATTAATTAAAGGTACAAAATTAAAAAAGGTTTAACAGCGAATTAAATATCCAATCAAGAATCAATAAAATTTAGATATATAAACAATTGTGTGTTTCAGGCTTAAGAATTATAAGTATAATAATACATAAGGCGTGGGTTTGTTGTTTCAAATATTAAAAACCATCAATTTAATTTTGATAATATTCCTTGTTATTGTATCTACCACATACAAAGTTCCTAATGTTATTAATTAGATATTGGTCTTGAGAGATTGAATAACTTTAAAAGAATTAGAATAGAAACTATTCTTCTTTAATATAATCCCCACCTTCTTTTAAGTTGTCTCGGGTTCAAATCCTGGTCAAATCATATCTAATAAACAAATATAATTAATCGTAGTAGTAATAATAAATAATATTTAAATAAATTTAACTGCTGCACCAAAGGAAATGCAGATTCACTCACTTATCACATGTGGTAGGGGACTGTAAATAATCAGATTTCCTCAAATAACCTGTTCAAACCCTATTGAAAAAAAACGTAAATTATATTTTTATGATAAGATTTTATTTTCAATATTTAATAACTCTATACAATTAACAGTTTTTAAAATAACACTTTAATCATTAATTTTTATCATTACTATTTAATTCTATACAATAATAATTTTAATAACATTTTGAAATAATTGAAATTTAATTTAATTAATAAACTAGAAATTTTAACACAATTTAAAAAATTTATTCTAATTTTTTTCGCTTACAACTATTGTCATAATTATCACTTTGTATAAAATAATCTTGTATCTGACCCTCTAATTTGGATTTATATAAAACATTTTGTGAAACTGTCATAATCTCATTCATTTGCCATTGCATATATTCATAGGCATTTTGATTTTTCCAATTATCACTTGTATCATCTGCTGCACTTTTCTTGAATTCTTCTTCTGATCTCTTGACTTTATGTTTTATTAACCGCTCAGTCATATAAACTTTTGATGCTAATAAATTTATTTTTGGCCAATTTCTTGTTTTTAATTGTTTACCATATAAATATAAAATATATTCTAAACTGTATGCTTTCAATTTAGAATAACCGGATGATTGATATTCTTTGGATGAAATGTAATCTTCTTCCATAAAAAATGAATAATCATCTTCAACTTCACCGAATTTCCTTTTGATAGCCATTTTGTGTAATTTTTGAAATTATTTGATAATATTAAATATTTTATATATTAAAATTTTTTTTAATTTTAATATTTTTTGTGCAACTTGTACTTTAGTTGATGTTTCAAACAAAACTGATAAATTTCGAACAGAATTCGCTCATTTATATAGCAATTTTTCCGAACTAAAATTGTGTAATATAGAGTCTTATATATACAATTTTAAGTGTCCTAATCCTATACTTTTATTACGAAAAGGATTAGGACACTTAATTAGTTTAATAAAGTGTATTATTTAAATACATTAATACCAAAGTTAAAATGTAGCTGTAGGCTTTGTGATACCTGTTAAGATTTATAACAGATTTTCAGAATTCAATATCATAAAAGGACGCGCCCAAAAAATAATAACAAATACTAATTACCTGAAAATTAGTGTAAATTAGTGATTAATTCAAAAAAAAAAAATATTTAAAAATATCTCGTTCCAGATTGGATCGTGTTATGGTATATTGTATGTTATAAATTCAATAATTTCTTTATTATATAAAATAAAATGAATTATTTTTATATTTTGAAAAACCTTAAAATCCAATAATTTTTTTAAAAAAAAATTTCCTACAAAAAGAACAAATAAGTGGGCGGGATCTTAAATCTAAAGGATAATGCACAATGTCTACGAATGTATTTTAAAATGCCTGTCAAATTACAATATTGTGTAATTTTAACATAATTTTTTAATAAATTTTTGTTTTTTAAAAATTATGCCACTCTCATATAAAATTATATAGGTTTCTAATTGAAATTTAAAAAAAATCATTTGAAAATTTATCCACTTCTGAAAAATATTTTAAGAATTTAAAAGATCAACAAAAGATTTTTATACTCAATGGATTAGCAATTTCCAAAAACTTTTAACAAACCAAAAGTACAATTACAATTAACATAGGTAGAATTATTTCAAAGCATTTCAAATTAAAGGTCCCCAAACAAAATTTGTACTCTAAAATTTATTTTCAAAATACATATATGGAATCTAGGGTAACTTGACATTTAAAATATTTTCTGAATGAATCAAAATTATTTGAAATAGTAACATGTATTCGAAAAGTTCAGAATACTATGCATATACAAAAAATCTAAATTGAGTTGAACCAGATCTGAACACTGTCTCTGATATTTTCTTTTTAAAATTTTAATATAAAAAGTATATTTTATTTCATTTCTTAATCTAAAGTTCAAATTGTTAATTTCTAAAAAAAAAAACTCTAGCATGTAAATTTAGAAATTCTTAGATTATTTTTCAAGAGACATAAGACGATCAAAAAATATTAAGTTTATGTTCATAAACATTAGATTTTGAAAAACTTACAACTTATACAACTTTTTTTATAATCAAATAAATATAAATTTTAATATATCATATTAGTTTCTTTTCTAATTTGCGGATTCAACATTTTATTAAAAAACAAATAATAGATGCGTTATATCCACGTTTGATAGTTGGTACATGATACTGTCACATTTGTAATTTAACTGTCACACTAGATAATCAACTTTAGTTTTTTGGAGTTTATGACCATAAAAAATGATGTATATATAGACTGGATATACATGTAATATATATGTATAATGTAATATATATGAAACATAGACATTCAGAGTGGCTTGACTTCATACTTCTGAATAAATGACTTTAGGGACTTGTTAGAAAACTTTGAATGACTCTCTCCTAGGGACATTACGATTCTTCTGGAAAAATAAATAATAAAATAATATTTTAGTTAATAAAATGAAAATATATTTTTAAATTTAATTGAAATATACAAATTTGATTCTTAATTTTAAAAAATGTCTAAAAATATGTTTTATATATATTACAAATTGTTTTGTATATTTAATATATGTACAATATATTTATTTAAATTATTTAATTTTTCTTCTTTAACATTATTTTCAATATCTTTCTCTTTATTACAATAATCTTCTATTTGTCTTTCTAATTTTGATTTATATAAAATACTTTGTGATACTGTCATTATTTCATTCATTTGATATTCCATATAATTATAATCACCATATCTTTGATTTGTCCAATGATCATCAAATTGATTATTTATTTCCCATTCTTCTTCAGATCTTTTAATTTTATTTTGTACTAATCTTTCTGTTATATAAACTTTTGATGCAATTAAATTTATTTTTGCACAATTTTTTGTTTTTAATTGTTCCCTATACAAATACAGCATGTATGGAAAACTATATGTATTAAATTCACAATATTCAGATGTTTGTTCTTTTTCTGGTTCAAGATCATCTTCAAATTGAAAATAATCATTTGAATTGTCAAAATCTTCTTCAATGTATTTCCTTTTTAATGACATTTTGTGTTTGATTGAAATTGTTAATAATCGATTATTAAATTGATTTTTAAACTCTGGCTAGTGATCTGATTTTAAATATTATTTAATTTAAGACCTTATGTTAACTCAATGTGATAGTTATGTCTAAACTAATAATTGTGAAGCAAAAGTTCTTCTTTTATACTGTGAATTTGCAGCTGTTGGAATGACAACTCTTTATAATGGACCATAAAATTTTATCATAAGTAGATACAAATAAATTTAGAAGGCATAAGTACCGTAATTAAATTAATAAAAATTTTTGCATTTTTTGATTTGGTAATATCAAAGTGGTTGCATAAATTATGTCGCATATTTTACCTGGTAAAATCGGACGATTGAAAAATGGCTTCAGTTTAAAAATAGAACACTATTTATCTAAATCATAAGGTATTGTTTGAGTACCTGTTACATTTGCATAATACCTTGCTACCTTATAGCTAATTTTTACGTCATCTTATAGTAGTCCTATGTATATTTAATATGAATTATAACTAAAGGGATTAAGGATTTGAAAATGAAAATGAATAATGACTTCTAAAAATTCAATATTTGTTATACCGTTATAAAATAATTAAAAAATATTTAATACTATTAATCATTTCATTTTTATTTAAATGCACTTTTTCTTTGAATTATTATTGTTTTTAGCAACATCATAATGTATTCAAAAAGTATCCTATTATAAAAATTTAATATAAGCATTATAATTAACTAAAACCTTTAATTGTCCATTTTCTTTAATATATCTGATTATTTATATAATTAGTTTTAATGCGCCATCTTTTATCTGGAACAAAAATCTTTATTTTAATTATTGAAATTATTCGGATTTTATTATAATTTAATGTTTTTTAATGAATTAATTTATTTATAAGATAAATTAAAATTTATTATATTATCCATTTAATTAAAAATCGATTACTTACTTAGTTAGCATTAAATAATTTTAAAAGTGACATTGACATGTATTTTATACAATAGTTTTTATTTTGTAAATAATGTCAGTTTTTAATAATTTTTATATTATCCTCTGCTTTTAATTGAAATTATTTCAAGTTTTTATCAAATATTTTTAAAAGTTGATAACCTCATACTTAAGTGACATTCATTATTATAAACTATGAGCCATATAAATTTATATAATTTTTATTTTAAAAAGATTGTTTCAATGAATTATCTGTCAAAGTATCTGTTATTATAATATTGCACTTTGCCTGTCAATTTAAACTTTTTGTTGTTTCTTTATTTCAAAGGAATTGTTATTGTACTCATCTTTCATTTTAAAGTAATAATTACCCTTTCCTAAAATATTAACCACTACATATGTAAAATATTTTACACTTAGTTATTCTTATAATTATACAATTTAATTGTTTTATTATTTAAAATACAAAAGTATATTGTATTGTTAATATTAATAATCGATTCTCGGAATTTTGTTAAATAAATTCTTTTCAGAATTTTTACAAATCATAAATTCTGTGAATTTTGAAATTGGTATAATAAATACAAAAAATTTACAAATAAGTATAAAATTAATTATTAATATAGTAAATATTTAATTATGCCATCAGCATTTTGACTTATTAACTTATTCAATCTAGGTAAACTTAAAAATTATACCTGTTATAAAATATTTTAATTTTTGGAAGCTTTATGTAATAATTACATTATTATTATGTTTAAATTTAATATTTTAAAATTGAATATACCTGAGGTTTGTAAAAATAATAATACATAAAATTATTAACTGATAATCGATTTTTAAATTTTGATACCCTTAATAGTTTAATCCTTTACTGTGTATTTATGGTTTAATATTATGTGAGATATCATTTTTAAAATGTAAATATGTGAATGCATCATAATGATGTTGATGTATTTATGTTATTAAAGTAAATTTTAAATAATGATGATTTGTTTGAAACTTATGAAAATTACTATAATCTTTAAGTAAAATATTTTTGAATTAACCAATTTAATTTTATTTAAAAAATATTACTGTAAATTATGATTAGCTGTTGTTTAACTCAGCTGTTTTCGTCAACTGAACTAACTGATGTTTATTTTAATTATTTTTAATAAATTGTTTTAGGAAAGGACATATTAAAAAAAAATTTTCTTTTATTATCTTAAATTAACAAGATTTTTATCTTAAAAAAGTTAGAAAGTATTACATTTTTTGTAAGAACATGTTTGAAATTATCACACAGATGGTGATAGAATAATATTTTGAATTAAGGTATTTTGTTAACTGTAAGTGTTTGAAGAACAAGAAGATTGAAACTGTATTAAAACTGATAAACATATTTATGTATGTTGTTATCTTAGTTATAAAAGTAATCCTCAAAAATTCACAACATGATCTGTTGTTTTTCAATTTAAATTTAAAAGAGATAATATAATTTTTATATTGTATTTTTCACTGGCAGTACAGATCATAACAAGATTTGTATTTGTAAATTCAATATGAAAAATATTGAACTCAAATAAAAAAATAAAATTATCAAGGAATCCGTAGTCTTTAAAGTATATGATATAAATGTAGGATTTCGCTCAATTGAGATAGAGGCGCACTGTAAAGTATTTTGTTTTATGTCTCTGTTCTCCGACATTGTTTTTTTCCCGTTTGATACGAAGTATTGGCACCTCTACAAAATCACAACAGACTAAGCTTCAACTTAATAAACAAGTGATGAAAAAAACCAAGGCTTTTTAAAAAAAGCACATTTTCAAAATTATAATGTTACATACTTGAGTTTAATTTTGGAAATATATTCATTGATGACTGAGTTCCTGCTTACTTATAATTTTTTAAGTCCTAATAACCTTTCAATGGGGAAGGTTGCCAAATATCTCATGGATTTAATCTCACACCTCAAAGGAGAAATTTTACTTAGAATTTTTACTATTTAAGCAAAAATGGGTAGAACTGAGAGACATTTTCTTCAATTTAAAGAACTGCTTTTAAATTTAAGAAAAACCTTTAACATAATATGTTAAAATATAATGTTGGACCTTTAAATTTTGTATGACTATATCAATAAATAAAAATTGGACAGATATTCATGTTGCAGGTGCTTAAAAATAGCAAAACTTCAATTTTGGATCCCTTACAGCTGTTAAACGTGGGGTGCAACAAAAAAATTTTCTTAAACGATTTCTAATTTCCGAGGATCTAATATTTCCCTAAATTTCTAGCTTGACCTTTAATTTTGCAAAAATTAAGTTTTGGATAGATTTTTAATTGGTAAAAACAAAAAGTTTAAAGTACTTGAGTATGGCAATGAATTTGTTTTCTTAAAAAATTGTAAAGCGCTTATAAAAGCAGCTATCTTTCGACGTTCAGATAGCAATATACCTCATAGAACTTTTGGTCTAACGTTTTAAATATAGGTTTTCTTCCGATTTTGAGATAAAAAAGTTTTAACATTAAATTATTTTTATTGCGATTATCCGTTGTTGATATTTTTTAGTAGGCCATAGGTAAAAAGGGACGGACGGACAGAGTGAAACTATATAGGCACAATTTTACAAATTTTACAGAAGATGGCGGGAGTAAATAATAAAAAAAAATTCCGGCAGATGGCTTTAATTTAAATTTTTCATAATAAAAATAATAAACTTTTCAAGTGACAGATAGTTTTAAAATGTCAAATATATGTTTGACAAATATCTAATTATATTCTGATGAAGATTCAAATCCGTGTTCCTCTTAGTAAACCGACTTTTAATAATACAACTGCATTAGTCCGAATACGCCACTTTAAAAAATTTTTAGTAAAAGCTTTGACAAAGAAGTTTTCGACCTTGAATTTATTCAAGACCTTCAATTATTTTTTTTTTAAATAATTGCCAAACTCTTTTAAATCAAAGTTTAAACTTTTTTTAAAAGAATATTTCATAATCAAAAAAAAATATTTCCTTAATTTTCCAATTAATGTATTCTTTTCAACCATATTGTATAATAATCTTATCAAGGTTATTTTCCTATCCCGACGGCATATCCTGGCAATTTGTAAATTCAAAAATATTTAAAAATAAAAATTATTTATAAATCAAATTTATTTCGCGTTTTAAAAGTATCTAAAAATACCTGAGAGATTTCTGTTTGATTTTTATTAGAAAATACCGTGTGGTTAACCAAGGCCCTCCGTTAGGAATTTTATATCAATTTTTTCCATATTCTAAATTTAAAATTTTTTATAACTAAATATTAAAATTGATTCAACAGAATGTATATATAAAGAACGTGCAGATTTAAATTACGTAACAATTACATTCTCTGGAGATACTTTTATTTTTTTATTTGATAAAAAAATGCGTCAAGGAAAACGGATTTATTCTAGTAGAATTGATTTAATTTTTTTCTAAAAATTATTTTTAATAAAATTAAATACTGAAATTGGTTTGTTTGATACGGAATTTTTTTTTGTAAATAAAATTTTGCTACAGTTAAAGAGTATTTTAACGGAAAAAGTATCTGTTGAACTGTTAGGCTCGTCAGCATGTCTAAACTATAGGGTACAACCATTAAAATTTGTCTTAATAAATATCACATACAATTTAAACATGAGATAGTGCTAGTCCTTACTATATAAGTATGTACAAATGTCTTAAATTTTCAATAAATACAATTCTATGTCATGCTTTTCTTCGTTTTGAACTCCCCTTTCATTCGTTCCATTAAAGAACACTCTAATGGTATCCCTGTATATTTAATTTTTTCTACCAAAAAATATAATTTATATTTGGTTAGGAGAACTTACCTCGAGTAAAAATTTTAGAGATGTTTTATTCAAATTCTTTTATTTAATTTACCTATGAACAAGAACTGAATTACTTCAAATGTAAAATTCTTTGTATATGTGCATTTTCTTTCTGGGTGTACTTGAAAGCTATACACTTAATTAATGTAATAGTGAACTATCAAAATAGCAATGTGTGTAGTAAATGATGATCCTTAATTAGAAATACTTATTAAATGTTATTTTCGTACTTTATGAATTCCAGGAATTTCGACTCCAATCAGAAAAAAAATAATAAAAAAACCAAGAGTTTTGAAAAAAACACATTTCATAATTAAACAAAGTTCTACAAAAAGCTAAGGGTAAAAAAAGTATTATTATTATATAATATAAGTTAGCCAAACCAATAATTGATTTATTTATATGAAAATTTTTGTTTTATTTATTACAACTCACAGATAAACTTTGTAAAGTTTAAGAGTTTTCTTCTAAAAAATTTTGCACTAACAGAACGCGAAGTTTGGGCTGTGGGGTAAATATTTAAACTATTTTGTTTATAAATAAAATAGTTTGACGATGAAGTTTACCTTTTTAACAAATTTGGAGCTTGCTACCCCCTATCGTCACAACGACTAATCAAAAATTTTTTTTTCTGATCAAAAAAAGTGAATTGCGTTCAATTTTGTAAAGTAAGAAGAAATGTTTTCTTTTATTTCTTCAAATTTTAGAATCTTAGCCTGTAGCCCCAACAAAGCCTATCGCAGCAGAACAAAGATTTCTTCGTTACTTCGTTTTAAATTAGAAACGGTTTGGACAATTGACTTAAAATTTTGTGTAAGTGTTGTTCTTTGAGATGGCTCTATTAACAGACTTGGAATTTGTTAATCCATAACGGTACGACGATTCGTCAAAATGAATTTTGGAGCCAAATTACGACCAATTTGCGGAGTGCTGCTTGGACCCAAATTTTTTTTTAAAATGTATAATATGTAAAAATCCATTAAGAGGCGCAGAAATCCACACTGGGTATTATCTAGTAATTTTATAAATGTTAAAAGATTCATGAAACATTTTTTTAATTTAAAGTAAGCCCTTTACTTAATTTATACTTAAGAACAATCGTTAACAAATGATAAAGTACAGTGTTGGGTTTTTAATTTGTGTATTAGTTTTTCAAAAATATTTAGAGATGTTGGTCGCGACATAAAAATATTTTCTTAAATGGCGCATGCTAAAACCGCTTGGAAGTGCTGAGAAGATTATTACTTCGAGTTCCGTATAAAGTTTAAGTTAAAGTACAGGTTGCCGACTTCATTCTTTTAGGAATATTTATATCACTTATAAAAGAAGAATCTACGGTATAAAGCTAATAAAATAAAACTTAAGGAGGAATTAAATAATTGATGCCTCCAATTCCACTCCACTTAAAGTTTTCCAATGTGAAAGAAGGAGATGGTAAGATTTGGTAAAATGAAAAAATATCGATTATGGAAATTCATTTACCCTCTAACTATCCTTGTAAAATTAAAAACAACTATTTATTGCTTACAAATGACTGAAAATTCTAACCTTCATCAGAATTTTAAGTTCTATCAGGAGTTCAAGGACACGTAAAGCCAAAAATGTATTCTATATTATATTAATTTTATTTCAAAATTTTTTTAAGCTTATTAAAAATAACCATTCCAATTTAATTTAACCCTCTCACACAGGCAGTTACTTTTTTATTATTTTTTTTTAGGAAAATCTACACTTTAAAATACTATCAAATAACCAATTTGAATCTATTTTCTTTTTATCCATTGATCCATTTCGGAGGTGCACTTAAAGAAATTATTCAGCTTAAGATATTTTTATCCAGTAATCCTATAGTTATAGATATTGATAATAAATACAAAACAACCCTAAAATATTTATTTAATTGATTACAGAAAGACACGTGGCAAAGATTAAGTAAATATCTGTTAGAGTCTATAATATTTTTTATGTCCATTTTTTATTTATCATCGATTTTATCCATGGAATTCATTAGTAAGACAGGTATAAAGTTTAAATTTATTTTGTATTTTTTCAAAATTTGTTTACTGGATACGAAAATTAAAGAAATCCAAGAAGATAAATACCAACAAAAACACAAACATTCACATAACAACTTTCGATAGTAAATCAAACCGGAAACAAAACAAATTAAAGTTAAGTTTCTGTTAGGCACGAACTTGAAATAAATAATAAACATAATATTATAACCTAAAAGGTAATAATGGTTTCCTTAAAATTGTAAATGAATCTTAATATATTCTTAATGTATACATGGTATTAAAATTTCACAATAAGGCACGTTTTAATATGAACTGGTGTGGTCTTCAGATGCTTGCTGATTGTTTTTTTTTTTTTTCAATTCATTTTCGAACTATAAATTTTGCAAATAATTGACTAATATTTGAAGATGAGAAATTGAAAAAGAAAGTGATAAATACTAAATAAGAACATGGTTAATTTATGGTATAATTTAAAATTTAATATGTTAGATTATAAGAGTTTAAGTTATTTTAAATTGGGTTCTGTTGTTAGGGACCCAAATAATAAGGGTATAATTAACCTTATAATTGTTATGGAAGAAAAGTTAAACTTTATAATCAATTAATTTGTTCCAAGTCACGAATATCGGACCAATATTTGAGAAGGGGTCGGTACAAAGTACTCAAAACTTTCAAAGCCAAAGTTTGCGAAACCAAAATCTTCAAAACCGTTCATAAAATATTAAGGTATTGGGTATATACGGTATTCTGAACTAGGATATTTTAAAGGAATTTTGGTCATTGGGATTTTGTCTTTGAGAATTTTGGCTTTGAGGATTTTGAATTTGGGAATCTTAGTTTCGGGGATTTTGTCTTTAGTATTTCAGCTTTGAGGATTTTGGATTTGGGGATATTGGATTTGAAGATTTTGGCTTTTATGGTTTTTGATTTGGAGATTATGTCATGGGCTTTTTTTTTTTTTTTTTTTTTTTTTTAAGCGCTAACTGTTCAACTTTTAGGCTAAGAAGCCTGTCTATACCATAGGTACATGTTGGAACAGGGGGTCATATTATATTCGTGTTATTAGAATTGGTCTTATTGAATTCCACATACAATTTAAACATGAGATAGTACTAGGCCTTATAACATGTAGAAACGTCTTAGATTTTTTGGGCTTATTTTTTTGAAGATTTCGTACGTTCCCCTTTTGGAAAATTATTGATTGTGATCTATTTATTTAAGTATAATACACTATCACATACAATGTGATAAGTGATTGATTCAGCCTTTCCTGTTCAGGTGGGACAGGTGTATATTTTATATTATTAAAGATGCTATTATGATATAACTTAAATTATTTTATTAGATATAAATTAACCTGGGTTTTAACCCAAGAACTTTCGATTGAAATGCCGACGTCTTAACCTCTACGCCAGGCAGTCGGACAAGATTGTGATTATTGAAATCAAATAATATTTTGTTTAATACTAAATTTGACCTTACCTCAAAGTATCAGACTGGTACTCAATAACTTTGTATACAATATGTATATGTAAATTCAAGCATGAAACAACCATAATGGTGAGCTGCTTCTCTGCAGACTTCACTACACCTTCCTTTCAGATATTAACTTACTACTTTTATTTCCCATATGGATCATTCTCATTGGTTAACAACTAATGCCCTTTTAGTTATTGAATTTTTACAAATTATTAGAATCACCGTTGACGTTAGATGCATTTTCTTATTTATGCACCCGAATTTTTCTATATAATAAACTTAAAAAGTCATTAGTATTTTAAATGTATCAATCCCAAAACCAATGGCTAATTTAAACGATAAAAAAATTCCTTTAAATCCAATGTCTGAAAATTTTTATTCTATTCTATATTCCATTCTTTTGATTATACAATGATATAATATCAGATGGAATAACTGTTTATGCATAAAACACTTTCCACTTAATCTGAAAAGACTTTGATTCCTTCATTGATTTACTTTGACAATAAAGTAAATCCTTCTCGATCATTTATTTTCACTAAATCTCTTTGTTAACTCCAAAACGTTTTTTTATTTTCAGTTTGATGAAGACGAAGACGTCGAAACTCATTAAAAATAATTGATAAGAATAAATTACACATTGAAAAAATAACAAAAAGTGATTTTGAAGATACTGTGGAGTAGCACACAAGATATTTTGCAACAAAATGTAATGAACTCAAAAATTTTCGATAAACTATACAAATTTATAAATTATTCATTTGTATTTTAGAATTTTAAAATAAAATGATTTTGTTTTTAATGAAAATTTTAATCATAAACAAAATAAGATTGTCTTTGTTTAAGGTTTTCAATGCTTGAATTTTCCATTGAGCCCCAATCATTATGCATCAAAGTATTTTGATTTTTTAATAATGAATAATTAAAATCAGTGAAATAACTATTATCACTTTTTTATTGCATTTATAAAAGCACGTATATTGTTATGGTTTTAAAACTATTTTGACAAAGACATTAATGGAAACTGATAATCAAATTATATGCAAGATTGTATTTTAGTGAACTGGTGTATAAAATAATAAAACGATTCTATGAAATATTTATGTGTATTCACATATTATAAAATTTTGCGATTTAACTGATTAAGTAAAAAAAACCTGTAATATTATTATCTCACTTAACTCTCCGATATTGTGTGAATACTAGAACATAAGCTTTTAAGAGTTGGGAGATTTTTGGGAAGTACCACCGAATCAACACTCCAACTTATCTGTAACATAAGACAAATGGAAAGGCACATCCTTGCAATTTGAGATATGCTCAATCAAGAGTTCCAGGATCAAATCATGGTTCAATCAAAAGGTACCAGGGTCCGAATTTATACTCCGATTTACCCCATTTTCAATCTTTGCCATTCTTTGGTTTTAGTAACCTGAAAACGATTTTAGTAACCTAGTAATTTTAGTAAAAAATACTGATGCTATTTTAAATTTCATCAAAATAGCATCGGTATTTTTTGAGTTATCTGTCGTACGGACGGATGAACAGACATCGCTAAATCGACTCGGAATGACGCCGAATTATTAAAAGGTTTTAGAATGTCTTTGCGGTGTTTGTTAATTTTGAATCGTAGTCAGATTCGCCTCAAAGTTATGGGATTGAGAACTTTTAGACTTCTAGAAACGGTAAGGTAGGCTTTATCAAACGGTTTTTTGATAAATGCCTACCTTATTATTATTATCCTTTTCTCGATTTCAATTTTCAACCTTTTACTTATTTATTAGTCTAAAAATTACCCTAGTTTTTCATGACTGCATGGTAGCCACACTCATCTTTGTTCTGAGAAGTCTCAAACTTTGAAGACATGCTTGATTATTATACTTTAATTCAGAGTGTTATTAATTTTAAAGTTATAAATGCACGGATCAAAAATATATTTGGTAGCTGGCAGCTATCTGAAAATGAGCTCTTACAGTAGAAAACTTTTCTAGCGTGATTTTCCTGTATATAACTTACCCAGTTCAATTTCTTATCTCCTCGCATTTCCTCGTGTTAGTTTTAAATGGGATATATACAAAGGTTTGAAAAATTTGTGTATGGAGCTATTTTTATACTTGTCAAAACTTTCAAAAGGATATTCAAAATATTTAGAGACAGGGCTGCCGATATTGGACGAAGCATTTACACTGCTTTTTAATATTAATTCGAATATTCTTCGGAAGAATATCGAATCCTTTGGGGCTAATATCTTACTTTTCCGGACAAATATTTCCCTCATCAATATAAAACCATTTTCTGATCAAGACCTACTATTATGACCTAATTCGTTTTCTAGAAATAATATTTAGTTTAACATTTAATTTTACAAAGAAACTCTGTTCTTCTTCACTTTGATATTTTAAAGTTTCTTCATAATATATATCACTTTCAACGAAAGTGCTATTCCTACAAACAAATTAAAAACATTAATTCTTAATACAAATAAATATTTTCAAAAATGTTGAGGTACACAATAAAGATAATTTAAAGAATTTGAAATAGAATAAAAACCATAAGAAAAACAAAGATTAAGAATAACAAAGTAAAAAAATCAGTTAAATATTTCTCAAAACTATGTCCCAAGGACTATTTTCTTTGTAACATTCATAAAATTTTTAAATATTTTCATGCTGACAATTTTCTTTTTTTACAGTTCTTTGGATACCATTTTCCTCTCTCTCTCTCTCCTCTTCCTTCTCTCGACAAAATTAATTATAAAAGAAGTTCTACAACAAATACAACGAAAACTAAAAAAAAATTTTCTTTTTTTAAATTTTTTTTATCAAAAGAATTTTCACCACAAAAATATTTAATTTAGAATTAAATGAATAATATTTAATTAAAAATTAATTATATAACAATTGAAGTTTGAGTTATATACAGATCGACCTGCCATGGTGATTCTTCAAAGAATTAAAAGTTTTTTATTAGTTTGATTAAAAATATTTGTTATGTTCTTTTATGAATGACCTTAGATCTACAAATACAAACATATACCATTTAATTTTTGGCAGTATGGCATTAACTAATTATCATGAAAACAATAAGAGTGTAGAGTAGACTGTGCCAACTGTAGGATATCCGTATGAACATAAATCCTGTTAATTACTTTTGACAAAATTTCAAATAACCAGCTTTGCTTAGTAATGAATTATATTTTCATTAAAAAAACGAGGAAGAGTGTAGTAGAGTAGACTCTTTCAACCCTTGGATACCCGTATGACCGTAATGTAAATATTACATCATCCGGTTAATTACTTTTGGCAAAGTTTCAAACATACAGCTTTATTAGGTGTAGTGAAGTGATCATATAAAAGAAGAAGTTGTAAGGCAAATACTCGAACCCTCTGCAGTAGCCCAACCTAATTTTTCAGTAACTTTGGCCATTATACTAAACTATTTTTGAAAAAAGTTCAGAGATCCAGCTTTATTAGGTGTTGAGTAATAAAAGCACATATAAAAGAAGGAGTTGTATGGCAGTTACTCGAATCCGTGGACCAAAATGGCTGGATTTAAATAGGAATGACCATAATATGCAATAGCCATGAAAACGAATTTGTGAAAATTTAAAAATCCTAGCTCCTTTTTTTTTGAGTTATGGTGCGGACGGACCAACGAGCATACACAGCTAAATTGGTTTATTTTTCGATTCTGAACCGATCCATATACTTGAGTCTATATCTAGCCCCTTCCTTCTCTGCGTAGCAACGTAATGGCAAATTTAGTATACCCTTTTGACCAATAGTGAAAACTATCTGGATTTAACTTAACGATGACTGTTCCCGCAAAGAAACGAATTTTGTGAAAATTTCAAAATCCTAGCTCCTTTAATGTTTGAGTTATCATGCGGATAGACAAGCCTAGATTAATATACTTTTTGATTCTGATCGGATCCATACCTTCGAGTCTGTATCTAACTCCTCTCCTTTATTGCGTCACAAACGTAAGCGTAAATTTAGTATACCCCTTGAACATACGTTTATACGGGTAAAGAAATATTTTGGCAGTTGCTTCAATTGAAAATTTGTTCCTAGTAAAAGTGCAGCTCTATATTTTTAATTTGAAGAATTCGTTTTTAAAATTTCTAATTTAATTAATTAGGGAGTTTTTATTAATTTGAAATTAAACATGTTTTCTAAAATTGAAAGTTTAAAATGCAAATGAATTTTCCGGTGAATTCTCACTACAGATGCAGGTGAAATGTTAAATCGAGAGAACAGGATGGAGGAAAATGAAGCAGTAGGCGGAATCAAAAGTTGAGTAGGTGTTTTTGAAAAACTGAATACATCGCAAAATAAATGTTAGTACCTTTGCGAAATCTCTTCATGACATATTTAGTATTCAAATTATCAGTTCCCGATGCTCAACAACTTCTACTTGTTGGATTTGGCGGAAACCACTTTGGCGGATAGAATGTTTTAGTTCTAAACGAGACCCATTTGTTTAATCCAAATTTTATGGTGAGACTTCAATGGAATTGAAACATAAATTAGGTAACTTTTAAACTTTGAGACTTACATAGACATAAAAATTAGATTTTAGTAAATATTCCCGATCAAGGAGAACAGATTAGATGCAAATTTAATATTTCAAGATTGATACCAGCAAATGAGTTTCAATAGTCATCTTCAAATTTCCTTGGTCTAAAAAAGTGTGATAATGAGATATAAAGCTAGTCTACCAAACATTTTCCTTTCATAATTTAATCTGGAAAATAAATGAGGATTCACCGAGGGAGTGATCATTTGATGCTGTCGGCAGCGTCGTCTGCTAATGAAGAATCAAAATGAAGCATTTGCCAATCATTTTAAAATTCTATATTTTTATTAAGCTTTAAATATATCACAATTATAGTTATAAACTCTTACAATTAATAATACATAATATTTCGAGTTGTTCCTTGAATTTTGCTCCTAAATATTTCCCTATAGATTGTTACTGTAAACCACCTACGTAACAATTATATTTCGAAATCAATTAAAAAAATAGTTTTATTTTATTTCCCCCAAATTACAATCGGACTTTTTTATTTTTTTAACTAGAAAAAATAACAAAATATTTTTTTTACATGGAAATTTACATAATTTTGAAACAAGGGTAGTTTTGGACATCCCAAACATTAATACAAATTTTTTTTTTAAATAAATATTTATTTTTATCATTCTATATTTTATTTATTCATTTTTTGTTATTATATTGGACCTTGAGGGAAATAAAATATAAATTTCCCAAAAGATATTTTTTCCAACAAAAAAATAATATGAAAAATTTTTATTTTACCTTCGTTTCAGTTCCAAAATCAACTAAAACAACTACAGAACGATACTTTTGGTTAATAAAATAATTTAATTGAAACGTGATAAAAACAATTTCATATTGTTATTTCATACTTTTGTTATTTTTACTTGTATATTAAATATTAAATACTGAATACAGAATATATTCTATATTTATTTAAGTATCCACTCAAAATTTATATATCTAGTACATACTATGATTTCAATAGAAATTCAAAATATAAAAGAATTCTTTCAATTTTTTGATCTTTTAATTAGAATAAAAAATATTGAATTAAAAATTTATATTGAATAAATACTAGCCATGGCAACTCAATACAATTAATTTTCATTTTATTTTTTCTAGCTTATAAAATAATAAGGAAATTTTTGCGAAATAAAGGTCGACTCCCATTACACCGAGACAATGAAGACGACAACGATGTACAGTGTTTTTTATTCTTCTAAGCTTATACGTGTATTCACTTTGAACGACAACGACATCAACGAAGCCGGCCAGTATCGTCAGTAAAACTTACCGGAATAAAGGTCGGCTCCGACTACATCGAGATAATGACGACGACGTAGAGTGTCGTATTTATTCTTCTATGTATTTCTTGGGAGTGTATTCACATTGAAGAACAACGACATCAAAGTCGGTCAGCATCGTCAGTAAAACTTTACTGTGCCATCACGTGCCGGTGTAGTGGGAATCGATCTTTAGTATGGAAAATTCTGAAAATTATAATATGAAATTGTATTAATTTACGGAAAATGTGGAATATTTTATGAATAAATATTCTTTAGGGTAGGAATTGGGGAACAGAGATGGTAAAAGAGTTTGAACGAAAAATTTTGGGGTGTTTTGAAAATACTTGGACGATCTATAAAATTAAGATTCAAATTGAAACAATGTACTAACTATTTTAATTAAAATTTTTTACTTTCAATAAACTTGATTGTTTAATTTTTTGGAGAAGCCTGTTCTAATGCTATAAATTGATATGGAAATGTTCATACATTTTTGGTTAGTATCACGTCCGGAGTCGGTTCAATGGTGTCTACTCGCGCGTGGTCCAACCGTACGGACGTTAACTCAAAAAATATTAATGCTATTTTCATGAAATTTTTACTGGTGGTTATTTATGACCAATGAAATGCATTGTTACAAATCAGATCATGAGCTTGGATTTTGGAACCTTCTGATCGAGTCAAGGGCAAATAACTAAATCTCCGAAATCAAGAAAAATAGAATCTTCTAGTTTGGTTCAAGAGTGTCCCTTACAATTTTCCTTGTTTTCCCAACACACCTCCCAAGACCTAATAATCATATCTTCGAAATTAACAAAAATATTATTATAATATTTGGTGTACACACGTATTCTGGTGGTTATTTATGACCAATGAAATGCACTGTTACAAATCAGATCATGATTCTGGAACCTCTGATCGAGTCAAGGGCAAATAAGCAAGTCTCCGAAATCGAGAAAAATTGAATCTTCTAGTTTGGTACAAGAGAAAGCTTGGTTTTCCAACAAACCTACCAAGACCTAATAATCATATCTTCGAAATTAATAAAAATATTATTATAATATTTGATATACACGGGTATTCTGTCTTGCTTGTATTATTTCGTCGAGACTTGGGATGAATTGAAGTACCTTCCCACGCACCTTCCAAAATTTAACAAACATATTTTCGAAATTATTAAAGATAGAAACTTGAAACTTTATATAATGTAATTATGTCCTTAAAATATGAGATGAATTTGATCGATTTAGGTACCTCCCACGCACCTCCCAAGAATTTACAGAGTACATTTCCGAAATTAGTAAAGATATAAATGTATTGAAGTGTTGGCTTAGCTACCTACGACATCCCTACCAAGACCGAATATGTTTATCTTCGAAATTGATAAAATTCGAAATTTAAAATTTGATACAAGAGTGTTCTTTCCTGCTTGCTTTATGTTTCAGAAATTTGAGAGGCATTGAAGTAGGGTTTGGGATAGCCCTCACCTCTCTGAGAGGGCTCATATAACAGTTAATTTAATTTTTCAGCTGCATGGTATTACTGGGTCGGTTTTAATCTTTTATGCATAGATTCGTTTAATTGAAAGTATTGAATTATTATTTCGATTTCGTACTTATTAAACTTAACAATAAATAGTATTAGAAATTTATAAGTTTTTTAATTGGTTAAATCCCCGAAGGAAATCTAAAAAATTGTAAATTCCTCAATTGTTTTATGTTTCGAGTATCGATCCAAGTCTCATTGTTTTATAAATTTTATAAAGTAAAGAAATTCCTATTCATATTTTAAGAAGGTTGTACATACATTAAAGGAAAGCTAATTAGTAATAATTATTATATGAAATTTATTTTGTACAATTTTTTTTTTAAATGTTTTAAGTATTATTATATTATGAGTAGTAAGAGACGAATTTTAAATAGTTCAGTTATAATTAAAAATGATTTCTAACATTTTAAAAGTAATTTTCAAAGTAACTTTTTTAATTAACTAATATAAACCCTTTTGATTGCATAACAGGATTTTAAAATTATGATTTTTTTTTAATTAAAGTTCATTTCAATGTTAGGGGAAGAACAAGTATTTGTTCATACAGAAAAGGTAATACTTGGACTGATGTTAATTCATTTAAAGTGTCCTCGTTCTTTTTTTTCTTCCAAATCTCTAAGTAATTTGAATTTTAATTATACAGAAAAAATAATTCTAGAATTGTAATAACATTAGTTGAAAATTTAATTGGCTAAACAGTATATAAAAAATTTTTCATTGAAAAACTGTGTTTAGTTAAAATATTTAACAAATAAAATTTATGACTTGCTTTAGTTAAATCTTAGGTTTGTTTCAGAGTTGTAAATATAATTTTCTATCTCCTGCTAATCCAAATCGCTAATATTACGTCTTTTCTGATCACCTAAAACAAAGAAATTTGGAAAGAAACAAAGCTGTGATCCCTTAATTAACGGGCTCCTAAGATTTTTTTAAAAAATGAGCTTTTACTATTAGGTGGCTGAATAATTCCATCTTCTACCTTGCATGTCATACCACAACACATTCGTTTCATTATCAATTTCTTTTAGTGTCATTTTGTTATTCATAACATTTCCTCGATAATATACTCACCTCTTTTAACAAATTCTGAGCACTTTATATGATTTCTGATATCAAGGAAATACCGTTATGTTAATATACAAATATAAAATACAGAAATACTTAATTCAAGTTTTGACTCTGTTGTTGTAAATCAACATATTCATACTAGTTTTACAATACTGTCCTACAATAAATAGCATTCCCTTCCTATTTCTTCCTACATACTCTCATATTATTTCCTTTCTCATTCTTATCTTTATTCCTTTTAACTACGCAAGCAGTTTGGGTAATTGTCCCACTATGACTACGGAGAAGATTTATTTAGTGAGAAAAACTCTTGCACTATCAGGGAACTTAGATTTCCAGATATCCTTTTACAGTATCCCTTGGCAATTTTGTAAATGCCACTTTTGGGTTCCAAGCTACATAGACGTTTTAATAAAAGTTAGTTTTTTTAAAAACTAATTAAAAAATTACAAATTTGATTTCAAAATTTTCGATTAATTTAATTTGAAAAAGGACTCAATTATAAAATGGACATATATCTTTTGATAAAGGACCAAATGCTTGTGTAAAGAGTATATTAATATTCGTCTGAAAAGCCTGTTCGTAATAAATTTCAATGAATAATTAATTTATAAATAATAAACCTAAAGTGATGCGTCAGATACCGGGTTTTTATATCAATTATCCTTCGTCTAACTTTTATTACTTGTATATCATTTGATTATTTTAATTCAATTTAATACAAGATTTAATAAATCCAAATAGATCAATGATTTTCTTCTGTTGAAGTTTTCAAATCTCTTTAAAAATCTAAAAATATTATATGCGTGTTTTATGAACCCATATAAATATATTCCCTTTAAATAATAATGGTAAGCGATATTTTTTGTGATTTTTTCTATATGTTGAAGCCTTTGAAATTAATCATTATGATTCAAAAGATAAAAAAGGATCCAATCAAATTTTAGGGGTTATGCAGACTATAAAGTAATCATTACTCAAATAAAACTTTAAGATCATTTTTAATAAATAACGTTTATAATAAATTAGATTACAAATATATTTATGCAGTATCTCTGTAACTTTCCCCACTTTTGTCAAATTTTTTGACACTTAAACAATTGAGTTAAGATGAAAAATTGTACAATTTTATATCCATGTGACGCATAAAGGAGTCTAAATTTCCAATGTATAAAATTTTTTTTTATATAAAGTTCATTGACTTTGACAAAAAGAAAATCAACAAATAAAATTTCAATCTTGAAATGGGTTCATCTTTGAACGCATATATTCTCTCAGGTGTCAAAATTAAATTTATTTTTTGGTATCAAATTATTTTTTTTTCCGAATCTTTATATATTTTTTTTATTTAAAGGTAAATTTATTTTTTGATAGATTCTTGAACCACAAAAAGTAATGAATGTTTGAGGTGAATTGTTATTATATTATCTTGCTAAGTTATTTGATACCAAATGTTGTTATTAATATTATTAAAAAGAAAATCAGACACTTGGTTAGAAATTTTGTTAATCAAATTGGTTTTTGGTTTTTTTTTATTTAAAAGACGCGTAGTTTTTAAATTGATAGTTAAAAGTTCATTGCATCCAACTTCAATTCAAAGTAATGTTTTAAGTTAAAGAGTTAGAAGCTAAAAAAAAAGATCAATTATACAAGCTTAGAGCTTTTAATTTAAAATTTTATTTAAATTTTTCGATTTTTAGGATATGAAATTATAATACACAAGAGTTGACGAGACCTTGCCAACATGTAAAATAAATATTTTAAATCTAGAATTATTATAAATACTTTACACACTAATAATGATTGCAATAGAAATGCCTTAATATTTTTCATGAAATGAATCATGATTAAAGAATAAAAAAGAAAGAGAGTTAACCAAATTCGAAATTCGAAAATAAGGGAAATGAAATTACACGAATGATAAATAAAATAAACCTAGTTCATTGTCATAAGTAACTCATCATAAAGTACAATTGTTAAATGATTTTATTTTTTTTTTAACACAAAATTTTGAAGATAGAAGAATAGAAATTTGATACTTTTTATCAAATTATTTAAAATCAAAGATTTCTAATATTTTTAGCACATTTTCAAAAAATTTTGTAAAAATGTGCCTACATAGCTTCACTCTGTCCGTCCGTCCGTCCGTATGTTTACAAAAACTTTTACACCGTTTGAAATAGAGTAAAGAAATTTTAACCATGGGTAGTTTTTCCAAAAAAAATAAATTCGTAGAAGAATTTTTTTCTGTAGCCCCACCTGACACGGGGCTACAGCCCCCCAAAGTTGGAAAAAGCACTATATTTAAATGGTTATAACAAGAGTTCTGTTCGATATATTTTCAATCTGAAAACGGTAAACGATAGCTGGTTTCATAAACTTTATAAATTTTTGACAGACAAATGTTTAGGGTTGCCATACGGTACTAAAATTTAACATTACACAAAACTAAATTTTTGCAAAATTTTTGACCACACATATCTTCTGAACGGTTCAAACTAGGGTCTTGAAATTTTGGGAGAAGTTAGATAATCAGAAATTAGTAGGAGTCGGTTAACAAAATTTTTTTGTCAAGCCCCCTATTTAGGAGCTATAAGGGCTCCAAAATTGAAATTTTGCTATTTTTAAACACCTGTAACTTGAATACCTGTCCAAATTTTTTTTTAGTGATATACAAAATTCAAAGCTCTATAATTATATTTCAACATGTGTCAAAGGTTTTTCTTAATTTTGAAGGCTGACAAAGCTACAGCCCCTGCAAATTCCAAAAAAGCCCTATATTTAAAATGATATAACATGAGTTCTGTTAGGTTTATTTTCAATCGAAAAACGTTATAAGAGAGCTGCTTTTATAGACTCAACAAAAATATGTCGATCAAATTTATAGGGTTGCCATACGGTACTAAAATTTAGCATTATATAAAACTCAATTTTTGCAAAATGTTTGGTCCCATATATCTCTTAAACGGTTTAAGATAGGGCCTTGAAATTTTGGGAGAAGTTAGGTCTTCAAAAGCTAGTAGGAGCCGGTTAACAAAATTTTTTTGTCAAGCCCCCTGTTTAGGAGCTATAAGGGCTCCAAAATTGAAATTTTGCTATTTTTAAACACCTGTAACTTGAATACCTGTCCAAATTTTTTTTTATTAATACACAAAATTTGAAGGTCCAATATTATATTTTAACATATGTTAAAGGCTTTTCTTAAATTTAAAAGGGGTTCCTTAAACTGAAGAAAGTGTCTCTAAGTTTTACTCATTTTTGCTTAGATAATAAAATTCTAAGTAAAATTCCAAATTTTGGTTTAATTCCTAGAAACTACAAAAGTGGAGAGGGAGTGGGGGGGAGTTAGATGAAGTTAGGTCCTTGAGAAATTTGGCAACCTTCCCCATAGAGGAGCTAATAGGGCTTAAAAATTAAAAATTTACTGTTTTTATAAGTCAGCAGTAACTTAGTCACTAACGTATATTATTTCCTAAATTAAACGTTAATATTGAAGCTTCAACATTATATTCCGATAAAATACTTAGTATGAAACACTATATTACTTTGAAAATGTGCTTTTTTAAAAACCCTTGGTTTTTTATCATCACTTGTTTTCGAATATTTTTTACATTAAGTGTACAAATATACTATCGTAGGCAATTAAAAAATGAAATTTAAAAGAGACATTTTTTTTTGCAGTCAGTGGTGTGGTGTTTTTTGTAACTTATTGGAAATATTCCAAAAGGATAAGGCATAAATTGAAATATTTTGAATTTGATATACATATATGTATATTAATTTTATTAAGTAAAATGTTCTAACTGCAATGCTTTATTTTTTAAAAACGATAACAAATCAAACTACTAATACACATAGATGTTAGCAAGACTAAGTCATTTCATATCTAGATACTATAATTCTTGTTCAATCATCACAATTCATTTTTTTACAATGTAATTCATTCTTGAAATGTATTGATAGAACAGATATAGGTATTAGAAATAGAATATATAGCCAAATATAGAAAAATGAAAATTAATTTAAATTGAATATTTTTAGCATATTTTGAAAAAATTTTGAAAAAATGTGCTTATTAGTTTCACTCTGTTCGTCCAAATGTTTACAAAAACTTTTACACTGTTTGAAATAGAGATCCTCGAGAATCATCACAAGTTTGCTTAGTAAAACTTTGTGAATCCTCCCCATTGAAGGACTATTAGGACTTAAAAATTAAAATTTTCCCTTTTTAATAAAGCAGTAACTTATTCACCAGTGTATATTTTCCAAAATAAAACGTTAACATTGAAACTCCATTAATACCATATTTCGAACGTGTTAACAGGTTTTCTTGAGTGCATTGGAATTATATTCTAAGTAGAGTGTCCAAATACCCGATTAAACTGCTACCCGGGTAGCCGAGTAATTTTTTTTCAATTACCCGGATACCCGGTTAACCCGAAAAATCTCCTCAATTTTATAATATATTAAAAAAATACATTAAAAAACAAATATTTAGCCAATATTGCATTTTTTATTAATTTATTTACCCATTTATTTATTAGAAGTAAAGTAATATTTTAAAAATAATAATGCATTTAGTGTTTTTGGATCTAGCCGACTGCGAAGTTTTGTGATAATATTACCTGCAACTGAAAATACTCGCTCTGAAGTAGTAGATGTAGGACTGATAGTGATCAGAGCCCGATATAAATAGTCCAATGACGCTGTTCTTTTTCCGTTAGCTTCACTCAGCTTAAAATCCTTCTCAATATTTAGTTGATGTATGGAGGCCGTTATTGTTTTCGGTGCAGTAAATGAACTAACACACTCTCTTAGTTCGTCGTACGCAGTTTTCTTAATAATCTCAATAACTTCACCTGACAAATTGTTACTGCTACTTTGACCATCAGCTTCATCAGCTAGAGTTTCTGCAGGATCAGAATATAGGCGGCTTATAAATTTTTTTGCTGATAGCTTTATAATAATTTTTGTTGAATAAGAAAACAATTCATTTGATTTCGGGTAACTACCATGATGAAGAAATAGTAGCAAAGAAATAACTTCTTTGTTTCTACGTCGGTCTATTTCAATTGTCAGAGTTTCTAAAAGTTCTGTGGATAGAGTTTTGTTTACCTTTTTCAATTTTTGGAAAACGTAAATAAGTGTTCCTTCAGCAGTAATTAGGTCGGAATTTTGTTTGCTTAATTCCTTAACTGCTAGCATTAAAGGTTCTAGAACACTTTCCACTTCGACTAAAATGGCAATATTTTCATCTGGAAATTTTTCCGCACCAAGCTCTTCCAAAGCAAGATTGACACATATACGTAATTTTAGAAATCGAGTTACGGCCGTTACAAGTGTATTCCAGCGGGTCTTACAGTCTTGCATTAGTTTAAGAACTTTTCCTTCTTGGCTAATTACGTGTTTATTCAAAATCTCAGTTCGAACCGCAGATTTTTTGAAAAATTTTATGATTTTGTGCATTTTATCCAAGGATATCTTTACATTTTCACGTATTATTGGTGCTGTTGTAATGGTATTCTCAAACAATAAATTTTCATCACCAAAACTAATCTCCTCTTCATCATCTTCATAATCCAAAAAAAAAATCAGCGTCATCTTCTTAATATTGGTTTATGGATTCAGTTTCGATATCTATAAAATTTTTATTTTTGTAGAAAACCTTAACGACAGCTAAATGTATTGCATGATTATAACATAGCTGGCTCTCTACTTCGATTATTTGGCCGTATTTCACTATAACACTAGCACATATAACAAAATATAACAAAATTCCAATAAGAAAACGTTTACCATAAAAATTACACAAATCTTGCTGAATTAATTTGACATTCAATGTTCAATTCAAAAAAACAAAAGGTTGCTTTTCTTTTTGTAGACATGATTAAACTCACGCTTACGCCACCTGTTATGCACTGTCATAATAGATGGCGATGACATCGTTAGAGAAAAATTTTCTAAGTTATTGAAATTTATATAAAAAAAAAGAAAATTTCGCTCCGGGTATCCGTTTTTAATACCCGGGTTTTCGGGTATTGAAAAAAATACAAAATTACCCGGATATCCGGATACCCGATACCCGGAATTGTGCACTCTAATTCTAAGTACTGATTTCACTATGATTTATTTGCAGAAAAAAATTCTTCAATGCCAAATTTTCATGAAATTTGCAAAAAGTTTCATTATTTTTACTTAAGGTTAAATTTAATTTGAAAAAGTTATAATATTCAAATAGCTATTTTTGAAATAGACATATATACAATTTTTTGAAAAATAAAATTATTAAATTTACCTAGAAAATTTTAAACTAAGCACTAAGCTGGAAACTATTTTATACTAAGTAACAACTATTTCATCAGTAATAGTCTTTCTAAACCGATCAAAAATTCAATTAACTAAATGACTATTAATTTAAGGATTTATACCTAACAATGACAAGTATCTCAGAACCCCAACATATAATTTAAAGTTATGTTCTGGAAAATTTCGAAAATTTATTTCATAACCTATGAATTAGATCATTAGTATAGGAATTGAAAATTATCATTAGTATAGAATTTTGAGATCTTAATCATTAATTTTTAGAATCTTATACTTGAAAAGATTTTCAGTTTTGATTATTTTTGAAAACTTCTTAAATTTATTGAGATGCCATTATATCATTATTCAATATTGTTTATATTATTATTAAATGCACTTGAAATTATTAAATTACATAATTCTTAATTCTAACCTTAATTTTTAAAGAATTGAATATAATATATCAAATTACAAATAATACAGTTTTGAATTATATTTCATAATTTTTTAATATGTAGTCTAAATGTTTGTTAAAATTTATTTTTGATGCGGTTTGATATTATTACTAAATAATAAAACTATACATTTTATGTTTATCAATTTACCATGAAATAAAGGGTTGAATTTACAATTAATAATTGTATTTTCAATATAATTAAAACTATCATCATTCAACATAAATATTTACCAAAACTATAGGAATTAAACATCCCAGGTAGGTCATAAACACATTATAAAATTTTTAAATATTTCATTCCAGTTTTACAGGTATAATTAAAATTCCTAGAACATATCATAAACATCAAATTAAATTTAGTGCAATATTAAATTAAATATTTTGAAAAATAATTAATTTTTGGTAATAGTTTTATTGGATCCAAATTAATTTTATGGGTATGAAATAATACTTTTATTTTATTTATGACTATCTGATTTTACTATAAAATCAAAAGATTTTTCTCAAATGCATCAGTATAGTTTAAAACTTCTTTGTGAATACGATCACATTAAGATTCGAATAGTAAGAGAAAATCTTATTTAATTAATAATAAAAAGTATATTATCAAAATGCCAGTCGAAGCCAAAATTGCATCTCCTTCTAAAAATAAACAAGAAGACAGTAAAACTCCAAAATCAAGTAAACGTCCAGGCGATTGCTCATTACCTTTTATTATTTACAATTATCAAGAGCAATTGAAAACAAAAAGTGTATCAAAAATAAGATTAGCTGCATCTAAAGTTTGTGTAACAGATAAATTAGTTAAGAATATTATTATGAAATCAGAATCTAGAGATGAATTATATTTAGCAAATCTGAGCAGTGGATCTAATTTGGAAGGTGAAATGGATGATATGGAAGTGATTACTCAAACACTTATTTACAAATCAAAATTAGAAAGAGAAATTAAAGCACAGATGTTAAGAAGAGCTGAAATGCAGAGAGCTATGAAAGCATTATCAATTTCAAAGTAGAAATAATAAATAAAGGAATATTGTGATATTAAATGAATTAAAAATACTTAATTTTAAAATGTAATTAAATAAATAAAAAATAGTATTAGTTCTTAAGATGAATATTAAAAAAAAAATGAAATAAAATAAATGTGAAAATTAAAAATAATTATTTATAATATATATTCAATTAAAATTTATTTTACAATTCCAATCCCAAACATTTTTGGTAATAACGTCTCTACTAATATAAAAGAAGGATTTGTCTACACTTTCTATAATAGTAGTTGGATAGGCGACCAAATAGCAACACCGAATAAAATTCTATATAAGATTTTTTTTTATTCCGTAATTCTACACGATAAGATGATTTGGACACATTAGGGGTTAGGACACATTTAAAAGTGCAAATTAATATAAAAGTAAATTGCTGGATTAAGATTAACTGAAAATAGAACTGTCTCTCAATTCAACAATTTACTTTACCAAAACACTTTCAAATGCAAAAGATCCACCATTAATTTGTGATTAATAAAAATTTTCAATATTATATAATATTATAATAAAGTTTTTAAAGCAATTTAATAAAACAGTAACCCTTTTCCAAGCTTTCCGATATCTTCAATTATTTATTTTCTACATTTTAGGGGGCTATACTTTAATAAAGGTATATATTGAAAAAAATGTATTTTTTTATTTTATTTTTAAATTTAACTCGCATATCTTTGCCATAAATTTCATATCAAAGTTCTTTAAAGAAAGTTTTGAACTTAGTTTTGAAATCAACTTTAAGATTTACAATAGATTTACAAAAACTCGAGAGATATTCTGGATAAGGGGAGTACAATACCTTGGTATTGCACCCAAATTTTAAAAACCAGAATTTTGGAAATCTTTTTTAAGATAGTTATTAAATTTGGGCTCCCTTTTCCGGAATATTAACATAATTGTATAAAATGAAAAATTGTTAATATACAAGAATTGAATTCAAAATCAAAATTTCAGTACAATTTTGCTTAAAAGAAGTTTGAGGACCGAAGTTCTATTTACTTAAATTCCGTGTTATTTAAAATTGTATTCCAAAAAAATCAGTACATGGATTTTATTGTTTCTTACAAAATCAAAATTTTAATAATTTGTTTAGTGGACGCTTTAAGGCGTCAGACATCAATATTTTAACGCTTTCCAGCAAATTTATATGTGTACTCTTATTAAGTTTTAAAATAATGTTGTGGTATGGTATTATGTATTCGAAAACTTTCTTACCAAAGTTTTGGGTAATAAAAATGGCTGGACTCAAAACTTAGTGACATAACTCAAACCGAGTGACATTACTTATCATTATATATTGCCTACACATATTATTTAATTATAAATATATATGCCTTTATATGTATATATATATATACACATATGTGTTATATTATACAAACTTAGAATTTATATACTTCTGATCAAACATTATATTGAAATTGTTTGTATATAATACAAGGTTTTAACATTATTTTATAATGAACATAATTATGTACGAGTAAATAATTGAATTTTCTTATTCGAATTCATTTTAAAACCATTCCTATGATTTTGTTAAAATTTTAAATTGTACAATATTATATAATAACCCGAAGATACAAATTAAAATTTATATAATTTTTGTTTTAAACTTGTTTTTAAACATGTGGGTGGAAACATGATTAAATGACAATCACATAAAAATTGTATTTTATAACATAATCACAAATTGCGAATATACAAGTACGAAACAAAACATGGAAAATAATGTACGTATATAATAAAATAATAGATAGAAAATTAATTTTAATTAATGTTTTCCGAAATTTTTAATTAATTTAAAAGACAGTATCGCATAACAAGAATTTGCAAGAATTTGACATAACAGTTTCCTTAGGATACAGAAATCTAGTACAATGTTAATAATTGTTGCCAGAATATATTGGAAAAAGAAACCAATATTTTAAAACTTTCTTTTAAATATTAGCAATTTTCGAATAACGGCTTTACAAAAAATTTTCTTTCCTTTATTAGCAGGTATAGCAAATGTTATTTGGATACCAGTTTTCTATGAAGGAAAATTTTCGGGAATACTTCCGCAGAGAGGTTGTGAGCTATGAAGATGACGTCACCACATAACGGTACTTTATATCTCAAAAGATGTATATTAGAAAAGATTTTAGATTTGGATTCAAAATCAGGATTTCCGCTTTTTTCCAGAATATTTATAAATATATGAATATACCAGATTCTGAATTAGAAAGTTGGATTAGAGTTGGTTTCAACTATTAGAGTTGGACTAATATATAAAATACAGGGTATTTTTGAAAATTTCATACTTATAGTGGTTTTTTGAAAGTTTGAATTTTTTTTTTTTAATTTTCAATTGAAACTCCAATATCTCAAAAACCGTAGAACCGAGAGATGTATATAAAAGGCAATATCATGCCCTATAATATTGTAAGATGTTGGTTCCATTTTATGGTCTTACAGAAAAAATATAACATTTCAATTAAAATACTACAAAATCTTAGGAAAATTTTGGAAACTTTGAGATATAAAGTACCGTTATGTGATGACGTCATCTTGATAGCTCACAACCCTTCTGCGGAAGTTTCCCCAAATTTTCAAGGTATACATATCCTAGCAGTAAAAGGCATGGCTAAGTAGACATAATGAAAAACAGAATAAAAGGCTAAAGCCGAAGCGCCTAGTAGGTGAATTTCCTATATTACTAAATTAATATAGTAGGTGTCGACAAAGTCAAATTATGAGGGAGGCAAGGGCAAATCAAATAATTGTCAAAATCTTATTCGGGTTCAGTACTAATTAGTCCTAAATTGATTAAATAAAAACAACTCCCGCTAAACAAATTAATCCTGATTTTGTAACCTACTCTTAAATCCCCATTAATTAAAAATAACGCATATGCATACATAAAAATTTTATAAAATGCATGATTTTGAATCCAACTCTAAAACCCTTTCAAACCATCTCTAAAACTAATACTAATAGTATGGCAATGCTTACAAAGTTTAGTACAAAAGTAGTAATTTTTGACATTTTATCTATGAAAATAGGAAATTTTTTAAGAATTTTGATGTTTTTATATTATGAAAATTTCTAATTTTGCCATTTTGTGTTTGAGATTTTATAATTTAAGGATTTTTAAATTCGGGATTATGTGATTTGAGGCTTGTATCTTTGGGATTTTGAAATTTGGGATTTTCTTATATTAGGATTTTGTGATTTGGGATTTTAATATGTTCCCTATAAAAAAACAGAATTCCTGTACAAAGTCAGAGAAAGAACTAATAAGATCCTACATTACATAGTTAAATCACATTTGCATTTACCACGTACCTTCAAGTGGTTAATTCAATCCTTAATTCAAAAAAATTTCCTTTTTAAATTATTTTACTTTAAAAATCCTCAATTTAAAGAGTTTCGTTTTTCCCAGAATAACAGTCCTTAAAGGTACTAATTTTAAAGGGATTACCTACAGAAAAAAAAATAAAATAAATTATTTACTTTTATTTAACCACTATTTAAAAAAGTGTTTTTTAAAAACACGCTTGTGAATTCTGCATTGCCTTAAGATGAAAATGTTCTCTGTTTTTTTTGTAAATCATTTTTATTTAAGTGGGGTAATTCAACAACAAACAAGCTGAGAATATTTATTCAATTTTTAAATTTTCTTTTACAGATTATTCTTTTGTAATTCTTTTGAAAATATTTACAAAGATACAAACAGCCAATGTATAGGTATAAACCGATGAATATAATAACGAAAATTGACAATCTTTATCTTTATTTATACAAAAACTGCATTTTAATATCAAATGCTTCGTATAAGGGGAATTTGTGGAAATTGTTTTTGAATTAATTTATTGAAATCGTATATCTCTGAAGAGAAAACCATTCATCGTACATCTCTCATGGTTCTCATTAAAGATTTTAATCAATTGGAAAAGTTTTTGATCTGTATAATATTATCTGTTAAACAATTGTTTTGACTATGAAACAACTAGAAATTAAAACAAATATAAAACGAGTAGTTTCCTTTTAATTCTACTAAAATTATTTATTTTTACAAATACCAGTATTTCATCTGCGACATTCAGACTTCTTCAGTGATTAAACTAGAAATTTGCTCTACAGGAGATGGCGGTGCCAAAAACCTAAAATTCATTTTATAACTTGGTAAATTTAAAGTGCACAAACGGTGATTTGTCACAACTGCATATTTTTAGCTATTGAATATTACTAAAGAGTATTACTAAGGACTATACCACATTAAGGAGGCTATCAAATTCTAATGTATACACTGTAGGGTTTCTTAGGTGGCTCAAAATAGTAGTTTTTTGCTATGAGATCTATCGAAAAGTAGAACTATGCCTCGAACAAATGTATAGCTCTCTGATAAAAATTCTGTTTTACAATTGGGAATATTTTAAAAACCAACTTTTCGAGGATCGTTTCCAATTCAAACTATACTTTCAGCTATACAGTTTCTTTACTTAATAACTTAGTCTGTAAAATTATGTATAGATCTTACCAAGGAAACCTTTGCTGGAGCTTGGATAACATATTATATAAAAGTATAAAAGTCAATATTTATCAGTATTCTGTATTTTAATAGACAGTCATTCAGATTGAAAGATTTCCATTATAGCTTGGATATTCCACGAATTAGAATTGAAAATTTTCCAGTATTTCAGTAGTACTCGTAGATCTTGAGACAAGTGGTTATCATGGTCTTGGAAGTGCGTTACCATTGTTTTGCTGATTCTATTATGCCCGATTCTGGAATTCAAACATGTGGTCCGAGATTTAAGGTATGCATTTTATATATTCGAGGATAGTTTCAAATTCAACCTCGTCTCAATAAGTGAATTAAAACTATCCAATATCTCAGCAGAGTTGGTTATTTTAAGTGGCTTGCCTAGTGGATCTGGAGACAAGTGGTTTCCATGACCTTAAAAGTACGTTACCATTGTTTGCTTACTCTACTATGTTTAATTCTAGAATTCAAAACCACGGTTCAAAATTTAAGCCTTTTATTTAGACTAAGTCGAGCTCTACCCATATGCTTCGTTCCAAAATTTTACCATAACTATTCATGACCAACCAGAGTGCTAATCTTTTGTCTCTAGCTAGATCAGGTATCATAATTTAATAGTCAGTCGGACTAAAATACATTTTAGATTGTTCAAATTCAAATTGGAAAAGAACAAAGTGATAATATGTTACAATTGGTTACAAAAAAATCTGACAAAGATTCACAAGGGCAATTTTTTAAAATAAAGATACTTTTAATAAACTTACAACGATTGTTAAAATTTGTTTTGTTGACAATTCTAATAAAAGTGTTAATAAAGGGAAAAAACCACTACTATTATTATTTTGTTTGTCATATATGTAAGTATTATGCAGCAGGAATCCTTTCTGTTTGTTTGATTGTTTGTTTTTTTTTTCACAATTGCATTGTTAAATAATAAAAAAGAATAATAAATATGAAGGATAAAAGTTGTGTGTGTGTGTGTTATTTTTCTTTTATGGTATTACAAATCTTCATTTCATTTTTATTTTAATGTAAAATATATTAAAACATAAAATCAAAAGCATTAAATAAATAAAAAAGGATTTTTAATATGAAATCCAGGATTTAAAAAAGGAATAATAAAAAAAAAAAACAAAATAGAAAAAAACAAATTATTAAAGGAAATTGAAAAGATAATAATGTGAATTATGTTGTTGTTTGTTTTAAATGTATAAATAAAAGAGATTTTCAATTTAATATTTTCGGATTCTTCGAAAATATTTGAAGGTCATATATATAAATTTATATATCAAATCAATAATGTAATTGGTTTTATTAAAAAGTCTTATCACAGATTTTGGCTATTTCAAGTTCGATATAATCAAATATAATTAATTAATGTAAAGGTCGATTCACACTACTACGGAATGCGACCACACTATATTAAGACGACAATGTATTTCCATTCGCATTATAAAGAGGAAATAATGAATCATGAATCATGTCCTATTCAAATATAAAATCGACTGGATTTCGTATTATTTGTTTTGAGGATATCTTAACAACAAGGACGTTCGAACGTCGATGGTTGATGTCATCTGCGGCAAATTAAAAATGTCATTGAGAAATGAGACGTTGAGAATGAGCTACATTGTCGCTGAGTTGAAGTTAAGGTTGTTTTCAGTGTCAAAATGCTTATACAAAAATATTGTTGAGGACTATCTATCTGTATATATAAAAGCGAAAGTTTGTTTGTTTGTATGTGTCGAATAGACTCCTAAACTGCTCAGCTGATTCTAATGAAAATTTATATATAGGGTTTTTTGGGTACGTAAAGAAATCTTGGACTAAAAATTTTGAGCTAATGTACCGCCAAGTTGGGGCTGTGGTGCAAGTCTTTAAACTTTTTTGTTCTAAAATGAAAACGGTTTGACCAATTGACTTCAAATTTTGTATACGTGATGCTCCTTGAGAATTGAGTTGACACTATTAACAGTTTTAGAATTTATTAACCGATGTCGGGCCGACGGTTGGTCAAAAAAAATTTTGGGGGCAAATTTTGTCTGATTTTACGAAACCCTGCTATGACTAAAAAGAAAGCCCCTAAAAAATTTTGTTGAGTTCCATTATCCTATTGCGGACTAACAGCTTGTTATAGGTTTTTTCAATACCTTACTCCAAATTAGTAACGGTTGGACCGATTTTCTTCAAATGTTTAATACGTGTTACATTTTAAGAATGAAGTTAACTCTATCAATAGACTTGTTAACCTATGCCGGCCCGACGATTGTTCAAAAAAAAATTTGGAAGGAAATTAGTTGCTTGAGCCTAGTGTTGGGTCGGTCCTACGATTGGTTAAAAAAAAATTTTTGGAAGTAAATTACGTCCAATTTTGGAAAGTAGTTAGCACTTCTTTGATTACGGGAACTTTAAAAAATTACCAGAATAATCCTAGCAAAAACGTTTAAAACATTTTAAAATTAACATTTACACCATGTGTAATTTTTATGTTAACTTTTGCAGTGACATCAACTTAAACTAAACCTACATTGAGAGACGCAGCAACGGACACCGGGTATTAGATAGTATATTTATACAATTGTAGATGATCTAGTTCGTTTACTAAGAAATCTGTGCATTATCACTTAAAATTTTAATTTTAATTAGTAATATTTCACTTCTCATTTATGAGTAGTTTAGAGTTGCGGTATTTCTTCAAAAACTGGAATTGAAGGTATCCATCATACGTACAAGATCTATTAAAATGTCTCTAGAAATTGTATGTTGACTAAAATCAATTTTAATGGGAACGTGTCATATGCCCTAATTTGCCTGTATTTCCTGATCTTTTCTTGTATTTTGCTAGTAGTGAGAATTTCTAGAGTTGGTTATTAAATCACTTAACAATTTGTTTAGCGGAAGTTTGGGTGTGGTAGAGACGGTCTTGCTAACCTCAGAGTTGAACAGTTGGCACAAAAGGCAATTGTGCAACGGTTTAAATCATTATTAAACTTTATTAATTTTTTTTTTAACCAGTTAAAGTTTATAAATCTTTTATATGTCGAATCTATAAAATTCCATTCCAAAAGTTCAGATAAAATATTCCATTGGTTGTTTCCCAAAAAAAAGTTCAGTTCTTCAAAACAGAAATAATTTTTAGAAATGTGAATAACATAAATCTTTAAATGTTGGGTCAAATAACAAATGTTCAGAATACTGAAACTTGTTTAATGACATTTTTTTTTTTTTCTTCTAATCAGGAAACAGAGATTTCAAACCTTACAAAAAAAAATATTATGAAATTTATGATAAAATTCAAAATATATTTGCAAATATTTGTGATTCTTTATCTTAAATGTATCTAAGAGATAAACGTACGAATTATTTTGTATATTTTAGTATAAATTTATTTAATAATCCAGATTAAAAGATTTATAAGGAAATTGAAAAAATAAAGGAAATTCAGAAATGAGTGTTCAGAAATTGTCAAAAAAATAAGGTTTGAAAAAAAATATTATCTTGTTTGACAAAAATATAATTTATGTTCTAATGGTTTTTCATACTATGTAGGTTCATATATTATAAAAATAATGTTTAAAAAATTATTAAGTTTTTCTTATTACCTTCTAAAGGATGTGGTGACATTCGGATTTGACATTCAGATAATCTGTAGATATATGTTTTTTTGTATTGTAGAGTTTTGAGGATTACCGGACATTTCCTCGAAAATAATTTGATTTTGATAAAAACTTAACTCTGAATCGTTTAAAAACTGAACTCTGACTAATTATTTCTAAGTACTGTTGTTATTTTCTACAGCTTACTTATTTTTTTTATTATTTTTTTAAATCCAGAGATCCTCACTTGTAATTAGCAATTTATTGTTGGATACGACATAATTTAAGATGTTTGGCCTTACCTATCCAACTTGTGCTGCGATACCCGCTCGAAATTTTTTAAAATACTGAATAATTTTTCTGAGTATATTTTTCGAGTATAACGTACTAAATCGGTCATATCAGGTTAATTACCAGTTAAATTGAGATGTAATTTAGCTACGCATTGAACGAGTATTTCATATGAGCAGCGTATCTTGGACATCAGAAGTTGGACAAATGTGGTTTCGAAATGCCGATCCCCGATACAGTAATAGAAACTAAAATAGTGAACAAAATTGAGAAAAATATCATAAATTGGAACTCTAGGTTTTGGATATTTTAAAAAATCTTAAGGGTCCTCAGGAATAAGTTTTGGGGTCAATTGAGAATAATTTGTGGGACGGTTCAAGATAATTAATTTTTTTATATTTTTTATTTGCCATTTCAAAGTTTCACTACAAAATCGGTGGAGTACCTTTCCGCTAGTGCTTCCCAAGATGCGGAATTACTAAACAATTAGGTGGAACGTATATGTTGCACGGTACCTAAGCTTTTTTAGTAACTGCTGGTGCCTAGATCTAGTTTGTATAGTGCCAATTTTATACTTTTCTTCTATTTTTTCTAAAATCAAATGATAAACTGTGAAATAACACAAGAAAAAAGTATATACATATAATATATGCGTGTAAAGTATATATATAAACCATATATATGTTGTATTACGACCATATTATGTGGAAATCAATAAAGTAATATTGTTTATTAAAAACAATACAAATTTTTATATATACACAGTAGATAATATGTCCTTGTAGTATCATGTCCTTTGTATTTGTATTTTGTTTTACAAGGACTTTAAGATAAAAATATTTCAGATATAAAACAATTTAATCTAATCAAAAAAGTAATCATAAGCCCTTGACAAAATATATGCTATTTATTATTTAATATATTATTATTATTAGATATTTGTTATAATATTATTTTTGATGTTAAGATATTAAACAAACATTTCATTTCTCCTCCCATGCTAAAGACTTTATTTGTATTAAATGATTTTTAAGAAAACATTTTTTTTGAAAATGGAAATATTTAAGCAATTAATCATTGAGAAGGACGTTTTCGCATAGCCCAGTTTACTTTGAAATATTTTGTAGGTTATATTAAAGACCAAAATACGAGCATAATTAGTCTCAAAGCCAAGGTCGAGATCGAGCCAAAGATGGAGTGATTCGTATTATTATCTTAAGGTTTATAAAGAAAAACGAGGTTATTATGGACCTCAAAGTGGAGCTATCCGAAAAATTTTCAAGCCCTATTCAAAATTTATCACACTTATCAAAGAATCCAAAGCTCTTCGGGACTTTATCTTTCAGGCTGTATTTTTTATATATGTAAAGTAAATAAGTATTAGAAGTAGTTTTAAAAAGGGATCCAAAATCTGCGTTTCAAATTTTCTTTAGCATAAATTCTGGGACAGCTGTCTCTAGACAAGTGCTTTATGCTTTAAATATTGTCGGTAATTGTGTCAGTTCTATAGAGAACCTTAGACTTGACTAACTCATAGGATTTATTACTCAAAAAGAACTTTTGGTTTGTGTAATAAATCATAATTTCCGAGGCGGCTTCTTTGCGAACTTTTGGCACATCTCAGTTTATTTAGAATACCAGATGCAAATATGAACCACCTCCAATGTAAAAGAAATAAAATCATGAGTACAGTGTTTGTCCTTAAAATTTCTTTTCAATATAAAATTAAATTTATGTGCTCCAATATTTTGTTATTGATTTTCTTTGAAAAAATATTGGATCATGGAAAATTTGTTTAATTTTTCTGCTATAGTGATGAATAAAACGACCTTTATATTTATATATATATATTATAAAGGAACCTATTACATGTGCTAACTACAATATTATTGTAATCGATATTGTTTATAAGGAATTTCCTTTGTTTATTGAAAAACTTTTTGAATCCTTTCAAAAGGAATATGTGAATAGATTATTAGAAAATTAAAAGTTTTGGGAAAATCAATTTTGTATAGTCTTGGAAATTTTGTAAAATAACCAATTAAATAGAGTAACTAAAATAAAGTAATTTTTAAAGACAAAAGATTAAAAAGAGGAAGTAAATGAGTTGACAAAAATTTTTAGAATAAAATCAATCAAGTATTTATTGTATTTGAAAGTGTAGAAGGACCTTGTCACTCTGACCTTTCAAAGCCTTTATAATTACGGTTACAAAATTTTATTAAATTGGTTAATGAATCCTTGTCTAGATTTCTTACAAAAGATTTCTATAAAAACAAAAGCAAATAATTAGTATAATAGTAGTTTAGAAAAACAATTCAATTGTTAAGAATATTTTCAAGCTTCATCTGGATGTGATTACAAAAACATCAAAGTACTTGAAAAGTGTTAATACCAAAATATTTAAAGTATCTGGTTTTAATAGGTTATGAAAGTGAAAATAAAGGACTTCTTTTATAATATTTTTGAAAAATAGTAGATATTGAAATATACCAATAAATTTTTCATTGATTTAATATATTTTCATTCTTAATTGAAAATATCTTAAATTGCAAACTAAAGACTTAAATAAATCTATCAAAAACATCGTCTTTTAGACTCTTTAGATAAATAATGGTTCAAAACTTCTATTTCCTATTCGGAGACATGAAATATTAATCTCCAAACAAAAAGGATGCAACCTCTCAAGGGCTTTTTTAATGATACCAAATATGAAAATATTAGGAGCAACCGTTTGTAGAACTCCAACCAAGCAACCAATTGTAGAACTCCTCTGAATCATACCAGTAACAATTCACTACTTTATATAATTCAAATAAACTGAAGAATAAATAATAAATTACAGTACAGAAAACTTTGTAATATTAAGGCCTATGATAGTGGTGTTTACTGTCTGACAAAGTATAAATAATTTTCGATTAAATGTCAAATCATAGTCAAATCACACTTATTTACAATTAGTACCAGGACAATATTAAATATTGCCTGATATTATTATAGTTGTATGCCTATTTGGCATTTGGACTTCTTAAATTAAATACTTTCTATTTATTTATAGTTACATTAATTATTTTGTTAATTTATTTTTTGTAATATTTATTTGTACTTATTTTTTGTAATATTTATTTGTATTTGTACTTATGATTACAATTATTAAGGGTAATTACAGACTTGTAAAAGGATAATTAGCCTTTATTAATATGTTAATAATTTCCCAGACAAATATTAAATCTTTTTAAATTAATACAAAATTTTTAGAAAATATTTATTTATTTTTTTTTTTTAGAAATTTTCAGCATATTCCGGTTGGAAATTAAATTTCAAATAATTTAATACTCATTTGTCGCTTAAATGTCATAAATTTTTGCGTAGAACTTTTATTGATAACGTCTGGCAATGATAATATCATTTCACCGAACTGAAGAAAGAGTGAAAACTATTTTTGACTCAGAAATAAAAGGGGCCAAAAAAAAATTTCTAATATGCTTTGCTTTCAATTAATCTGCCTTTTTTCTAAGTTTTTCAATGTGAAACAAGAATAACATATGCTATCCATCAACTCTCATAAAAAAAAAAAAAAAAAAAAAAAAGTGGAAGAGTGTGGTAGAGTAGACTGTGTCAACTCTGGGATACACGTATGACCGTTATATAAACATTATATCATTATAATTATAAACATTAATTACTTTTGGCAAAATTTCAAACATACCAGTTTTATTAGGTATAGTGTACTATACACGATCCATACACTTGAGTCTACATCTACCCTCCTTCCTCTCAGCGTCACAAATGTAATTGCAAATTTATTATACCCTTTGACCTACAGTCATACGGGTACAAAAAGGAATAATATCAAGTACTGTATCAGCAGAAATAGATTAATTGGGAATGACTGTCAAACGTACATAACACTATTTGACATATGACATGTAAACGCCATCAGCCCAGTGTTTCCCAATACCATATATTTTCACAAAAAATAAAAGCTCTAAGTTATTAATTTTAAGTGTTTTCTTAGCATTAAATGTTTTTTAAAAAACAAAATATGTTAAATTAAACTCAGAAATACGTTCTGTCAAAATGGTGAAGATTTTACATCGGCGTATAAAAGTTAATATATAAAATGTATGAACATGGATACGTTTTAACAGGCTTCACTTGACGTTTTTTCGTATCTAAATCGAACTGTAAATATATACGGAAAGAAAAATTGAATGATAGAACAAATTGACATAAGGATAAATGGATTTTGTTTAACCACAGTAATTTTATTACTTAATTAATTAAAATATTTTCAAGAATCGGGATTCTATTTAATTGAAAAACTCATAATATTTTAATACTAATTCAATTATTTATAAAATTTATTGTTTATAACCATGAGTACTTAAATTCCTATTAATTTATTACTTTTTATAGAAAATATTTCCTGTTAATTTATTGAATTGTTTATTTTGAGTAAATACTTTTCATTTTGTTTGTTTTGTTTTTTCGACATGTGCTCTGTTTTTCGAATTTAATTTTAAATTTTATGAGGTAATTTTTTTTTGGAAATGTTGATTTTTTGTTTTGAAAACAATTTATGAGATTGATTTTCATTTTAGGAAATACAGGATTCCCAGATAAATACCTAACCTAAATTTCGTAAGCTTAAGGCATTAAACCGGGAAAGCATAAAAAAAACACCTTTAAAAGCCTCGACTAAGCTTTTTTAAATAAGAGCAATACTATACCAGTACTAATAAAAATTTTATTGTAATAATAAAGAAAACCAAAAATATATGATAAGTATTTTAGTTCCTACAAAATACAAATGTCATATGTAAAACTTGACATTTGTGATTTAAACAGAAAAACTAGTTTTGTTCGCAGAACATTAGCTTTTAACATTATAAACTTATTATATATATAACAACTTTAAAACTAATTTAAATATCATGTATTTCATAATTGTTTAACATATATTTTTACTTATGATGCACATTTCTTTTAATGTATTTTAATTGAACTTAACTTAATAAAATACCTTTAAAGTCATTGTACTGACCTACATTCATAATTTTAATTATTTTAAAGTAATTTGAATATTTGTTGTGTCTTTGTTTAGAATCGGGTTGCACACTTACACATTCAAGTATGTTCATAGCATCTACTCAAAGGTTTACAGGAAATATAAATTCATCTTTTTTGATAGTAGTAGAGCTTTAGTAAATAATTTCAATAGTACCAAACAACAAGAATGGAAGTTCTAACAATTTGACAATCCTGTAGGAAAAAATAACTTCAGCAGATTTCAATCATTGCATGCTACAATAGAGGAACAAAGAGATGAAATAGTAGCAACAAGAAGCATAAATTCACATGATGTTCATCATTATGCAATGGCATACATAACGTTTGTATTAATTAGTGGAATCGCTATTTATTGTTTCTTTATACACTATAAACGAATTGTATTATCTATACTACAAATTTCAATTGATGCAAAACCTAATTCAAAACCTGCATTATAATCTACAGAAAGCAATACATCGTCAACCTTTTGTGGTTCAAACAACTAATACACAAAACTGTAAGTAAAGGGTTTATAAAATATCAAATTAATTTTTTTTTAAATTTTATTTAAAAAAAAAAAATAACTGCAACACCTAAAAAGGAAAGGCAGGCTCACTCATTTATGGCATTGTATGTGGGGATTGCTCTTTTGGAGTAGCTAAATCTAGTTATTATGGTTGGGTATTTAAATAAGGGATTACTGTATTTATTTTTTTTTTTAGTTTTTATTAAATTTTTACTGTTTTGACATATTTTTGCACAGTATTTTAAAAATATTTTATTATACGAACAATTTATTTGTTTTCCGTTTTTAATCTCGTGTTGTTTTTCATCTCAACAATTAAAAACTGTTTACCTTTATTAAGTTTCAACATAAATATTCAATCAATGAACACTTTGAAGGCTGATTAGTACAATAATTTAAAGTTGCTGAGTCTTTTTAGCACATTTTCAAAAAATTTTGTAAAAATGTACCTATATAGCTTCACTCTGTCCGTCCGTCTGTCATGGGTAGTTATTTCGTAGCAGAATTTTTTCTGTAGCCTTCCCTGTTACGGAGCTACAGCCCCCCAAAGTTGGAAAAAGCCCTATATTTAAATTGTTATAACAAGAGTTGTGTTATATATATTTTCAATCTGAAAACGGCAAATGATAGCTAGTTTTATAAGCTTTATGAGATGAAGTTAGGTCCTTGAGAAATTTGGCAACCTTCCCCATTGAAGGGCTATTAGAACTTTAGCAGTAAATTTTAAAAGTAAGCAGTAACTTAGTCACCAGTGTATATATTTCCAAAATTAAACTCAGTATGTAATCTATATATATAAAAGGGAATGTTTGTGTGTATGTTTGTTTGTTTGTTTGTTTGTTTGTTTGTTTGTTTGTTTGTATGTAGCGAATAGACTCCTAAACTGCCCAGCCGATTTTCATGAAAATTTGTATATAGGGGTTTTTGGGTACGGAAAGAAATCGTGGCCCAAAAATTTTGCTCTAACGGACCGCCAAGTTGGGGCTGTGGTGCAAGTATTTAAACTTCTTTGTTCTAAAATGAAAACGGTTTGACCGATTGACTTCAAATTTTGTATACGTGATGCTCTTTGAGAATTGAGTAGACACTATTAACAGTTTTGGAATTTGTTAACCCATGTCGGGCCGACGGGTGGTCAAAAAAAATTTTGGGTCCAAACTTTGTCCGATTTTACGAAATTCTGCTTTGGTTTAAAAGAAAGCCCCAAAAAAATTTTTGTTGAGTTCCATTAACCCTTTGCGGCCCAACAGCTTTTTATAGGTTTTTTCAATACTTTACTCTAAATTCGAAACGGTTTGACCGATTGACTTCAAATTTTGTATACGTGATGCTCTTTGAGAATTGAGTAGACACTATTGACAGTTTTGGAATTTGTTAACCCATGTCGGGCCGACGGGTGGTCAAAAAAAATTTTGGGTCCAAATTTTGTCCGATTTTACGAAATTCTGCTTTGGCTTAAAAGAAAGCCCCAAAAAAAATTTTGTTGAGTTCCATTAACCCATTGCGGCCCAACAGCTTTTTATAGCTTTTTTCAATACTTTACTCTAAATTCGAAACGGTTTGACCGATTTTCTTTAAATTTTGTATACGTGCTCCCCTGTGAGAATTGAGTTGACACTATTAACAGATATGGAATTTGTTAACCCATGTCGGCCCGACGGTTGGTCAAAATAATTTTGGAAGCTAATATTGTCAAAATTTGCGAAGTACTGCTTTGGCTAAAAAGAAAGCCCCAAAAAAATTTTGTTGAGTGATTTGGAAGCAAATTACGTCCAATTTTGCGCAATACTGCTTTGCCCAAAGAGAAAGTGTAGTTCCGTTGACCCAGTGGGGCACAGTGGCTTTTAATAGATTTTTGCGTTACTTAACTCTAAAGTAGAAACGATTTGACCGGTTTACCTCAAGTTTTATATGTGTGAAGCAACTTGAAAATGGAGTTGAGTCTGTTAACAGTCGGTCTTGCGATTTTTCAAAAAAATTTTTTGGAAGTAAATTACGTCAAAATTTGGAAAGTAGTTCGTACTGCTTTGAATTACAAAAATTTTCAAAAATTACTAGAATAATCCTAGAAAAATCGTTTTAAAAAGATTGCTTTCACACATTTTAAAATTTACATGTGTAAACCGTGTGAAGTTTTGTGTTAACTTTTTGCAGTAACATCAAATTCAATTAAACCTCCATTGAGAGGCGCAGCAACGCGCACCGGGTATTAGCTAGTACAATATAAATTTGAAAATTTGCTTTTTTAAAAACTCTTGGTTTTTTTTCATCACTTGTTTTATAAAATATTTTAGAAAATATTGCTATACATGTATTAATATTAATTTCTTTTGATAATTAAAGTGTCGTAGATTATGCTCCTTATGTAATATTTTCTCAAAATTGATAGTTCAGTACAAATTTATGTAAAAAACAAATATTTAAATGAAAATAATCAACTTTGATTAATATCACATATACACACACTTTGATATTTAATGTAAACATGTAAACGTATATTATTTTCTTCTGTGAGAAATATTTAGGTGGCGCCCAAAAGGATAAACATCTTAAAGATACAATATATAAAAATAGATAAAAATAATAATAATAATTATAATAATAATAATCATAGCGTTAATAATCTTAATATAACTTAAATAATAATTGTATATCTATTTGAATACATACTTCCTGAAAGTTAAACTTGCTTAAAATAATCAACATATTGAAATATTAAATTTTAAAGCATTTAATCGGAAATTCAAAATATTTGATAAAATATCCTGAACAGATGTAGTCACATGATTCAATTTAATTTAATTCTCTAACTTTATTTTTATACTATGAATTTCGTATATTGACACTTTGTTTTTAACACGGCAAGTCTAAAATCCAAATCATTAAGCAATGCGTTCATTTCCTGATAAAAACTGGTAATGCTGTTCAATCTAAAACATAAATGCAAACTTATAAAATTTCAATTATTTAAATATTTTTAATATTAATAGTTAATATTTTTAAATTTAACTTTAATGAAATATATAAATTAAATATAAACCCATTTAGATTTGTGATAAAATTAAAGGTTTTAATCACAATGTGTCAATCAGATTACCAATATTAAAATTTAAATTGCTTATATAAACAAACATTAAAAAAGCTTTATTTCGACTCTATCGTGTTGGAAATTACTAATGGCAACTCTTCAAAAAAATAGAACATATTTACATGTCATGTCAGTACGTTAAACTTTGCATTAAAATAAGACGCATCATTTAAAAACATGTCTTAATATTAAATGTCAAAGTGACATTTGAAGCAAAGCATCAAGCAACCATTGAAATTACCGTTCTTTTATTAAAATAATTTTTTTTAATTTGTCAGAGGTGCCTAAAAGTTGATTAATTTGTCAGAGGTGCCTAAAAGTGCCTAAAAGTTGAAAATCAAGTTGAATTAAATAAAATTAATTTATATAACCAGTTGAATATATATATATATATTAATTATTTATTATTTAAACTGGATATATACACAAATGTGAAGAATCTGGAAAATTAGACATATTGAAATACAGACAGCCATATTAAAAATACTGACATCCATACATAATTTGATGTATGACTTATACATAGTTAACTATTCATAATTTATGTAATGCCGTGTTTATTGTATAAGATATTATTATGTTAGGAAATGTGTTGGAATCCATGATTTAGATGAGGATTTAAATACAGATTTAATATTTTAATAATATTATATAACCAACATTAATTAAACATTGATCGCAACTAATCCTTTTTAGATTAAAGTGATTTTGCATAATTATATTTGCATTAATAAATTTTTTTTTTAATTTTTTTAATAATGTTATATAAAATTTATTAATCTACACACACTAATCCAATTAAAAATGTTTGTTAAAAAAACGAGGAACAGTGTAAAGTATATTGTGTCAACTCTAAGATAATCGCACAAACGTAACCTAAACTTTATATTATTTAAGTTTTATTTGGGAAAACTTAAAACATACAAAGACTCTGAGATTTTTTATAAAAGTTGCGGAGCAGCTATTCGAAACTCTTACATTACACACACTATATTTTGCGTAGATATTGGCTATTACATAGAACTACTTTTAACAACATATCAGATACTCAGTTTCATATATTAAGTTATTCTTATATTAAATAAGAGGTTGTCAAGCAGCTACTCAAAACCGTTAAGCAAACTCGCTAGATTTCAATACCAAAGACGAGTTTTGAGTTGTCGCTCAGACGGGCAAAAAGACTGATACAAATAGCTAGTTAAATTTACTTTTCGATTCTAATCCGATTCATCCCTTTCAGTTTACATCCAGACCCGCCGCTCCATCACAAATTTAATTGATCATTTAAAAACATGTATTAATATTAAATGTCAAAGTGACATTTGAAGCAAAGCATCAAGCAACCTTTGTAAATACCGTTCTTTTATTAAAATAATTTTTTTTTTAATTTGTCAGAGGTGCATAAAAGTTAAATATTGAAAATCAAGTTGAATTAAATAAAATTCAAATTTAGTATACCCTAAGACTTATACCTTAATTCGTATATAACAAGTGTTACTTCCTACAGTATTATCATTTTACATTAAAATAATTATAAAATTTAATTATAGGTTTAGGCTAATTAAAACCACTTAACCATACTATACTATGTAAATGTTTATGTAACATTATACATTTTCAAAATTTAATTATAAATTTAAATTTAAATTATTTTTAATACAAAAATTTAAAAAACTCCTCTAACATTCTACAAATCGTAAAATATGACTTTTTTTTAAAGCGAAAAAAAAAAATTAAACGCGAAAATCCTATTTATATAATTTAAAGAGTATTAAAATATGAAAATTATTGAAAAATTTTTTTTATTAATATTTTTTTTTTATTTTGGAATTTATTTTCAATGAATTAATTTTATATATTTTGTTTTTTACATAGAATTTCCACATTATAGGTAAATAAATTCTGAACCAAAATTATTCCCAAAAAAAATTTTGTGACAAAACAAAACACCAAAAACAATAAATAGAATAAAAATTTGTGAAATATCTTGAATTACAAAATCAAAACCAAATCTTGCCAAAATATTATCATTTTTTTTGTTTTTTTTTAATAACAACATCAACGTAAAAAATAAATGTTGACAGGAAATAACCGAAAATCTGCAGAATAGGAAGTAGAGATTCAAAAAAAAAAAAAAAAAAAAACAAAAGGATGTTATAACATAAATATTATGTAAATTTGATACATCTTTTTACACTCGAAATTAATACTGTGAAGTAACTCCCCAAAGATATATGGTCTAATAAAATATCGCGATGTTTATATACGTCCGAACTGCTGTTACGGGATTATTGGAATTGCTCCTCCGTTTGTAATGCTAAGTATTCAACAAATCGAAAAGTAAATTAGTTAAGCAATCATAAGTCAAGTTTTATTGAAAATGTTTAATATTCAAAAATTTTTTACCACCTTTAGAGTTTTACAAAAACAATAAATAAAATATAAATTTCATTTATTAGCGAATGCATTCAGGCACAATTATATGCCAACAGCAGCAATCCATATTTTTTTTTGAATTAGAAAACTTTCAAAAAAGAAAAAGTGTTTCACCCATCCAACACTGTTGGACTCCGCAGTGGCTAGTATTAGTGTTGAACAACCCAGACAACTCCAAATAAATTTTGATCTAACAAATGTCTTTATATAAAAAATTATTAAGATTATCTGTGAGTTGTAACAATAGATCAAAGATTTACATATAAATCAAAAAAAAAATTTTTTCAATAATTGGTTTGGATAAAAGTTTGAACGATTATCTTTAATTTTCCTATACGTGATGGTCCTTGAAGATTCAGTTGAGGAAGATGGGTTTCTGCCGAATAATGTCAAGTGAATTATCATTTCTGTGCATTATTAATAATTATGAAAAGTTTCAAGTGAAATTTGATAAATTTGTTGAAAAATTGCTGGAATAATCCTAGAAAAATCGTTTTAAAAAAATTGTTTTAATACATTTTTAAATTAACATTTACGCCATGTATAATTTTTGTGTTAACTTTTTTCAATAACATCAGCTTAAATTAAATCTCCATTGAGAGGCGCAACAACGCGCACCGAGTAATAGCTAGTTATTCATATTTTGAATTATAATCTTTCGTAGGGCAATATTTCACTCCACCTCAAAATCATTTATAACATTTTTCATTCCAATACTTTCAAAAAGAAAAATCAATTACTTGTAGAAAAAAATGTTGTATAATATATTCGTTTACATTTTCATTTACATAAAAATATTATTGTATATATATACATATTTATTTAAAAATTCAAAAATAATGATGATAAATTTCGCAAGTTGTTACCGCATGTATAATGAAACCTCCGATTTATGGGGTGACAAATTATGTTAAAATATCATTTGAATTTTTGTTCGATTTAATATGAATTTCATACCAACTTTTTCATCAAATTTATGCTAATGTATTATAGAAATCGTTAAAATCTTGTTGAAATATTTTAAAAGTGTCGATTTCTATATAAACTTAAGTTTAGACCTTCACAATACTTGGTAGGTCCAATTTAAGTTAAAAAAATAAGTATAATAACTAAAACGCGCTTTTTTAAATTTTCCTTTCAGCCTCAAAATTTCAAATTGGACATTTCCAATAAAACATTAAAACATTTTTAAATACCCGTGTTCTAAAATCTTCTATTTTGAGCACGAGTATTTTGTAAATAAAATAAAATTATACAAAGTTCATTTCTAGAACTTCAAGTAGTATGGGGTTAAATAGAAAATATATATAAATAGAAAATATATAAATAGAAAATGATTTTTGATAATATATGATTGTTTGAAATAAATGGTAATATGATTGGTAGGAAAATGTATTAAAGCAATCAGTTAAGAATTTAAATTTGGGAAAATATCTATCCTTGATAAAGAGTGATGAAACAAATACATAATTTTAACAATAAAAAAGTCTATATTATTTGTTTTGGATTAGAAATCAATTTAAGAGTATTAAATATTTCATAATTTAAATCAATACATAGATTGAAATATATTTTTAGATCTCTACGGATGAAATGGTTGTTGAAATGAAAGAGGAAATTGTCCTAAGCTCTTGCTTTATTTAAAGATTAAAGATTTGCTACGAAGAGATTAAACATTTGAGTTGGTTACATTCGGAAGAATCCTATAATAAAAACCAAAAAATCCTTTGAACTAAATCCTCAGGGGTTGTGGCTACGGATCTAAGATTACGTTCAGAGGAATTGTAATTGGGAAATTAAAGAAGAAAATGTAACCAAATCAATCATGGAACTAATGGTTGTGGCAGAAGGAAATCCTGAAATTCTATGAGCGTAATGTATAGTAACACCCATTGTACAATACTTTTAACCAAACTTTTTTTTCAAGTACACCTTTCCCAAAACCTTCCCAGAAAGCTTGAAAGCAATATGCAAAATTTTTTTTTTTTTTTTATTCCTTTTCCACTCCTTTAAGGAGTATAGGGCATTCACCAAGTTTATTTTAAACTTGGCTTCAGTTTCTTTTTAATCATAATATTCACTAAGCCGTTGATTACTCGGCTGTAGCTATTGTATAAGGTTATGTAATATGAATGCGCAAATGTTAACTTTGTGCGCCATCTATTATCTTACACAAGAATTATTTATATATTTTTATTAAATCCTATTTACGATATAATTATATAATTTTACGATATTTTTTTTTTTTTATTATATATGATCTGACCGGGGTTTGAACCCGAGACCTTCCGCATGAAGGGCGGCGTCTTTACCACTACGCCATTGGTCAGATAATATGCAAAATTTAGTTTGTTATATTTGTTATTACATATTATAGAATTAATTACACTTCAAACAAATTTACAATGGGCAGCTGCAACCATCTAGAGTATCATTTTTGAGGATTTGGAGACTAGTGACATCAAGCTCAGTTCTTATATTTCACTGTATAGAGGGCACATCTCAAATATATGTTGTGTAGTATATATACAAATATAAATTGTAGGTTCCATATTGCAACCACAAGCGGGTTGTGAGTGTTCGGGTCCTTCAAAAAAGTAGCTGTGAGTGTATTTTATGTGGCCTCTTCATAGTGTTGTCAGAATAACAACTTTTTTACGGCTAAGCTGATCAATAATTTTCCGATTTCCATCATTTTTTTTAGTAGTTTTTAGTTTCTTTGGAATGTAACTATCCCAGAAAGTTCTCCTACTCAATTTTTTATAGTCTCTAAATTACAGTTTTTGTTCTTCGTCAGTGCGTTTCGACTACAGAACACCGCTCTACCAACGAAGGCATGAAAATACACATTTTATCCACAACTGTTATTAACTAAGATATATTTTATAATAATAAAATATATCTTAGTTAATAATTTATGAAAATAGTTCAATATAATGAATTTCAGAATATTGTGAATCTAAATTTACCCTCTTTAATTGCAAAAATACTTTAATAATAATTCACAATTGAATATTATAATTTTGAAGAATTGAAAAATTTTGATACAAAGTAATTGAAAGTAGCAATAAGTTAGGAATTTTTACTCAAATTTTTGCAATCCATATAAAATTATAAATAAATTTAATAAAATACCTTTTCTGTAATTTTTGGTAAACTTTTTAATTCAATTCATATTTCTGCCTTTTGGTTAAAGTTTCCCAATTCTAAGAAGTTAAATAAATTCAAAAGTATACAAAAAGATGTATTTGTTTTATTTTTGATTACGATAACATCAAATTCTAACCTATTTCAACTTTTAATTTGACATTTGATTTAATAAATTGTGAAAGAAAGAAAAAACGGAAACACTATATGAAAAACAAAAGAAATGTTTTGAACTTCCTCAATAGTATAACGGTATACTATTATTAGATATGTTTTTGAACAAACAAAATAAAACTTTTCTACATTTTTATTCACAACAGGATATTTCTATATCGTGCATATTAATAAATTTTTTATTAAAGTAAATTTATACAATAGTTTTCATGATTTATATTTTATTAAACTAAAATATATTACAGGAAGAATATTTGTATGGTTCAAACTCTTTTATAACCTCAATTTTATTGTTACTCTTGGGGGAGAAAGTTTTGTATATATTTTTAAATGCTTTGAAATTCAGAATATTGTCAATCAAAAGTATGTATAGAGCATTATTTAGTAGATTAGGTTCAATCAACTATTGGTAATATTAAATTAAAATATTAAATGAATGGTAACTACCACTATTAAAAATATAAAGGTTACCAAATTTTTACTAAGCAAACTAAAAGTGTGCCTATATAGTTATACTCTGTCCGTCCGTCCGACCCTTTTTACCTACGGCTGACTAAATAATATCAGAAGCGGGTAGGTATTGCAATAAAAATTATTTAATGTTAAAACTTTTTTCTGTAGCCCTCCCGGTTACGGAGCTACAGCCCAACAAAGTCGGAAAAGGCCCTATATTTAAACAGCTATAACAAGAGGTATATTTCTAACCTGAAAACGGTAACAGACAGCTATTTTTATAAGCTTCACAAATTTTTAAACGCGAAATGTATAGGGTTACCAAACGGTACTAAGATTTACAGTTATCCAAAACTAAGTTTAGCAAAAGTTTTGGTCCCTCATAAATTCTGAACGGCTTAATATAGAAACTTAAAATTTTGGAAGAAGATAGGTCCTCCAAAATCAGTAGGAGTCAGTTAAGAAAATTTATTTATCGCGTCGCTGTTTAGAAGCTGTAAGGGGTCGAAAATTTAAGTTTTGCTTTTTAAAACCTATAACTTGAAATTTTTTTTATTTGTATACAAAATTAAAAGCGCCAAAACGAAAGTTTCAACAAGTGTCAATTGTTTTTCTTAATTTTGACTTTGTCCGTCAGTATATTTACACAAACTTTTAAAACGTTTGAAATAGAGAGAAGATTTTAAAATACGGGTAGGCATATTGCAGAAAAAATATTTTCATGGAAGAACTTTTTTCTGCAGCCTTACCCGTTACGGAGCTACAGCTCCTCAAAATCGGAAGAAACTCTTTATTTAAAACAATATAAGAAGAGTTTTATGAGGTATATTTTCAATCTGAAACGTTGAAAGACATCTTCTTTTATGAGCTTTTAAATTTAAAAAAAAAAAAATTAATTGGGTTTCCATACGGTACTAAAATTTACCGTTATCCAAAACTTAAATTTTGCAAAATGTTTTGGCCCCACTTATCTTCTGAACGGCTCAAGCTATAAACTGGTGAGATGTTAGGGTTTGAGATTCTATGAATCAAATTTTGAATTCCATTAAAATTTGAAATTTTACATAAAATTTTAATATCAAAGCACAAAGCACACTTTTTTTAATTTAAAGAACCCCTTATAAATTTAGAAAAAACCTTTAATATTCAGCTCTCTTTAAATGTTTTCAGCTTAAAAATATGCGTAACAGAACTCTTGTTTCAATAATTTAAATATAAGGCTTTTTCCGACTTTGGGGCGCTTTAGCTCCAAAACGGCTGGGCTATAGAAATAAGTTATTCCATGAAATTAATCTTTTTGCAATACCTAACGGTAGCTAAAATTTCTTTTCTCAATTTAAAATGATGTAAAAGATTTTGTAAACTTACGAACGGACAGACGGACGAGTGAAACTAATAAACACAGTTTTTGAAAATTTTATGAAAATTTGCTAAAAACCAGACAAACAGGATAAAATGTATTTCGATTCACAATAATTAGTTTTAGTTATTACTAAGTCTATATTTAAATTTCTATATTGACTTTATTTATATTTCCTCATAAAATATTAATTTTAAATATTTTATTGAATTTTCATTAAAATGTAAATTAATATGAATATTGAAAATTACCTTTAGGTGATGAATTTGTAATTTAAATTTCAATGTTATTTACACTTTCTATCAAAGTGAAATAATCGAATAGTTATTTATACTATTATACTGGCAAACTAATTAAAATATTTTCTATATTTCATTATAAATTAAATAAATTAAAAATACAATTTTCTAATAAATTATTTTAATAATTAAGTGGTGTAAAACCTCTTGTAAATAAGTTTTTTTGAAAATTCAATATTATTAGAATTTAAGAAAATTGTTTAAATTACAATTTTATTATAAATATTAAATTCAAAATTAGAAAAATTGTTGTACTATGAGATTAATTTTGTAACATATTAAAATTTTTTTTTTTCAGAATATTTTTTGTTGAGAAAGCCTTAATTCAAGAGTTTTAAATGTTTTGAAGATTTTCAATGAACGTAACTTTTTGCAACCTTAATGTGATTATAATAACAGTTTCAATTTTCTGTAACCGTTTAAACATCAGGCTATTTATACCCTTTGTGACGCTTCAAAGGAGGCGAGATAAATATAAATTCAAGAGTAAGTATCGGAAAGTGAGTCGATCTAACTGTGCGTGACGATTCATCCATCTTCCAGCACCATAACTCAAAAACCAAAAGATCTTGGATTTTGAAATGTTTACAAATTAATTTATATTCGGCTGGTTGGCAAAGTGGTTACAGTGCCGACGTTTCATTCAAAAAGACCTGTGTTCGAATCCCAGTGAAAGTGAAAAAACTTTTCTGGTTTTTGGCTCGACTACCATTCACCATTAGGTTCAAATTAATGGCTTAATCAATAATTATATATCTTTAATAAAAACTGCATTAATATAACAATATAAACAAATAATTTTATTGAATAATATAACTCACAGATATAAAAATATGTTGAATTTTTAAAATCAATTCTAATAACATGAATAAAGAGTTAGCACTTAAAAAAAAAAAATTCAAGATAATTTTTTCTTGCTATTGAAATTTAACAAGTTTTCTTAGCGAGTTCAAGGAGCAGTGGCCATACAACTGCTTTTTTCTACAATCAACCTATGGCTTTGAAATTTTTGTAGAAGTTGATGACAGCTTTGATGACAACTGTTATAAAACTTTGTTGATCTGGTAAAAAAGCTTTATGAATTTCCATTTTGAAATTATTGTGAATTCCTGAAATCGGAAAATTTTATATTAGTATTTTGTTCGTGCGGACATAATAGAGTTGACTCTGCATTTACTCCTTTTTTAATAAAAAAGATGTAGAGTTGACTCTACACATACTCCTTTTTTAAGAAGATAACATAAAATTGATACTCCATATATTACAGCAACTTCTTACCACCTAATCAAAATTTCATCAAAGTCATTCAGTTATCATCAAAGATGGTTTTAGTGCAGCAAAAAGGGTTAAATACCAAATAAAACCAATGGGTTTTACCATAACAGTACAGTTCCATACAGTTACCTCAAATAATATCGGGGTACGTTTGATTTCGAGTTCAATTTGATTTAATTCTAAAACTAATTCTACAATAAGGTTTTTGTTTTCAAAATCATTAAAAGCTCCTCACATAAATTTTAATTTTAAAAGACATTAACTACCAACTGAACGGATGACAAACTGAATGAATACCTTTAAAATTAAAAGCAAGCTTAACCTCTCTAATTTGAAAATTTTGGTTATAATATTCTTTAAACCTTTACAATGATAAAATAATTATATAATTTTATACTTCACAATAGATTGCAATTAAGTTATTAAATAAATTACAAGTAATATATAAAAATCTATATAATATATATGTAATGTAAAAGACTGTGTGCAATGGAAGAAATGTAAATTGAATAGTACTATGTTATCATTAAATTTTTTCTTCTGTTTTTTTAATTTTCAAGCTTTTTTCCACAACAATGACATATTTTTCCACTTTCATTTATTAGTTTTCAAAAAAAGCGTTGTTCTTTTTTTCAATTTTTAATTCTATGAGATGATAAAATACATATCGAAAAAACATGACTGTTATAATTGAATCAAATTCATAGTGGGAGTATATTTATTTTATTCATCAGTGGGTTTTCTTCGATTCAGAAGCTACAGAAGCTAAAAATAAAATAAAATTTTCATTATTCAAGTGGGGAAAAAAAAAAAAAATTTATTAAAAAAATCGTTTTGTACAAAAAAAAAAAGGCTTGCAATAAAAACCACTTGAAAACTTGCAACAAAAGGAAACAAGTGATGAAGAAAATCAACGATTTTTAAACGAGAGTATTTCCAAAATGATACAATATTCTATAATAAGTTTGTTTCACTTCCATTAATTTTAAGAAATCCCTTTGCAATAATGAAGAATATTTAACCTATTTTACAAAATGATTGGGCTTTTAATCTAGTTTATTTGGTCAGGTATTCAAGTAATATAGGTTATTGAAAAAAGCAATATTTCAGTCTTTGATACCTTGCAGCTCTGAAAGGACAGGCGTTCCAAAAAATATTTTTTACCGACTAAAACTTATTATCAAGGATCTAACACTTTGGCAAATTTTGAAGTCTAAAGCTTAAACATTGGAAAATATTAAAAATGAAATTTTTTGCAAAAATAGAACTTCACATAACGGTAAATGCTATTTGACCAGAAAATGCATTACACTTTATGGAACCTATGTTATAAAAATGTAAATAAAGCATTTTCCTGACTTGTGGCGAGGAGGATGCAACTTTTTAAAGGATGGGGCTATGTCATCCCATAAACTTTAACTTTTTACCATATCTATCCGTTTCATGGCCTTTTTTAAACTGCGTTGTTCTTTAGTGAAAACTGAACATGCAGTCAAAATAACAGACGAACAGAGGGAAACTCTTAAACTCACATTTTTCTATTTAAAAAAGAATTATAAAAATAACTGAAACATAATATCATTTTATTTTCATTTAAATAAAATATTATTTTCTATACTTTTCAAATCAGTTCGGATCCTTTTTTCTATAAGTGCCATTTAAATGATTAAATTTTAATAATAAACTTATGAAAACATCAAAATATATTTTGATTGAAATTCATCTTTGAAATCTTTTGGTAGGTTAGATACCTACCTCTTTAGTTAGTAAATACTATATTTAAACACTAGTTATGTTTTTATGTTTCTTTTGTACTTATTTGTTTGTTGCAAAAATAACTTTTGATAAAAATAAATATTTTAAAATATTATAAATTCTAAATATTTTTATATATAAATACTTCAATAATAATCTTAGATAGATTTTATATCAAATGTAACCTAAGTAAAAATAAGAATATCAACAGATTAATTTAAAAAAAAATTATTTTATTAATTTAATAGCAAGGCTATAAGAAACGGGAACAAATTTTAAAACTTCTTCCAATCTGCACTTCTCTTTTTCATAAAGGCTTCAACGGATTTTGGAGACCAAATTGAGATTTTGTACAAATTAAAACTTATGCATTAAAATTGCATTAAAATTCCCTTAATTTTGTTGAAGTTTGTTGAAGTGTTCTTGAAGAAATATTCGAAAGAGTACGCAAGTATTTCGAAGACTGCCACAGTATAAATGTTGCTTTGGCTGTGAGTTCAACACTCAGGCGCAAGATGCTTTATTGAATTTATATTAGGCATAATAGGTAATAGACAACTCTTTTACTCTCATAGATATGTTTTAAGAAACGTTGAAATTACAAACAGCAGTAATAGACATTTAAACATTGATTCCAAAACTTAAAAACTTTGTGGAATACTTATTGCAATTACGGAGCCCTGTAAAAATGATTAGATACACATATAATTTAAAAATTAGGTGTGTGCATCATAAATTGTTTTGTTTAGGTAGGAATAAGTATAATGGAGGCCTCTGTGATATATTGGGCAAGCATTTGTCTTATCACCCGATGATTTATAAAATATTTAATTAAAAAAATAAATTTTCTCAACAAAATCACCCTGGTAACCAAATATTATAAAAAAAATAAATAATATTACTTACAAATTAATACAAAGTATTGGAAGCGGAATATACAACAGTCCACGAAGCGTGCTAAGTGTAAGGATGACACATAACAAATAACGAGTATATCTATATATAATTGATTCAGTATTATCTATATAGATGAATCAGTATTTGTACAAGTAGGTATTAAGATACGGATGATCAAATGTTCACAGAAGTAGATTAAGAGAACTGGACAATAGGGCTTTATATTTATAAAATATTTCGATTTAAAATTTAAAAATTAATTTCTCAAAAATAAAATTTGTTTCATTCTCGTCTATTCCATGGAATTGTTAAAATAAAGATACAAATTTTTCATTAAAGTAATATATAACGTAATCGGAGCATCTGCCCTAAGTAAAAGCATTTAATGCCATGTGCATCAATTAATGTGAATAAATATTTTTGGAAAGCTATTGTATTCCTATTTAAATTTGAGTCATTGAAAAAGGGAATGCTTTCGCCGAATTTTTACATAAAATAAAAATAAAATAATTTAAATGTGGAATTTTCTTCTTAGAATTCATTCATATAAAATGATTCAAATATATAAGTCAACTCCAGGCATTTAAAACGAATTTGAAACATAAATTTAATTGAAATAAAATATATGGTACAGTTACTGTAGAATGTCAAACAAATTGATAGATGAATTAGACCATCCAAATATTCGAGCTTTTCAACTATTCAACTATAAAGACATATTAACAAAAAGAAAAATAGTTATATTTTAATAAAGAAAAGCGTTTAGTTTTGAACTATATTATTATTTAAAACATTATTTTTTTTTCTAAAAACATATATTTTAAAAATAAAATTGAATTAAATGTTTCATGATTTAAACTGGTTCGGCTTTTTGTTTTGATTGAGCCTGCTGTTGAGAATACTCTTTCAGAAGCTGTTGAAGTAGGCCGTATTGTTATAAGAGCATTATACAAAACGTCCAGCGTATCCGATCGTTTTTTGTAATTCAAATGATTTGTTAATTAGGGCCTAACCAACGCGTACGGTGTATAATTTCTGGAAATTTCTAGAAAATTTTGAAATTCATAGTTAGGTACGAATTTACATCTGAGCAATCGAAATACGCGACGTACTGGTACTTCGGATTTACAAAATGACAAAGCGAAAAATAAAAATAGAAACTTTAAAATAATACTAGTTGTATATAAAAATTCTTAGATTTGTTTTTATACCCGTGCATACATATATGACATCGGGTATATTAGATTTGCTCCTCCGTTTGTAACGCATCGAAATAGACGAGCTAGATATAGTGCCAAGGGTACGTATCGGCTCAGAATCGAAAAATTAGTCGATCTAGCTATGTGTGTCTGTCCGTCCGTCCGTCCGTCCGTGTGTCAGCACGATAACTCAAAAACTAACAGGCCTAGAGTCTTGAAATTCACACAAAGTCATTTTTAGACAATTTCTAGGTTCCCTATTGTTTTTGGTTAAAATCGGACCAAGGCTTCGGGGAGCTGCCATACAACTTTTTTGCACCAATATGAAATTCTTCAAAACTAATTATACTACGGTGATGAAAATTACACACGGTTAGTTTTATAATGACTCCGGCACTTATATGAAGTTTCAAAATGTTAGGGCCCCATTTTCGGGGGGCTGCCATACAACTTCTTTGCACCAATATGAATTTCTTCAAAACTAATTATACTACGCGGATGAAAATTACACACGGTTAGCTATATAATAAATCGAGCACTTATATGAAGTTTCAAAATGTTAGGGCCCCATTTTCGGGGGGCTGCCATACAACTTCTTTGCACCAATATGAATTTCTTCAAAACTAATTATACTACGAGGCTGAAAATTAAACACGGTTAGTTATATAATGAATCGAGCACTTATATGAAGTTTCAAAATGTTAGGGCCCCATTTTCGGGGGGCTGCCATACAACTTCTTTGCACCAGTATGAATTTCTTGAAAACTAATTATACTACGAGGCTGAAAATTACACACGGTTAGTTATATAATGAATCGAGCACTTATATGAAGTTTCAAAATGTTACGGCCCCATTTTGGGGGGCTGCCATACAAAGTTGTCGATTCAATAACTGTGAATCTAATGAAGCTACAAGGTTAAAATTAAAATTGGGCAGGTAAAGTAATAGGGCAAGTTACTTGGCAAAGTTGGACATCACTCGGACCATCGGACTTTTAGGGTGGGCCAATTTTTTTTTTTTGTTTTTTTTTTTTTTTTTTTTTTTAAGCTAAATGGGACAATGAATGAAAATTTTGTTATTTTTTTTTGTAATTTTTTTTTTTTTTTTTTTTTTTTTTAAGCTAAAGTTATGCGACAATGAATGAAAATTTTGTTTTTTGTTTTGAGATTTTTTTTTTGTTAATTTCATTTTTTTTTTTACGTCAAAATTATGGGGTAATGAGTTAAATGTATAAGGGAAGTAAATTATGGTTTATTTTATACACCATAGTGGGTATGCACGGGTATCTAAAAGTTGACAAGGGCAACTATAATCTTCCTCGTTTATTTCAGGGTTTATTTGTTTTTTCTTGTAAGAAGAGAGAAATTAACCGTACTTTTTTCAAAGCTTACTGTGATTTACATTTTTGAAATTATTCGAATATTTGGAAAAAATATTCGAATATCAAATAGTGAAAAAACATGCAAATATATTCGAATATCAAGTATTCGAATAGTTAAGCTGGATGGTCTAGATACAATTTAAAGTAACTGTGGTTTAATTACTTTGAATTGAAATTCAATAAACATATACATAAGAAAGAGCACAGGCTGGAAATCGGAAAATTTAGATCGGCTTGCAGTTTTTTCTTTTGAAAATTAATTGAAACCCGTAAGTTTAATTCCATTATATCGTGAGCTTAAGACCCACTAAGTAACAAAAAATTTACAACCATACTTCAGTGCCTCTATTGAATGGAGTTTTATTTCAACTTACTAAAAAGTGAATAAACAACAAAACATAAAAAATGAAGAAGACGCCCACAAAAACAGGTGAAAAAATTTTTGTAATCATGCCTTTTAAACTCTACTGTAAAACCCCTCCCCATTTGCTGCTGCCTCCAAAATCACACTATTAAAAGTTTGATTTTTAATTCAACTATAATGCTTTTCCAAATTTTCAAGAACCACGTATTAAGAAATACGTGTGGGTTTGATTCCAATACAAAATAAGTTAAAGTTTGTGGATTTTACTTCGATTTAATTATATGTTTTATTTCTTCGGCCATTTTTCCCTTGCATCATCCCCATGTTCTTCCTTTTATTCATAAACTTTAAAGCATTTACTACTCATGCAAAGAGTAATTTGTGTGGGTATATTCATAACAATCATTAAATTCCGATGCTCGTATCTATTTGTATAAATCCTGGTTTGTTTTAAAAGCAAAAAGAGTTTTCTTATAGGTGGAAATAAATATTTTTTTTAAATTCATATAATTAATTTCAAAGTGTCATGATATGGATCGTATGGTTGTTTCCAGATCTAAAATAGAAAAAATTTACTCATTAATTTCCTTTTCAGTAAATATTTCCTGCTTTCCTTCATATTTGCAAACAAGGCGAGTATAGAAATGGAATAGTTATAAGTATAATCAACATAAAGTACTTAGGTCTGGCAGGAATGATAATTTACATTTGTTCATTTGCAAACGGCGTAGAGACGAAAGTCCCCAATAATCAAAAGTCATATTGCAAACAGGGAACTTCCTCTTTTTTCTAAAAAAAATAAATTCTCATTTTGTAACCACCTTAAAGCTCCCCTCTTCTTAATTGAAAATTTTGCACACTCGAATTTATAAATACTCTGGACAAAGAGATAACATTGATTTTAGATCCTATCATATACAAATAATAAAAATAAATTAGATTCTGTTTGCTTTTCAATTTCAGCAGCTTCATTTAATCACATTTTTGAAAAAAAAATTAAAATTATGTCTCATTATACCCTAAACCTAATATAGGTTTAGGGTATAAATATAAACTTTCGTACATAAACTTTCGTACAGTGTTTGTATCCACTAAAAGAAAACAAGCTAAATGGAAATTGAAATTTATACTGTAGGTTACTGATGACAAAAGTAAGTCGCGGATGCTGAATCTTATTGTGAAACATTTTGATTGAAGCAAAACTTAAGGAGTTTCGAAGCCAAAAATGATAGAACCTTCGAATTAAGTGCAAAGGTGTTTCTTCCTGTTTCCCTTGTGACTCTCAAATCTGCAAAACTTAAGGAGTTTCGAAGCCAAAAATGATAGAACCTTCTAATTAAGTGCAAAGGTGTTTCTTCCTGTTTCCCTTGTGACTCTCAAATTAATTAAATTTTTCTGGTGTATCTGGTAGTATTACTAAATCGGTTGCATCGACTTACTGTTGTTTCATTCCTCATCTTTTAATGAAATTTTTTCTTACTTATGGGAGCCAAAATTTCCCGAAGACTTTTGTGTTAAGTTTCCTAGGAGCTTTTTAAATAAAATGAAACTATATATATATATAGCTGCACATCTGTCGGAACTTATAATAGAGTATTTACTCTTTATAAAATACTCAATCATATGGGGAAGTCGGTTTTTCATCAAACATGAAAAATACGTGTGCCTTCTAAATATATCACCAGCTTTCATAGGTATCTTAAATTAATGTTAGTATAAAAGAGTCAATAATTGTACAGTAGATCTTAAGGTTGCACCGCTCTTATTGTTCTGAATTTGAGAAATAAGAAAATTTGCACAAAAATTTCTTTACGGGACAACCAATTTTTATGCAATCTTTAAGTTTTATTTCATAAAAAGTTTTTTATCCCGAAATACTTAAAATTATTTTAATTTAATTACCATTAAATCGTAAGACCTAAGCTAATATTATATGTTCAACTTTATTATATATTCCATTAAAAAATATTAAAAAAACGAGGAAGAGTGTGGTAGAGTAAACTGTGTCAAGTCTGGGATACCCGTATGACCGTTATATAAATATTATATCATTATTATTATAAACATTAATTACTTTTGGAAAAATTTCAAACATACCAGCTTTATTAGGTGTAGTAATGCTCATATAAAAGAAAGGGTTGTATGGCTTCTACTCGACCCCTCTGCAGTAGACAAACCAAATTTTGTAGTAACTTTGGCGATTACACTAAACTATTTTTGGCAAAATTTCAGAAACCCAGCTGTAATAGGTACAGAGTAATACTCATATAAAAAAAGAAGTTGTATGGCAGCTACCCGAACCCATGGACCAACAAAAAAACTAATTTGCGAAAATATCAAGATCCTAGCTCCTTTGGTTTTTGAGTTATCGTGGTGACGGGAGGACAGACGGACGGACGGACATACATAGCTAAATCAATTTATTTTTCGATTCTGATCCGATCCATACACTTGAATCTATATCTACCCCCCTCCTTCTCTGAGTCACAAACGTAATGGCAAATTTATTATACCCTTGGACTATATAGTCATACGGGTATAAAAATTTAAAAACCATAAAAAGAAAATTTATTTTATAAATTTTCAGAATTTTTTAAAATCTTAATTAAAAAATAATAATTGTATAAAAAATGCCAAAAAATTAAAAATTTTATTACTCTTAGAAAGGTAAATTTAATATAAAAGTTTTAATAATTTTTTTTAAACTTTATAATACAATTTATTAAATTTTGAAGTTATAGGTCAAAAGTTTTGGATTTTTAATAAAATTCAAGTGACAGAAAGAAAATATAAAAATTTAAAATTTATTCGAATTAAATTAAATTTTAAGAAAATTTTTTGTTAGACCGAACCGGATTATTATCAAATAAATTCTGAAAAATATGGTTTCGAAATTTTAAAGATTAAGGATAATGGATTTATTTTTAGAAATTTTACAGCTATAAGACAACGTATAAAACATGTTTCGGAACAATTTCGGAAAAATTATTTGTTAGATTAAAATTTCAATGTATATCATTAGTTTTTTTGATCTGCAGGGTAAAAGTTTATCACTTGTATATGATGAAAGATTAGGCTTTTGTTACTAAATGAATTAGTAGGATTTTAGGACTCTAGCTGTGGGGTTTCGGAATTTCATGGACGGGCTGAAGGATGAACTGACAAACAAACGGTAATACACAACTATCTAACTTTTTAATTTATATTCGATACACACACTTGAGTCTATATCTATCTATACAATTGAATCTACATTGTTTCGGCTATTTTCACTTCTCTTAGCAATAGTCAAAATATTGAAGTTTTCTTTGGTGTTTTCTGTATATTTTTAGAAGTGTAATGTAGTTATTGACACTTGCTCTATTGAATTAAAATCAATAATGCCTCACTTTTAAAAATTCCAGCGTAACTGTTTTCTTATTTCTTCACAGTTTAAATTTCTATTTTTTAAAACTGGGTATGGACAGTCATTTATTCTGAGCACTGCTAGAATATGGAACTAATTTCCATCCAAAGTTTTAAGTTCATTTCTAACCTACCACCCTACTCTCCTCTTCTATTCTATATTCCTTCGAATACTTTAGTCTCATAGTTAAGTCCCATAGCCCAGCCTACAGATATGGATAAGAAAATTCGATCCTAGATTTGAGTAGCATGTAAAGAAAAAAACCTGGTCTCCTTGACAGAGTCACAAACGAAATGGCAAATGTAGTGCATCTTCCGAACTAGGTTCAAAAGACATTGCAAATTTAGTATGGAACGCACCCAACCCAAAATTGTCCACCCAGAGTTAACCTTGCGAACTTAATTAAGTTTGATTTTTCGAGTTATGCTTCTTCCCAGACCATAAATTAAGCTCCAGCATTATCATAGAAAACCTTTTTACATATAAAATAGTTTAGTCTTTAAAATTTGTTCAGTGCTTTAAACATGAATTTAAACAGCACCCTAGTTTATTATCTAAAGTTTTTTCAAAAATATTGTCCTGAAGTTAATTAAAGTTGGTCGTGCTTTAGTAAGATTAATTTATTTGTTGAATTTTGTATTCTATAAAATCATTGGACACTTTGTCTTTGTCTTTGCCCTTTGTCTTCAATTTTGAATACAAGAAAACATTTTTTTTGATTAGAAAAGAATAATCTAATTCCAATCTTAGTAGTAAAAGGTATAATAAAAATGCTTTTTATTATTATTATCTTAAAATTTAATGACATTTTCAAAAAATAATTCCAAATGACATAATTTAAAATATTTCACAATTTGTATTTAATGATTGTAAAATTTTTTAAAGGTTAATTTTGAATAGACTTGGAAATAAAAAATAAAAATTTAAACTGATAAACTTAATTACTTTTTGATTAAAACATTGTATATTTAAATTTTTTCTTCAATCTTTCCCGTTTTTCAGTAACACTTTTGACAGACACTTTCCTGACACTAATGTTTTATAAATGTCCTATTTTAGATTTTCGTGACGTTTTACAGATTTTTTTTCAAAAATGAAGGGAACTGAAAACAAGCATGTCTGGTAACAATCATGAAAAAGATATATATCAATTATTAATTTAAATATTTAGAGTAGAACTGTAGAGCAATAGTTTGGTTAGAGCATTTTATACAATCAGTACACGTACTATTTGAAGTACTATTTTTTATATCGCAGTCTGCTTCTAAAGTGTATGAGCTTTAGTATGATGTTTTCAATGACCAAAATGATTAAGCAAATTAGATATGGATATTGATCAGTGTCATCTGAGTTCATTCAACAATGATCGTCAATTCGTATCTTCATTCTCACGATAATTAAAAATTACAAAATTTTCAATCCGTTGAAGACAAGGAAATATGGACATATATCTTAGACATTACCAAAATAGAAGAAACTAGAAATAACAGTCCTTCGGTTGAAGCCCATAAATAGTTACTTGATGTTTTGTCATGCCTGTTATATTTTTCTGCAATTCTTGTTATAAGGAGTTTCTGCAATGCTTCCTTTAGTTTCTTAAAATTTGTGAGAAGTTCTACTTGCGATTAGGATTCATGCATCATGTCTCCTAACATCAAACATACTTAATATAAGTTATGATAAGATATGAACCTGAAGTTAACACTTATAGGATGTTCAGTCAAATTAAATTACTCATTAATTTAATTTGAGCAGGTAAATATATTGTGATAAAATTTAGTTTTTGCTCACTACTAATCTAATAATTTCATATACAAAAAAAATGTACATTTTTAATTGGATACTTGCGTAAAATTCAAATTTTAAATGTTGAATGTCACATAAAAAGTTTATAGTTAAAACACTTATCAAAGACTCATTAGCGGTACAGGGTTATAACTCCCAAGACCATAAATCCCTCAGAGACTTAGTGGAACTCTTTTAGTGGAACATAAGTCCCTAAGGGACTTAAGAGTCATAGCAATGAGCCATAACTCCCTGGGGACTTATGAGTTTTGACTCAGAGGAGTGGGTCATAACTCCCTTATACAGCCCTCAGTCAAGGGGTTATTAGTAATATTAAAACAAAAATTACTTTTATTTAAATAACTTCAGTGACGGGTACGCATATATACAGACTTTCTTGAACTATATAATATCAAAAATAATTAGAACACAGTTTGGAGTAGAATTCAACATCAAGGTATTCCTTTGTTTCCAAAAATTAAGAAAAAAAACAATAATTTTAAATATAAACTACATTTTGAAAGACTATTTTGAAAAGAAGGGCAATCCTTATTTTGTAACCAGAGTCTTCGCATACATGAATTCATAAATACTCTGGAAAAAGGGTCAACTTTGATTTTTAAAAGAACTTAAATATATGCTTCCTTATATAGAATCCCTCATAGATTTACTTGATGGGTTATTTCCAAAAGGAACTTACGACCCACTTGTCAAGGGACTTATGTCCCACGTAAATATTTTAAAGTGCGTCAAACGTCCTTTAGGAACTTATATCCCACTAAACGAGTTATTAATCTTATTTCCCTGAGGACTTGCGACCCTGGGAGTTATAACCCTGCACCCTCATTAACATCTATCACATTTAGTAACTTTTTTCTGAGATAAAACTAAACAAACTTTTTTTCATCACAAATAGAATCCAGTCACATCCAAACCATCTGCTTACTAACTTTTAATAATTTTTTTAATGTAAAATTCTAAATTTTTTTTATTATAATTAAATAAAACAAAAAATATACGTTGATACACCTTCTGATAAATACAAAATAAATGTTTTACACATATAGTGGACAAACTTTGGTCATTATTAAATTTCAACAAACTTTTCAACAAATCTCTAATTTTTAAAATTTTCATATTATAAAAATATATATTATAAGTACTGGTCTAACTTTAATAGGGATCTATTACCCATTCAGTTGGATAAAACTAATCCTGAAAGGTAGAATTATAAAAAACTGTATATATGTAATGATATATTGTGTTATTTATAAAATTTCAAGTAAAAGTTTTCTATCATTGTTAATAATATCCAAAAAATTTTAAATCTAATTTTAGAACGCCTTTTAATAAAATAAAAGGCAATAATGTAATGGGTTCGTAATTAGATTTAAAGTTGTTCTGAAGTAAAATATGTATAAATTTTAATTCATTAGGAACTCAGATATAATTCTTTCATGATCTAATAAATATTTCAATATAATAGCAGGTTGTAGAAATATTTATAAAAATTAAAAATACAATGATCATTTCTTGAATCTTTTTTAAAATGTATTCAAAATTGTTTCAAAAAATAAAAATACGGTTGGGTAGCATAGTGGTTGAGGTGTTAGTGGCCGCGGTCGAATGCCAGTGAAAGTGAAAAACCTTTTATCTGGCTTTCGACTTGAGGCAGGTGCCATTCGCCATTAGGTTCAAATTAATATTATTATAGATAAAAAATACATTAATATAACAATATAAACAAATGCAAAATATCAACAAATAATTTAATTGAATAATATAACTCACAGATATAGAATACAATATACTCGCAACTCAAATACAAAATATTACAATATCAACAAAAATCGAATTGTATCTATTGAAAATCTAAGACGTTTCTTCCATATCTAAGGCATAGTACTATGTTTAAATCATGTTTAAATTGTATGTGAAATTCATTAAATGTAATATCACAAATATAATATGACGCCCTGTTGCAACATGTACCCATGGTATAGACAAACTTATTAGCCTAACAGTTAAAAAGTGAGCGCTTAAAAAAAAAAAAAAATGATTAACACTGAAAATGACCAAGACATGAATATGTTAACCAACGATTTTAACATTTCTAAACCGGGATTTAAAAGTTCTCAAAGTCCTTGTTAAACTAAGTATTCAAACACTGAATGTGATCTAACTGTCAAATCCCTCCAAATAAGGTTTTTATTGATTTTCATTTATCATCAAAATAGTAAGAGTTGGAACATATTGAGGCTTTAGATTTGTATTTAGACTTTACCGGTAACTTAGCCGGTATTTAATCTTAAAGTAACTGTTGTCGTAGAATAACCAAAAAATTGTGGAATGATTTTTTATTTCTCAAAAATTAAAGCTCTAAATATAAATAAATCAAAGCAAATGCTACTTGGGGTTATAAAGGTAAAAAGTTTACAGATTTATCCTAAACAATCACGCCACTAAATACTGAATCTTTATCCGGTACTTTACTTTTTAATTGTAGTAATGATATTTTAATATCAACAAGTGTTTGGTATTTTCAAAATAATGATAAAATAATAATTTTTACAGGTTTTTTTTTTAATTTTTATCTAAAAAATTTTTACCTACCGGATGTCATGAAATTTCAGTTTTTTTTTTTTTACCGGAAGTAAAAGTAATCTTTATAGAAAAATATACTTTAAAATTTATAAAATTGATACTTTGAGATTCATCTGATTAAAAATTTTCAAGAAATCAATACGTAAACTTTCAAAAACAAATTGTAAACACTTTAAAATAGAGTGCACGTGCTTAAAGATAATTTGATCATAATTTGAAAGTTTTGAATTTTAAAATTATTTTAAAAAGCGGAAACAAAAACTTATAATGTAGATATTTGTTTATCTTTCTTTATTATTCAAGTTTTATTTTGTACAATTTAAAGATTTTTAATGGCAGCTATGTGACTATTTATATGTTGTAATAAAGGAAGGGAGAGCAGATGCTTACAGGTTTTAAAATAGAGATTATCTATAAATAATACTAAATTCAAAAAGGGTTTCAGGTTAGGTACTGAATATAACATCGGTTTGAATTCAAGCCTTTTATGTGGCAGATCGGAAGATTCGAATCCAAATAAAAGTGAGAAACCTTTTTTCTGGTTTTGGATTCGGGATACCAATAATTAATAATCCGTATAAAATAGAGGGCAAATTCCAAGAAATACTTGTAACATTGTTTCCTGACGAATAGACGAACAAAATTTTACATATAAAGTCAATTTCACCAGTACAATCATCAAACAGTGGAATGAATATAGAAAACTTTTGTAACAGTCTTCTTGTGTTTCTGCAAAGAATTTGATCACTTAGACTGATCTGTGCTGCTCTTAGCAAAAAGAAGAAATGGTAAATGAGTTGGGGAACGACAAAAGAAGATCCAAGGACAAAATTTTCACTAAGATAAAATTCCTAAAGCAAAATCCTTAAAGTAAAAATCTACAAAAACCCCAAATTCAAAACGTTTTTATACATTTCAGTACAAATGCAAGATTCTGATTCCAAACAGATCTTATAATTAGTTACAAAATTTGAGCTTCCGCTTTTTCCAGCACATGTATGTGTGTCTCTGCAAATGGTTCTGAATTAGGAAAGATTTGATAGTTAGTTAAATAATCAAGGTTTGACCTTTAGTTTTTGGGGATGCTTTGTGGGTTTTGGTTATTGAGGATTTTGTTTTAAGGGATTTTGGTTCCGGGGATTTTGCTTTTGAAAATTTCGTCATAGGCGTTTGGCATTTAGGCTTTTGGTCTGGAGGATTTTGTACCCAATATCATGAGTTGAACATACAAGATGATAAACCATCAATACCATCAATAATATAGTTTAAAGGACCAGAGGGTAGAATACTTAAGGTAGAATCTGCAATCTCTCTGGCAGTATATATGCCTTAGATAACATTTGGAAGTTGCCTCAAAAGCCAATGTAACTATTGAAGAAACATTGTCTTGTTCTAAGAAGTAAAAGTTTTAGTTTGAGTTCCTTCTTGTTAGTTTTTCAGGCTCCTGCTTTGTCAAATCATTTTGATTTGAAGCATTTTCGATTTCATCGGCATTACAAAAACTTTAAAGAGGAGGGAACAATAGGAGGTTGACGAATTTTTTTTTAAATAAAATGGGCTCTTAAACTCTTACCAAATATTAAAAGTAATGTGAAATTTGACCTAGATAAATAGAAACAAATTTACTGAAGACTTTATTTACAATTAATTATATTTTATTGGATCTTTGGTGCAAAAAAACAACATTTAATTTGTAATGTTAAATGGTTAGTGAAATTGGAATTTTTTCTTATCACTTATAAAATAACAATAATGAAAATTTGTTACAAATTTTATACAAGTGCGAATTGTTGAAAAAAAAGTGCTTAAATTTTAATAGGAAGAACGCATTGGAAATGCAAATATACAAAATTAAAGGTAGAAAACGTGATATGAATTGAAAATTAAAAATTTGAGAAAATTTAATGTTCTATAGGAAAAAAACAATTTTAATATACCTGTAATTTGCCTGAAATTTTGATTTTTACAATTCGTTTTAAGTTTTGTTAAAATTTTTTTAGTAAAAAAATTTGTTGAGGTAAAGGATGGGGTATTTTTAATTCTATTTACCATAATATAAATGGCTTTCAGTTAAAATAATTAATGGCACTATAATTAAACCCCACTGAATGGAAATGGAATACATAAACGTTTTATATTTTCATTCCATAGACAGAATAACAAAACTCTTGTTTTTTGTTGTTTGATTATAAATCGATGAATCTTTTATAGCTAAAACTGAATATTCAAGGATGTCCAGAGCTTAGTGTTCCATAGATCTGGAGGTGATGGAATAAGGAAACTAATGTAACACAAAAGTTGGGTTTACTTTGCCTACTGAACAAGTTATAAGACTTCAAAGTCTTAAAATGCCAACCAATATAAAATTACTTAATTTCAAAAAATTAGGTCTCCAAATATATAATTCAATTGACCCGAATTTTAAGTTTTGTAATCTTCATAGCTCGATTAGAAGGTGGTATAGATTTTCTTCTAGTTGAATATGTTTTGTAAGTCTGCCCTCGAACTCTGTTAGCTCTATGTTTACAAATTTTGTCACCAAAAGCTCTAGAATTGGTTTTTTAGACTTGCGTTTGTGGGCTCTTTAAATTAACAAATTGCTTACAACAGCACATTTGCTTTCTAATATTTCTAATAGGTACTGGACCCTCAATAAAGTCCTACAAACAATATATATGTTCATTAAACATGTAGTCCCATTGTAGTTTTGACTATCAGCAGGAGCCAGGAGGTATTACCGTGTTCCGAAGCAAACATATAATTCCATAAGAGGAGAATAGAATCTAGTTTCAAGGATTTAAAAATTTTATTACTCCAGATTTTGGAAAAGCCATATTGATTTTTACGCCTATGGGTTTTGATAAAGAGCTACAGATAATTATTGCAGTAACTATATCATTGTATATAATTATTGCGTTTTAGGTCGCACCACCAACACCAGTCACCCATTGGACATTTAAAAAATTAAGAAACTTTAACATAAAATAGACTTCGTACATTGGAATTCGTTTTTGGAACTTAATATTTGAATAACATTATATGAAATAGATTAAGTTTACAGAACTTAATATACTAAATACAAATCTGTGAGAACTATAAACATTTTTAAATAATGGGATAATGTTTCTTTTTACACAATATTGTGATAATTTCATCCAAAGACTTTTGACCTATGATTATATAAAATAATATTCGTTAATCTAAAAAAAAATGTATTTCGTATTCAGGAAATACAGGTCGTTATGTTTTATTATTTATTATTAAAATACTATAAATGATATAAAATGTAACGAAACAACAGTATATTAACACGTTTAATACTTTTTAATGCAAAGTCAGTAAACTTGCTAGAATGATATAAACAGAAACATTTTTCTATGAACAGTGCAATATGTAGGAAAATACAGGTACACCCCAATTGGTTTAAATTCATTTTGCAAAGTGCATTTCGCTTAATGCCATTTGACAAAAAAGAGACTTCACAAAAACACTTTTAACAAAAGGGAGACTTCGCAAGAGGACTTTTAACAATAGAGACACTTCGCAAAAACACTTTTAACAAATGTTTTTAGAATAAGAATTTGAGAACTGCATTCAAAATTAGGGTATTCGCCTTTTTTAGAATATTTATATATATGTTTATAAGAAATTCTGAATTAGGAGGGATTTTAGAATTGGATTCAAAAACACGCCTTTTACAGAATATTTATATATATGTACGAGAAATATGTGAGATTCTGTATATATCAGATTCTCAAATAGGATGGATTTTAGAGTTTGATTCAAAATTAGGATTGGCGTTTTTTTCAAAATATTAATATATAAAATATATATGTGCAAGATTCTGACTCAGGAGATATTTTAGAGTTTTAAGAAATTTTGTATTCAAAGTTCGGGTTATAAGTCTTTTACAGGATATATGTGAGATACCGAATTTAAATTGATTTTGGAGTTGGAAGTGTCCGTTTGTTAAAGTATTTTTGCAATGTAACAGATTGTGAAGTGTCTTTTTTGTGAAATGACTTCGGCAAAATATGTTTTTGCAAAATGGATTTAGGTCAACTGTCAGAGAACCACCTCAGAGAACCAAAAATATACTTAATAATATTTAATAAAACATTAGTATATTTCATTTTTATGGATAATCACCTAATAATGACTTTATTTTGTAAAATTTTCGTGTCATTTTCATGTTTTAAGGAAGAAGACTTTTAGCGCAAAATAAAGATTTGGAAAATATTTGGCAAGTCTTCGTAAGACCAGGATATTAAAAAAAAAATAAGTTAATGAAGTTATAAAATATTAACATGATAAAAGACTGAGTAAGTAACCAACTTAGTCTAGATGTCTTTAACAAATGAACTCAAAAACCGTAATGACTCTAATCCCCTTCTTTGGAGTCAATTGTAAAAAAGCAATAAATTTCAGGGAAGAATACTTCCAAAAATGTAAGGTTAACCGATTTTTGATCTACGGTATTTAGGAGCCTGGAATCACTGCAAAATAATAAGTTATCAGAGTATTTGTTTAGATCAAAAGTTTGGGGGAGCCCCATGTCTGAAATCGATCACATCAGGAAGCAATATTCAAGACTTTTTTTTGGCAGTATGGCCGTTACTAGTACACCCCCCCAGTTGATTCTTCAAAGGTTTAAATTCTTCCAAGGTATACTTAGAACTCCTTCGTTAGCTAGATTTCTGTAGATTATATTAGTAAGTCGAGGATCACGATGGAATTTCATACAAGATTCTAAAACTCCTTGCCTTTCCCGCATTAAGACGGTTTCATCAAATATACCATGTTGTTCTTTTAAGTATTTTTTAGCTAATTGGTTTGGATTGTCCTTTTGTAAATGGATTCAGGATTTTCTTGTCGAATCATCGACTTAGTGTGTTTGACGATAGTAATACATTTATTACATCAGACGCTGGTACTACTCTACTACTCAATCAACTACTCTAACTTCAAATATATTATATAAAAGATCTTTAAAAATGTCGGTAGGTTGTGTAAAAATCTTGTTCAATTAAATAATATCGAACTTTATTCGTGAAACGTATGTACAACCAATTATTGTATATTAAATTTTTAATTTATTGAATAAAGTTTTACGCATTCATGAGTTCATGACCTCAATAAATTAAAACAATTAATTTCAGTTCAATATTTAAAATAAAACAATCAATGTTATTGAACTTTTTGTCAGCAGAACATCTGGAATACAAAAATATTTATTCATTATTCCAGATGTTCATAATTCTGAACTTTTATAATAAGCACCTATTAAATAAAAACAATTAAGGTGCAAAAATTATTTATAGGTAAAAGGTGTATAACGACGCATTGTAATAGGTATTGTTAGGTATATATTTCTTTATATACACATTTATTGACGTTTTTATATACACATTTATTGATTTAATAGTGTAAAATGTTGTAACGTAATCTTCATTAGAACATTATGTAAAAGATATTTAATTGATATTGATTATTAACTGGCCTATTAATTTAATAACACTTAAACTTCCAATCTAATCCCAATCTTACAAAGTATTATTGAGTCCTTTCTTTCCTCAACCCAATAGTTTCAATCTTAACAACTTTCCTTAAAATTTCAGGCTAACTCTTGTGCAAATTGCAAAGCTTGGTCTAGTTCATAAATACGTTTTTATTCCCTAGTGATACCATCGAGACGTAAGACCGGGTTCCACAATATGGTTAGAGTGTTGAGCTTCATTCTAGAGGCCTAGGTTCAAATTCATGTTACTTTAACACACTAACTGTAACTTGCTCTAACTCTATATTATCATAAAACTACTATCACTGAAATTACTAGACTTCCTTTAAGGTGATCTGAAGTTATCACTACTTCGGGGACCTAGTTCTGTAGGAGTTTTGACACTATGCTGTTGCATATTTTTTGATTTCATCGCTAATATTAGGAATCTCTAAATCCCTATGTAAGTCGATATACCAGGGAGCCCAGTAAAAGTGCAAAATAAATCTTTATAAGTACAAACTGAGATGTTCACGTGTAAAGCATTAACTAAATTTTTAAATTCTAATTTGTATAATTATTCTATTATATTTGAAGTCTTAACTATTGAAAACAATTAATTTAATTAAAAATGCTTTAAAATTATTAAAATAAAGTGTTTATAATTTAAAAATCGATTTTAATTGTGATCATTACTAATGAATTTTATTAAATAAACAATAATTGTTTTATTTTGTATCATTAAAGTGAAAATATTCCGAACAAGCAAGAAACAATTAAAATATTCTGAAAAGTTTTAATTAATTTATTAATTCTATGGTATAATAAAAATCGATTATATAATTAATTTAAGAAACAATTTAATTGAATTATATTTTCTTTGATTAATTATGACGCATTTATTCATTCATTATTTTGTTTCATTTAACTCTTAAACGTTTTATTAATTTAATAAAAATATTAATTAATTTGTTTCAATATTCAAATTTTTTGATTACCTAAAGAAATAATCTTTGATAATAAATTAAAGAAATATAAATTTAATTAATAAAATGATTAATAGGTGAAAATATATCGAAATTAATAAATTAAATTAATATGTTCTTAATCATAATAAAGTCCAAACTTTAATTGTTATTTTTTTTTTTAAATAGTTGGTATTATTCAAAACGACGTTTCGAATACGTTTGAATTGACTTAAAACGATGCGTTCAAATTAACTATAAAAACGCTCGAAGGGTAAGTTTCTATTACCTGTTTGAAGTATTGGTAGCTTTGTAAAACTATATGTCAGTCACTGTACAATACAATAAAAGTTTTTAATTTCAATGCTACAATTTTTCATGTAACGGAAATAAAATGCGGAAGTTTTATGAAATACGTTTTGATCGCGTTTTCTATAATACCAAAAAAAGTTCACTGATAGACTTTTTAAAAATTTGTTTTCAATCATACAGTTTTATATAAAAGCGAAAAAATATCCGAAACGTCATTTACAATAGTAGGTGGTATTATATAAAGTATAATAACAAAAGTTCAAAAGACTCTATCTAACTTTAACTGGAGCTTTAAGAATGGAATTAATGGAAGCATCTGTAAATGTTACATTTGAACTTTTTATTCCTGTGCAAATGATGAAAAGGCATCAAGATCCTTTAAATATCTCTTGAAATAAACAAAAGCACTAATATCTTAACTATTGGTGCAATTGATCCAAAAGGGATTAGTAAGAATAATATTAAAAGTAGAATACCAAAATTATTTAAGAGAGTTGGTAAGAGCTTGTAAAAATAATTTTGAATTTTCATGGTTTCTTAAATCATATGCTTCTCTGTTAATATTCTTAAGAAGAACAAAAAGCCTTCAGAAAAATAAAATTAAATAATCACACAAAAATACGAATAGGGTTAAATATTTTTAAGGTTTTATTTTTGCCTAAGGCTTTAATTATCATTTATTTTTTTTTCACTCTTTTAAAATTGTATAATATGACTGAAAACTTAATTTCTGTATCATATTTAATTTTCTAGTCTAGACAGTGTTCTTGAAATTAAGAAACCTTAAAATGAATATCATCTCGCGTTCATATTTTTCTTTCAAATTTCTTTCTTTTAATATAAAAAAAATTTTCAAAAGGGTTATAGATAGAATAATATATTCGTTAAGGTCAGACTTAATACAGTGTTCAAAATAGGTATTATAATACTTTTATAAATATATATATAATACTTATGTAAAGAAAATATATTTGGTGTGAGCTCTTAAGTTTATCCAGTCATTAAGCATAGGAATATCAAGACTATATTGTACTTATTATTATTAGGAACAATATCTTTTTGTTTCTTTGTGAAAGGAGATGGAAACAGAAAACACCCATATTCCAATAATGACCCACAACGTGGTAATTCTAGAGTTTAACCTTAACTTTCTATTTTATTAAAGCCAAACTTAAGATTGAACTTAAAAATGCACATGCATTGCACAGTTAGGTTCTGAGGTCAAACTCAGCCCTCAGAACCTAACTGTAAGCTTTTCAAATGAAGATTAATAATAACGGATTGTCCAGGATAGAGGAGAGGGATTTTGAAAATATATTACATTAAAGTAAGTCTAAATCATGAAATTTTTAAAACCAAGAAATTTTAGATAGAAATCATAAATCAATAAGTTGATAGAAATCAGTGAGTCGGTAAAGGACTATCACTTGTGTTTTTCAAGTATCTTGCAATATTTTATTCAAATTTATTTATAGTTTTTATATTTTAAGCTTCTATCTAGTTTCTCAAACGAAGGTGGGTACTCTTGGATGGGTGATGAACATGGACATTAATTTTGCGCAGCCTAAAAAAACATATGGCTTCGATGTAGTTTTAATGAAATTTCCATACACATTCATATTATATATTTACATTCAAAAGTCACCTTAGTTTGATCAATAGATCTGGCACACCGTTTGGACGTTAATCCTCTTTTATAGATACCTAGTATAGAGACGAACAACTGTGTTCTAAAGAAACAAAACAATAGAGGCATTATTGCAGGGAGTGGCATTAACAGGAACTTCGGGCATTAAACACGAACTTCGTTTGTTATGCCAACGTGGAGATTAAGGAACCATATTTCATTCCGTGTTCTTCAAAGTTGATATTTCGTGTGTGTATGGCTTGATTGAATATAAGAAGAGTATTAATAACTTTCTCTTTAATACCATCCTAAATTTTACTATTCATACTACATGATCTCTTATCCCCAATTCCATAAATTGCTTATTCTAATTCCCTACCTCAAAACCATACTGTACATTTGTATTACAGGCTCCATCCTAAAGTTTGGGTATAGTGTGTTAAAATCTAACTCGGCCGGATTGCGTAATAGTCATAATCGTGCATCGTATTTCAATGGCCGGGTTTCGATACTTTCACACATCCCTCGTAAACTAAATAAAACCCTCGATGTATTGAAGTTTTTAATTTGCAGTGAATCAATTAATGACTTACAATAAATTAAACAATCTATATTAAATGAAGTATAACATTTAAATTTATTTTTTTTTAATATCAAAATTCTATAATTATTTTAAATGTTGAAGAATTAATTGTGTTCAATTTATCAGAAACTAAAGCTACACTTAATTTTTTAGTACAATATTTTTACACAAATTTTATGGTGGCTATAAATCAATTGTAAAAAAAAATTGTGCAAAATGTTAATTAAAAATTTATTACAAATATGTTAACCTCAAAACAACTTCATCATTCGTATATACAATTACATACTGCTGGGTTCCATTATATAATACTGGGATTTTAAGTATTCTAGAAATATGATAGTGTATCTACAATATACAAAATTCATAAAAAGTTAAATACCAGATAATCATTCAAATTTTATAAATTTGACAACTTTGTAAAAGTGTTATTAAAGAATTTTTTGTTCCCTTGTGGAAAGGCTCGGGAAATGAAAATTTGTTAATTTTATTACAAAAGTTTTTTTTTGTAAATTTATCATTGGGGGTTTTTTTAGGTTAATTTTTTATTTTATTTTTTTATAAATCAACTTTGAAATAAGTTCTTTTATGGGTATCACTTAAATTTATAAAAGTTAAACCACTTATAATTTAAAATAATTTATACCCTTTTTATTGCTTTTACAGAAGTTCAGTTTGGAGCAGTATTTTTAAGCCTCGGTGGGCTATATACTACTGGTAAGAAGATGGCTTGTTAACCAAGGAGCACAAGTTTAAATCTCGTATAAGTCACTTATTTTAGTCACTTATCGAACGCCTGAATGCTGCACATTTTATGCAGAAGGGAATGTCATACGAGAGAGTGCTGTTTCTATTGTCATATGAGAGATTACTGTTTCAATTGCCATACAGCGCTAAGCGCAACGAATCTTAAGTTATAGGTGTTAAAATGGAACACGCTTTCCCCCACGTAGAGCAACAAGAGGAAAAAGTATTAAACGTAGGATTCACACATGTCGCAAAACCTATGTCTTAGGATGACATTTGGTATTCCCCATATAAAATTAGAACAAAACAAATAAAAAATAAAAAAAATTAAAATCCAAATACCTTGTGACAGTTTTTGGACACTTTGTTACTTACTTCACTTACAGAACGACTCAGTCCCTCACTCCCTTACTGAATTCATTATATTTGAAAATCATCCTAGAGTCAACTCTTAATAATGCAAGCTTTCAACTGCCTTATAAAATCGACGATTTCTAATTAACAAAACCAAAATTATTTAACCGCTTATTAGCCTTTTTCAAATAATTGTGACCTAACACCGAAAACAACCCTCATTGTATTATAAACGAAAAGTGAAAATAGAATAACGCTTCTTAACAAATTATTTAAACTTGAATTTTTTTAATAACTATAAAAAATGATGTCGTTAACAAAATGTTTAAAAATATTATTTATTTTTTTAAGTACTTTGAAATACTTGTAGTTTTGTACTCTTTCCTTCTTTTATATTTGGTTTCCTTTTTTTGATTTTATCTTTCATACTGACACTTCAGAGTTATATTGCTATTTCACTCACACTTGAAAAAAGAAAAAATAGACTTGATTTTAGGAAAATTATAATCGCACATTTGAGTCTGCTTCAAATTAAATGTTTGCATCTAACTAAAGCACAGGAGTTTATAATACCTCGAGTTTAACTGAAAGCTCTAGGGTTCGAACTCCCGTCATAGGTCAACTGCAATAGAAAGAATTTCGATGTACAGGAGTTAAAGCCCATTATTATAATCAACGGCTTACCGATAGTAATAATTTAATGAACTGAAGCTTCGTTTAATATGAGTAGTTGTACTAGGTATTAACTTCTCAGGGAAAGCAATGATTTTTTAAACAGAGGCTATACAAATTTGACTTTATAGATGTCCTATACATTTCTTATGTAGTGAACACGGAAATCAACAAAATTACAATTTGAGTAATCCTGCAGCAAACATAGTTGCTGAGAGGTTAAACAGTGTTCAGTACTCAATCGAAACTTAACAAATTATATTCTGTTCTAATTAAAAAGAAGTTAGATGTGAGCGTGTGACTTACACTGTCGCTGATTAAATACTAACTGAAAGTAAGTCTTATTAAACAAAAACTCATTTTGATTGAAACACTTACATCATAAAGTTGCCAGAAGACATTAATGAAACTTATTGAAAATTTTTGTTCGATAATTGCATACTTCAAGGCGTTTTAACAAAATGGTTTTTTTTTTTTTTTTTTAAATAAACTTTTATTTTGTTATATTTTTTTTACATATGAATATCTTAACCTACAAAACAAAGTTAACAAACAAGGTATATCTCTTTTATTTTTAACATTTAAAAATATTTGGATTTTTTTATTGTTAAATTTAATATATATAGTTAGTAAAATTATTTCTGTTTCTGTAAGAACAAAGCTATTGTAATATAATCTTATAAATACATTGTAAAATTTAAAAAAAAGCAATGTTTAATATTTTTTTTTTTTTTTAAAACTTAACTAACTTAACCTAACTTAACCTAAACTTAAATTTATCTAAACTAACTTATTGACTAAAAATAGCACAAATGCTTTTAGAAATTATATTAAGATGTATTTAACCACCAATAATCTTTATTTATAACTTTATCTTTTTCTGGTATGGACATTTCGTATCTTAAATTATCTCCGTTAATATTGCCTGGGATATACTCGATTTTTTTGCATGTAGCCCGTCTACTATAATGAAATAGTATGATCTTGGTTTTGAGTGTATCTATATTTGTCTAAGAAGATGAAGTGCTCAGGAGCTATAAAACCCGTGAGCAAAGTCTTCTTAATGTACTCCTCATTGTGGTAAAATATATGTGATATTAAACCATTTTCTGGAGTTTTTAATGCTCTATCAAAATGACTTCTGATTAATTTTATCATAAAATTATCTATTCTCATGATTTTGGCTTCCTTGTACAAATATTTATTAGAATAAAAATGCTTGTATTCGGAGTCAGGCTTTCTATGTTTATTAATACAAACTCTTATGCACTTTCTTTCGAATTTACGTATTTTTTCCATTAAGCTTGCACTAATGTTGTACCATATTGGTACCCCATAGACAAGATTTGGCCTAATTAATGTCTGGTAGCATATTATTTTAACTCTATTGCTAATATTTTTGTTGTAAAAGAGTTTTTTAGCTGCCATAAAGGATTTATTGCCTTTATCTATTGAGTATTTTACATGATCTATGAAGTTTAAGTTTCGATGTAACTGAACTCCAAGATATTTAACGAATTTTTTGTTTGCGAGAGTTGACATAGGCGATTTAATTTTAAATTGTTTCCAATTTTTTCTAATGTCTGAACTAGTTTTGTCAACCGTATTACGGAATAATATGGTTTCACATTTGTTAAAGTTCATTTTTAATATCCATATCTTACAATAGTCCTGCACAATATTAAACATTTTTTGTACATTATATTGTATGCTATTTACAGTGTCATTCGCAGAGTATATTATAATATCATCTGCGAATGCTAGGGCGTAGTTATTTCCTTTTACTCGTTCTAGCAAGAATAAAAGATCTGCTGTATATATAGTAAAAAGGATAGGTGCATTAACAATACCTTGCCGAAGACCGTTTTCAATTAGGAATGATTTGTCAGACTCGTTATTTTTGCTATATACTAAAAATTTGTTGTTATATAACATATTTTTAATCAGTATAATTAAGCGTGGCGGGAACTTATATTTTATTAGTTTATAGATTAATCCATCCAACAAAACTGAATTAAAAGCCTTTTCAAAGTCAATCAGACAGGCACCAATGCCGTATTTCTTGTTTATGAACCAGCAGATATCTGAGGTTAATTTGGTTATAGTATTAACAGTACCATGTTTGTGCCTAAACCCAAACTGATTTTTTTAACAAAATGGTGTATTCTAAACAATTCTGTGACAATTAATATGAAGTTAAAATTTTAAATGTGTTATATAATAAAAAAAGTTAACATTAAATCCACAGAAATAATCTCATATGTAACTCAAAAATTATATATGTATGTACATAATATACGACATAATAATATATTAAATTAAGACTTATTTTTTTTTAATTGCCTAATCTGACATATAAAAATAAAATTTGTTAAATTTTATAATTCTGTGGTCTTCCTTTTTTCTGTTGTTATTTAGATAATACCAGAAATACAAAAATTTGACTTCCTTTTTATTATTGTATGTAATGAATATAATATAAGTATATATTTTTACATATAAATTAACACTCCGTTAAATATATGTAGGTACATGTAAATTAACACCTTGTTTTTGTATATTTCGGGAACTTACTTAATACTTATTTAAAAATATGATAAAATTTAAACTTATATTTTATTTAAATTAATAAAAATAATCTAATACTTAAATTGTTATGCTCAAATAAGATTAAAAATTTCGCAATATTCATAATTATTTTAATCAACGCCATCTATGGAACATGAAGTCTAAATATTAAAAATTAAATCTCTATTCAAGGTCATCTGTAAAATTGTAGTTGAACTTTCATATTGGAAACATAGTCTTCTAACAAATGCTTAACAGATTTTTTTTATTATTTATTAAAAGTTTTATTGAATTTATGGTTAAGCGATCATGTAATCTAGGGAGCTATTTTAAACACACATCCAGTTGGGTTAGAGTTTTGTAATATTTTCAGAGCATGCATATTTTCTATATTTAGATAATTTTTTTTGAAGAAACCGTTATTTTAGTAACAGCATTGAAAAGTCGCTATGGAAACTGTACAGGATGCGGAATTTTAATAAACTAAATCAACATTATTTTTAAACCTTTAGGGTGGGATCATGCTATGGAATTCTCTTTGAAGATGGGAAGTTCTATTTGGAAATTAAGGGCTGCCGCTGTTTGGTTCGGACTTTACAGAGTGTGGGATTTTAATAAACTAAATAAACGTCATTTTTAACTAACCTTTACAGGCCGTTCATACAAATGTACAGTTTTATTTCGAAGATAAAAAATATAAATTGAGTTATGGGATAGGATATGGAATTTGCGAATTTAGGATTGTAGCAGCTGGAGGAAATTGGTTGGGATGTTTGGAAGAGAGATATTTTAATGTTAAAGTTTGATTTTATAACCGTGAATGCATTGCGCTTATGTGTAAATATTTAAAATAGAATATCATTTCAAAACTCAAAATAAAATTTAGTGTACTTTTCCCACCATTTTTATTTATAAAACAGTGTTTTTGTTTTTTTTTCCAGTTACTCTTCGTGGGAGCGGAGAGCATTCACTTGCCACTTTTATTGGACTCAGTCGTTCGCTAACAACTTGACAACTTCCAAGTTTACCGGTTTCTTGTTAGTTCAGCCGCAGCTATTCGACGCCAGGGTCGGACGCACTTTCTACCACCTTGGGGCTTCCATTCTAGGGCCATTCTTGTAATGTTAGATCATGGTTTTCTCAGACTGTGGCCTATCCACCTCCATTTTCTGCCCTTGATTTGACTCATTACCGGTATTTTGCCATACATCCAATATAATATGCATTTTATGTTTATTTAATTTTTATTTTGTAATGTTATATATAACAAGGCTGTGGAGGGGATATAGTATCATATATATATATAACAATTAAAGTATAGTTCTAGTCAGTCTATATTTTTTACATTCCGTATTTTAATTCAATTTCTTTTTTTTATAAAATAAACCTTACTGTTACTACTCGACAGCTGACTTTTAAGATGAACCTATAATATTGTTTGCATAGAGTCTTCCAAAGACTCTTTTTCATAATCTTTTATTGTATAGAATTCATTTAAATTTATTATCTTGAAATTTTCATTTTAAATATTTATTTCTAAATAGTGTACAACTGTAAAAAACTTAACCTAAATTACATGTACAAAACATTAAATTCAGGTTATGTTGCATATACGCATACGTTATGCATGCATTAAATTTTAAATAAAAATGTTATGTACAAAATAAAAATTAAATAAACATAAAATGCATAATAAATTGACATAAATATAATGTACTACGCATATATATAGAAAGTTAATAACAGCAATTAAAAAAAAAAATATAATACATGATGAATAATTATTATTAAAAACTCAATTTAATATTATTATCCATCTGTGTCAGAAAAAAGAAAGTTTAATTACTATTTCATAAAAAATAAAGAATTATTTTATGCAATTAATATATGCCAAGGTAAAATTTAATACTTTTGATATTATATACAAGAATAAAATATTATATAACATTTAAAATTTATATACGTATGTTATATATTCATTCTTCGATTTTGTTTTATAATAACAGTTTAATATTAAGTAAATACATTTTTACCGCTTGTTAGAGGGATTATTAACAGTTTTGTGTCCTTGAAAACTTGAAAATATTAATTTAAAGATTTTTGTGTAAAAACTAATTGGTAACTAATAAACACAGAGAGTTGATTTCAACAGGAAAAAAACGAAATGCTGTCTAATATTGCGAAAAATAGCAACAACTATTCCAAACCTTTCATTTGAAGGAGAAGCTTTGCATCATACGGAAGACTTGAATTTTTGGAGATTGAGCTAAACCAAAAATTGACTTGGTCAAATCATATTTTTGGAGTAGCCGAGGTTGCAGCTAAGTGTTTGGGTTTCTTGTATCGCTGCAAAACTTACTTCTCCTCCTTCGATCTCCTTAGCATCTGTAAAACTTATATCACGCCGAAAATGGAGTATAATGCACACATTTGGGCTGGTGCTCTCATTACGGCGTTGAGATATCATAATAAAGTGCAAAATAGAGCTATTCGTCTTATAAATGATCCCAGTGTTACTTCAACGCTCACTCCACTTAGCGAGGTCGTATTGTAGGGTAACTGACCTTGTTTTATAGATATCTAGTAGGGACTAACACCTGCTGTAAAGAAATCAAACAACTTATGCCTCCACTCAAAACTTTCTAACGAGAAACAAGCAACAGGGCTACAGATGCTCATCCCTACACAGTCGAGCTAACCAGATGTCGTAACACGGCTTATGAAAATTCGTTTGTCATACCCTCATCACATCTATGGAACCATATTTTATCAAATGTGTTCCCCAAAGTTCATAATGTTTTAGCTAAATTTAAGAAGAACATTAACATCTTTTTTCTAAATATCCCATCCAATTTTCCCCATCCCCTATAATCAGAAATCCCAAATAACTTCCACCATAATCCCAATTCCTTCCATATCCCCATCTCTGTAGCCAAACTGTACATTTGTATCATAGGTTTCCTCCTAAAGTTTGGCTCAAAAAAGGTGTGGTTTTGGTGTGTTAAATCGCACGTTACCCAAAGAAACACCGAACAGTTTTAATGGGTGGGTTTCGAGCTTTCTATTCCCTCGTAAAAAAAAAACCTGTACTGCCTTAAATTAATTTTTAAATTTTTAGTGAAGAACTTTCAATTAATTTAGTGTAGGGGGTTAAATGGGTAAGCAGAAGGTTCCTTAACTGAGTGCATGCAACATAAAACTTGGCATAAATCAAAAAGGAAATTTGTTGACTTTTAATAATTTTTGCAAATGGACTGCAACAATCCTTGACCTTAGTATAGTTTTTTTAAGTCTTAACAACTTTACAACAATTACAGAGTCTTTAATAGTTCTGAGCATTAATTACATAATATTAATTTTTTTAAATTACTAGTGTTTAAACTTTTTTGAAGGATTTTCATTTATAAAAATTCCTTAATCTATTCGAAAATCCCTATTAAGACTATAATGAAGTAAAATGTCACAGGAATTTGTTCTTGTAATCATTTCAATTATTTCAGTTCCAAATGACATATTTATTCTTGATAAATTCATCCTTCTTGAAATTATAGTTCCACCTTAATAATACTACCCATTGAATTTATTTTAAGAACTTCCTGTTTTTATTAATTGCATTTTTAATCTCTTGATCCATTATCATGTTTTCCATTTTCTCTCGCAATTGCTCACTACGTTCACTTTGTGGGTTTTTTTACTTCTCAAAATATTTTGTGATTAGTATTCCATTGTTCTGCACTCTTAATTTGTCAAGTTAATTTTATTCCGTAGAGATTCAGCTTGAATATCTGGCCGCTGATCATAAATATCTGACCGCTGGGATAATGGTTAGGGCTCTTCAATTGTTATATACTCTTAATTTGTTAAATTTAATTTATTCCGTAGATATTTAGCTTGAATATCTGGCCGCTGATCATTAATGTCCGGCCGCCGGGATAGTGGTTAGGGTACAACTTAGCAGCATATCGTGTAGCACCTTATGTCATAAATAGATACAGACCTGCCACATCTGGAAAACTAAGGCTGATTCACTCGTCTAGCATATATTGTATCTGGTGGGAGATTGCACTTTATTAAATGCACTAAACTAACACGAACGCACATTTTAAAAAAATTGATATTCATATTCTTTCTGTCTACATTTAAATCAATCCTTGCAGTTCCTTTTGTCTATTTACTGAATGTTGGAGAATTAATGAAATTATTTTAAATATTTAATACAAAACTTTGCTGAATTAAATGTTTTGAAAATTAGAAATAGCTCTAGGTGTTAATTTCAAATTATAAACGAATATTTGCCTTATCAATTTTGATATAAGCACACGTTTTATACAACTTCTGTACTTTATCATTTAATCGAATATAGTAACATTTATAATCTAAACATTTATTTTAAAGCTTATTTTATTATTTATTTTTGAACAATTAATTTAAAATTTAAAGAAACTTCAATATAATTAAATAATTGATAAAAAATAAAACTGTTTTAAACTTAATGTTGCTATCTTTTGTCGCAACTAATTGCAATTAAATTCAAAAGAAACTTTATTTTCAATTGTTGAATTCTTCAAAGTTTTTGCTGTTAAAATAAAACGAATAAAGTTTTGAAGAATAAAAACATTAAATAAATAATTTCCACAAAGAAGAACTTCTTTCTAGCAATTTAAAATGTATTTTAATTATAATTACTTTCATTGGAAAAACAAAAACTTTTAAAATTTTTATTTACCAAATAAAATAAAATTTTGCTTTGGATTTGCTGCAAAGTTTCGTGTTTCAAAATCTTGTGTCCTTTAAAATCTAAAATCTTGTATTTAAAAAATCTCGTGTCTCCAAACTTCGCTTTTTGAAATGCAATAACTTTCCAATATCAACAACAAAGAATTTAAAATAGCACATGCTCCCTTAATCATCGTCTACAACTGTCATCAAACTCTACAACCCTGGAATTAGTTTCTTCATACATCTGTCAACGACAAAGAAATCAAAATAATTGGAGCTGCCTTCTGATTCTGTACTCAATTCTAAGATGTACTTTAAAACCTTTGGTTTTTTCAATACAGATATTCGACATTTTGACGCCCTATAATTCTTGGATTGTTTTTAATACCCACCATATGACGAAATTTTAGGGGACGAAATACTTAGATCCGCGAGTTTCCGCTTAGTTATGATTTGATTTAACTGAATAATTCTTATAAATGGGATTCATAAAAGTACGAGATTTTCAGTCGTGAGATTCCGATAGACTCTCCGTTTTTTAAACGTATGAGGCAGATTTAGTAAATGTCATCATTTAATGAGTTTTTAACAAACTATTAAATAAGAAAATGGATGATCAAGTTTAATGTTTCAACGATGTTTAAGATGTAAACAGTGACACAATAAAGTATTTTTCCTGAATCGGATGAGACTTTAAAACTTTATATTAAAGTCCTTTATACATAAATATCAGTAAATTAATTGACCAATCCACTTTCTTATATGGTTGAAGTATTAGCTAAAACCATTCTTTCCAACTTGTAACTAATTCCAGATATCAATTATAAAAACGCCCCTGTCGATTAGTTCAAAAGTAATCCTAAAGCTTCAAATTCAATATCTAAAACTTATTAATATCGTATAATATAGTAAAGTAAGTTAATTTGATTCAATGTTCTACAGAATATTCCGGGACAGAAAATCATTGTTGAGTTTGAAATCATATTCTCTTACTGCCTTTTAGGAGTAGAAAAATAATATGAAATGATAGAGAGTAAGAATGGAAATTTTGATTTTTACCCAGTTTCTTTACTTCGGAGCATAGGACTTCAACTTCAATTTTGTTACTATTTCATTCCAGGATTTTTCGCGTCTACTTAATTCATCCAGCACCGTTCTTCCACATACTGTTCTGGGTCTACTTTCTAACCTAAATCGGCTTTAAGGAATCCAGGTTACCGTCATCCATATGTTTTTTTAGTATATGTCTAGCCAACTAAGGGCTGGGTGGCACAGTTGTTAGAGTGCCGACCTTTCATGCGAAAGGCCCCGGGTTCGAATCCCAGTGAAAGTGAAAAAACTTTTATCTGGTTTTCAACTCGACTCAGCTACCATTCGCCTTTGGGTTCAAATTAATGGCTTAATTAATAATTAATAATTATATATCTTTAATAAAAAATACATAAATATAACAATATAAACAAATACAAAATGTAAACAAATAATTCAATTAAATAATATAACTCACTGATATAGAATACCATAATCTCAAGTACAAAATTATTACAATATAAACAAACATAGAACTGTATTTATTGAAAATCTAAGACATTTATACATGTTATAAGGCGTAGTACTATCTCATGTTTAAATTGTATGTGGAATTCATTTGATCAGTTCTAATATATGAATATATCTCCCCTGTTTCGACATGCACATATATAGTCAGGCTGTTTAGCTTATCACAGTGAACAGTTAGCACGTAGAGGTGCGGGCAAAAAAAAAAAAAAAAAAAAAAAACCTCCGTTTTCATCTGGTGATTTGATTCACTATTGATTCTTCGTTAGTAACTGCATTTCCCTAGTCTGCATTTCTTATAATTTTCGGTCAGAACATTCGACTTATAATGAAGGAAAAATATTAATTTATTCTAAATTTTTATAAATGTAGTTTGTAGCAAAGGAGCTTTGGATGTTGTCTATAAATTTTCCATAAACCTAATTCTACTTAAATTTAATCCTCTAAATCTCTGGCGGATTTGCCTCAAAGATTTTATTCCCTAGACATTAATAACACTATACGGAGTTGTTAAGCTTCCCTAGACTCTCTTTTGATGCTTTGCTTTCTAACCTATAAGTAAAGAAGAAAATAAGATTAATATGTGATTCATGACCATTTTATATTGGTTCTTCGAATAAATCTGTAAATAAAACAATTAAATTTTAATATGATGAATTAAATATTACAATCTTTATAAATTATTTTAAGGCTCTTTATTTTGAAACAATTCCATATAAATTTCATTTTCTTTGTAGTGAAATATTTGGAATGGAATTTTATTATTAAAAATTTTGACTTGAAAATATTAAATCTGTTTTGTTCATTTTGAATTTTAATTTTTTTTGTTAAGATATTCCAATAATAAATTAAAGAAAATTTAACAAAAAAGATTTTTAAATCTTTGATTCTATTAGCGAAATTTTCAGAATTAAAAAAAATGATTTATGAACCTTCAAAATGTTAATAAAAAAAAAAAATGTGGGATTTACAAGAAATGAACAAGGCCTTGAAATTATGAAATGAAATTTTGAAATAAAAATTAGATTGAAATTAGATAAGTATAGTCTGTAGGTTTTTTCTTAAATTTATTTTATTTATTGAAGCGTTTGATAAGACTGAATAATAATATTAAACAGGAACCTCCAGATATTATTAAAGTGGGACAAAATGTTTTTTATATTAAAAATTCATTCATTATAGTGCAGCTATTTTGTTTATATTAATACAACATTAAACTAGAGGTTTGGAAACGTGGAAATGTGCCTTCAAGTGTGGGAAAAGTCTACAAAAATCTGCAATATTCGAATCATTTTTCTGGCAAAATTTCCTAATTGATTCGATCTATAACACAATTGATAAAACTGATCTAGAACTACTGATGCAACATTGGACTCGAGGTTTGCAATGTATCATCAAACGTGGAAGAAGTCAACAAAAATCTGAACTTAGCAAAAATATTCGAATCATATGTTATTCCTGCCGAGATGAAATCGATTCAGATCTACAATTCGTGGGTTAAGAAGCCATGCACTCAACTACAATTCAATTACACGGTCATCGAAGCGAACAGGAGGTTTTTAGGCCTGAAGCTATTATATACTGATTTTTCAATAAAAATTCGCTTAATCCCTTTTTTTCTTTAACCAAAGCCATAAGCTAAGGCCGTTCTTCTTCATCATCTTATTCTATTGGGTTCAAATCCTGAGAGTTTATTTGATTCAGTTCAAATCCAATATAATCTAATAATATATATTATATTCCAAAGAGAAAGTCTGCAAGTTGTAATGAAGTAGTAAACCTAATTGCTCTCCTTACGTAATATTATGATATTGTTACCTAACAAAATAGTGAATAAGAAATTCTAGATGAATTCATTATTGTATTAACATAATTTCATGAAATCGAATAATAAGCAAATAATAAGACACATGGTAATTTTTTACATTCGTAATAATGCCCAAATCCCGCTGCGTGCAATTTTTCCACTTGCTTTTAACATTTTAAATCATCCCTTGATTCTAATATATCGTATGAACGATATTATTATTTGTATACTTAGATTATCTTCATCATTTTCACATATACTATAATTAATAATATATGCTCCTGTGTTAGCTTAAACTTAAGTAAAATAAAAAACAATATAACCTACCTTTAAATAAAAGATCTATGATTACTCGTGCTTGCATATAATTTACTTGTTAACATAACATTAAAATATTAAAATAAATCTTAAATAAATCAATTGTAAGTATATATACATTATAAAATCAAACTTGGAAACAAAAGCAAATGTCATTGATATTTTATATAACTTCATCACGAAGAAAACAAAACAAAAGCCCGGTGACATTTCAAATTATAAATAAATTCACTTTTGAAGTGACATTGGTATAAATCCAATATGGATTATATAAGCTTTTCTTCTTCCATTAGGAGGTTTATATTGTGAAGGCCAATTCTTTTATATGGGAGCTCCCTTGATTTCGTGGTATATTTTAGTTCTTCTCCAAAGCCGTTCCAGTATTCATACCAAATTGCTTTAAAATCTATTGAAATTTTGATCAAGTAGTAGAACTTGGTATTCCCGAAACTCCTCGAATATCTAGACTCCAATGATACTAGAATCAATTTATCAAAACTACTCTGCATGGGTACCCACTAATAGTCTATGTACAAAAATTTGAACTCATTCCGACGGTTAGAACTCGATATTTCTCCAAAAGTCTGGTGTTTTTATGTAGATGCCTTTCGACCCCCAATTGTCCGGTTGCTCATTTACGAACTTATCCTTACCATTGACGTAGCTAACATTCATTTCAAATTTTGGAGGAACAATTCTGTTAGAATGGAACAAATTCTATTTTTCTTTTTTTCCCTAAAAAACTTATTTTGTACCACTCCTTTTCTTGGAAGCGGTACAAAATCTCGTTTTTAGAAAATCTCTATCACTCAAAAATATTCAAATTTCCATCCATTTTGTCAATTGAGATTTTTTAAGAACGAGATTTCGTATCAGACATCCTTTTCTTCTACAGTTTTTATCTCAAGAAAAGCGAAATTTAAGAGCGTTTTAAATCAAGTTTGGAGACAAGCGTCCAAATAGATCCGTAAATATATTCTGAAAAATTTTACGTTCACAAGCTACAATTTTTTTTATATTAAAATTTAAATTGTTTTAAATTGATTTTAATCAAATATTTAGCATTGAAAACAATGAGCTTTATATAATTTAATATAATAAATTATTTAAAACCAAAAAGAAAAACAAGTATTAAAGCGTATTCAAAATCAATAAACAAATTCTTCGGAAAACAAAATCAACAAACAAACCAAATACAACAAAAAACCATCGAAACCATAATCCCATATTCTTAGTATTACTTTTGATCTGAAATTCTCTTAACCATTGAATGCAAAATCAATTGGAATTTTCTTAGAATTCTGTGTTTTTTTATCTTAAGATCTTTTTCATACATATTTATAAAAGAAAATTTGCTCCAGAGGATGAACATCAAGAAAAAAATTAATTTTCATCAAATTTTTTTTTATAATATTATTATTATTAAATATTAATGTATTTGATATTATGTTTTCAAGAAAACTGTATGTTGATAAAAAAAAACTTTTTTATTTTAATCTATTTTAAAAAAAAAATTTACAGTACATTGACATTTATCTTTTGAAGTTTTTACAAGTTGTGGTTTTTATTTAGTTGAGGTTAAAAAAAAAATTATTATTGTAAAAAACAACTACAACTTGTTGCTGTTGATACCATTTGTTCTCCAAATTCTTTTAAAGAGACATAATAAAGAAAAACACTTAAAGATTGGTGTAGAGATACTTAAACTTTAAAGTTTTTAAAGTAAAGAAAAACAAAACAGCAAAATAAGTTTCTCAAAAATTGTTAAGAATTAGAAATTCAATCTATTTTTTCACAATGTAACGGTAATTCCTCAAATTTGTTTAGTGAAAACTTTATGCAATTTTTAGCTCATTTTATTTCACGGAAGGTAGGAGGCACTCTAGATATTTCTGCTAATTGCTGCACTATAACGGTATTTCCTCAAATTTGTCACCAAATCCATTTTAAAGCAAGAAAACCAAAGTTCAAAATCATTACTTACATCAAAGTAAATATACATCCAAGTAATTGTCTATCATTGACTGCACTATAACGGTAGTTCCTTAAATTTGACATCAAGTCAAATTCCAACTAGTTTATTAGTTACATCGAAGTTAATATACATCCAAGATATTGTTTATCGTTTACTGCACTATAACGGTAGTTCCTTAAATTTGACATCAAGTCAAATTCCAAGTAGAACATTAGTTACATCGAAGTTAATATACATCCAAAATATTGTTTATCGTTTACTGCCATATAACGGTAGTTCCTTAAATTTGACATCAAGTCAAATTCCAAGTAGTTTATTAGTTACATCGAAGTTAATATACATCTAAGATATTGTTTATCGTTTACTGCACTATAACGGTAGTTCGACAATTTGACAACAAGTTTAATCAAGAAAAGTAAAGTTAAAGCTCATCAGTTGCATCGAAGTAAATCGTTCAAGATATAAATCAAATCAAAATCAAATCACAAAAATGAAAAAAATACTAATACACCTTAGAAACCATAAACAAATAGTCATTGATATTCGATGGGAACTAAAAATACCATTTCAAAAGTAATTTAAAGACATCGAGTACAGAACATAGTATTAAAAGGTAAATTTAGAAGAAAATTAAATAAGTTTTACTATTAAAACTTTTATACTTCAAATCTTAAATTACATAATCTTGGTATTTTTACATTTATATTAATTGACATCATAACATTCTTACTGTAATATGTACACTAGAGTTTGACAACTTAGTATTTTTTTAAAACTAAAACAACTAATACAATTACATATCAGTTATATAAATTTGATCATTAAAATAAATAGACTAAACTTTTAAATGTAAATGACACATAAAGTTAAATATTATAATATGTTTATATACACACACTTACATATACCTATATAACCTAAGTTTTATTCAAACAACTTTGAAACAAAATAAAATATCATTCTAAATCTCAAGGACAAACTTAAGTATTTTTTTTTCGAACCTAATTACCGAATTTAATAAAAGATTCTTAAATATCCACGAACAGAGGAGTGGAGCTAGTGGAGCTTTAATACTATTAAAATAGGATGTAATAGTATTAAAGTTTCAATTTACTTTTCAAGGATAACTATGGATAAAAAGTATTCAATAGCTTTATTTTAGGAAAGAAGATTTAGGTAATAGAATTTTATATTCAAAAACCTTTTTTAAAGATTTAATAGTTTTTGTCTAATATTTTGTTTGTTATGTGAGAATTTGCAAAGAAGATAGATTTTTATGTCGTATATAATGAAGGTATAAGATATTCCCTGCAGTAAATATTTTGATATGATATTATATAAATTGTTTTATTGTGGCATAGTGCCCTATATAGCTCGAATAAGTTTCATTAATATTGAAACTAAACTTTTGACAAATTTGTTATGTCTTGAAGACGGTAAAAAACCTTTTTATGGAAAAGTATTGAATTATTAATACACACACATATATTAGACCGGAGTATAATGCACATATTTGTGCTGGTATCAATCGGCGCTGGAATATCTCATTAAAATGCAAAATAGAGCATCTCGTCTTCAAAATGCACTTAGTTATACCTCAACGCTCACTCCACTTAACCATTAGCGTACAGTTACTTATCCTGTTAAATAGATACCTAGAAGGAACGAACACATGTAAATATTATTAAAACAATAACTCCACCCAAAGTTTTCCAAAGTGAAACAAGAAGTGCAACGGATGCTCATTCCTGCTGTGTCGAATTGTTAAGATGGCGTAACAAGTTTTTTATCATATAGGAAATTTGTATCAAAGGTCCTATCTTAAAGTTTGGCTTGATGAGGAGCTTCATAAAAACAATTTCAATTCTATGAATGTTTTTGAATTGCAATTGGCAATGATGATGCGGCATCTACATGTGTTTCTTGAAAAAAACCCTTCCTCTGAATTATTAGAAATGGTGCAGACGACGATTTTCCAAAGCAAATTTAATTTCTACTATTTGCGAAAACTATGTTATTTAACTCCTTCCGTTTTTTCCTATTCTTATTATTTCTAGTATTTAAGAACTTTGTTAACTTACGGGAAACTTATATTAATTAGAACTTTTAAAAATTATAGTTCCAAAAAAAAATATTTTGATTGGCATCTTCAGTCTTCAATTGAGTTACTTGGTTTAAAGGTTCCAACTGAGATGAGCAGACCTGCCGAAAAATTGAAAAAAATTCTTTTCTTCCAGACACTTAAAAGTAGTTTAGTAATCTTCATGCAAATATCACTTTGTTACGAAAAAGAATCGTCCGCTCCCTAAGATTAGGAGGCTTATATCTTATTCAAGACAATTCTTTTGCAATTAAGAGCGTTAAATAAAAGGTAAATTTCAATTATTTTATTGTAATCAAATAAATTTTTTAAGATAATATATTTGATGACATAAAAATACTGTACATTTTAATTGTTTAAGGGCATATTGAGATTAAATTTAGTATAAGTGCTTCTTATATTTTCAACAATTAATTTTGAAGGTTAAAAAAGCTGTTAAAACTCGTGTTAAAAAAAAATATTTTAAATCACTCATATATTATTAAAAACATATATACAAAACCTCCTAGTGCCTATAAACCTACGGCAATTTTAAAATTTATTATTTAAATATTTTTTATTTTCATTTCCAGTTCGATGGTGTCACAATTAAAATAAGTGTAAAAATTTTTTTAAGACTTTCGATGCTCTTCGTGGAAATAATTACAAAAAAACAAAAAACCAAAAAAGAAAGTGAAATTATTTTTAAGTGAACATTTTTTTTGACACATAAAAATACACTTACTATTACTCCTAAAGTATACAAACTTTGAAGGATTTCATTTAATCAAATCTGACAAGAATGTGAGTAAAAAGTAATTTTGATAAGAAAATTAATTTTATTTTTAAAAAGAGTTTTGGATATATAAATTATATTACTTTGATATTTTGTGAAAATTAAATATGTTAATGTCGTGTTTTATTAGTAAGGTGAAAATTTAGTAGATACGATAATATATTCATCAAAAGCTTTAAATCAGATATGGGTGTATATTTTGTGTAGCAACTTTTTATATTATTAATGATGTATGAAAATATCACATATTTTAGAACATTTTAAAAAATAAAATTGGAAGGTGTTCTTGTATTAATTTCTTTTTGACAGTTCCACTGAACGCCTAAGTCTGTTACCATCTCTATGGATTGAATTTATCAATGTGTCTTAGACTTCGCCGTCGCCATTATTTCTTCAAATTGCTTGATGTCTGCATTACAACGCCTAAGTGTGTTACCGTGTCTATGGATTGAATTTATCAATATGTCATAGATTTCGTCGTCGGACATGCAGACAGACACCGACAGTTTGGAGAGATGACTTCACTTATCGTTCTTCTACATGACTTTTATGATATCTAAAACATTCGAAGTTATTTCTGAAATTTGCCTGATGTCTGCATGGCAACGCCTAAGTCTGTTACCGTGTCTATGGATTAAATTTATCAATATGTTTATCTTTTGGGCACAAAATTACAATATTTTAAAAACTGATCTAGAACCCTCCCAAGATTTTATTTCGGCTTCAGACGCTGCAAATTTTATTTCCTGAAATATCTAAAAACCACAAAGTACTACAAATAAATTTAAGAAACTTCTTAAGAAACAGGTACGTTGTTAAAAAATCCCTTAATTTATTTCAATCTGGTTTATGTTCTTCAAATCTTTAATTATTTAAAAACAAAAAAGTATCAAAATTAAGGTTTTTAAGAAAGCTTATTTCCAAAATAAAACAATGTTCATACCGTCATCACAAATGGCTAGATGGCACAGTGATTAGAATGCCAACCTCTTATGCGCGGGTTAAAATCCCAGCGAAAGTGAAAACAACTTTTCGACTCGACTCAGCTATCATTTGCCATTCGGCTATAATACAATAAAAACCAATACAAAATATTGATAAATAATTTAATTGCATAATACAACTCACAGATACAGATGTACCTTATAATTCAAATATAAAATTATAGATATATACTGTATCTATTGAAAATATATGACGTTTCTAGATGTTATATGTCCTAGTACTTTCTCATGTTTAAATTATATGTGGAATTAACTTTAAATAATACCCCTGTTTCAACATATACTCTTGGTATTTCCAGGCTTTTTGGTCTAGCATTTGAACAATTAGAACTTAAAGATACAAAAAATCGTAGTCAGTTTTTAAAATGTAAAAGATACAGCTTCTGATCCTCCACAAAATTTTTTTATTGAATGACTCATACTTATGTTTTGAGGTCCTTTCCAAATTTTAAGTTCTTTAAAAGTATTAAAAGATATAACATATAGTCACCAATTTTGTAAAAACTTAAGTTCTCATATCAGTAACGGCAATCCTGTACATCTATACTTCTAAACCTCATATTAGCAGCTATATTGTGGCATTTCTAGATTGAAGATGTAAACTTGTGATTTAAAAATTTAAATATAAGGATTTTTCAAACTTTGGGTGTTCTGTAGCTCTGAAAGGGTGGACCTGCAAAAACATAGTCACATACTCGCACAAAACTTAACTTCACAAGACATATTTGTAGTTAAAATTTCTTTGCTTTATTTCAAATGGTGTACAAGTTTTGTAAATATACGGACGGACACAGTTCAAATATATAAGTAAATTATTTCAAAAATTTTTATAAAAGCGCCTAAAAACAACATTTATCTTATAAAAGATATTAAATTAATTTTCTGTTAACATTTTATTAAATTTGTTTATACTCTTATATTAATTTTAAACTTTTACTTTTAATATTGCAGTCTCATGCTCAGTTTTTACTTTAATGTTATTCAATTTATTAAGTGATTCCTATACTTACCGGTTTTTCCTCTTCCATGTTCGTTTATTTTATTTTTTTTTTTTTATAAATTTTCCATTAACATGTTTCAAAGTTCATTAACATGTCTATTTATCAAAATCGTAATGTAATTGAATATACATTTAGAAACAGTAGAATAATCTTCTTAGTAAACATGACATATTAATTCACAAATTGCAGGCATTAAAAATTTTCAAGGATTACTTTTTTAAGTTTATACTGTATACGACTCTTTTATTATGAATTTTTTATTTTAATTATTTTGTAATGGAGCTAATGGAGCTTATGAATAAGCCTCAGTTTTTTTTATTTATTTTTAAATATTATCATTAAATATTTGTTTATATCTTACATCAATTAATAAATAATATCTGTATAATTTCAAAAAATAAAGAATTGAACATGAAAGTTACTGATGGGTAATTCTATAGTAATTTTTTAAGGATACAAGTAATGAAACAATATTATCAGTGGATGCAACCGATTAAGTAATACCCAAGATCTGACAAATTCAACTTGAACCTTGACTTCAATGCAGACATCTATGGAACATTAATTCCTGTTTAAAATTATCTTGTACCAAATTTTAAGTTGCTATCTTTATTAATTTAGAAAACATGCTTATTAAATTTTAGGAGGCGTATGATACCCAAACCAGGTATCATAGGGTACCCAAACCATCACTTCAATTTATTTTTAATTTTAACATGAAGGAAACATAACAAAATTACTATCTACAGAACTACTATCGAAAATATGTTTCTTAAATCTTGACAGGTGTGTGGAGCAGATGTACCCGAACAAACACTCAAATTAATTCCCTATCTAATAATGCAAGTAGAACACAATTACTCGTGTGACATGTACCAAGTATAAAGTTTCAATCTTTACTAATTTCGACGATGTACTTGTAAGGTTTTAAGAGAAATATAGGAGTTATCCAAACTGGTGGCCCTAATTCATCCCCAATTTGGCAGATGTAATGAAAACTTAGCTAAACACGTGTGGTTCAAATTTCAAGTTGAACAACCTTGTATCAAATTTAAATATTCTAAGCTTTTAGTAGTTTCGATGATATATGCTTGTTAGGCCTTGATTCGATTAAAGGCTTTCAGAATCTGAACCCATGGTCCGATTTATTCCATTAACCTACAGTATAAATTTCATTCAGATAGCATCATTGTTTCGAGCATCATGAGTTATCGCGTTTACGGACGGACATCATTAAATCGAATCAGAAGATGACGCTGAGCACAAATATAATACATACTTTTCTATATCTAGCTGGTTATAAACACAGTAAATAATTTATTATACCTCTATAACTATCTTAGATGAAGGGTATAAAAAGAAAATGTAGACTCACCATAGTATAAATATTTCTATCGTTATTAAATAAACAAATGTTAATAAAGTTTTCAGTGACCCAAAAACTTCAATCAAAGCTCGTTAAAGAAAGTTTGAAAAGTCATTCTCAACATTCTATTCACCTTAACTCAGTAAAAAAACAATAATTAAGATATATTATATTACAATACCTCAAAGTATAGAACTATCATAAAAAAAATTAAAAAACACGTGCCTCTGTTTTTTTTAATAACTTTTAGTGAATTAAAAACAAGTGTGTGCATAAGTATAAATCAGTGTTTCTGAAATATCCTTTTTACAAAATTTCTTTTATTGTAATCATAGGCTATAATCACAGCGAATCTTGAAGATGGCTGCTCGAAATAAAGTTCCTGGGGTTTAATTCTCTTTGGTAAATAAAAAACAAATAAAACCCCAAAAAGCTATTTCATAGTTGTTGAACCTTTCGTACACAAAGGTAAAGGAAAGAAACTCTCATTGGATGTAAACTTTTTACAAAAGAGAAATAAAACCTTGTGGTTAAATTAAAAGAGTGAAATAGCTCTACGAGGCTTTCATACTCAAAAAATTTACAAATTTAACAACTAATGAGAGTTTATTTCCTATACCTTTGTATACGAAAGGTTCTATGTTAGGGAAAATTTTAAAATTGTATCCGAAATTTGGTTATTCTCCTTTTTCAAAATATTATAGAAGTGTGGTGAAATTCTAAATAAGGAGAGATTTTAGAGTTTCATTCAAAATTCTGGAAAAGGAGAATATCTATCCTATTTTTGAATCTTACTCTGAGATCCCTTCAGAGTAACATCTATATATGAGAATTAATACCCGGGGTTTTATTTAAAAAAAACCTAAAGTTCAATTTAAAAAGAAAGGGGAGGAGTGTAGTAGAGTGTCTCAACAGACTGTCTCAACAATATGATACCCCTAAGATCGGAACATAGACTTTGGATTTTATAATGTTAATTATTTTTGGCAAAATGTCAAATACACAACTTATAAGACTTTTAGTAATGTACAAAACCATTGGAAGGGAGCTCTTCGAATCCCATCCACTACACCGATTATATTTTATTCAGACGTAAGTCATTAAAGTTAATTACCATTAACAAAATTTCAGATATCCACCTTTATTAGGTATAGTAACGCTCATATAAAAAAGACTGCAGTAGAACAGCAAAATTGTGCACAACTTTTGACAAAATTTCAAATATCTAGCTTTACCAAGTAAAAAGTTATATAATATAAAAAACTAAGTTGTATGGCAGCTACTCGAACGATGATGGCTATAAAAGAAATATAATTTAATTATGCATGTTAAATTTCTATTAATGAACTATTGCATTTCCTAAATGTTTATAAAAAATTTACCCAATTATTATTAAGGTGCTCCAAACAGGTTTTACAGCACTGAAAAATTTGTAACATACCTATAACAAATTCCCTTAAAGATTTCATTATTTATTTTTATTTCCTTAGTATGGTCATGGAACTGTATATTTTAAAATCACTATATCTATATGACTGATATTATTTATTCAAGTGCGATCTATCTAATCACAGCTGCAGCGCAGGACCCACATCCTATGAAAATTTATTTGTTTACATTTATAAAATACTAGCTAGTACCCGATGCGCGTTGCTGCGCCTCTCAATGGAGGTTTAATTGAAGTTGATGTTAACACAAAAATTACACACGGTTTACACATGTAAATTTTAAAATGTATGAAAGCAATCTTTTTAAAACGATTTTTCTAGGATTATCCTAGGATTTTTTGAAACTTTCTGTAATTCAAAGCAGTACAAACTACTTTCCAAAAATTTGACGTAATTTACTTCCAAAAAAATTTTTTTGACCAATCGTAGGACCGACTGTTAACAGTCTCAACTCCATTTTCAAATTGCTTCACACATATAAAATTTGAGGTCAACCGGTCAAATCGTTTCTAATTTAGAGTTAAGTAACGCAAAAATATATTAAAAGCCAAAGCAAAATTTCGTTTTTAACCACCCGTCGGCCCGACATGGGTTAACAAATTCCAAAACAATTAATAGTGTCTACTCAATTCTCAAAGAGCAACACGTATACAAAATTTGAAGTCAATCGGTCAAACCGTTTTCATTTTAGAACAAAGAAGTTTAAATACTTGCACCACAGCCCCAACTTGGCGGTCCGTTAGAGCAAAATTTTTGGGCCACGATTTCTTTCCGTACCCAAAAACCCCTATATACAAATTTTCATGAAAATCGGCTGGGCAGTTTAGGAGTCTATTGGCTACAAACAAACAAACAAACAAACATACAAACAAACAAACAAATAAACAAACTTTCGCTTTTATATATATAGATTTAACATAATATTAATTAATAATGACATTTTGATTTGACATTTACAATGCATTCTACATTTTTAAAAAAGTGTGTAACAGTTTAATAACCACTGTTTTATTTCACAGTTGTATAAAATAAGTCAAAAGAAAATAAAAATTAATTTAGAAAGAAATGAAAAATATAATTTTCTCTATATAAAAATTATATTTTATTTTAAGTTTTTTAGAAATGAAAAAATAATTTTCTTTTATTTTAAATAATTCAAATGAAAATTTTTATAATTATTTTTAATGCATTTATAAATTTAATACGATTGGAGTTAATGTCATTTTCTTTTAAGTATTCTACATTATGAATACAACAATAAATAACTATTATGTTTGTATGTAGAACTCCGTATTAGAATTGAATATTAAAAAACAAATTTTGAATTTTGAAATTGAAATTCTATTTAACATGTTAAGTTTGTAAAACGTTTTTAAGCTCATTATTATTAAAATATATTAAATATTCCATTATGATTCTGGAAATCATTTGTTTTTGGAGACTAATTTTTGGAAAAGATGGTTTACCAGTTTAGGTATAACTAGTTTTCATTCTGCTTGACAGTCAATCAGTCTGTTCAAAATTATTCATGATACGAGGAAAAGTGTAGGAGATTAGACTGTGTCAACTCTTGGATATCAGTATGCCCATTGTAATACTTATATAAAAAAGAAGTTAAATGGCAGATACACAAACCTGTGGACCAAAATGAGATGACGGCTATTACATAAAGACGAATTTGTTAAAACATCCTTTATTTCTTGAGGTATCGTGCGGACGAACGGACAGACGGATGAACATCCGTATCAAAATCGATTTATTTTTCGATTCTGAGCCGATCTATACCTTTAAGTCTATATCTACACCTCCTAATTTTCTCCGTCACAAAAGTAATGGCAAATTTAGTATGCCCTTTTGACTTATAGTCATTATTATTACCATTTTTATTACGTTCTTTCACATTACGATTGCCGGAACTTTATTTCAATTTTAAATCGGAGATGTTCTGAAAAGTACTTTATTTTTTGTTCAATTTGAATTCATTCGTAAATTCTTCGGAAATTTTGTTCGTTCTCTCCAGATCTAATAGTAATAAAAATTTTAAATTTGGAACGAAAAGTTTTCCAAAACGTTTCCTTTAGGATTCTGCAATTTCAAATTAATTGGAGTGGGTTCTTAGAGGTAACGACACGTCTCCTAATATCAAAAATGCATAATACTTTTGATCAGATTGATCTCTTAGCTTAACATTTAGCACTTTAGCGTTTCTAATCAAATTTAATTAAATTTGGATCCACTGATTTCTGACACGTTTCCGTTAGGTTCCTGCAGTTTATATTTAATTGAAAAATTAAATGAAGTAGGGGTTATATTAACTCATAAAACTAAAAATGCATAAAAGCCTGAAAGCCTGAAATTAATTGCTATTAAATAAAAGTATCCTAAGCTTTTATGACATCTGATTCACAACTGAAATATCTTTTTTCTTTAAATTTTCAACATATTTTATATTTTTGAGGCTTATCACATCAATAAGTCAATTGAATTGACTTTTTGTTATTTTATCATTTTTTTTTAATTATTAAAACAGCATAATATTTATAGAGTGTTGCTTTTAACTTTATTTTAATTAATAATAAAAGATGACATTTTGTTCTCAACAATATAAATAGAAACAAGTAATGCGATAACTATTGTTTAATAAGAGTTTTATAAAGAGTTTTGTGAAAATCAAAGTAAAACAAAGTATTAATTGTATTTTAAAATATTTTCAAGGACATAGAAATTTGATGGACAATTTAATTCCTCAAAGAAACTGCAGCAACATTGTTATTAATATATTCGATTTTCTTCAAAATTTATCTTCAGAACTTAAATTAATACTTTTTTTTTCAATGCTAATAATAGTTTTTAAAGATTTTTTAGTATCATGTTAAAACAATTAATTTTATTTATTCTTCTACTGCTAAACCCTTGACCGTGGAGTCTATGAAAAAAGGTGTTTAACCTAACTCGTCAATTATTCTAATACTGTTTCAATTCAAGATTATTATTAACCAAGAAATTTTTTTCCTGGATGTCGGATACCAAAAATTAACTTTTAATCTTTTCTATGAACATGGGTTCTTCGTCTCTCTTTGGAGTAATTCTTCTAATCAGTACTTCTTCTGACTATACCTGTCCATTTTATTTTAAGAAAACGGCTAAGGTATCGTATATTTATTCAGAGTGACAATACCGTTTTACTCAAATTTCACATCATACAAAAGGATTTGAATCTTATAAAATCTTTGTGAAAATAAAATTTTAGAGTAGCCTTAAAATATTGTTGCTATTGCATTTTAAATAACTGATTTCTCCTGTTTTAGTGATGATGCAATCTTCATCAAATTTATACCAGAGATTTCTAATAACAAAAGAAGGCAGGGATTGAAAGGGTGAAATCGGACCATAAGTTTGCATTCTAGAAGTCTCCGAACAAGCGACGAGTCACGAGCAAATGAGCATAATATGTCAAAATCCAGTTGTGATAGAACATCCAATTTTGGTACAAGGGTTAACCAGATTCTCTTATGTGTATCTTTATTTGGGATTAATTGGAGTAGGGTTTCGGGACCTCCAAAACCCTTCCTTAGACTTAAAAACGTATCTTCGAAAATAATTAAGATAGAAACTTTAGATTTGGTACAAGCAAGTTCTGTCCGGTTTCCATTACGTGAGTACAATGTCAAATTTTCAGGTTTAGGGAATTACTAAGTCGGTTGCATCATTTTACAGTTTTATTATCAAATCAACGTTAGATTTAATGAATAGGATTTTACATCAATATTTACTTTAATTAATTGTAGTTAGTAAAAACTTAATAATTCAATATTATGTTTTGATCAGAAATAGATTTAAGTTATAAAAATTTTAGACATTGAAACCTTTTGAATGACGTCGACATGTATTGAAAATGTAAGGAATTCCAATAAATAACGTAACTGTTAATAAATATCGTATAGTTATTTTCAAAACAGATAACATAGTTTCATGTAAAATTGGGACATTTTTTTACATTCCAGTTCATTTGAACAAAAAAAAAGCATATAACAAATTTTTTCTTGTAAAGTCAGATTGGAAAATTTTATATATTGATTTGTTTCTGACTCTTCACAAATAACTCTTTTTTTATAGGTTATTTTTATTTATTACTTATCTATTTATTTTTTTAAAACTTTTTTTTTGTAAGTTTTAAAAACTTTTTGAATAGAGTTTTAAGAGTTCGGTACTCAGTCCCAAATCATAAAATCCCAGATTACGAAATGCCAAATTATAGAATTCCAAAAAAAAAATATTAATTTATTACAAAGTTCCAAATTACAAAATCCAAAGTTGCGAAATCTTTAATAACAAACTATTTTTTTAATAACAACCCCCGCTAAACCCATTATTAAAATACTGATTTTCTAACCTCCTCTTAATCCTTCCTACTCATATAAACATAAAGATTCCAACTTTAAAACAACTTCTAATTTAAAATAAAATAAATATTTAAGAAAAAGCGGCAATCCTAATTTTGAATCCAACTCATAAAAATTAATATTAATGGTATATCAATGCTTACGAGATTTCCTACAAAAGTATTAAATTTTGACATTTATTTTTTCAAAATAGTCGTTTTTGACGTTTAGGAAATAAGCTTTTAAAATTAATATTGAAATAAGTGATTTGGGATTTTGTTACTTTGGGGATTTGTGATTTTGGATTTTGACACGTTCGTAGTTTTTACAACTATAAAAGTTTTTTTTTTAAATATTTTTTAGATACTTTTGCAAAATCTTTCCTAAAAATTAATCATCTATAAGATTCAATATGTTGTTCATCAATGTAAAATTTATTATTTCTATTCTTTTCCTAAACTTTTTTCAATATGTAATTTATGATTTAATATATAATTTTATTTTATAGCTAACCTTTCCAAATATTTTACAACTTGAGAAAAACTAATGTATGTGAAAATATTAAAAAGAATTTTACAACTTTTAATCAAAGGTTTTATAATACGAGTGACCATGGCCATGAACATAAAAAATTTTTGATAATTTTCAATTAAAATTTCTGATTTAAAGTAAACATTTTATTTTAAAAAAAATTTTGAAAGACAATGTTACCGCATTATTAAAAGAATTTATAAGATTATATTCTAGATTTTTTTTAGAATATGAATAGAATGCATACCACATAAACTATAAATCATTTTTTCAATTCGTTTTTGTTGAATAAATGTGATCTGAAATACCAATTTAATTTATTGCAAATGGAAAACTAAATAAAATAAATAACCCATTGTGTTGTCATGTTCATTTTATATCCTGATGAACGTTATCTTGTCTTAATGTTTGGGTTGCTTTATAGGAAGGATTATAAGTGAGATAGATTTGGATGGATTATCCGTTTGACATCGAATTATAAATTTGTTAAAATTTGTATTTGAGCAAATGTAAAATGTCAAATATTTGATTTAATATTTAATTTATTTTTTTATCTTTCTAAAACTTAGAATACTTAAATTGCTCCGAAAAAAATTATAAAACTAAAAATAGCCTGAAGCCTGGCATCTCATTTTGTTTGGGTAATTAATTACAGAATCCCAAATTACAAAGTCCGAGATTATACAAAGTATCAAATTTCCAAAATATTTACATTCCAATAAAAAATCAAAAATTCTAAATTTATTGGCAAACTATTTTTTTAAAAACAATTTCCTATAAGTAAATTATTAAATTTCTGGTTTTGTAACCTACTCTAAGTTCTTCCTAATTTAAAATCCGCATATACATATAAATATATATAAACATATTTTGTAAAAGTTATATATTTATAACTCTGATTTTGAATCCAATTCTATTAAACCCCTTCTAATCTAAAACCATATAGAAGAAATTGAAAATTTTATTTAAGTCCCTATATCTTGAAAACTATAAAAGTCTCAGTTTATCTCCTATACACAAAATTTATATACTCATAAAGTCTATCTATGTTTTGTATCTGTAATTAGAAATAACCCTGTATTTATCGAAAATCCTTATTTTTACTCCAACCAAAACCTCTACATTAATTCTTTCAGAAGGCCTGCACATTAAAAATATTTTATATTTAAATGTACACATTCTTAATACTCGTGAGAGAAAGCTCTTCTAAATGAATGATTATTTTTTATACCCGTATGACTATATAGTCAAAGGGTATAATAAATTTGCCATTACGTTTATGACGCAGAGAAGGAGGGGGGGTAGATATAAACTCAAGTGTATGGATCGGTTCAGAATCGAAAAAAAAATCGATTTAGCTATGTATGTCCGTCCGTCCGTCCGTCCGTCCGTCCGTCCGTCCGTCCGTCCGTCCGTCCGTCTGTCCGTCCGCACGATAACTCAAAAACTAAAGGAGCTAGGATCTTGAAATTTTCGCAAATTCGTTTTTTTGCAATAGCCGTCATCGCTATTTAAATTCAGCCATTTTGGTCCATGCGTTCGGCTGGCTGCCGTACAACTTCTTTTTTTATATGAGTATTTCTCTGTACCTATTACAGCTACGCGTCTGAAATTTTGGCAAAAGTAGTTTAGTGTAATGGCCAAATTTACTGCAAAATTTGGTTGGTCTACTGCAAAGGGTTCGAGTAGCTGCCATACAACTTCTTATTTTATATGAGCATTACTCTATACCTATTGAAGTTGGCTGTCTGAAATTTTGCCAAAAATAGTTTAGTGTGATGGCCAAAGTTACTGCAAAATTTGGTTGGTCTACTTCAGAGGGTTCGAGTAGCTGCCATACAAGTCCTTCTTTTATATGAGCATTATATTTCACCTAATAAAACTGGTATGTTTTAAATTTTGCCAAAAGTAATTAATGTTTATAATAATAAGGATATAATGTTTATATAACGGTCATACGGGTATCCCAGAGTTGACACAGTCTACTCTACTACACTCTTCCTCGTTTTTATACCCGTATGACTATAGTCACAGGGTATAATAAATTTGCCATTGCGTTTGTTACGCAGAGAAAGAGGGGGGGTAGATATAGACTCAAGTGTATGGATCGGATCAGAATCGAAAAATAAATCGATTTAGCTATGTATGTCCATCCGTCCGTCTGTCCGTCTGTCCGTCTGTCCGTCCGTCCGCACGATAACTCAAAAACTAAAGGAGCTAGAATATTGAAATTTTCGCAAATTCAGTTTTTTGCAATAGCCGTCATCGCTATTTAAATCCAGCCATTTTGGTCCATGGGTTCGGGTAGCTGCCATACAACTTCTTTTTTTATATGAGTATTTCTCTGTACCTATTACAGCTGCGTGTCTGAAATTTTGCCAAAAGTAGTTTAGTTTTATGGCCAAAGTTTCCGCAAAATTTGGTTGGTCTCCTGCAGTGGGTTCGTGTAGCTGCCATACAACTTCCTACTTTATATAAGCATTACTCTCCACTTAATGAAGCTGGGTGTCTGAATTTTTACCAAAAATAGTTTAGTGTATTGGCCAAGGTTACAGCAAAATTTGGTTGGTCTATTGCAGAGGGTTCGGGTAGCTGCCATACAACTCCTTCTTTTATATGAGTATTCCACTAAACTTAATAAAGTATGTTTGAAAAACCGCCAAAAGTAATTAACCGGATGATATAATGTATATGTTACGGTCATACGGGTATCCCAGAGTTGACACAGTCTACTCTACTACACTCTTCCTCGTTTTTTCACTGGAATTTTAGAGAGATAAAAAAAAAAAAACAAAAAAAAATTTTTAAAAAAGTTTCAATCTCCTTGTTTTAGTTAAAATTCCCATTTTTATAAATTTTCTTTTCGAGTTTTAGCTATGAAATAATTTTCCAAATATTCCAGTCGAAATTAATATATGAAATTTTTTCCGTAACATATTAAAATCTCAGATTTCAACTTAAAATTTTTAGTATATTTTTAGCAAAAATTTTTATTTTTTTTTAGTAATAGAAAATCATTTTAACACTCTCAAAAAATAATCGAATAAACATTTTTCATGATTTTTGGTGAACATAACTTTCAATTTTAAAGCTATTTTTTTAAATTTTTTAGTGAATTCGGTAAGTAGTTTAAATTCAAACTAAGTTTTAGTATAATTAATTTTAACAAATTTAAGTTAAAAAGTACAGTTCTAAAAAATCTAAAAGTACACTTCTAAAAAAATAGTTGTTGCGTAGTATAAAATTTATTTGTGCAGATTTTGTATTTTATAAGTACCTTTACAATATAAAATAATATATTTGTCCAATAGACTACGAAAAAGAATGTGCAATGACGTCTGAGTTGAAATTTGAGAGCTAGCATTTTTCGAACAGCTATTTCCATATAGCTATCTCCTTCATAATTAGAGTCGAAAAATTATGAGACCACAGATTTTCTACAATTTCTCTTAAAAAAAACAAAATATAATTCAGGTTGGAGCTCATCTAGAGTCTAGACAACAGTCAATCTAAAAAAAATTGGGATTCCCCAAGTTTAATTGAAACAGATGAATATTAGCACTTTAATTAAAACTTGGTCTGTATACTATGATTCGTAAAAATTAAAATATTTCATTAATAAAAATAGTAAAATATTTTTATACAATACATAATTTGAATTCAAATTTTTATTTTATTCAGTTTTATAAAAAAAAGTTTATTTATTTTTATAATATGTGTCGTTTATATTTTTAATGAATTTTATTTTACAGCTGTTTATAACAATTTATTTGTGTTTTACACTAATTTTAATTTTTATTAATATAATTTCCATTTAAATGGTGTTATTTAAAGATTTGGCACGTGCTTTTTTTGAACTCTTAATCTTATCGATTTTCGTCTTTATATACAAATCAATCTCTTTTTCCAATTTTAATTTGTAAACCATACTTTGTGTTATATTTTCCATTTCACAGACATCAATTACATCAACACTATCATTATCGTAGTTGCTTTCCTTAATTGAGTCCAATAATTGTTGCTCTGATTTTACAACTATATCTTCCATTAATTTATCAGTTACATAAGTTTTGGTAACAATTAATTTAATATTTGGACAATTTTTCATTCTTTTTTGCTGCTGGTACATGTATAGAATGTATGGTAAGCTGTATTCCAAAGTGTCCTTCTTTAAAGTTTCAAATTTTGTTTTACTGGAAAATTTACGTTTAGTTTCAGTTTTTCTCGGATCTGAATTTGATTTAGTTTTAATCTCCTCTAGCATTTTGAATTTTTGAACAGCTTTAAAATCTTTTTCAAATATCTTTATTCTTTAAACAATTGAATGTGTGTTTAAGATGTTGTCTAAAAGAATTAAGGATTAGAACTATTTTAAAAACTTAGTTGTTCTGGAGTATTTATATACACTGTGTCATACGTGTTATGTAACAGGATTGGTATTTGTTTTTAATAAACAAATACATTTACCAATAAATACTGTCTTATACAAATAAATACAGGGTTATTAATTGCGATTATCTTATTATGGATAAGTGTATGTAAAATTTTACCTTAATTTTATTTTAATTTTCACATGAACGCGCCAAATGAATTTGTCCTGCAATTTCTTACCTGTCGTTTGGGTTGTTCAGTCAGCTGAAGTCGACAAGTTGAATCGAGATTCAAATTTAGAAGATACCTACTATACTTGTAGTTCTAGTAAAATGTACTCATGTTCATTGTATTCAACTTTATTACTCTTGGAAAAGCTATAAAATAATTATTTTGCAAGTGTTAAATTTTTATAACTCATAGTGTTTGTTTTTAATTATTAATTTTATTTAAGTGTATATATTAAATATTTACAACAATTCACTGGATTACATGCTATATTACATTGAAAAATTAGTACTTATATCCTATAATTACTATACATTCTAAATTTTACATTAATTTTCTCAGACACTACTTCTGATGCTCATCATTTTTAGAATATTCTTTTTCTAAATTTCTCTTTCTTTTGGGTTGGATCTTCTACTTTACTATTAACTTCCGGTTTTAATATACTCTCTTTAACTTTGAATATTTGAAAAATTAGTACTTATATCCTATAATTACTATACATTCTAAATTTTACATTAATTTTCTCAGACACTACTTCTGATGCTCATCATTTTTAGAATATTCTTTTTCTAAATTTCTCTTTCTTTTGGGTTGGATCTTCTACTTTACTATTAACTTCCGGTTTTAATATACTCTCTTTAACTTGAATATTTTCTTTATCATCTTTAATTTTATATTGTCTATTCATTTTCCGCATAAATATTAACCTTTCAATTTTAGTCATTCTTTCTTCTAATTTCTTTTTATAGATACGACTTCGTGTCATATTATCAGACTCTTGTAAATCTAATACAATATCCTTAGCACTTTCAATGGCTGGTAATGGTGTTGTCTTCATTTTAATAATTCTTTCGGTTACCAATTTGTCAGTAATCATAGCTTTGGTTGCAACACGTTTTAAAATATTACTACGACGATATTTGAGCTGTTCCTTGTACATGAACAATGAAAAAGGCAAAGAACAATCTTCAATGTTTTTTGATTTGTCGCCATCAGGTGATTTTTTATTACAATTTGTAATATCTTTAAATACTTTGACCATTTTTTTTAATTGTTGTTGAATATTTAAATTAACTAATTATGAAAAAAAAATTATTTTGATTTAACTTAAGATTCGAATAGTTTCGATAAGACTGATATTGATCTGAAATTTGGTAAATCCTTTTATAGGGTTTAAAATGTATTGAAGGAGATTTTTTTAACCTGAACAGAGTTGGAAAAAAACAAACACAACTAGACTTATCACCAAAACTTAAAAAAAGGTTTTAAAAATGAATGAAAGGTAAAAAACAATGTTGACTACCAGAATCCTGAACATTCTAAAATTGATATTTAAATATTTTATAAACAAATATATTCACCAGGTCAATTGTTGAGTTACGACTTACGACTACCTGTTCTGACCTCTGAAAAAAATGACTTGTTAATGGTGACCGAAATATTAATAATACTAATAAGTAGAACAAAATCACTAATTTTAAATTTTACCTCTTTAAGTCAACAAATTGAGAGTATCTATGGTTAGAAATGAATAAGATGGAAGTATCTAATAAAATATTATACATCGTATGATAATGAATGAGTTGTAAATATCTAATGATATGTAACTTGAAAATGATCTTTAGGTATTTAAAACTATATATGAATTAATAATTACCCATAAATAAAACTAGTTCAGATATATTTTTTTTTGGAAAATAAATTATTTGGGTTTATCCAATGTTTAATGTGTAATTTTATGTAACATTGAATTGGTAATTGAAATTTTAAATCAATATTAGGTATTTGAAAATGAAGTATTTATTGTTGAATATTTTGACTTATTAATTTAGGTAAATTTTAAAATTATGATAAGATTACTTGCTGGTGTATAAAATATCAGTGTTTTATAAACTATAATTGGTCATTATTACAAATCATAACAATTTACAATATTAATTAATTATAATAAAAATGTGTAACAAATTTGATCGTTATGTTTAGTAATTTCTTTTACATCATAATTAAATATAAAGTAAGTAAATCTGCTTACTTTATATGTATATGTCGCGAAGCGCTCAAAATTCGAGTGATGTTCGCATTTTAATTATTATTAATATGTATAAACATATAATTGAGCTGCCTTCAGCAATTTTGTGACTGAAAAATAAATTTGATGATGATTTCACTGCTTTACTTGGGTTAATGACATTAGCGTAAAACTATATTGAGGATAATAATTAGTAATTCATATTTATTTAATAATTATAGTTAATTCAATTACCCATAACTTTTGGATAAAAAATTAGAGTTCCACTTTAGACATATATTTCCTAAAAAATGGTATCTATTCATATTGCCAAAGCATATGATGAATTATGAATAATGAAATGAACTACCAGAATCCTGAACATTCTAAAATGATGATTAGTAAAATGCAAAAATTATAAAGAGTTTGTTTATTTTTTTTACAATTGTGAGACATGCACATGCACCATACATTTATCAGGATCTGTAAATTTGAAATTAACTATGGACAAAAAACGGAGATTAGCTATAATAAAATCATCAATTTCTGGAAAAACAAATTTTGGTAAATTATTTATAGTGCCATTTCTAGTTTTTCTTTAAACATGAGTCCATTGAATTGAATTACATAATCAAAAATTTAACTAAGATTAACTAAGTAATCTCATATTACTTCCCTTTTATTTGTAGAATAAATCTAAGACAAATACAATTGGGCTATTAGAACTTAAAAATTTACTGTTTTTATAAGTAAGCTGTAACTTAGTCACCAGTGTATATATTTCTTAAATTAAACGTTAACATTGAAGGCCCAACATTATATTTCGATAAATACTCAGTATCAAACACTATATAATTTCAAAAATGTCCTTTTTAAAAACCCGTGGTTTTTTTCATAACTTGTTTTACTAATACATAATACATATTCATATGTTAATAACATTTATCAGATTATTTTCAAGTGTCAATATTTTAAATGACAATTCAAAATAAGAATATCACTTCCTTCCCATATTTTTTAATTGAATAATCAAAATTATTTTAGTATTAATCAGCTATTTCCATAAAAAAAATTTCTAAACGTCACACTGTAATTGACATTCACCACATCACAATTGTTGTTCTTGTTTTCGATTAGATAAAAAATATTACAGGAAACCAAAAACAATCGATTCGGAAACGTCATTTGTAATTTACTTATTTATCGAATAATTACAAGGGCATTCATTGTTTTCTATTCGGCTATGGACCAACTCACTATGCATTCATTTGATAAGGTGTTATTAATAGGTAATATTTATTTTGTTAATGTCATATATTTTATATTTTACTATGTCTATGGCTGATTTGTAAAGAAAAATATATTCTATATGGGATATTTCCAGGGTTGTAAATTAGCAGACTCAAATACCAAACTCAACTTATAGCTCAATTCAAATGATGAGTCCACTCAATATTTGAGTTCGCTCAATCTGTGAGCGCATTGTATCGTTCAAACCGTGAACGGACTCACTATTTGAGCGGACTCGAAATTTGAGTTGAGCGATGAGTTGAGTCGAAATTTGAGATTTTTACAACCAATATTCTTTAAAAATTTTTTCGTATTCACTGGTTATATATTCACCTATAATTGTAAAGAGTAATATTAAAATATTCTCAAATATTATGTCATTATATTATGTAATTAGTTATTATTGCAATTAGATTGATTGATTCATTCATTGATCGATTCATTGTATTAAATATCTTCCCTAATATTTAATTTAAACCTGAAACCTAAACAAATATTTTAATCAAAAACATAAAACATTAATTACAATTAAAAAAGTTTTATTCAATTTATTAATATTAAAATACAATTAGGCAAATTACACTAAACAAATAGGTATTATATTTTAATAAAATTCTCATTAATTACAAAAAAAAAAGTTTAACCAAATTAAACAATATTTAAAATTAAAATTATAATTAAAAATAAAATAATTTACAAAAATTACTTTTAAATCATACATACAAGTTAAAATTATACAAATTCATTTTCTCTTTATTAAAATTTAATAAATCTCACAGGTCCAGGTTTTTCTTTTCGGCGTTGTTGTTTGATTTGAATTTTTGGTGCATCAGCTGTCATATTCTCATCATATTTAATATTTTTCATTAATTTGCTTTCAATTTGTGTTATACGTTTCTCCAATTTCTTTTTATACAAATAACTACGAGTTACAGCATCAATTTCATTTGATGGCAAATGATTATACGGTATCAATGTCGGTTGACTTCCTGATGATAACGGTAAACTAACAATATTATTCACTTTATTATCAACCAATTTCTCAGTTAAATCAGCTTTAATACAAGTTGTCTTTAATATATGAGATGGTCGACGTTTTCTCAGCTCTTCTCGATATAAAAACAATGAATGTTGTAATGATGAATCATCTTTATGACTATTATTTACAGTTTCACAAAGTTCCGATAATATTGATTCGGAACTCATATTTGATTTTTGATATTGATGATGTAAATATGAACGTATCTTTTTTCGTGTTGTCAAATTTTGTAAAACTTTTGGCATAATTTTTGACAATTTTTTCATAAATTTTTTTAAATAAAGAATGAAATTGTTTTTAAAATCCATTTTAAAAAAAAATATTATTATTTTAAAGTTGGAACAACCGAATTATAAATTGACTAAATGTTAGTTAAAGAATAACTAAATTCGAGATGACTTATACATAACTTTTTATATTATTTAACTTTATTCTAGAATATTCCATATTCTGAGAATTTAAGTTGAGAAGCACTAAATTTATTTTGCAGTTTCATCGATACAATTATAAATTACTAAGGTTAGTTGCTAGTTAGTTTTAAGATAGTTTACCTGTAGAAAGAGACTGACTTTTAAAACAGGTAAATTGTTTTGCTTACGATGCATAAGTCACGTGCAAAATACAATAGATCTAGAACTGATCGTCATAATTATATAACCTGTTTTATTATTACACTTTTACACTTAGAAAAATATTAAATTTAATTCACTCAAAATAAATATTAAGTGAAAATGATGCAAAATGTATCTTTAAAATTTTTTGGAAGCTATTCGTGAAATCAATTTAATTTACAATTTCCCTAGAATTTAATTGAGTTGATAAGAAGCTTTAAGAATTAAGGCGTAAGGTACTAATTTGAATAAAAATTTAAATACTTGCTAGCAATCAGGATTTTTCCTAGAATCTAAATTTGATTGGAAAATACTTCGATACTTTTCCGGTTTATTTAGTTTAATCGCCTTAATCAAATTTATGTTTTGTAATTTAATTTAAATATGGACTTTGAGTTTATCTTTTTATATTGCGAGTTTGGTGAATACTCAAATAGCAACAAAGGTTTTCTATTCAATTTAATTGAAATCAAAGAATCTACAATTGAATTAATTTTATTAAATAATAATTCCAAATTAAAATAAATTTATTTTATAATATTTTGTATATATTTAATGAAAAAAGCCAAGAGAACATGAATTAAACCGAATTGTACGATAGTGAACCACATTTTATAAATTACTTGTTATTTTAACAAATTGTTCAATTTTTGAGAAATAAATCCAATAATTAGTTTTTCCTAAATATAATTAAATACTTGCTAAATCAAATATCTTAAAAGTTTAAAAATTGCCAAAAATTTCCAAAATCTTCTTTACAATGGTCTACTTTCTTCAATTTGTACCTATCTTATATATTTTAGAAGAAATCAAATTAAAGTTATTAGTTCTTTGCAAAATAATTTAAAATTAATTAATATTTAAACTTAAATTTTTATTTTAGTTCTGAAGGTTTAGGCTTGTTTTTATAAAAAAACCTAAAAACATTAATATTATACACTTTAGTATACCATGTAAATTGTAACTCCAAATTATACAAAACTTAAAATTTTTTAATTATACCCTTTTTAATTAAAATTATTTTAATTATTGTTGCCAGTACCCGTTATAATATATTATTTTTTGGGCCTTATCATTAAAATTAAAATAAGTGTTGTGGAAGTGTAGTTGTTTTGATTAATGCATTAATATAATAAATTTGTAGACTTTATCAAGGGCACGATATTATACCTCGTGCACATTTTCTAACTAACTTTTTAAAAATATGAGCTCTTATAGCTCGACTCTGTCTGTCTGTTCGAATTGGACAATCCTTACACAGTTCGAAATAAAGAAAAGAAATTTTAGCTACAAATAAATATTACAAAGAAATTAATTTTATGGTTGAACTATTTTCTGTAGCCCCACTCGTTACAGTATGTCTTCGAAATTAATAAAGTTATAAAATTGAAGTTTGGTACAAGGTGGTTCAGTTCTGGATGCCTAATGTTCCCGAATCTGATATGAGTTAAGGTGAGGGGTCGTGTAAATTTAAATTGAATTTTTCAGATATAGGGTATTACTAATTTGGTTGCATCGACTTACTGTTGTTTCATTACTTTACTTGCTTCAATATACTCTCACCCAAAACTTATCATGACGAATTGTTTAAATTTAAAAATGTACTTTCATAAAAACCCTTAATTATTTTCATTACTTGTTTTTTGATTGAATTTTAATTAAATTTTAAATATTTTTTATTTTTAACTCTACACAACTTTTCCCAAACCAATAGCCCAACTCCTTCTATATCACAAGATTTTTCTCATAGAACAAAGTTATTACTTATGAAATATTAAGAAAAATTAAATTAAGTAGTCAAATTTATAATATAATTTTAAAACAAATTTTTTGTAGCATGAAATATTCATTCCATTACAAAATAATTCATAGCGTACAACCACATTCATTTGTCCAATTTAATTACAAGGTGATGATTTAAGTTTTACTTGAAAATAATTGATGCAATTTTTTAATTAATTTTTAATTAAAAAAAATAAATATTAAAAAATATTATTATATAGATTCAGTTGATTAACATAATTTATTTCAATTTCAATTTAAACTCAAAAATTTAATGAATGAGAAATACGTGATAAAAAAAATGTTGTATTTAAATAGCAAAAAGAAAAAAAAAAGTTAAATGTTTTCACTGGGAAAATGTGAAATTAATTTTACTTGAATAAATAAATTGTAAAAAAATAATTATTATAAAATGCTTTTAATCTTTTATTTAATTAATTAGGGGAAAAATGTCAACATTTTCTACAAATTAATTATGTGCCAAATGAGTGGTAGTATAAAAAACTATACTGTAGGGAAATTATTTAAAAATTTATCTTATTACTCATAATAATTCGATGGAATCTAGTCCAAAAGAGAGAAAGGATTTATTTTAATAACAATATTACTTTGAGTATGTTACCATGACAACCAAAGTATATAGGTCTATATTTTTCGCTTTGACTTATTTCAGTGCATAGTTTTTAGATGAAATTATATAAATTGAATTTATATAAGTTACCATGACAACCATATTATATTGGTCTATATTTTTCCCATGTCTTATGTCAGTGCATAGTTTTTAGATGAATTTTTAAAAATTTTAATTTAACTCCAACCTTTTTGCATTTTAAGAGTTTCTTCTTAGCAGTTTTTAATTTGGATTTGGTCTAACGGTATTTTATACAAAAATGTCATGTGGCATATTAGGAAATGTTCATTTTCAATAATAAGTTTGTAATAAGTATGTATTTTTATCGCATATGCCATCTTATATTGATTTTCTTTAAGAAACCGAACATCTATAAATTAAATTAGATAATATATTAATATTTACTGCTGTTTTCCACTAATTTGTTTTAATAATATTACATCCTCCCAGTTGACACTGTCAACTTTGTTTCATGTAAATTATTCCCAAATTTTCCAAGAAAACAAATTATTCCAGGAAAATACAATATAATCCAAAAGCTGTTAATCCGTTTAGAAATGTCAATTCAACTTAAGCTTTTTATTTTACATTAATACAAAATAAAATTATATTTATTTCAATTAAATAAATTTTTTGTGAAATTTCTGAATTTCCTGAAAATTTGTTAATAAAAATTTATTTAATGAATATTTGATTTCAGCATTAATGGATAAATAAACAAGTTCGTATGTGAATTAAGGTTTTCAAAAGGTAGCTAACTATATTTCCAAAATCCACAAAATCAAAATTTCGCAATCATTGTAGTTTTTAAAGGCTAGAATTAACAAAAATTTTAAAAAATATTATTAAATTTTTTTTCCTGTTTCACTCCTTGGAGGAGCTTAGAATTTTCACAAAGTTTTTATATCGTATTTTTTTGTTTTATCGTATGGTATTTTCACACAGCTTTCAATGTCAGTTGCAATTAATCTTCAATGTCCTTTGCAACTGATCTTCTGCAAGTTTTTTAGCCTACCTACACTTCTTTTTCCCTGAAGGCTTAAAAATCAACCCGCGGTCGCGCAATGTTTTCTCTTGGTTTCCGAAGTGTATGGATTATCCATCTCCATTTTTTTCTTCTTTTTTGATATAGTATGGTCTTGAGATGGTTAATAGCTCCACATTTATTAACATTCTTGGCCGTCTTATATTTAGTATTGTTTGAAGTTATTTATGGTTCGGAGGCATTTATTTGCACATACTTAAAGCTTGTTTGTTGTTTAGTGTGTCTTATTTCACTGCCGTAGAGAAGGAATGATTTTAAGCATGCTTCGTATATTCTTATTTTCGTTCCTTTGTTAAATTGTGTTGATCTCCAGATTGCCCAAAATCGCCGGAACGCCATTCTTGCTAACTTTACATGAGTTTCAATGCTTTCTTCAGCTCCTTCGTTTGTGGTAAGGATACTGCTAAGAAACTGTTTTAATAATCATTATGATATATTATTATTTATTATATATAAAACTGTGACAAACAAATTTTACTTTATTTTCAGTGTGTTGTTTAATAAACTCACGAAGAGTTAAACAGAATAAATTAATAAAAGGTTTTCTGAAACTATCCTAAAAGAGGCGATAAAAAATGGGTACTACAAAATAATTAAAATTAATATTTAAACAATTCTTAAAATTTAATAAAAAAATAATATACAAATTGAGACTACATTTTAACAAACATAAATAACTGTTAAATTTAAATTTTAGTTTTTATTTGGATGAATAAAGAACTTCAATTTAATAAATTTATTCATTCATTCTGTTTTATATTCAGTTCTACAGAATTTGAAAATTTATGGAGATTTAATGGAAATATAAATTGAATGTTTAAAGTATGATACATATAATTGAAACCTTTCAATCAAAGGATCTCGGGTTCAAACCCTGGTGGGAATTTCATCCGGGTTATTTCATTATTATATACTTTTATATGAACTTGCCTGTGTCCATTGGTTTATTTTTCATTCTGTCAGTTAATGATACATTTATATTAGAAATCTGACCATAAATTTATAAGAATTGTATGGTTCAGTGGTTAGCGAAGTGGCTTAGGGTGTAAATAGATCTTAGTTCGATTTTCGTTAATATGTAAAAAAATTTTAAATTTAACAGAAATAATAAAAAAATTACAAATAAAATTAATTAATTTGGATAGTTTCTTTGAAAATTTGGAACATTATAAAACCATAATATAAAATAATATAAAACCATAGACCAAATAATTATATAGATGATCAGTTTAATATAAAAAATTTTAAGAGTTTTTTTTAAGTCAGTCCGTATATTTTTGGTTCATTAATTTAAAATTTATACTTTTAAGCTTAAAATATTGAAAATTTTAATTACCCAAAATGGATTTACATTTAAAAGTGTTTTAATATATAAGTAAATTGCTGGATTAGGATTAACTGAAAGAAGAATTGTCTCTCATTTCAGCAATTTACTTTTATATTTATAAACCATTTGAAATTTAAAAGTTTTACCATAAATTTTTGGTTAATGAAAATTTTCAATATTTTAAGCTTAAAATTTTTCAAGCATTAAAAGAACTGTTTCTTATACCAGCAATTTACTTTTATATTAAAATAGTAACAAATTCCTAAGATCTTCCTTCAATTTTTAATTTTTTACATTTTAGGGGGTTAATACTTGTTTAATAAAAGTAATTGAAAAAATTTTTTTAACTCTCATTTCAGCGAAAGAAGTTAATTTTTATTCGATTTATTTTTATAAGCTAATTTGTTTGAAGCCTCGTACAAACCATCAGTTGTGCAATCAGTTTTTCCCCCTTTCGTAACATTTTCCGCAACACTTATAATATATATGAAATAACTGATGCATTAATGGACATCTGAAAACCAAAATGACAGTTGAAAAACTATATTTAAATATTACACATCAGAAATGTCAGTACTGCCAGCTGAACTTTTAGTACGTTTGTATACACATTTCGTCAAACACGTATTTATTTACTCAATACAACCGATAAAAATTGAAAAGTCTGTACACTTCGCACTAACAAGTTTCCTTTAACCATAAGTACATGTTGAAACAAAAATGAATATTAGAATTGATCTCAGTGACTTAGGCAAATAATTAGTGCATGAGACATTAGCAGGTCTTATCACTCATTTATATTATAAATAATATTTGAGTTACAAAATTTAGTAACTGACAACAGTTACATAAAATAGATTGTTTAGTATTCATCATTCCATTTAACTGAAATGTTGTTTACCTTATTTTAATTCAAATAAAAATATTTTATTATTAATATTTCATCTTTGAACTTAAAAACCAATTTTTTTTCGATTGCTGTCGATTATACATTTCGATACGTTTCAATTCAATACGATTTTACTTTTGTGAATATGTTACTTATATATTACTTCGAAAAGATACATCGTTTGAAAATACTTTTTTTTTTTTTTGGCTTTACAAATTTTTGGATTTGGAAAAAAAATTGTATATGAATTCAAAATATAATAAAATTGATACCTTTGACAAATCAAATGAAAAGAATATTTATAATTTTTTTTACAAATAAATTAAAATAAAAAAAAAAACATGTCAAAAACAAAAAATAACTTTTATTTATTAAAGCCTTTTAATACATGGTTTTAATTTTAAATCCAGAAAAAAAAATTTCGACTTTCGATTGAGTGAAAAATAACATACACATGAAATCGATTTTTTTGTTAAAATGAAATTTAACCTTAAAAATTGATTTTGATGTTTTAAATCCTTTTTACAATAGTAAATTTTTAAATTAAGTGTCATTTGCTTTATTTTTATAAGTTCTGGATTTTTCTTTATCCCACATATTTTATTGAATTTTTTCGGACAAGTTATAAATAATCGATATAATGTTGTATTGTTGCCATACTGTCAGATTAAAAATAATTTTAATTAAACTAATAGTACGTCCATAAATTTGTTGATTACTTAGCACAAAATCAACTAAATTGTCAAGTGTTCACAAACCTGCTTTTAATGTAATTTTATCGTAAGGATTTGACATATTTATAAATTTTTTAAAAATAATATGGCGAATTTTAAAAAAATAAAAAAAAAATATTATTTGTAACCCTTTTTGTTTTTTAATTTTTCAGTAATCTTTAATATTGTATTCACACTACGGGTCTATAACATGTTATCAGTTATATAGCTGTTAAAATTCCCCATAACTAGAAATATTGGATATAGACTCAGGTGTATGGATCGGATCAGAATCGAAAAAAAAATCGATTTAGCTATGTATGTCCGTCCGTCTGTCCGTCCGCACGATAACTCCAAAACTAAAGGAGCTAGGATCTTGAAATTTTCGAAAATTAGTTTTTTTTGCAATAGCCGTCATCGCTATTTAAATCCAGCCATTTTGGTCCATGGGTTCGGGTAGCTGCCATACAACTTCTTTTTTTATATGAGTATTTCTCTGTACCTATTACAGCTACGTGTCTGAAATTTTGGCAAAAGTAGTTTAGTTGTATGGCCAAAGTTTCTGCAAAATTTGGTTTGTCTGTTGCAGTGAGTTCGAGTAGCTGCCATACAACTCCTTCTTTTATATGGGTATTTCACTACACTTAATAAAGCTGTATGTTTGAAATTTTGCCAAAAGTAATTATCCGGATGATATAATGTATATGTTACGGTCATACGGGTATCCCAGAGTTGACACAGTCTACCCTACTACACTCTTCCTCGTTTTTTTTTTGGAAGTAATTATGATTCGTAAAAAAAATTTTTTTTTTATAAAAAACAAAAATGTCAAGCAAAACGTTATTATTAAAATGTCTAATTTTCGTAGTGTGAATACAAATTTTTATAACATGTTATACGATCGATATAACATGTTATAGATCCAGTGTGTAGGTTATAGTAAAAAATAAAAATTATTTAATTTGTACTTTTTATATGAGATTTGACAAAGATAAAAAACAAGTGATGAAAAAAACCAAGGGTTTTTAAAAAAGCACATTTTCAAAATAGTATATTGTTTCATACTGAGTATTTTATCGGAATATAATGTTGAAGCTTCAATGTTAACGTTTAATAAACGAAATATATACGTTGGTGACTAAGTTACTATTTACTTATAGAAACAGTAAATTTTTTAATTTTTAAGTCCTAATAGCCCCTCAATAAGGGAAGGTTGCCCAATTTCTCAAAGATCTAATCCTTACTACTCCCCTTCCCCCAACTTTTTTAGGTTCAAGGAATTAAATTATGAATTCTACCAAAATTTGGAATTTTACTTAGAATTTTACTATTTAAGCAAAAATGGTTAAAACTGAGAGACACTTTCTTCAATTTAAAGAACCGCTTTTAAATTTGAGAAAATCTTTTAACATATGTTAAAGTATAATGTTGGACCTTCAAATTTTGTATATTAACAAAAAAAAATTTTAACAGGTATTCAAGTTACAGGTGTTTAAAAATAGCAAAATTTAAATTTTCGGGCCCTTATAGCTGCAAAACAGGGGACGTGACAAAAAAAATTTGTTAACCGACTTCTACTTATTTCTGAGGCTTTAACTACTCCCAAAATTTCAAGACCCTAGCTTGGCCCGTTTAGAAGATATGTGTAGCCAAAAATTTTGCAAAAATTGGGTTTTGCATAATTGTAAATTTTAGTGCCCTAAATGGCAACCCTAAACATTTGTCTTTTAAAAATTTTATAAAGTTTATAAAACCAGCTATCTTTTGCCGTTTTCAGATTGAGTGAAACTATATAGGCACATTCTTACAAAATTTTTTGAAAATGTGCTAACAAGGGTTTTGAAAAAAAAATTTAAATAATTTATATAAAAATCGAAAATTCATGGACGAATGACGTGATTGGGAATTAAATTTCAGAAAATCCAGTAGTGCGATGATTTTCATTGACAGATAAATTTTTGAAAAATCTATGGGAAATCAAGAAAAATAAAGGAGAAATTTCCTTCTCAATTTCTGAGAAGAACGTAAGTTTATGAAACGTACTATAATAGTTATCTCGCAGAATTTCTTAATCTGCTTTATATTTTTAAAGATTTATTTTTAGTTTAAAAGCCCTTACTTAGAAATAATACTATTTTGGGAATAGGAGAGGTATGTCAAGGAAATTAAAAATCTCTGGCTATATTTGTTAACTGTTATAAAATGAGACATTTTTAATGTTAAAATTTTTTTTTATTCTATTCAATGTTAACCAAATCTATATTTAAAATTTCTATGAATTGCAAAAAATACCTTTACATCTTTTCAATCAATCAAATTTTTAAAATATTAAAATTATGAAAAATCGGAATATTAAAAACCTTCAAATATCTTAATAACATTTTTTTGTGACATTTCTTCTAAAAAGCAAAAAGTTTTATTTTAAAAACTCTGTCTTTCATTATGTCTGATTTTAATTAATTTTATAAAAAAAAGGAAAAATAATAGAAAATGTTTTTCTATTTATTTTTATTTAATTAAAAGAAAAACAAAACTTTTTTAAACAAAAAAAAAATAATTTTCATGTTTTAAAAATAAAAGACAAATATTATGACATTTTGTTTTAATTTTGATTAATTTTTTTATTTTGTTTTTAAAATGTGGTGCGTTACAAATTTTCATTAAACCAACTCATCAACGTATGAATAAAATGTTTTTTAATCTAAGATAAATTAAAATAAAATCTCAATAATTTTAAAGAAGATTGATTTAGAAATAAAAACTGATTTTAATGAATATCTTTTCATCAAACAATAGAAAATAATATTGATTAAGGCGAGTACACTTGTAAAAACTGTCTGCAGTTATTGTAAAAGATATGAAAACATAATTTATGGCAAATTATGCGCGGCGTCTATTATCTTACACAAGAGTTATATAATACAAACTATTACGATATACTTATACAATTTTTACGATATTTGATTTTTATTAAATAATTTATCTGCCCCGGTTTAAACCCTAGATCTTCCACATAAAATGTCGACGTTTTAATTTCGAAGTCATTAGTCAGATACTTGTTAATGGTAAAAAAAAATGTAAAACTGCCTTAGGTTTACTGCCGATTACAGTAAGCTTTTAGAAATGATTTGATCAAACCTTATTAAATCGATTTCATGTGGCTGATGATTATTAGCGGTCATAAAATTTTACTAAGTCTCAAAACTCTTTCTTTCCTCGTACCAAATTTTGAGCCCTGAAAGAAAAATCGGAATCAGTTTTATTGATAACGTCAGTTTTATTGAAAGTCATGTCCAATGGTTTTTAAACTGTAAATGAGAATCTAAAGCACCATTTGACTATTTGTTAGCTTTTGATTTTTATTAAGAACATTTATTCATTATAAAGCATCGGTTCACCATAGTTTTCGGTGAACTCTAAAGTGAAAGTTAGTTGAAATTAAATGAACTGTAAACAATTAAATTGGACTTGAAATTGACTGAAAATAGATAATTTAATTAATATAATCAAAATAATTAACATATTGAAACTGTGAGGAAACTGACAAAACAATATGACAGAACAGAACAATATGAATGTGACAGTTTCCGGCTCAGAACAAGGAGGGTAAATGCCATTTAGTTAGGCAACTCAAGTTTCAACAAAAAACATTATTCCATTCACAATTTATCCATATCAGATTTAACAAACATTTTACTTGAATTAAAATTGCGTTTTCTGAAGATTCCACGAGATTATTAATAAAACAAAATTAAATAAACACTTTGTTCTTTAAATATTTCATTTATTCAAACATTCTTTTATTCATACATACCCAGCACATTTTATAATATTTCAAGTCTGGGAAAAAAGTTTAATTCATTTATATTTACCTCTTTATCTGTTCTTTTCTCACACTTTATCATAATTTATTCAAATTAAATTTCTTATTTTTTTCTTTACATCAAAACAAAACAATTGTCAAAATAATTTTGAAAACGTTTTGTTTTCAAACAGTGTTCACACAAGCGCTTAATAAATACCACGAGGAAAAATAAAATATGTTAAAGAATTTTCTTATTACAATTTAAAAAAATTTAAAAAAAAAAAAAAATGAAATACAATCGTTTTGTTGAAGGCTTTAATTGAAAAAATTTAATTGTATTTAAGACACCGAATTATCAGATATTTTGTGTCACCAACAAAATATAAGTAATTTCAAAATGTGAAAGTCAGTATAGAAATACAAAAATACAAATAGAATAAAAAAATTAAAAGCACTGTTACAAAAGAAAATAAATGATTTTATTTTTATTAAATTTTTCCATAAAATTAAAAATAAATGAAAAATTTTGTCTATCTTTGATAAATTTTCTTTTAAATTAATTCCAAGAAATTTAGTTTTTCTATATAAATAAATATATTCAATTGTAATCAATCTTATATTATATTATATTATATAGGTGTGATTAACGTAACCTTTTCATTTCTTTTTATTTGCTTTTAAATTGCTTAAAATAAATCGTTATTTCTTTAGGACATTTCAGAATCAAATACTTAGAATTAGTAGGAAATTATTATTAAATCTTTGCCTAAAGATGTCTACCAATCTTAAGATTTAATTTGTTAGAGAAAAACTAATGTAAAGGAATATTTTATCTTTATTGAAATTTTGAATAATTTGAATAAGATAATATTAACTGAATCTTTATAAAGCGCTCTTAAATCTAAACTAAATACAATTTAGTCTCAAAATGTATCACTAATAAAAATTCGTGAAAAAAGTTTTTCAAAAATATATTGTAAGAATATTGATGTTCTCAATCAGTAGCATTTTTAGCAAAAATTTCCTAAATTAAAATTAAAAAAATTAAAAAATTTCATTAAACGTTTTATTATAGCCTATCTACAATGAAAGCTCTCGTTTCGCTCTCTACACGTAGCTATCTGTCAAACTAAGTTAAATTTATTACATTTTATGAACGTGTCTACAATAAACTCAGCCATGACGCAGGCATTATGCAGCCATTAAAAAAGTTGTATAACTTTTCGCTTTCTCTACGTATTCAAATTTCAAATAAATGAAAACCGAAAACAGAAACTTTATTGAAAAATAAAAAAATACATTGTCTTTTATTCTGACAATTAGTAAAATTATTAAAATTATAATAATATTAAACCATTATTCAAAATAGCTAGACAATAAACTTTAAACTATTGAAAATTTTTTAATTCATGAATTCATGAAAAGTCACTCTTTGTTGATGACGTAGTTTGTACGTAATGAGAGCGAAACGAGAGCGAAACAGGAGCTATTAGTTTTATATATGGACTGACGAAGTTTCAAAAAGTAAAAAATAATTGGGAAAATCAAATGAACTAATAAATTTGATATAAAATATAAATTTAAATCTAAAATGTTTTTTTGTAAATTAAAAATTCATGAATTCATTTAGATAAAAAATATTATTTGAAAATATTCGTAAATCGAATCAAAAATTTAAATTCTGTATAATTCGATTTAAGGGAATAAAAATCTAACAAACTATTTATTCACTTTTTTTAATTTTTTTTAGATAAATAAAATGTTTTGGAATTAATTATTATAGGTAATTTGATTTATTTGTGTCTGAACCCTTTCTTTCTGTAAATCAGGATCGTAGGAATATATTTAGAATGTTTTCATTTTAATTAAATATTTTAACTTTTTTAGTGTTGTTTTGTTTTGAGTTATTATTTGAGTTAGTATTTTTACGAATAATTAATTGACTGTTCGAGAAATATAAAAAAATCGTTCGATTAAAGATTTTTTTACAAAAATATCGTTAAATCTTTTAACAAAACACACATTTTTCTTTTCCTGTATATTTTTAAGGCCGAGCTTTTAAAAAGTGTTAGTAACTTTTTTCCCCCAAAAATTAAAAGGAAAATATAAAATACTCGTATGTATATTTCCCATTTATTTTTGGAATTTTTTTGAATTTCCGATTTTTTATTTGCTGTAGAAAACATTTATTACTAAAATCATAATCGCCTATTTCTATATGGGACCTGTCTTCATCAAATGATAATTCATCTTCAGAAGAAAATGATTTATTTAATATGAACCAACCAATTTTTAATTCGGATATAACCCATTTTTTTCGGAGAAAAAGTCATTCTTCCGTCTCTATCGCTTGCATGAGGCTTTTGTATCTTTTATTACTTCTTTAAGACAGTTGTACTTTGTTACAGTACAAGGTCATAAGTCATTAACACTTTTAAAAAAGACTAGTGGACCACGGCGTGGGTCATTAAATATGTTTTTTTCCATAACGTAGAGTCATCCCATTAAAATTTTCTATTACCAGAAAATTTTTGTAGTATTGACAAGTTATCAATAATCATAACCAAATTGACATAATAAAATATTGTACTTTGAAAATTATATCACATACTTGTATATAGCAAAAATTTGTGAAATTTTTATATGTCACTTTGTCAATATGTTAAAAAAATAAACCATTTGACATGTAGTTATTTTTTAAAATTTTGATGTTGCAGCAAAAATGGGCTAATTATAACTGTCACAGATCAATTTGTTTTTAATAATTAAATATTTTAATTTAAATATTCAATAAAATTTTTCACCTTAAAGGTTTTACAAAATTTATTAAATGAAATTAAAATTCATTTATAAGCGAATGCATTTAGACATTATTAAAATAAAGTCAATTTGGAGTGTTTCGTCAATCCAACACTATTCGACTTCTCAGTAGGATAGTTAGTGTTGTACTATCTAAGGTCGTTTTTCTTTTTCTCATCAGATCAGTGCTCAGAGCGATGTTTGGATGGTTTCGTCAATCCAACACTATTCGACACCTCAGTAGGTTAGTTAGTGTTGGGCTACCTAAGGGTGTTTTTTTTTCTCATCAGCGCTCAGAGAAACTATGCTCAGATTAAAATTTTAACCAAACTCTGAAGCACTGAGTTAGAAAAGAAATGCTCAGAGTACAGATTTTAAATTTTTATCCAAATTATTTTCTAACATCATTATTGTATGATTGCATCAAAATTTATTTAAAATTGAAATTTAAAAGATTTAAAATTTTAAATTTTGACCTTCTAAATCTACGTTCTCCATTTTCTAATATTAAAAAATAAAATTTAAAATAAAACTTAAAAACAAAATTTCTTGATACATGAGATATTTTTTTTAATGGCGTTTTTACTATTTTATTCTTAATTTGACGTTTTTTTGTTTTAAAATTCTGTGAAATCTGAAAAATTTTTTCGAGCTTAAAGATCCTGCGCGCTCTACGAGTTAAAATGGAAACACAAAATGGATAATCTGGATTATCTGAGCACAAAAAGAAACAGATTTTTTTAGCTTGACAGCCCTGACTCTGCTCTGATAAGAAAAAGAAAACCACCCTAAACAACTAAAAGTAAACTTTGATTGAACACAGTGGTTTATATTAAAAATTATAAAAATCATCTGTGAGTTGTAATAAATAGATCCAAAGTTTTTTTTTTAAATTGATTTGATTACCGTTCATAATTTATGTGAAGTTGTAAAATATTATAAGATTTTGTACTTCCCATTTTATTAATTGATATGTATGTATTAATAAACATATGTTTTTGATATGTAGCACTAATTATTGAACTTTTAAACAAATTTTTTAGAATATAAACGAATTGCATACACATGTGACATTATAATCATAGTATCCTTAATCTTATGCAAAGTACAGTAATTACCTTGATCACATTCCTATTTGTTTTATATTTTATAGTTAATTAACAAGAAAAAAAAAAAATAAATATTTTTGGTTTAAATTACGTCATGACAGTTTTTGTCTGTATTATAAATTCTGACAAAAAGAATATACCAAACAAACTATTAACAAAATCTTTTGTTTTTTTACAAGTTTTTTTGTTTAAAAATTTTTGTTCTTTATTTTATTTTAAATATTTATTGTTATGGTTGTGGCATTGAATATTTTTCTAAACTTTATTTATAAATTTTTTGTGCTTTTTAATCTAAACTTTATAAAAAAAATGGCGTACATACGATAAAATACCACAAAAAGATGTAAAAATAATGAGTAACATTCTTTTTTATATATAAAATATTAAACCACTAAAAACAAACGTTATAAAACTGCATTAGAGAAAGAAAACTAATATGTTCTTTGTATTTAACTAAAATTTGTATTTAAATCTATTTCTGTGTCTGTATGTCATTTATTGTTTCTCTTTTTCTTAGTTTTTAAGTTCTAATTGTTCAACTGTTATGCTAATAAGCCTGTCTATACCATAGGTACATGTTGGAACAGGGGGTCGTATTATATTCGTGCTATTAGAATTGATCTTAGTGAATTCAACATACAATTAAAACATGAGATGGTTCTAGACCTTATAACATGTAGAAACTTCTTAGATTTTCAGTTGGTACAATTCTATTTTTGTTTATATTGTAATATTTTGTATTTGAGTTATATGGTATTCTATATCTGTGAGTTATATTATTGAATTAAATTATTTATTTATATTTTGCATTTATTTATAATTTATATTGTTTTATTAATGTATTTTTATTAAGGATTCATAATTGTTCATTATTGATTAAGGTATTAATTGAGACCCAAAGCTAACATTTGTCAGTAGCTGAGTCGAGTGGAAAACCAAATAAATGTTTTTCACTTTTACTGGGATTTGAACCTGGACTTTTCTCATGAAAAGATGCCACTATTTCCACTGTACCATCCCCCACTCTGTAGATCTGTAGATAAAACTTTTACACACATTGAAAAATTCTAAAGTTTAGGCCTGACAAGCCGTAACTACAGAAAATTAAGTAAATGTCAAAATATTGCACTGTCTTATGCGATTGCATATATACCTTCCAACGCATACTTATATCAGCTTAATTTCTATTAGAATTAATTTTTTTATTTTTTATTTACACTTCTGCGTGATAAGTGAGTAAATCTGCTTTCCTTTCTATTATGATATAAAATATTACGATATCACTTATAAATCATATTTTTTTATTAGATATGATCTGATCAGGATTGAAAAGCCGTAACTTTAACCACTAAGCTATGAGTCAGATAGAATTAATATTATCAAGGTATTATTATTAAAATACATACTTTTTTATAGCAAGTATAATCTTTTCAACGTTTTGTTTTACATCTGCTTATTTTTCGAATTAAAGACTGAGAGTCATTTTTATGCTGTCAAACTTTAATAACTTAAGCCGTCTTGTTAACATTAACTTGCTTTAAGTTTTAACGTAAAATTGAATGGCTCGAATATAAATACCGCCAGGAATCCGTCCTTCTGTTTATTGAGTACGTAAATGACACTTGGTAAATTTTGACACTTCGTACTACCAATAGATGTAAACATGATTTGAGAGCTTACTTATATTGGTAGAAGTCTTTATTAATGATATAAATCAAATATGTTAAAGTCAAAAAATAAATTTCGTTTTTAATTGCATTTTAAAATGTCAAGTTAGAAAAATGACAGTTTATTCTGAAAAAGTTATCAACTCTTTAAAAAATTCAAACAAGCAGCTTTATTATGTATAGAGTAATGCGCATGTAAAAAAGAAGTTGTATGGTAAGTACTCAAACGCACGGTATATAGTGCGCACGGTATTGCCGTTAGCGACCAAAACATTAACAAACTTTACTAAATTAATAAAAGTGAACTAATTCTTTGTTTTATAAAAAATTTTTTTAATAACGAATAAAATATTTTTCATCAAATAAGATTTTGTATTTTTAAAAAGAAATGGAAATTCCTTATTTTTGTGGTTGAAAAAATAACTTTATATTTTACAATTTTATATTTTTATCCTATTATCCTTTACCTAAGAATTTTATTATAAATACATATATATTTCTATCTAAATTAAACAATAAAAGAAAAGCCATGAAAATTGGTAAAGGATGCAACAAAACTCTTCTTAATTGTGTTGTTAACAATAACAACAATAATATTATGAAAAAATTGCAATTATGCTGCAACATGCATGCAATACACAATATTCTTTTATTTATAAATGTTAAACTATTTTGCCGAAAAGTATGCAAAATTAATTACAAAAAAATATTTTGTTGGAAAAATATCATGGTAGTATAAAAAAAGCGAGTTGAAAAAGGTTCAGGAGTCAAAAGTCATCGGGGGATTTATGACTCTTAAAAAATTAGTCAAAAGTCACCAAAAAAATGTCAAAATCAAAACATAATAAATTATACATTAAGTTCATATTTTTAACTCATATTTTGTAATCTACTTTTACTCCAAAGTTGTCACTTTTTATTCAAAATTTGACATACGTGACATAAATATACCCTGGAAGGGGATAACTTTGATTTTGTATTCAAGTTTAAGATGTAAATAGAATCTTCCATAGGCAAATATATAAACATATTTATATTTTTTAGCAGCTATAATAACTACCTTATATATTTTGGAATTATGAAACTTTCACTAATATTTTCAAAATAGAAATAAAATTCGACCTTTTTTGTTTTTAAAGTTTGACTTTATTTCTTTCCAACATGCAGTGTTAAACTTAATCACATTGTTTAAAAATATGAGGGGGGATTACGTCTTATTTTTTAAGTGACTTTTGAATTAATCCTACTTTTGAATAATTTTCCGAGGGCTTTTAACTAATTTTTTGACTCATAAGTCAATGGGTGGCTTTTGACTTCGGGACTTTTTTCACTTCGCTCATAAAAAACTCAAATTAAAGTTCATTGAAATTATTTTGCAAAACAATTTGTTTTTTGAATATGTGAACTGGTTTTATATTATGGATTATTTAATAGTGGGTATGAATTATTATTATTATTGTTATTATTATTAGTATAAAATTTATCAAATGGATGTAAAATAAATTTATATAATGATAATATTCACTTCAAAGTTTTTAGTTATTCATTTTAAAAAATTTTATTGTGTTTTTTTAACGAAAATAATACAAGTGTGTAAATATTAATTTTTTTTTTCTTTTTATTGTGAAAATTCCTAATGAATATTTATATAGAAAATTTCCACTTGTTATTTTAAATTTTCAATGTATACTATGTACTAGTATTTTAATTTTTTAAATATTTTGATAAGTAGAAATATATTTTATATTTAATATTTTTAAATTTAAATAAATACATATATTTTATACGAATATTATGATTTTATTGCGTAATTTATTACAATAACCTTGAAAACTCCTGTTAAAAAATTGAAAACAACTCAAACAAATTCATTTGTAAAAATATTTAGAAAAACATTTTTTTTTAAATTTGTAAAACATAAAAATGCATAAATATAAATTTGTTTTTAAGTATTCTTTTGTATTTATGTAAACGCATATATTATTAGATTTTGGAAATTTTTATTTTGGATTTAAGATGTTTTTTTTATGGTAGAAATTTATTTTGCAATCTAATTTTTTTTGTGAACTATAGGGTAAATTATTCGTCTAACAGTTTTGTACCATTTGTTTTGGCTAAGAGTAGGCTTGTCTAGGTGCTGCGAATCTAGAGTGTCTGTTCGAGCTGTGTATGTAATGTTTTCAGAATACCCTTAGTTCAAACAAAGTTGCGCTATGGATTACCAGACAACTTCAACTTCTTTTATTTTCTTTTTTATACCCTACACCTAAAAATAGGTGTAAGGGTTAATTAACTTTGTTAAGGTGTTTTGTAACCATTAAAAGGATGTGGGCTAGATATAGAAAAGTATAATTAAAGAGTAGAATATTTACTCAGCGTCGCATCCTGAGTTGAATTTATACTGTAGGTTCCTAATGACAAAAGGCGGAAACTTCAAATTGGCGAAATTCGACCATGAGTTCGGATTCTGGAAGCTGTTGATCGAATTAAAGCCAAACGAGAAAAATTTTGAAACCAATAAAGTTAGCACTTTTTAATTTGGTGCAATGTAGTTTTGTCCTGCTGTCCTGCCTAATGTTCCTGAAATCTGAAATGAGTTGCAGCGGGAGTTCGTGTAACTGTCAATTAAATTTGTCAGGCATAGGGTGTTACTAAGTCGGTTGTATCGACATACTATTATTTGATTACTTATGCCACGACTTTAAAAGTTAATTTTAATTTACCTGTGTAGTCATTCTACTTTATTTGAAACAATTTATATAATTTAAAGTTTACAAGTTTACAGTTTTGAACAACGACAATATTCTTAAATTTTTACCATAGAAATTAGAATGACTACACAGGTAAATTAAAATTAACTTCTGAAATCGTGGAAAAATTAAGATTCTTAGAAATTAGAACTCAAAGATGGAACTTTTTTGAATTTAAGGTTGCGATGTATTTAGAAATGTACCAAAGTTAATGCTTTTTATATTTTTACATTAATTCCACGCTTTAATTTTTATACTTTTAAAGAAATCTTCTTTTTGATTCTTCGTAAACTTTCCTATTTGTTTTTAAAAAAAATTTGAAGGTTAACCTTCATTTTATAATAGAATTATTTGAATTTGACATTTCCTTCCGTTTAAATTTCAAGACAAACGAGGAAGAGTGTAGTAGAGTAGACTGTGTCAACTCTGGGATACCCGTATGACCGTCATCCGGTTAATTACTTTTGTCAAAATTTCAAACATACAGGTTTATTAAGTGTAGTGGAATACTCAGATAAAAGAAGAAGTTGTATGACAGCTACTCGAACCCTCTGCAGTAGACCAACCAAATTTTCCTGTAACTTTGGCCATTACACTAAACTATTTTTGGCAAAATTTCAGACACCCAGCTTCATTAGGTGTAGTGTAATGCTCATATAAAATAAGAAGTTGTATGGCAGCTACTCGAACCCTCTGCAGTAGACTAACCAAATTTTGCAGAAACTTTTGCCAATACACTAAACTAGTTTTAGCAAAATTTCAGACACCCAGCTTAATTAGGTGGAGAGTAATGCTCATATAAATTAAGAAGTTGTATGGCAGCTACTCGAACCCACTCTACTAGAGCAACCAAATTTTGTAGACTTTTTGGCCATAAATCTAAACTACTTTTGGCAAAATTTCAGACACGCAGCTGTAATAGGTACAGAGTAATACTCATATAAAAAAAGGAGTTGTATGGCAGCTACCCGAACCCATGGACCAAAATGGCTGGATTTAAATAGCGATGACGGCTATTGCAAAAAAACGAATTTGCGAAAATTTCAAGATCCTAGCTCCTTTAGTTTTTGAGTTATCGTGCTGACATACATAGCTAAATCGATTTATTTTTCGATTCTGATCCGATCCATACACTTGAATCTATATCTACCCCCCCTCCTTCTCTGCGTCACAAACGTAATGGCAAATTTATTATACCCTTTGACTATATAGTCATACGGGTATAAAAACTTTATTAAAACAAATTTTTAAGTTAATAAAATAAAGTAAATTATTGAAAAGTTTTGGAAATCATATAGTTTAAAATTTTCAAAGTCTCTAAAATGTGTATTTTATTATAAGTAAAGTTTGAAAAAAGTTTTTTTTTTATTTTGAATTAAATAAATTTTAGAATCTAGATTTAATATTATATTAAAATAATCAAAGTAAATTCACGATATACGACATTGCCACATTGCTACATTTTCCACAATCTTGAAAGTTTTATTATTGAAACACGTGTGTTAAAATATAATTAAGGGTTGGGTGGCCCAATGGTTAGACTGCCCACCTTTCATGTGAAAGGCCCGTGTTCGAATCCCAGAAAAAATTAAAAAAACTTCTCTGTTTTTCGACTCTACTCAGCTACAATTCGCCAGTAGGCGAGTAACAATACATTAATAAAACAATATAAATAAATGCAAAATATAAACAAATAATTTAATTGAATACTATAACTCACAGATACAGAATACCATATAACTCAAATACAAAATATTACAAAATAAACAAAAATAGAATAATATCAATTGAAAATCTAAGACGTTTCTACATGTTTAAGGCCTAGTACTATCTCATGTTTAAATTATATGTGGAATTCATTAAGATCAATTCTAATAACAAGAATATAATATAATTCCTATTCCAACATGCACCTATTGTCTAGACAGGCTTATTAGCCTAACATTTAGCGCTTAATAAAAAAAAATTAGAAAGAGCTTAAGGTTGGCACCACCAATTATGATTAAATAAAATCTGTTTTACAGAAAGCACTATGCTCTAAAATATTGTAGAAATTTGTTTGTCGCAGAATCGTCACCAATGACATATGTATTATGAAGCTAGGTTATATTAAGTTTGGGATGATGTCATCTTAACAGCTCGGGACCCCTTTAAGAAAGTTTATCCAAAGAAAGTTATTGTTTTAAAAAAACTTCTGCAACATAGAGAGGCTGTACTTTTAGTGATGTAAAATTGAAATACTGGGCACTAAAACCGATATTAAAAATGAGTATCTATCTGTAAATTATATCAAAGACTTTTCTAATCTTTATTTAACAAATAAGTGAAGTTTAAGATGTGATGTTGAGAACTTTCGACAACTATGCTGTAAATGGAAATCGTTGTTAATAATGACATTAAAAAAAAGTTTTTAAAACTTATTTTCTTTATGAGATATACAAAATAAATGTCTCTTTTATTGTTAGTTATATATACTAGATCCAAGTTAAAATTTATTTAGTGATAATGGATTAAGTAGGAGTTGTCAAGTTTATCTTATTTTGAATTTTTTCTATTTTCTCTTAAGGTTCTTAACACAATTGTTTTATTTAAAAATGTTTAAATTAAAAGTTATTTGTAAGGATTTACAAGAAAGCGCAAGTCTTTTGATAATGCTTGAATTAAATACAAAATAGTTAAAATTGATAATCTAAACACAGTCGGATAAAAGTATAGAACATAATATTATACTTAAAACTATATTACATTGTCATCAAGTTGAAAGAAAGTATGTTTTGACGAGCCAAATTATAAGTAAACGTTGGTTATACCAAGTGATGAAAAAATTTAAGAGTTTTAAAAAAAATTGCATATTTAAAATTAAACGATTTTCCGTAATAAAGGGAAAAACTTATAGCCCACTTAAATGCTTTCAAAATTTCAATTTCCTAAGTGAAGCGAATTCAAAGATATAAGAAGTCGAGAATATTTCAAAAATTGAGTTTCGCAAAACGATAAATTAAAGTACCGTATTGAAACCCTCAACATTTGTGCTTCATATATTTTTAAAGACAATAAAAACAAGTTATCGATTACCATTTCCAGATTGAAACTTTCGTTATAGAACTTTCATAATGAAAATTGAAATACAAGGCTTTTTTGAACACATGTGACCCTGTAACTCCGATGCGAGTGAGGCTACAAAAAAAAGTTCTGCTATGAAACTAATTTTTTTACAATAACTAATATAGGTCAGAGAGAAAGAGTAGAACTATATAGCGAAAATTTTTCAAAATATTTTTTTAAAAAGCTATAAAGAAGTTGTATTGCAACTGACAGCTTTTCGAATGCTAAGCAAATTGATTAAAACGAATTTATAAAAACTTCAAAATTAAAACTCTGTTTTTTTGAATTTTTGATAGTTATGTTGTGGAAGTTCGTTACGAACAAAGTTCTCATGTATAAGGTCACACGTATAACGAGATAAATCGACTGGTTTTTCGTTTCTGATCCTATCCATTTACTCGAGTTTATGTATATCTCGTCTCCTTTACAGTGTTACAAACCTAGTGGGAAATTAAGTTTACCCTTATAGAACTACCTTCATACCGATATAACAAGCGCTTTCCAATTTAAGCTAAAATCAGTTTGAAGAAAGATTTAAATAAAACGATAGTTCTTCCTTTTCCACTCCTTTGATGAGTATAGGGCATTCATCAAGTCTATTTGGATTAGGCTTCAGTTTCTTTAATCGTTATATTCACTAATCCGTTAATTACTCGACTGTAGCAATTGTTTAACATTATGAATACACAAATGTTAATTTAGTGCGCCATCTATTATCTTACACAAAAGTTATTTATATATTTTTATTAAATTTTATTTTATATTACGATCTTTAGATGTGATCTGACCGGGGTTTGAACCCCAGACCTCCCGCATGAAAAACGGCGTCCTTACCACTACGTCATTGATAAAATTACACAGCTGATACGTTTAGTATTAATTGCAATAATTAATATTAATAATTAATCTATCATTCCTGAATGTGTTTTTCTACGATTCAATTAATTCAAAAGTATCTAGTTTGTGGCTTCATTGTAAATTAAATAAAATTAATAAAATTTACCGAAATATTTTTAAAAAACATTGTATAAATTTTGAAATCAAAAAGTTAATTTAAATAAATATAAAATAAATAATGTCAAATATTTACCACAATTAAAAAAAAATATTACAAAAAATTGTTTATCAAAGCAAAAACTAATTTCAAATTATTTCAGTCAAATAAATCCACTAACATAACATTTAAAAATGAGATGAATTAATTTATTGTAATAATTTCTAATTTCTAATATTTGAAAAATATAAAAATAAAATATTCACTTGAATACATTATAATATGGATGCGTTGTCACTTGTTAAATGTTCTAATTAACTTTTACACAAAATATTTATTGTGGGTTTTATTATGTGAACCGATCAAATTACAAAAAAATTATGTAAAATTTGGTTTAATTTTTTACATGAAAAATAAATGCATGTAGGTGGTAAACATTTAAATGTCAAAAAAATGTTATTTTTCAATTTGTCCAATACCTCTAATGATAATTTAAACAAAGCAAAAAAATGTATTGAAATACTCGTATAATACCGGATATTAAAAATTTATGCGTAATTATATCATATATTAATATATATGTACCATTATAATATTTATCAAAAATATTTTTTTAAAATTTATCAATTAAAATATAATAGACACAGATTGTTATATATATTGCGTTGGTGCAATAAATCTTTACGACTTTAATCCTAAACTATAAAACGACCATAATATTTTACACTACAGATATTCTTGGATACAAAATCTACTTTTGAAAAATATGGTGTCTTATTTTTAGTTCGTGTCTGTAAAATTAGGCACAAATCGGAAATTTTTTGGAGGTCCGCCAGACTGAAATTGATTAATATATTCTAACCAACTTTCTACAATTTATTCCGCAAGCTAAGAGGAACATTTGTCCAAAATTTCAAGTCAATCGGTCAAACCATTCCAGCTAGACATCAAAAAGATTTAAAAAACTTTGTAGCATCCTCCTGCCCAAACGGATTACCAAATTTCGTTTGCAAACATTTTTGCAAAATTCAATCGCTCAAACCGTCTAAGTTCCAAATTTGAACTTATTCTGATCGTTAGAACTCGAGAAATCACGAAAAGTCTGATGTTTTTATATGGGAGCTTCCCTATCCCGTGGTTTGATTTAGCCCATCTACGAACTTAACCTTATTTTTGGCGAATAAAGCATTCATGCCAAATTTCATCAAAATTGTTTGAAATTTGCGCGACCTATCGTGTTCATAGAAATAAAAACAAATACGCAATATACACACACATACAAACAAATTGGCTGGAATATATTAATCCATTTGGGCCGAGCGGGCTTCCAAAACATATTTTGTTTCGCGTTCTTGTCCAATTTTACAAGGTGATTTTGATAAAATTAGTAGTATTATATTATATGTTTAAAATCCATAGTCGTGCAAAGTTGATTAGATTGATTTTGTTTTTCCTCTGTCAATAAAACTGTCAAATAAAAATCTATTCTATTTCTAATTCAAAACTCTTTTTTGTCTCACTACCAGTGAAAAATTTCTACTTTTCAAAACTTTTTTTTGTTAATCTAGTTTTCAAACCCCAAAACAATTTCAACTGAAAACTTCTTAGTTGAGAATCAATTTCATTTATAATATTGAAATCGCAATGATTAGTATTAATTGACTGATTTATGTTAAACATAAAAATTTATAGATCAAATGATGAGGATTATTAAAAAATTGTGTAATAACCATTAAAAAAAATTAAAACTTTCTGGGATATAACATCCCGTTTAAATATTGTGTGCTTCGGATATAGGGAATGCTTATTTAGTTTCATAAAGTCTACAAAAATAGAATTTTTAAAATAAATATAACTGTCGAAAAATTTCAGATTTGAAATGTCAAAAATAATAAAAAAATCTAAATGACATGACATTAACCCAGAAGCCAAAGCCTTAGTCTTAAGAAGGCAGGGCAGGGCAATATTTTTAAAAATAGGTTTGTTAATTCTATCCAAAATGTTCTATACGTTACGTATACCTATTCATTAGAATTTATAAAATACAAAGTTATATATAATAATTTAATTAACAAAACGTTAAAGTAAAGTAAAGTAAGTCAAATTTAAGTAAAAACGCAAAAATTTTCTCGATTTTATTATTTTTTTACTTTTCTCTTTAAATTATTTTTTGTTTCATTCACAAATTTTTTTATTGGCAATTAAAGCAATCTATTATTAACTGTATTTGTAATAACTGTCTGTGAAATTAGCAATTATGATATTGATTTGCATATTATTAGGTATAATTAAATTAAATGATTAAAAATTGGGTTATGTCTGGGTCAGTAATTTATATTTAACTTAAAAAACGAAAGGGAAGACATAGAGACCCAATTAATGAATGGAATAAACATAAATAAAATTCTGAATGAAAAGTATTTTTAAGGTCATTACAGGTCAATAAACCAATTAATATTTTTGAATGACATTATATTGATTAAAAATGTGATTTTAGATGCTGGAAAATTTAGTTATATTAATATTTTTTTGTTCATAATTTATGGCAAAGTTTATTTAACGGTTAATTAAATTGCAACGAACAATTTTTTTTAAATAAGATCAAAGGTTAAAATACTTAATATTCGAAAAAGATATGTAAATGTTTTTTAAAAATATTTATAAATTGAATTTAAAGAGTTGGAGAACATGATTTAAATAAATAATTAAAATAAAATTTGCCTTTTATGCGCTTATTATAATTTTGATTAAATTTTTTTAAAAGTTCATATATTATAATTAAGGTAAGTGTCCCAAACAATGGCCGGATCAATTTTAAATTAACAAAATAAGGAACTAAAGTGTTCAAATTCTTAAAAATTTAAGTCTGAAGAGCTTAGCTTTCCAAATTTTTAAACTTACATTTACGGTAAAAATATCATGAAACAAATCCTTAATTAGTTAGAGCTGATACTTTTAGTTTGTGATTGAGCAATGAAAATTCTGCATAAGTTTTAAGTACAGATAAATTTATGATCTACATATTTTTTATATTAAAATGTTTCGAAGTTAAATATCAAGAGACAGAATATTGTTAGAAACTATTAATTCATATAAAATCAAAATTATTACTAAAATAATGTACAATTATAACTAAAATAAAACATCCGTTAATAGGATTAAATAGATAATTGGTTTTCCGACCTTATTAAATGAAATACTTCTAATTAGCAGTTCATGCAAGCGGTTTTGAACATTTAATAGTAGTTTAATTAATTTCTCTTAAATAATTTAATTTTAAAAGTAAATTATGTTTAGGCATTAAAAAAAATTAACAAAGCTAATCTGATAAACTTTTGTGTTAATACTAGCAAATATACAGCGCGCGTTGCTGCGTCTTCCAATGAGTTTTTAATTGAAGTTAATTTTATTGAAAAAAGTTAACACAAAAGTTAATGCGGCAGTAAGTTAATGGAACCCAATATAAATTTTTTTACACTTTTGTTTTGGGTCAATGCAGCGATTGCGGATATTGGACAAAATTCACTATTTCAAAAAAATTTTTCTAGTAAATCGTCGTGCCGATATACGATAACAAATTCTAGGTCCCTTAATAGAGTTAACTCCATTTTCAAAGAACTTTACAAAATTTAAATTTAATCGGTCAAACTTATTTTATTTTAGAAGAAAAAGCTTAAATAGTTGCACTACAATCTTGGCGATTTCTCGCTCAAATGCGAATTTAACTCGCTCAATTCCGCTCAAACTTAAGCTAGCACATGTGAAATGCTCAAATTTCAATCTTAATATTTGGCCGACTTAATGAGTTGAGTTGAAATTTATGTTTTCTGGAATCCCGGTAAAAACCATCAAAAATTAATTATTATAAATTTTGAATTTCTATTTAAATTGTATAATTAAATTCGTTTTCAATTTAATACATAATTATTAAAAAATCATTTAGATGTGAATAGCATTATTTAAAACTAATTTTAGTCTTTTTACACTTCAACGTAAATTTTAATTTTTTATTTATCTATTTTGTTAAAAAAAATTAATCGAATTATTAATTTTATGCTTAAGTTAGTTAAATTTTTACCAAATTATATTATCGGGAAATGGGAATTAAATTGACAACTAATAAATTAGGATTATTTTAAATAACCTAAAAATGTTTTGTGCAATGCAATTTTTTACAATTATAACAAAGTTATAATAAATTTTAATTAACATGATGTTCTTTTCGTAATAAAGTGATTTTATAAATCTTTTTTAATAACAATAATTTCACTAATTATACTTTATATTCCAGAAAACAAAAATTTCATAGTGGTATTCTCCATCCAGTTTAAAAATAATTGAAGTTTGAAAGTAATGACTTTAAAAGTACAATTTATTATAATCTAATACAGGGTGGCGTAAAACGACCGATATAGTTTGAATGTTTAATAATTATTTAAGTTTATTTAAATTTTTATTTTTATTTCAGAATTTTGTGAAGAAAACTTGGGGAATTGGAAAAATTACGAAGAGTTATGGAGAATGTACTGGAAAGACCACCAATGTGCGAAGCCGAAAATGATCACCACTTGCGGGATATAATTTTTCTACTTAAGCTAAAAATATTCTGCATTAATACACTGTATAACAAAAAAATAATAATAATAACTAACCATTAAATAAAAAAGTTATTAAACAATCAAACCATATCGGTCGTTTTGCGCCACCCTGTATAAATCAACAGTTTTATAATTTAAAATTATCTTAAATATCTTCTCTAGACTTGTCTCAATATCACTGGAAATAATTTTATTTAGAAAGGCAAATGGTATTTAAATACGAAACCAATTCAAAGGCAAGTAAAAGTTCTTTTAAGATCATAAAGGTCATTAATATTGTAATCTTACAGTACAATTTCTTAAAAAATACAAATTATTATAATTATTATAATTTCCAAAAAAAAAGAAGTTAAAGAAAAAGATTTCTATACTTCTGATCATTGGCATAAGAATTGGCATAATCAGAACGGCTGTATGAAAAAGGTTCCCAAAATTACTATTGAGCTTTGGCGACTTTTTTCAAATGTAAATTATTGAAGTCCTCATTTTGTAACAAATTCTGAGACCTCTACTTATTTATGTTTATAGCATTGAAAATACATGATACTGAAGCCCCCAAAAATATGAACAATTTATCGGATTCTGCAGTTAAACTTTTTATAGGATTTCTGGTTTTGTAACAAACCCTAGAACCTCTACTAACTTTGCTCATAAATAAAAAAGCGAAAAGTAACAAAGCATTTAATTTAATGAGGGCAGCTTGTATTTCTCGCTCCACTTGAATTTTGGAATCCCGATTCGACATTCACCTCCAAAAATCCTTCCAACTGTTTTTTATAAAAAAGTTTGCAGCAAAGCATTTAATCAGCGAATTTTTTCCTTTTTTTGGACACTTCTTCAAACAGTTTACTTTGGGGCCTTTTTACATATGAAAGAAGTCCCCAAAATGATATACATTTTCATTTTTGTATTGAAGACTTTTTTTATAAAGTCATTTAGGACATAAAGAAAGTGTGCTATATCATTATAAATGCCACAAAGAATATCAATCCTTGAGCTTACTGACGTGGTTCATTTTTAATTTAGAGGCTCAAAAAATTAGGTGTAATAAATTAAAATAAAATTATTGGACGCAACCATTCTCTTTTGTAAGGTATAGATATTTAGACATTTAGCTATCATAAGTCATTTCCTTTGATTGGAAAACTTTTCTACAAAAAATTTATTTAAAAAATTTTCAAATTATACATTTTAATTTAGATAAACTTTGACCTACTCTTCTATACAATTAGCTAATAAATAAAATGTCAACCACTCGATTAATTGTTAAAATTTAAATGAAAACTTTTTATTTTTTAATTAATTGTAAGAAATTAAACAATGCGCAATTATTTTTTTTAATTCCTTTGAAATAAAAGAAAAACTTGTATACAGTCATTATAAACAATTCTGGGGTCTTATAATACACTCACTATGCAGGATAATGAACTTAATTAAATAAAAATAAAACAAAAAATTGTTATGGGGATGGTAAAGTACAAAGAAAAAAAAATACAAGATTATCATTTAAATAAAATTGTAATTCAAATAAATTCAATAGGTTCATTGTTTTCTGGAAGCCTTTTGTTTACTCCTCAAATAATCTTTTAGTTTTAATAAAATATTATTTAAAAGATTAAATTATCAAAAAGTTACTTAAGATCAAAATTTTTAAAGAGAATTATATTTTATTAAATTGACTGGTCAAAGACATAAAAATTGGAAAATATAATTAAAGCTTATATATGTGTACTTTGTAATTATATAAAATTCCATTCGAATAATATATGGTATTTGTAATTGGAAGATTTTTGATAAAACTTATTATTTGTTAACAATGAACTCACTACAAAGAAAATGGGAAAGAGTGTAGTAGAGTAGACTGTGTCCACTCTGGGATACCCGTATAACCGTAATATAGACATTATATAATTCGGTTAATTACTTTTGACAAAATTTTAAATCCATAACTTATTAGGGCTTCAGTTATGTGCAATAGAAATATAAGTTGAAAGGCAGCTCTTTTGAAGCTCTTTCACTACACCAACCTTATTTTATTCAGACGCTGTCCATTAAACTCAACTACTATTGACATAGAGTAATGCTCATATAAAAGAAGAAATTGTATGGCAGGTTCTCGAACCCGCTGCAGTAGACCAACCAAATTTTGCACAAACTTTGGCCATAAAACTAAACTATTTTCGGCAAAATTTCAAATATCCAGCCTTACCATGTAAAAAATGAAGAAGATTATAGTTGCCCTTGTCAACTTTTAGATACCAATGTTTAAAATAAATTAACCATTAATTAGTTAATAAAAAAAATATAAAAAACCCTACTTAATAGTTTTGTAAAAAAAACAATATTAATAATCAGGCCTCGATTGAATGCTGTAAAGAACATGGCATATTAACAGAAGGAGTGCGGATTCGAAAGCTGAACATATCACAAAAGTTTTTAATTGAAAGTAATAGAAATTTTTCTTATTGCATTCCCTGCGTACAATTTTGTGAAGTTTTCTGGCATAATTTTTTGAATACTAACTAACTAATACTAACTAATAAATTATATAAATCTTGTGTTTGTTTATATTATTTTATTATTGTATTGTAATATTAACTATCGACTGTACCTTCAACTTGCAGCCAATGGCGAAAGCTAGCTAAATTAACAGTTATATCACTGTGCCACCAACTGTTTAGTGCCAAGAAATTTTATTTATAAACGAATGTCCATCCATGTGTATTCGAATGAAATGATTAATTTTTTGAACCCTACTTAATTCATACCGTATGGACAGCGGAATGGACTAGCATCGCAGATCTGGAATACTAGTATATAAAGAAAATAAATAATATTACGCGATATATAATAACCCTAGATAACCCATCTCGTAATATGACAAAATCTAATATATAAATAAATAAATAATATTTATTTAAAAATCCTATTTCTTTTTATTATTTATTTATATTGAATCCAACTTATCTTGTCTTTTATCAAAAAAAGTCACGAATTACAATCCTACATATTGTTTATAAATAGTTTTCCCTCTAAGTCTATTTTTTAAAAATTTTTTTATAAAATTGGTTTAATATTCGTTCATTGCATTGGTAACTTAAACCTTTTATTAAATTTGCCTAAAAACAGTTTTCCATTTTTAGAAATCCTACTCTTATTTGGAACTCCGTTTAGTTGCAATCGAATAATCGAATTTTTCAAAATGTCAAATTATTCTTATTGTGACGCATGTTGCATTTTATTATCAAGATAAATATGAAAATACAAAGCAAAGTAAGATTATTTAATTTATTCTTTGTCTTTTTTATTTTTTTTTTTATGTTTCAAAATTTTTCAGATTTCAAATAGATCGTAAAAATTTTTTTTGACACATCAAACTCTTTTTTCATTTGTCGCCTTTTTTAAATGTTTGGGTTGTGTGTTTATTAGAAATGAATGACTCTTTTCTACTCTCAACTACTCCCAGTTACTACAGCTCTAGCAAAATAGTGGGTAATTAAAAAATTTCCGGCAGACGGCTTTAATTTGAAATTTTGCATAAAAGATAGGTTATCATTTCAAAAGATTATATTTTATATATTAGATAACTAATAAGCAATTACTTTTTACATTTTAAAAATTTTTTTTTTCTGCACATATATTTAGCAATTATCCCTAGTTTGCTCACTTTGTTTTCAATATCTAAATATTTCAAAAATATTAAACTTCCCAAATGACAGATAGTTTAGTATGACAATTAATCTGATAATTTTTTAGTCCTGAAACAAAATTAGAGTTCCATTTACAAACTACACTACTCTTATCTACTTTTCACCCCTCTTTATGCTAAATTGCTTTATTAATTTCTAGCTAGAAAATTACTAGGGAAGTAGAGAAAATGTAGTATTGTCAAAAATGTGAATGTATTATTTTGTGCACTTTACTAGTAATTTAATAGTATTGTCAATGAATTATAAAAATGTAACAGTATTGTCAGAAATGTTAATATATTTAAACTCTTTTTTGCAAGTATTATGGTCTTGATTAAGTTTTTATACAATTCATATAAAATTCAGAGTTATACCAAGTATTTTTTTTACTCACGTGTCTTAAAATTGAAACCTTCGATCATAAATCTTCAGAAGAGTAAGATCATAAAATCGAAGAGTCAAAGTAGTGAATTCGGTAAATTAATAATAAATATTACAATAATGAATAAATTTATTTTTCACTAAAAATTCACACGAAATTAAATGGGTTAAAATGTTCAGATAATGTTACATATCAAAATGTTCTGAAAACTGCTTAAGTATAACTGATCAATAAATGCTTTTCATGGCAACAATTGCATTTTACAACTAGTATTATTTTATCAAGTAGAGTGGCGTGACTTATGCTTTATTAATTCCATATTAGTTATTATGTTATAAATCCTTAACTAAATTAGACATTGTCTTGCTGATATTTTATTTGTTATCGTAGTTCTAAATATCAATTATTGTTTTGATAATATATCAATTAAACAGGTAATCTTATCTTTTATATTATAGTTAAATCTAACCCTTTCAAAGATTCTTAAAATAAAAGTAGACAACAGGTAGCGTAGGTAATTTGTTTACAAATTTTTTTCTTCTTAATGAAGTGGTACACACTTACAATTTATGATTTAATCATCACAGAAATTAAAAATGATTATTACAAATATAATTATTTTCAAAATAAATGCAAATTTCTAAAATATTTTGAAACTACTGGAATTCCATGTAATTTTTAACAGATGCACTTATAAATACTGCGCAATATTTTGAAAACAGACCAGTTAAACTCAATCAATCTTCAATCGTTGGTTGATAAAAATCATTGAATTGTTTAAAAAATTAAATAATTATATAAAATTCTGAAGAAACGAAGCCAGTGTTTATAGAATGAAAAGTGAAGTAAATAGTCCCAAAAAATCAAAGTCATTCAGATGTAAAGGAAATCCAGATCTAACACTACCATATATGATATACAGATATAAGGAACAAAGAAAAATTAAAAATTTTCCAAAAGTTCGTTTATTAGCTGCCAAAGCGTATGTAACTGATCAGTTGGCAAGAAATATAATTTTTAAAACTGAGGAGCAGTGGCAACGAATTCAACGTCAGAAAAACGGTAATTGCGGCAATACTGTTCAAAGAAATGAAGTTATACATAAGGATGAATTGTTAAATATGACAAGAAGTCTTGTTTATAAATCAAAATTAGAAGCCGAAATTAAAAAATATATTTACCAAGATACTGAAATCAGTGATGAACAGACCGTGATCAGTTATGAGCAGAATAAATAAAGAAAGGATTCAGTTTGAATAAGGAGAGCAAGACGATATGTGTATGACACAACCCATTACCAGTAAAATTATTACAATATTTTTTTTTTAAATTAATATAACTCGTATTTTGTAAAATGAAAATAACTCTAAACTAATAAATTGTATATATAATATCAAATTGTGGAAGTTCACTTAATTTAATTTTAAATGAAAATTTCCCTCTTCACTTCCAAGCTGTGAACAGTGGAATAGTATGGGTTAATATACCCTAAGAATGTTCACAAACTTGGTTATTTTTTATTGCGTAAATATTCGTTGTTGAGGTTCCGATTTAAAAATGACAGTAGAGAGTGTTTTTACACTCCTATATGTCATAAAAATATTTGAAAAGGGTCTGATTACAACACAATTTAAATATTCCTTCTACTTTCTATTTTTTTTTAAATTTCTTGAGAAATTCTAAAAAATTAGCATTCCTCTATTTCAAATATTAGGATCCCTTTTGTAGATCCCCTTCATAAAATATTAGTTTAATATATGTAAAAATTTTACAGTTTTAATATAAAAGTTATTGAAAGAATGGATTTGAATACGGAATAAGTCCCTTTTTGCTTTTATTCAACATGCATTCAACCAAATTGTTGAACTAAAATAAATTTTTTAATTTCAATATTTAAAACTTCATTAAGTCCGACCAATTAGTTGTTGAATTCTTTTTTTCATGTAATATCCAGTTTCACCAACAGATATGGTTACCAATTTTAAATACTGGATTTTATAAAGGATAGGGTGCGATCCCCAAAGCCAAAAGTCCCAAAACCAAAATTAAAAATAAGAAAGTCGCAAGGCAGAAATATCACAAGAATGTTCTCACACTTAAAACTCCAGTGTTTAATGAATCTAGTGCTGTCATTTGGCACAGAAACTTTCCGATTTTATTGCTCTCCAGAATAAATGGCTCCAACATGTACCAAATTATGTACATGTCTGTTCATAGACTTAAAATAAAATTGTATTGGAACAAAGTTTTTGGGTCTAATAAAATGTTGTTGCTTTATACTAAAGCTTTTTATTAAGGAGGGGAACCAAATTCTCCCTCAATAAAAACTGGAAGTGGCTTCTTAAATTAAAATTAGAAGAAGTGATGCAGTTGACATGTATTGAACATGTATTAGATTCGAATTACGTCTAATTTTGCAAAAACGGAAGTGTTCCAAACAGGAGTTCAAACTATTTTTAGTTTGATTGAAAAACGTGTCGTTGAATTTAAAAAAATCTGCATTTTTGGCATCATTTCAGTTTTCGGCAATTTGTAAACTGATTTAAAGAACTTTAAACACATAAAGTGAATCAACTACATAAGCGGGTTTACCAAAATCCAGTTAAATAAAAATCCCGTTTTTTAAAAGCCAGCTATTTAAAAGTCAGTGTGTCATTTATTTACTCCCAATAACAGCTTATGGATTTATACGAATCTTTTAAAATAGTTGGGGCTGTCCCCATATTAATATTTTACAAGGAAGCTTATAACCCTGCTCTTAAATCCAAGTCTAAAGTCTTTTCTAATTCTTTAACAGTAGAAAAAACTGGATTTTTAAAACCTAGATTTTGAAAAACCGTATAGTGATACAATTGGACTGTGGTAAATCGATTTCGTTAGGCTTCTAGATAAAGTTTATAACCAACATATATATTAGTTTAAAAATATTATTTTTAGTGTGTTGGTTTACTGAATTAAAATTTGAGACATTTAGAATTAAAAACGAGGAAGATTATAGTTGCCCTTGTCAACTTTTAGATACCCGTGCATACCCACTATGGTGTATAAAATAAACCGTAATTTACTTCCCTTATACATTTAACTCATTACCCCATAATTTTGACGTAAAAAAAAAAAAAAAATCACAAAACAAAAAACAAAATTTTCATTCATTGTCCCATAACTTTAGCTTAAAAAAAAAAAAAAAAAAAATGAAAAAAAAAAAAACAAAAAAAAAAAAATTGGCCCACCCTAAAAGTCCGAAGGTCCGAGTGATGTCCAACTTTGCCAAGTAACTTGCCCTATTAATTTATCTGCCCAATTTTAATTTTAACCTTGTAGCTTCATTAGATTCAAAGTTATTGAATCGAAAACTTTGTATGGCAGCCCCCCGAAAATGGGGCCCTAAAATTTTGAAACTTCATATAAGTGCTTGATTAATTATATAACTAACCGTGTGTAATTTTCAGCCTCGTAGTATAATTAGTTTTGAAGAAATTCATATTGGTGCAAAGAAGTTGTATGGCAGTCCCCTGAAAATGGGGCCCTAACATTTTGAAACTTCATATAAGTGCCGGAGTCATTATAAAACTAACCGTGTGCAATTTTCATCCCCGTAGTACAAATAGTTTTGAAGAAATTCATATTGGTGCAAAAAAGTTGTATGGCAGCTCCCCGAAAATGGGGCCCTAACATTTTGAAACTTCATATAAGTGCTCGATTCATTATATAACTAACCGTGTGTAATTTTCAGCCTCGTAGTATAATTAGTTTTGAAGAAATTCATATTGGTGCAAAGAAGTTGTACGGCAGCCCCCCGAAAATGGGGCCCTACCATTTTGAAACTTCATATAAGTGCCGGAGTCATTATAAAACTAACCGTGTGTAATTTTCATTCTCGTAGTATAATTACTTTTGAAGAAATTCATATTGGTGCAAAAAAGTTGTATGGCAGCTCCCCGAAGACTTGGTCCGATTTTAACCAAAAACAATAGGGAACCTAGAAATTGTCTAAAAATGACTTTGTGTGAATTTCAAGACTCTAGCCCTTTTAGTTTTTGAGTTATCGTGCTGACACACGGACGGACGGATGGACGGACGGACGGACGGACGGACGGACGGACGGACGGACGGACAGACACACATAACTAGATCGACTAATTTTTCGATTCTGAGCCGATACGTACCCTTGACACTATATCTAGCTCGTCTAGATCGATGCGTTACAAACGGAGGAGCAAATCTAATATATGTATGCACGGGTATAAACATATTTGGTTTTGTATACCTTTTTATGACTATAAATATCAAAAACATTTCGACGACATCTGGCAATACATTAGTTTTTAAAAAAAAAATTGTAATTTTGAGTAAAATTAATTCATAATTGTTTTCTAAAACTCAAACAAACAAGAATGCGTTTAATGTAAAAGAAGTATCAAAGCCAAATGTGGTGAAGAGTACCTACATCGAAATTTTAATTTATGTATAATGCAGGTGTTTCCATTGGTTCGTTTAGAATTTTAAAATTCATGGAAAAATTAAAATTCACAGGTAAAATTAAAATATGATAATTTTTATAAAATTTAAATAGTGAATAGGCACCCATAGATAAAACATTAAGAATCATTATACTGACTTTTGTAATATTACTCGTATGTCGGAGTAAATAATTCAATATTTAAACAATTCAATAAGTTTTGCCAAAAATTGATTCCAAGAATATTGTGTCGCTATTAAATAAATTTCAATAAATTCCTGAAATATATTTTCTAATGATTTTCATTTAAGCTTTTTAATAGCTAACAATGGGTTATAAAGAAATAAGACTTTTATATCCGTTATTTCACCAAGTTATTTACAGTTAGACTAAGCTTAGGTTTCGTTAATGCTCTAAATTTTAAAATTCTATGCTAAATGTCTTTTTAAAAGTGTTAAGAAATATTACGTTATGCTTAGTATATAGTTTTACGATATTTTTTTTCTTGGGTTTGACATAACCATAAGCGGTTGAGCCTTAGAATTCCCACTTTATAGGTCAGAGTCCTTACCACTACATCGGAGTCCGTATGGATCAGAGTCTTTACCAAGGTCTAAAACACATAAGATACAGTAAAATGAATATTTGCTAAAAAAGTTATGGAAAGCCTTCGAAATAACCTGTTGGAGCTGGGCGTAGCTTCTACAAGTAGTATGCAATTTTAACACACTAACATCACAACCCTTTTCGAGTCAAACGATAGGATAGCACCTGTAAAACAAATGTACAGCATCTTTATACTTCAAGGATAGGGATAAATTGGAGAATCGTGTTTTGGAAATATAGAATTCAGGAATTTATTCTGGACCCAAATATATTAATTTTTTATCAAATATAGATAAATTTCTAGATATTTATAAAGTATAAGCTGACCGGAATTTTTAAAGGTCAATAAGTATGGGATCTTCTTAAATTTATGATTGATCTTTTTCGTTTGCTGAATTTGTACGAAGGAAGTTGTAAAACAATAACTCTTAAAAACTAATTAATTTTAATTCTTTGATTTTTTTTCTATTTCAGAACATTTTGAATTTTAAATTAATTTAACAATTTATATTTCTGCGTTATCCACGTTATCCACTAAAATTGAATACTTTTCAAACTAATAAAATTTTGAAAAATCATTTTAGGTAACGATTTTTAATCATGATTACAGTATAATTATCTCTGATTTATATTACATTTAAATTGAATGAAATTCTTTGTAAATCGTTTTTTAATTTTTCAGATGAATGATTATATTATTATATATAATTTAAAATTTATTACTATTTAAATTAAATTCTTTTTAATTTAAATTTAAACGAGAATGGATCTTTGCTAATTTTAGGATATTCGCGTGAACATAATTAGAGACAGAATATCATTGGATTTAAGAAGTTAACAATTTATTATATTTAACTGAATCTGTCGTTTAGGCTAACTAAATCTGCCAGAAAGTGTTGACTTTAAGGTCTTCATAATTTTCGGATAGAATACTTTATTATATGCTGAGTAATGCAAATAAATTGTATGACTGCTTTTCGAACTTAGATTAACCAAATTGAGCAAACTTATGTCATTAACTGTACATATCGAAGCAGCGCAACTAACTTGTCAATTTCAGAAACAAAGATAGTTTTTGTATACAAAAATTGATGTGAAAATTCACCCCCATTCATTTTGCTCTTTAAGTTGTTGATTGTGCGGAGGACCAAACAGACAGACAGACGGCTGATCACACAAAGCTAAGTCAACTCAGTTTTCAATTCTTATCCAATTTATACACTTGAGTCTAAGTCTATCTTGTCTCTTCTTTTATTTTGTGACAAACCGATTCACAAATTTAGAATACCTTTTGAATCGCGATAGTATTGGTGTAATTATCGAATTAGGATTTAATAAGTTTTGCTAATCTAAAATTCATTTTCGCTAATTTACAAAGTTTTTCAATATTTAATTTTCAAATTTTAAAATTACAACAAACAAAGTATTAAATTTGTTTTAAAATGTTACAGCTCTGTACAAGTGGTAGAAAAATGGTTGTAAGTTTTATTAAATTGAAATTTAATTTGGTCAGATTGAAAATGTGATAAAATTTGTTAAAAGCGCAATGGGGCATAAAATCTAATATAAGATAAAAATTTAATTTAAACAGATACTAATATAATTTATTGCTGATATCATAACGTTTAGAAAAACCTCAAAAATATTTATATAATCATAGATTTTGTAAGTGGATAATAGTTTTCCATTTAGTTTTCAGAAAACTCCCACCTTAATTACGCAATAAATTTTTAAAAATAAGTCTTTAAAAACAAATTTTAGGATAATTGTAAGCGACGGTTTTATTCTTAAGTTTTAAACTAAGGAAGTACCGTTTTTAAACTATTTTACTAGGAATCTAATTTTTCTACTATTTTTTATGTTGTTAGTATTTAAGAGAAACATATCAAAACCCCAAATCACAAAATTCCAAAGAAACTAAATCTAAAATTTCAGAATTCCAAAGTTACAAAGTCCCAAAATTAGAACTTTTCAAAGGGTTTCGGTACGTAATCCTAAATTACATGATTTGGGATTTTGCAATTTTTGGGATTTTGAAATTTTGGGATTTTGAAATTTTGGAATTTTTAAATTTTGGGATTGTTACTTTGTGATTGTGATTTGGGATTTTGAGACTCTCCCCCTCAATGTTAATTGTTAAAATTGATTTTCTTTATATAAAAGTGTCAAAATTTTAAAAAAATTCACTATTTTTCTTAGATAAATGTCAAAATTAAATATGTGTCAACAGTATGTCAATCCCATATATATATATGTGGTTTTAAATTAAAAAGTGTTTTAAAGTTGGATTCAAAATCAGAGTTAAATGCCTTTCCAAAATAAGTATGTATATTTGATTAAGGAAGGACTTATGGTAAGTTACAAAATCAGGATTATAATAATAACTTGAGCGGGGGGTTCTTTTTAAAAAACTGATTTGTCATTAAATTTTGAATTTTGGATTTTTTTTAAGTGCATGCTTTTGTAGAAATCCTTTAGGCATTTGAATTGGATTTTTTTTTGGGATTAATTTTAGAATTTCGTATCCAACCCGACAATTTGGGATTTTGTGATTTGGAATTTTGTGATTTGGGACTATGTACCCAACCCTTATTTAGGTGTATGTAGATCATAGTACTTGGTAAATTAAAACAGACATTTAAAAATGATTATTTTACTTGAGAAGCAAAAATAAATTGGAATTGTGTTTTGAATTACGGGATGTCCCATATAATTATAACAATGTCTTAAAAATTTTTTTTATAAGTAAATTCTAATTGTTCTTGAAATGTCTTCTGTACTTAAGTATTAAATTAAAATAATTCAAACTTTCTGTTATATTTTTATTTTTTAATTTCAAATCATCTTCTAACATTTTATACTTTTGAAAGACAAAACAAATTCCCTACTGTTTGTTGTAAGTTATTGTTTAACAGTTTTTCAAAGAAAATTTATTAGAAGTGTTAAGGGAAAAATCTAAAGAACCTTTTGCATTTATATTTTAAAGTTTTTTTTTGTTTAACTTTATATCCAATCCGTTGGATTGTTATGGAATATCGTTTGGGGACTCATATTTTTTACAAAGGAAAAGTAATCTGAAAAAAAAAAAATAATTATTGTCCTTCGAATAGTATTTGTACCTCGTAGTAATAATTTTTATCGCAGGTGTAACAAGACAATGATAGTTTTCCTTTTAAGGTAAGTACAAGTTTTCTTTATTTGTCTTGCATTTATTTTTTAAAATGAAAGATTTACGAAAGATTTGCGTATTTAATTCTTCTTATATAAAATTCTTAAAAGTAAGTTTTAAAGATGAGTGCGGTATGAGACTTAAACCAGCATATTTAATGTAATATAATTCTAGTTCATTTTATTCAATCAGTCATAGATAATATAAAGAAATTTAAACCCTATAGTCTGTTAACCATAAATGGTGGTAAATTATTAATGATTTAATAAATTAATCATTGTTGTTGAGGTGTTGCTGAAGAATGGAAATACTAATGAAAAACTGCACCGGAAATAGATCATACTAATAACGGTCTTTTACTGACTGATAGTGTTAAGTATAATGAAAAATTAATCTGGCCAATCGTTTATTCATGAATGACATTTAAAAAGTAGTTCAAATGTTTCTATGGCAACAATTCATATTTATTCAAAACTAAATATGAATTGTTTACAAAGTAAACTTGTATCAAAAATGTTTAATTGTAGCTATCTGGAGGAGCTAAGTCCGTTTTTAATCAAATTCGAGTAAATATCTGCAAATTGTTCCAAAAATAATTTTAGGTTAAATTTTATGACCTTAATAATTTTAGTTTTTGACATTTCGTAATGAAGGAAGCGAGAACCGACATTTAAAAATTGGCAGATCAATTTATATTTTTACATTTTTTTTTTTTTATTCCTTTTCACTCCTTTAAGGAGTATAGGGCATTCACCAAGTTTATTTAAACTAGGCGTCAGTTTCTTGAATTATAATATTCACTAAGCCGTTGATTACTCGGCTGTAGCTATTGTATAAGCTTATAAAATATGAATGCGCAAATGTTAACTTTGTGCGCCATCTATAATCTTACACAAGAATTATTTATATATATTCTTATTAAATCTTATTTTATATTACGATATAAACTATTACGATATAATTATACAATTTTACGAAATTTTTTTATTAGATATGATCTGACCGGGGTTTCAACCCGAGACCTTCCACATTTTTACACATGATCCACTTAATCATTCTGATCCAGTTTTTTAATCCGATCCACTTCATTCATTTTAATCCAGTTAATGATTCTGATCCAATTTATGATTCCAATTTATGATCTTGATCCAGTTTTTGATTCAGATCTGTTTTTTGATTCTGATGTGCTTTTTGATTCTGATGTGCTTTTTGATTCTGATGTGCTTTTTGATTTTGATTTGCTTTTTGATTCTGATCTACTTTGCGAATTCTGATCCATTTTTGATTCTGATCCAGTTTTTGATTCTGATCTGCTTTTTGATTCTGTTCTACGTTTTGATTGAACCCGAGTCCAAAAATGTTTTTCTTCTTATTCTCTGAAAGAACTCCAATGATAGAAATATTGAGTTACCACTGCAAGCAACACCAAATTGGCGAACATCAAAATAATCGCAACTGGTTGAAAGATGGTGCCAAGTAAAATGTAAAGATGCCTTTTAGGAAACGAATTTAATGAAAATGCATCAATTTAGGATAATAATTTATCAAGGAATACACCAACTGAATACAATAGATTGCAAATGAACCGAATTGGTTGATCTTTCAAGCTTTAATTATACTAATAATACATTGCTCGTCCAATGTTGCTAAATAGTTGCTAAAATGATGTGAATAAATAAGTTTCATAATCAGAGAAATCAACTTATTCCTTTTGGGTTTTCCTTTCAACACTTGATGGGCTTTATATACAATCGTTTCAACCATTATACTGGACAAGCAGGTTGGATGCTTATCACATTACTCTGGCTTTGGCTCTGGATTACTCTGATTTTCTTTAGTAAGTAAATAAGAATCTTACACTACCAGATGGCTAAGCTATTGAGATGTCTTTTGAAAGTTTTTTAATAATCTTCCAAATCAAAATATTGTTCTTTTATGCACCCTTTAAAAAGTTACTTCCATTTTTAAAAGCTTTTTGAAGAAATAAAAAGTTCTAAAATCGTATTTTGCCAGATATGAGTAAAATAATTTTCCTGTTCCATTTTTATACATCCTCTATGTTTATTTAACTTTTAATTAATTTTCTTTTCATGTACAATTTTACTCAAATAATTTTTTTGATTAGTATTATTAAAGCTACGATTCGTTTATAAGGGAAGGAATTAAAAATTAAATGGAAATTCCTGTATCGTTAACCAGCCAAACTACATTGAGGTTTTCGATTATATAAAAAGAAGCCTTTTTCAGCATTGGTAGTTTCAGTAATTAAACCTAATGTTAAGATGTTGAAAATTCTGCGCTATGTCCTATAGTATACTGAATCATTTTTTTTAAATTACCAAGACTAGAAATGAAACATTTTGTGTATTTAAAGAATTGTAATGAGTTTCGCTATAAAAAATATTTACAAAAGAAAAGGCGGAAGTAATTTGCAAAAAACTTTGAGAAAAGCTTTTGTCGCCCTTATATATATGTAGAATTATTTTTATTTATAAATTGTTTTGCAAATAAATTTGCAAATAACTTTGAAAGTTAAATTAAATTTTTTTTCAAAATTTTTGTAAATTACTTAAGAATTAAATATATTTTAATTTTGTTTCAGATAAGGATTGCGAAAATTCTTTAAGTTTTTGAAAGAATGAAATGAAGGGGTGGTGAAATAAAGTTGATTTAAATAAAGCAGAAGCTGTGTTAATATTATATTAGACTCCAAATTCCACTAATATATCTCTTGTAAAAACAAATCTCGAATAAGTATTCTCATAAACATATATATATACGTGATGAGTGAACAGCCCCCACTATTTTAAAATGTTTTTTAATGTCTTAATATTCAAATATGTATGCAAAAACATAATTCGGAAGCATGTCGTACGCTTTGTACAGAATATGTGTATATATGAATATTTGCGAGATTCTTAACTAGGAGGGATTTTGGGGTTGAATTCGTAGGCAGCATATACGCTTTTTCCAGAATATTTATATATATGGTTGTGTGAGATTCCAAAATTAAGAGTGATCCAAAATTTACCAGATTTTAAAACGCGAGATTTTGTAGAAGCAACTGAGAGGCGAACCAACGCCCAAATTTACAGGAATTAAATGTGGGTTGGGTACAAAATTTCGCGTTCCAAAATCTCGCGCCCAATATTTAATTCCTATTAAATTGGGCGTTGCTGTGTCTCTCAATGGATTTATAATTGAAGTTGATGTCGCAATAGAATAACTGAATTCGAAAAATTTTTCGAGACTGCCTTTTACGTCAAAGCAGTATTTCGTAAAATTTGAAGTAATTCGATTCTTTAATTAGTATCTAAATTTAAAGGTGTCGTTTGGTAAAGTCTATATAAAATATCAGAAAACTTACAGGGTGTTTCGACTCGACGATTTTTCTTGAATTAGGTCAAGTCGAGACAAAATTCGGTAATTTTTTTTGAAAAAGGTTATAAATGAGAGCAAGTTTACAGGAATTAAATGTGGGTTGGGTACAAAATTTCGCGTTCCAAAATCTCGCGCCCAACCAATATTTAATTCCTATTAAATTGGGCGTTGCTGTGTCTCTCAATGGATTTATAATTGAAGTTGATGTCGCAATAGAATAATGGAATTCGAAAAATTTTTCGAGGCTGCCTTTTACGTCAAAGCAGTATTTCGTAAAATTTGAAATAATTTGATTCTTTAATTAGTATCTAAATTTAAAGGTGTAGTTTGGTTAAGTCTATATAAAATATCAGAAAACTTACGGGTTGTTTCGACTCGACGATTTTTCTTGAAATAGGTCAAGTCAAGACAAAATTCGGTAATTTTTTTTTGAAAAAAGGTTTAAATGAGAGAACTGCAAGTGAAGCTATGTAACAGTTGAATTTAAAAATTAAATAAACTTGGTCCTTTTATAACGGCGTTTTATGGAACTTTGAAAAATATCAATATTTTTCGGATTTAAATCTTTGTATCTCCTCAACTGTGAAAGATAAAAATAGATGGAATATTAGTATAAATGCGCAAAATTTCATCTAACACTTAAACGAATCTTCCATGTTGTAAAGGAGTGGAAATGTTGTAGTTTCCTAAAAAAATTTACGAAATTACTTTGAAAGCAGTTATCTCGCATACTTCTAAAAATAGGATTCGTCCTTCAAAAATATTTTTTCACCGTCTCGAAATGCCCTATCATCCATTTCAGAAACCGAGTGTAATTTAACATTAGTCCGATATTAATAATTTGGAACAAATTCAATCTAATGCAATTACAAAATATTCACAATAGATCTTTACAACCACAGTTGATTTAAAAATGAAAAATTTCCCAGAAAATTTAAACTAAAACCATTCGTTAAAAATTAAATAAATCCAAAAAAAAAAGAACAGTTTTAAAGAGGATAATATGAATTTGTATCACATTCAATTGGTTTTTTGTTGTGGTTTTAAATTTTTTACAAAAAAAATTTTTTTAATTATTTTTTTTTATTAACCCCGTGAATCCCACCACAATAAATTCATTTTTTTCATCACCCAATATCGATATTTTAATCTATGAGATTTTTTTTTAAATTTCGTCGAATAAATTTAAAAAAAATTTTACAAGTTCATTTAAACGAATATATAAAAACTACATTAAAAACAAAAACCATGAAGAGTTGGGGTTGTTTTAGACTAAAGCAAAAAAAAAATTTAAAAAAATTATTTTAAAAAAAGTAAACCGCAATCAAAAATGATTTCAAAATTTCTTAATCTAAAAAATTTCCCACAATAAAATAAATGAAGAGATCCAAAAAATAAAATTTTTTTTTAATTTTTTTTTCTCTTAATCAAAAATTTTGACCCAAAGGTTGACCTCTATAGATTCAAGGATCATTATATTGCTTTTTTTTTTTCTTTGAATTTTACTCCCATTTCTTTTTTCAAGTCTCTCAGGCGGCACTTTGTTTTAAATTTAATCTATTGTATAGAATTGTCACTTTCTTACTTTATCGTGGGTCAAATATCAAAATGAGAGTAGAAGGGAGGATTACAAAAGTCTACTATATTACGTGTACGAAAGTCTTTGTATTTGAGGGAAATCAAGTGAAACTGCCTATTGGTATAACTAGCAACCTTAAAAATGAGGTTAAAAACCATATAAATTTATAAGAAGATGATGTACAGTGGTTTACTGTTAAACACTTGAAATATTAATTGAAAAGTGATGCTTCGAATCTCACACTCCTTACAAAATAACTGGATCCCAGGAAATTTTTGGAAAAGTAATTATCCTATCGCCATAATAATGGTGTCATGTAAATTTTGACAAGAATTTGGTCCCTACTCAAATTGAATTAGTCTTTTGTCGAATAAGTTTGTCTTTTTTAGCTTCCCGTATTTTTGGGATTAACCTTTAAAACCTTAAAATTCCTCATTTAATTATTTAATAATCATTATTTAAATTTAAAAGAAGTTCCGCGTGGTATACTGTTAAACACATGATCAAGGGAATGCGACTTCCAATCCGTCACTAGTTACAAGAAACTATTGAAAAAGTAATTATTCATAATAACGCACCTTGTATAACAGCCCTTAGAACCAAATTGTTAGTTGTCTTGTAAAAATCAAATACATGTGGTTTATAAATTGAAATATAAATATAATATGCTCTTTTAGTACAAATTTGGTAATATTTCAAATGAAATTGATCTTTTTTCAAATCAATTTAGGCCTTTTGTTTTAAAAAACACTTCAGTATCTAAGATGGGCTTAAGAGTCGGACTTAATTAATTTTCCATGCTATCTTTTGATTCTACTATAAAATCGATGGATGTCTTTTTTTAAATATGTTGATCCGACTACTGGATCCTAAGAAACAGGAACTGATTTTAATCAGGATCAAGTTCATTTAAAAATAGACATGGTTCATGAGAGAAAGGACCAAGTTTATGCAAAAGAGTGAAAATAAATAAATTTACAGTACAAACTTAGGTATCTGACCAATAGCGAATGAATGCCCTTTACTCCTTAAAGGAGTGGAAAAAAAAACATTTAGGTATTATTTTTTTATATCTACCTAAATTTTTTTTATTTCTTAGGTTATTAAGGGCTCAAAAATCACAACAAAACTAACAAATAAATAAATTCACCAAAAATTGCATACTTTTAGGATACTACAAATTTCTCTATAGAAAGACAGTAAAAATCACAGATTTGTTTTGTAAAAAATTTTTCAGTAACGGTTTAATATTCAAAAAAAATAAATTTCCATCTTTTTTCTTCAAATAAATTATAAGTTTTTCATAGATAAAATAATAAAAAACAAACAAAAAAAATCTTGATTTCCTTTTCCTTTTTATTTTTTGGTCCGAAAACAAAAAGAATCCTGAAATTAATGCACATGGTACAGTTTAAAAAAAAAAGGATTCATGGTCAAAAATGAAGTAGGGAGAAAAAAAAGATATAGATTCATTATATATGGACCCAACCTATAAAATACAATAAAAAAAAAAACAAATTTTGGATAAAAACTTTAATCATATCCTTATTGTTTCTAGTTTTACGATTCACTCTATGGACTATGAGCTTCAAGCATGTGCTTTTTTCTTTTATTCTCATATAAGATATAAAAAATTTTTCTAACAATGGTAACAGCAATTCCCATAGTTAAATAGAAGACCTTCCAAAAAAAAAAATAAAAACTTTAAATACAAAAAATTTAGTGAAGATTTATTACATTCATCATCCAGAAAAGGGAAGCTTTCGTTGTGTTAAAAATATTTTACACCCCTCAAAATAAAACAATTTTTTTTTTAAAGATTTATCTTTTAAAATAATGACGACATATTTAAATTTTAGAATTTCGAATAACTTTTTTTTTAATTTTTTTAAAGCAAGCGATCATCAAATAAATAATTTAGAAATTGAGAACCCCTTGAAACAAAAAACCAACTAATTAAAAAAGTTTTATAAGGAAAAAATTTAAATATTTTGATTAAGAATGAAGGGTTAAATATAATGAGATTTGATGAATATATGCATCGTATTTGAAAATTAATATAAGATCAAGCTAGTATCAACTCGCAGTAATTACAGTTAATATTGAAGCAAATAATACTTAATATGAAGCAAATATTAACTGTAATTACTGTGAAACTTTCAATAATAGTAGGGAAGCAAACAGATATTAATAAACTACTAAATGCCCGGTAAGGGGCCCTCTTGCAATTAAAAATATTTAAAATTTTAATCCCGGGGAATCCTCAATACTCGTTTAAATAATTGAAATATTTACTTTCAAGGTTAACATTTAATTATTTTAATGAAGGTCATGTAGTAGGTATCGCCTTCAAAAATAAATAATTTTAATTTTAGAATAATTAGTATATTTAGTATAATAAGTAATAACTAATTGTTTATTTCTAATGTTTTCTCAACAAATCCAGTGTTTGAAATATCCTGAAATCTGTTTCCATTAGTGTGTTGCCTTAGAACAAAGCCGCTTTGGCAGCAGAAATTTTTTTTACAAAATAAAGATTGGAGTTCCTGTGGGTACAAGCAAATGTGGTACATGTGTTTAGAAAAATTACTACTTAGTGTTTTTTAGGCTATACTTAGGGTTGCCAGCTTTATAAAAATATAAATCTTTTTTTACGAAAAGTTTGAGATATTTGATATTTCAACAATGATAGGCAAATATTGTTTCGTTTTAAAAAATGTATAGTTTTTTAACTACAATATCTTTATAGCGGGAGCACCTTTCATCTGGAAATGAATGTTAAGATATGCTATGAACTATTATGCTATGAACTTACTAGATAAAATAACTGAATTCATCATACGTATTTAATAGATCAACAGATATAACGGTTTTTATACAAATGAATTAAAAAAACAAGGTTTTTTTTGTATTTAAAGGCCAAATTAAGGGAGCAAATTTTTTAGGAAAGCTCAAAGTATTAAGTATCATTCCGATATAGTCATTTAAAACTAATTTTGGGGACCCTATTTGATTTAGGAGCGCTTAAAAAATTTTTGTAAAAAATCAATTCCAGAAGCTCAGTTAATATATTAATATAATATTTGGATATAAGGATTAGATTACTCACTATTTAGATTCGTATAATAGAGAGCAAACTGAGTACCTAACCCAAAAGATCATTACATCAAAGATCAAATATTATTATCTCCAGAATGCCAGGAAGTTATTGTTCAGGGCATCCAATTTATAAAATTTTAAATCTTCCACTAATAATGAATTTGACAATAGACTAAAGTAATAACCACGCTTGGTTTTAGTAAACTCGACTCAATTTAATTAAATACACTAAAATGTACTAAAAGAATTTTGAAAGAGTGTAGGGTTTTTTTTGAAGTTTTTTTACTATTCAACGGTTAGTAAGTCTAAACTATAAGTAACTAAACATATTGAAACAGGGGGATCATATTATATTCACAGTGAAGATATTTTCTAGATATTAGAATTGATCTTAACGAATTCCACATACAATAAAAACATTAAATAGTACTATGTCTTGCCACATGTTGAAATTAGATTTTCAATAGATACATTTCGTTTTGCTTATATTTTAATAAGTTTTGGTCAAATGATTAGACAGTGACGAATGGAAACTCAGTCGAGTCGAAAACCAGATAAAAGTTTTTTCACTGGGATTTCATTTATTGGGAGTCTGGGCATCTTGCATGAATGGTCGGCACTCTAACCACTGTCCCATATCCAGCGTCTGCTGTTGAATTTCTTATAGTATATGATTGATGTAATATCTTAAGAAAATTTTTTAACTTAATAATTATTTTGAGGAATGAGATCCCTTTTTTCAAGCCAAACGGAATTAATATCTAATTCCAATGGCATTTTCTTTCAACCAAATGTACGGTGCAGCTGCTTTAAAACATGTTTTTTTCTGTTTCAACACATTTGGCTTAATTGCGGGACTTCCAGTCCATCCATGTTTCCACTGAAAGAATATTTGCAGCGATTCATATCAAAATTTCTATGAATTTGTATGTATTGAAATATTAAGTGATTTTTTCAGTGGGTTTGCCTAAATTAAGTGATTTTTTCAATCGGTTTGCTAAATTTAATTGAAGACGAATGTGTTAATTAATTAATTGGACTCAGATGTTGTCTTTAATCTTTCTGAAAAGTCTTCAATTAATTGAAATTTTGAAAATTAAAAAAAATGTAGACATCAATACTCGTACAAAACCTTTATTTCAATTTAAAATAAATCAGTAAATAAGTGTTTAGGATAATAACAGACAAAGAATTTCAGAATTAATTAATTTATCAATTTAACTAGAAATTAAATTCTTAAATAATAAAATACATTACTTTTTAAAAGGACAAAGTCTTTGTTTATTGTCATTGATGATTCAGCTCAATGAATTGGATGAAATTTTACTTTAAGATCGATTGCAATATAATATTAACGACTTTTAAGGGTTTCCTAGCAAATAAAAATTAAATGTCAATCCTATATAGAACTTATATATTATACTTCTATAGTCTAGACATGAAATTAAAATTTTTAAAAAACAAACTATTAAAAAAAATAAAACTAAGTATTAGGCAAAGTAATCAATATAAAAACTTTTGTTTTTACTTTTATTATTCAAAATAATTTGTAAAGAGTTTATTGATCGATTATTGATTAAATTTTAAACTTATATTAAATTAATGAATTTTTCAAAATTTTCAATGATATTTATTCAACTATTATTTAAGTTTTTTTTTTAAAAAGTGAAGATCCAACCCAGCGTGCAGTTAAAGAGCCAACGTATAGTTAAAGATATCAGTACATTTTTAAGCAAATACAAAGAGAACGAGGAACAGTTTAGTAGAGTAGACTTTGTCAACTATGGTATAGATATATGACCGTAATAAATACATTATATATACATGATATACATTTCAGTATATATCTACGCCTGCTCCTTCTTTGCGTCACAAACGTAATGACAAACTTAGTATATTCTTTTGACCTGTAATCATACGGGTACAAATAGTGTTTGCATAACGCATACCAACCAACTTTTCAATTTGATAATAAAAATTTTATGTGTTAAGTGGCAATATATTTCACGCATAAAAATTAGTATGTATTTGCATATTTAATTATTCTTGTTTGAATTGCAAAAACTACAAAATCCATTAAAAAATTCTAACAAATACTTTGGAGAAAGCTGAATAAACTTCATTTGAAATACATCTACAATAAAATTTAATTTATTTTTAGTTTAAAAAGTAGGCGATTCCAGCAGAAAAAAGAAAAAGCTGTCCTATCCAGTTTTGCCCATCTACCTAAAACCCATAATATCTAATTTCCCAAACCCAATTAATTATTTCATATCCTTATTCTCGAAACTAAACATAACTGACAAATTCCAAAAGTGTAGTTTGAAAATTACGTAGTCTTAAAAACTCTGTACCGATTTTATGGGTGCGCTCTGTAAGTGATTCAAAAGCTCCAATGCAACTTCTGGTCATGGGGCTTCTGACATGTAATCATGAAAATCTAAAACGCAGCGAAAAACTTAAATGTGTTGAAGCATATGTATAATGATTCTATTTGTTTAGTTTGGGTATATTCTTACACCCAAGTAACTTCGCATATATCCCCAATTGTTTCGCTGCACAGAATCCTAAACACATTTCAATATCTTTCCAAACCACCATTCGGACTATATCCTCTTAATGCCCGGCCTAAATTCTGATCTGGATAGTGCAGAATGGATAATTTTAAAATACCTTTATTAAAATTTAACAAAACAAAGATGGTTATTCAGGTTTACAGGTCAGCAATAGGTTTCATTGGTCACAATTTTCGATCCCTCCAAATACATTAGAACAAATCTGTTTAACAAATATGGCTACTTAAAAATTTAATTTTTAATTGCATAATTTAAAACCCAGATATTTGATAAGACAAACTAAAGGCTTTTGAATGTATTTATGAATTTTAATTAAGGTTTTTTGTTTTGTTTTGTATTCTATTCTGGATATACGAATTTTAATTTTTTCAAAATTCAGGTGTAAGTGTTTCATTTTTAAAAACACATTTGGTTCTTAAAACGTATCGGTTTCAAATTTGTTTTAGAAAAAATATTTAACAATATCAAACACACATATGTGCAAACAAAGTAACTCTTCTATTGTTAAGAACATTGAATCTAAACATTTAATATTTATTTAGGGTACACAAAAGAATTTTGTATTATAAGAGGGAGGTGTTATATGAATACAAAAGAAATACTGGAATTTTTTTATTGTTCATTGCATCAATTGATTAATTTTGTTGCACGCTGAAAGAAATTCAAATTTATCCTGTTTTTTTGTAGTATATATCGTTATCCTTTTTCATTTTACCTTGATATCCTTATGTTTTCCAAAATTTTAAAAAATTTTTCAATCTCTTCTCTTATTGAAAACTTTTCGTTGCATCTTTTGACAAAAATGTTATGTAATACTAGATAAAAATGATGAAATTAAAAAAGAACCTAGAAACACACTTGAAGAAGAAAGTAGATTAGACAGGAGCTACTCTAGGATACCCACACGAACATGATATACACATCGAAAAGAATTAACTAAACCTCTTTTGTCAAAATTTTAGATATACGAATTAATTAGATCCTAACATATATAAACTTAGAATTCAAGCAACAGCTGTTTCTTTAAGAAAGTGGTTTGGATAGTTATATGCTGTTATTCAAACCTCTTGCTCTAGACGAACTAAATATTGCGAAGACTCATAAAGAAATAATATTTTAGCAAAGGTATAGATTCCAAACATAATTAGGTCCTAAGTTATTCATGAAAAACCAAACAATTGAATGGAAGATAATTAAGATTCAAATGCACTTGATAAACAAACGGAGTTGACGATAGAACTTAACAATTCAATTCGATAAAGATTCAGACAGCCGTCTATATTAATATTATAGTTGTAGGACAGTTCGTCGAACTCACTCGTTGAGGAAATGGTTGAATTTCAATAGGAAAGACGGCTGTGGACTGTGGTATTTAAATGAACTAGTGAAAATCAGTATTCGTAGCTCTTTTAGTTTATGAAATGCATGGACTTATGGGCGGACATAGCTATTTCGATTTTCTTTTGGATTCTATTTGGATACCAGAATCTCTAGAAGGCAAGAGAAACATAGGTAGAAAACAAATGTCGTGACTTAGAAACATCCGAAACTGGACAGATGTTAACACAATGGGAGAGTAAGTACGTAGTGCACGCTGCAGAGAAGAGTATGCCAACATCATTGCGATTCTACAGTAACATGTGATTGCTTATCATCCAGTAATTGATTAGTAGCTGAAGAAGAAGTTTTATCATTACAAACTTAAAATCATTATTACTTTAGAATTACTTTCGTACGGCTATAAAATGTATTCAACGAAATATATCAAATATTTACGAAACTAGAAATCTGTTAAAAAGAAATCTTTTTACCAGGATGTATGAGATGTTGCCAGACTGTTGAATTTGTTTGAACGGCAACAAGTAGAATGTGTTGAGTTTATCATGAATGTAAGATTGGATAATGTACCTTTAAAAAAGAATTAAATTACACTCTAATACCATAGTGGTTTAGATGTAGATCTGAATTTAGAGGTAATGGCTTCAAATATTGCCTAGCCATATCTAATAGTGGGAGCTTGTATTGTAGGAATTGATATCTTTGCAGGATACACACAAGCATGTAAAAAAAATCATGTATTAAGGGCCAAATGTTCGCGATGCCTCTAGTGCCCAATCCAGTATAGTCTTCTAAATAATATTGTGGCAAAAAGTACGCTCCGTGATTTGATCTAACGGATTCGAATTTGTATGCAAACTGTTTTAAAAGTAAAAACAAAATGACATAAAAACAGATTCTGATTGACACCCAATTAAAAGTAGAAAGTCACTCGCTTAAAGCGTCAGGTTTTTGCGGCGCTTTTTATTAAGCCGAATTATGTTTAAACTGATGTAGCAAATATCTTAAAATGCGACGCAAGGGGAGAGTCATTTGAGTATCGTATTTAGGTATCCAAGCTTGGACAAAGCTACAGCCAAATATTCCTTTACAAATAAGTGACGGATTAGTTAAAATAATGATTTGAGGAATATGATTAGAAATACATCGCGCTGCATTATTTTGTATCAGGACTCGAGCCATAGAAATTTTTATTGGAATTAGTGTGTACTATAAGTTACCTAAAACTTTCACACTAAACCCACGCTCCAAGTTGTGGTTCTCAGTAAAAGTTTTAAACCATAAGAAGAATGAAATACTTCCCTTGTTGTACGAAATTCTGGCAACTATTTTAGTTTGACAAAATATTTACCTTGTTTTAAATGCTAGTATATATTAAACATTTTTTTTGCTTAAATTTTTTTATTATTGAATTCTTTTACTGTTTTTTTTTTTATAAAAACTAGTTTTTAAAAAAATAAACCTGAGTAACGTATGAACATAAAGAAAAATATTAAATATTTTTCAAAGATAAAAAAGTATTTTTTTAATATCCCTGTAAAGGATATAGCCATCCCTATAAAGGATATAGCCATCTATGGTTATGTAAAAGTTGATCTTACGTTTGGAACGTATTGAATTTGGCATGGTAAATGTTAACTCAAGTACATAGATTGGATCAGGATATAATAAACAATCGATTCAGGAACCATTCCGCCCTTCTTTGGTCAGTACTATAAATTAAAATTTTACAATTAGGATCTTCGAATCACAATTTAAAAGAATTTGTAGGCGCAGTACGTGTGTTTAATTGATATCGTATCATGCCTTCGAGCATACAATGTTCTAAAACCAAGTGTAAAATATCTATTTGAAACTTATAAGAAATATAAAAAAATTCTCAAACACACTACTTTTGTTCCAGTTGGACTGCGAGGTTTAACTTGAAGAAAGCTAAGTAAAGTATCAGAACAGGTGGTTGGCAAAATTTTGAATACCAAATTTAGGTACTTCTACTATAGATGATAGTCTTAAAAACTAATAACATATGAAGGATTTCCAAAGATTTTGAAATTATTTTAGCCAAGACGTTGGAAAGCTTGCATTAAAATTTTGGACTTGATAGTGACCTATATCATTTTTTGAAAATATGTATATTTAAGAGTGTGGGTTGAACCATTAAATTTTGAAATATGAAAAGTTCAGAAAATAGTATTTATTTTAAACATTATAAGTTCTTACGGATATCATAGAGTTGACAGAGGCAACCATATTCTTCTTTGTTTTTTCTTTTTATAAAATTGCATTTCTTTTATCTAAAACTTTGAAGGTTTCAAAAATTGGATTTTCAATACAAGTTATAGGATATCGGAGTACATACAAAAAAAATTTTTCGAAAAAAAAACTCTTAAACTTTTTATAAAATATTGTCTATAATTTCCTTATAAGGTATCATTTTTAAAACTTATATAGTAAAGTATACATGATAAATTTAATAAATTTAAAGTGTAATTTGCTTTAATGCATTTCATGCCACTTTAATACTAAAAAAATTCCATATAAAATGATGAGAAAGTTCTAGTCTAAGTCATATTTTAGAAATCACAATTTAATTAAGCTTGAATTTAAAAAAATGTTAGAGCCCTAATATTGCCAACTATTTTGGTATATTTAAGAGTTTATATTTCGGTAGCAAAATAACATGGGAGACTGGTTGAACTTTTTTTGATGTAGAAGGTAAGTTCGATATGACTCCAAACCGTTCGGATGTAATTTTAATTCCGAGCAAAAAACATTCAATGAAACCTATCAACTTATTTATCTTACCAGTATTAGGTTCATTGTGAAATACGGTATATGACTACTTAAAGTCAGATGTAATATTAATACAAGATCTTGAGTACCAGTAGTAGTTATCCAAATGTTAGCTATCATATAATTGATTCGAATCCCAGTTCGAATCCCACTCATATTTCAAAGCTGTTTTACGAAAAAGGCAAGCGAATATGACAATTCAATCGTAAATTTAATATAAAACGTCTTCTGATCAATTTCAACATTAAATCTTCAGAATATTGTACACAACTATCGTCCCGATATAATTCCAGCATTTGTGAATTTTTTCTTTCCTGTTAATCCTCGTGAGAGTATAGAGCATCCACTTGCCTCTTCCATTGCAGTCAACAACTTGATCTGCTGCTTCCAAGTTTGCGCATTTCTTGCTAGTTCAGCCATATCTTTTCGACGCCAGTTGTTGCTGGGTCGGTCGCGCCTTCTACTACCATTCTAGGGCTTTTCTTTTTATATGAGTTGGTGGTTTTCTCAGAGTGTGGCTCTATTTATCCACCTCCATTTTCTGTGCTTGATATCGCACATTACCGGTACTTCGCTTGTTAGCTGCCATAGGTTCCTATTACCGATGGTGTTGGGCCAGAATATTCTGCATATGATTCTTTGGCATTCATTCGCGAGTACTTGGAGCTTTTGTTAGATATTGTTTTTAGTGAGCCAAGTTTCACTACCTTAGAGAAGTGTTGACTTTACACATGCTTTGAATATTCTAAACTTCGTTTTCACATTTTATTTGACCGCTTTTCCCTATTGGGTTTAATTCACCAATAAAATTTGCCAAATTTATCTGCTCTAAATTTTTTCTGCTGGTAATTCTGCTGCACGTCATTTTGTGGAATTGATTGAGTAAAAGTATCAAAATAAAAGTATATTTTCATTTATGTATAATTAAATTCATTTGGTTTTTTTATGATTAAAATTCCCTTTAGAAAATATATATTCATAAAACTTTTAAAATATATCCAGAATAAAAATTAAAAAAAAGTTTCTTAAAATTCAATAAAAAATTAATGAAAAAAAATTAATATTTTATACTCATATTTATTATAAAATTATGTGAAAGTGTATTATAACTTAGCCATTACTTTTGTAACATATTGAATGAGAGGAGGTAGATCTGATCTGATCCATCTGTCCATCTATCTGCATGATAATCCAAAAATTAAAGGATCTTGGATTCCAAAATTTTCGATATTGAACTTTATTCAGTTGTCTCAGACCGGTTTGGGTAGTTGTCTTACAACTTATTTTCTAGAAGCATTTGTCTATACCTAATGAAACTGAGTATCTGAGTATCAAAAGTAGTCAACTTGAATGGCCAACATTTGCACAATATATAATTGTTGTAGTGTAAGAAGTTCGAAGAGCTAATATACAACTTATATTTTCTTTTTTTTTTTTTTTTTTTTTTTTATTCATTTATTTAGTAAAGAGCTTTACTATTTTTTTGCTACAATTTTAAACTTTAATTTACAATTAGTTGGTTTAGTAAAAATTATTTTTTATATAAGGTACTATATTTTTTCTAAAAATTATTAAATTATTTTCATTTTTCAATTCAAAAGGTAAGTTATTAAACAAATTTAAGCCTCTATACAGTAACATGTTTTTGGTTTTCTCATTCCTAAAAAAGTTTAGTCTAAAATTGGATTTGTTCCTCAAGTTATAATTATGTACATCACCAGAATATACAAGCCTACTGCACAAGTAATCGGGATACATGTTGTACTTCATTTTAAAAATAATAATTAAGACATTCATAATAATTTTCTGACGCACTGACAGCCAAACTAAGGTTTCCAACATAAAATTTATAGACGCATAACGATTAAATCTTAAAATGATCCTCATTGCACGGTTTTGTAACTTTTGTAGACGCTCCATATCTTCTTGAGATGCCATAAAGAGTATCGACGAACAATACTCAAAATGAGGTTTGATCATAACGTTGTAAATCTTTATAGCATTCATGTACGACATTCTGTTCCTAATTTTTTTAAAAAAATATATCTTTTTACTTATTTTTTTGTGGACGTGCTCAATATGACTTTTAAGAATCAGCCTGCTATCCAGTATTACTCCCAAATATTTAATTTCCTTTACCTCTTCAATTCTTTCTTCTGCAATTTTTAGATCAACTTCTTGAATATTATTTATTTTCATATATTTTGTTTTTTTAACATTTAATTTTAATTTATTTCTACTGAGCCAAAGACTGAGATGATTTAGATCAGCGTTTATTGCATTTAGGCATTCTTCAACAGTGTCACAAGCTACATATAACAAAGCATCATCTGCAAACAGAACAAGTTTAGACTTTGAGACAGTTTTGTACATGTCGTTTACGTATAAAATAAATAAGAGGACACCCAAGATACTACCCTGCGGTACACCTAGTGATACTTTGATTGCATCAGAGACAACACCTTTGATTTTTGTTCTTTGGGATCTGTTTTCCAAGTATGATTGAAACCATTTAAGTTCTTTTTCCTTCACTCCATAGCATTTTATTTTCTTTAATAAAATTTGACGGTCCACAGTTTCAAATGCTCGTTGCAGGTCTATAAAAACCGCTATTATAACTTTTCCATCATGAACATCCATTTTCCAGTTACTGATTATTAAATTTAACAATGCTTCACAACTGTGATTCTCTCTAAAACCCGATTGATATTCATAGATTAAATGATATTTTTTTAAATGTTCCTCAAATTGACTGTTCACAATTTTTTCAATAATTTTTGATTCCAGCATAATGGTGTTTATCGGCCGGAACTCCTCACATTTGTTTGTACCCTTTACCTTTTCCACAGGAATTACAATTGTTTCTTTCCAATTTTCAGGGAAACATCCACTTTCTAATGATGCATTTATGATTGTTAGAAGGTTCATGCCAATTAGATCAAATGAATCAATGATCATTTGTGCATTAACAAAATAGTGATCCTTTTTTTTATTTAAAGAGTTTAACGTATTTTTTAATTCAATCAATTCTATGTTTCTAAATTTAAAAACATGTTCACATTCTTCAATTATATTTTCATATTCTTTATAAGGTATTTTCATGTTAATTTCTTTAATACTTTCTATAAAATAGTTGTTGAATTTATTTGCCATAATAAGTTCATTATTTACTTTTTCATTTTCAAAAATAACTTCCTTAATCTCCTTAAATTTCTCGTTTAACACATGCATCTTTATGTTTCGCCACATTGTTTTCTGGTCATGAGAATTATTTACTTTATTTTTAATAAAGGTGTTCTTGCAAATGTTAATTTTTTTTTTATATATATTTCGTAGGATCCTGTATTTTTCCCATTCCTCATTATTATTAATCCACACTGCTATTTTGTATTGCCGATTTCTATGTCGTTTCATCATTTCAAGTTCATTGGTATACCATTTGTTTATAGGATGTTTACCACTATTTTTAGTAACTTCAAATTGGTTAATAATTTCATGTAAGGATGTACTGAACTTACTTGCTTTTGCATTTACATCAGAAAAATAAATTGTCATTATGTCATTTACAGCAATCTTTCCTCTAAACATGTCAACATTATATTTAATCGTTTTAATTTTTTTATTATTGTGTGATTCTTTTTTCTTACTAAGTTTTAATTTTATTTTTAGAGTTTCATGGTCACTAATTTTTGCATTATGTTCAACACTAGCAGATACCTTCTCAAACCGGTTTGTTACCACCCAATCTATCAATGATTTTGACTCCTGTGTGATCCGTGTGTATTCTTTAACTATTTGTTTAAAAAAATTTTCTTCAAATATGTCTTTTATTTTAATCTTACAACTATCATTTTTAAGCCAATTTATATTAAAGTCACCCATTATTATTATGTCTTCTTTTGTTTCATTTAATTTAATAATATATTCATTTAATTCATTAAAAAATTCATCATTCACATTCACGTATTTTGGGGCTCTATATAGACCTATAGTATGGAAAGAATAATTTCCACAGCTTAACCTAACATGTAACATCCAAATTTCCTTCCTTAGACAATATTTATTAATGAGACTGACATTCCAGTTATCTTTACAATAAAGTACAACTCCTCCAGTATGTCTAGAGTGACTATCCACCCTTACGATGTTGTATCCGTTAATTTCTATTAGCGAATCTTCATCGTCGCTTATTAGATGCGTTTCAGTACAACATAATACATCAACTTTTCCATTACACATTAAATTTTCAATTTCTGTAAAATTATTTACCACTCCTTGACTATTTATATATAAACATTCAACATTACTTGGTTGCTACAGGAATATTTTCTTTCTTTCTATTTTTATCTTTTTTAAAAAGCTCGGACATTCTCTATCTAGCACATTGTGCGATATATTTAAACCAAGGTTCAACGCTTCATTTGCCTTTTTACATATAACACATTTGAACTCATCTGCCGTACAATCCTTTATTAAATGATTTTCTCCACATTTCCTACATGTTTTCCCTTCAACAGTACAATTTTCTTTTTTGTGTCCAAAACCCAGGCAATTCACACATCTACGTACATCAAAGCTTTCATATACTCTACAATTGTCCCATGCTATTTTTATTCTTCCTAATTCCATTATTTTTTTAAAATCTTCTACATTTACCTCTATAATTGCATTGTATTCATTTTGGGTTCTATTGGTTTTGTATCCTCGTATATATCTAATATCTTTGCTATATTTAATATTATTTTGCTTACTAACCTTGTTAACAAGCTCCTCTTTTTCGTGGTATTCGGACATACCAACAATTAAAATTTTTGGCCTTATTTCTTTAGGTCTCATTGCATCGTAATCTTTTTTCATTAATTCTTTTGCAGCAGTTTCAAGATTAGCAGATTAGCAGTTGACTCTTCACAATATATTGCAACTTTCCCATCCTTCTTTTCTACTATTCCACCTATCTTAAAGTTTACCGGATCTATAGTTTTTTTGACAGCATTCTTAGTTACTTGCGACCCTTGCGTTTTTTTTGGTTTTATAACCACCACTGGATCTTTCTTTACTATATCTGAATATGATTCAACCTGTTTATCTTTTTTTACATCTTTAGAGGTAATTTTTATAGCTTCGACACTTATTTTTTCCATTCTCTCCATCAGTTTTTCACTTTGCTCTTTAACATCTTTAGCTAACTCATTCATGGTTATCATTTCAGTCATTTTTCTTTCAAAGTTTTCTTGTGCCAACTTGAGTGATCTTATTCTTTCCATGTACCTATGCTCTATTGCTTGAAGCAAGCTTTTTATTTCATCCTCGTTTTTTTTAGCGATACCTCAAACTCATTTTTATATTCGTGCAGGTAACTCTTGTTTTCTTTTGTGGTATCATGAATTTCTTTTAGGACCATATCAACATTATGTATATATACCATGCAGTCATCACACATCAATCTTAACATCCCACCTGCGCCCAATACATGAACACTGAATTGATCCAACCCACTGCATTTGTTAGCAGCATGATAAATCTTGCCACAAACTCCATTACATCTCAATCCAGATTCACCCCTTATTGTATTTTTACAGCTACTGCACTCTGCCATGTTATATCAACTATTAGATTACTTAATTTATATATTCAATCCTATCATATCTCAATTTAAATGAAATTTAAACGTTAATGTAAAAGGTATTAAAACAAAAAAATAAAAATTAAAAATAAAAATTTTTTGTAAATAATCAAATTAAAATTAATTGAATGCGCATACGCGTACACGATACCCGACGCTTATCGCAGCACTGTTTATTAACCTTGAATCGAGTATCGATTATTATTGTGAATTGTTTTTATTTAATTTTTTTTTTGTGAGATGAGATGATTTACACAATTAATAATTAACAGTAAGTTTTTGTTTGTTTCTCATGAGAACTTCAATAATAATGATAAAAAAAAATAAAAGAGAAAATAATTTATGTATTTTTAACTATCAATATTTTGTATTTAAGGTTTTCACTTTTTTATTATTAATTTAAATAATATGTGAAAGATTATATTTTTTAAATAATTTGTATGCAAATTCACTATAGTATTATTATATTTATGAATTATAATTTTAAAGTTTATAGTTTATTTTATATTATTTTTTTTAATTAACCAATATATTTTACCATCCGACAATTTAGAGAGACGACTCGATTTATTAGGTATAAGCCGAAGTCTAATACATAGTGTGTTTGTAATTAACTGGATGATATAATCTCTATATTACGTTAATGCGGATATCCTAAAATTTACAGAGTCTACTCTATACTAACACTTCTCCTTGTTTTATCTAGTTCGAATTATTTTCAGAACTATTCAAGAAAATTATAAATCAATAGAAAAGTCCTATAAAAAATTTGAATGACTTTATTTCTTTTTTCTAACTTTTCAAAAGAAAAACTTTTTTTTCTTTCTTCTCTCAATAGATTTCATTCATAATCAAATTTTTCTCAGAAAAAAACGGATATATGGAAGTTTATAATTATCAAAAGTTTTTTTTTTTAAGTTTTTTCAACCATTTAAAAATTTTGTATTTTTTATTGATTGCCTCTGGATATTCAAAACCAAAATGAAAAGCTTTTAAAATCAACTATTCTCTTAATAAAAGATATGGATACAACTTGTTTTTTTACACATTATGGCATTCTTGGCTAGTTTTACTTTTTAGTAGATCATTGAATGATAGATTTTATTAGATATGAAATATTTTTTAAAGTGTTCCATTAAGATTTTTCAAATTTTCCATGTTATTTACATTTAATCTGTTCCTAGAAATCTGGTTGATAAATTTTTAAAAAACTTTGAAAAAATGGTTCATTCTGTCTGTCCGTACAAACTTTTACAAAACTTTTACATCGTTTGAATAAAAGCAAAGAAATTGTAACTCCGGTATTGAAAATAAGTTGTTTTTAAATGGAAGAACTTTTTCTGTAGTCTACCTGTTATGGAGCTATTATATGTGCATATTTTTATACCCGTATGACTATAAGTCCAAAGGTTATACTAAATTTGCCATTACGTTTGTGACGCAGAAAAGGAGGGGGGTAGATATAGACTCAAAGGTGTGGATCGGATCAAAATCGAAAAATAAATCGATTTTGTTATGCATGTCTGTCTGTCTGTCCGTTCGTCTGCACGATAACTCAAAAAATAAAGGAGCTAGGATATCAAAATTTCACAAATTCGTTTTTATGCAATAGCCGTCAGCGTTTTTAAATCCAGCAATTTTGGACTCTACACTAATGAAGCTGCGTGTCTGAAAGTTTCTGCAAAATTTAGTTGGTCTGCTGCAGTGGGTAGTTGCTCTACTATACTCTTCCTCGTTTTAATTGTTGTAATAAAAGTTCTAGATATATCTGGAAAACGACAAATTACATTTATAAATATATAAAAATTAAATGGATAGTGTTCCTACACCAAAAAAAGGTACTAAGAACTTACACCAATGATGAACACCTCTCGGGTATCTCTCACACTTCCATGATTTATCTTTATCCATGATCTTCAAAATGAATAAAAATATAGTGACTTCAAATAAAGCACAAAGGGTTCTGTATTGTTAAAATGGAGTGGTGCTTCAGATACTTGGCGCACAGCTCCATAACGATATATAATTGAAATTTGTAGAATAAATACTGTATAATATAGATATAAAATTAAAGAATTTTGACCAGTTTTTTTATGTTTTATTAAATTTGAGAGGAATTAAAATATTGTTTCGAACAGTTGTTGAGATTAATAAAGATACGACCTGAAAATTTGATAAGAGACAGTTGTGTGTGATTTCTTATTTTTCTTCATGTAACTCTCATGCGTCTCCCAATAATAATAAAAACTTTTATGTTTTCATTTAATTCTAATAAAAGTAACTTACGAATTGTTAATCCTCATATTCTGAATGGCTAATAATAATCTTTATTATTACAATTTTTTAAAAGATCATGAGAATAAACACTTCAGTATTTAACCTTTAGAATTTAATGAAAATCAAAACAAAAATCTTTTAAATATGATCCATAAAATCAATTTCCACTTGTAATTTAAAAAAAAAATCTTTGGAAAGTTCTTAAATTTTAATGGATATAAAAATAAATTTATTGTGTGAATAACTTCTAGGATCATTTAAGGTATTAATTCAATTATTTAAGATATTAATTTAATACCTTGTGAAAATTTCTTCACCTTTGATATAAACATTAGTATTTAAGTATTTGGAAATACTTCCGGGAACATGTCTTAACTGATTTGTTTTGACTTTTTGTACACGATTACAATTTTGATGTATGTAGTTCTTCAGCTAAGCTAAGGATCGTTTTAGAAAACCAAACTTTAGACACTCGTTTCATTTTATGTCATGAAGGAGATGTTCCCAATCTCCAAAATTTCATTGTCTTGGGTGATGACGTTTAAGCGTAACTACCGGTAAGCTAACGATTTTTTTTGTTGTTGTTGTTTTATGTAGGCTAGCATAGGTCAGCATAGCCTCTAGGCCTTACATTTTATATAGGGTTCTAATTAATCTATTGGATTGATGCAAATGGATATAACGTATCACATTGAAGTTTCCTAATGACATTTAAATTAACAGGGATTCTGTCAAAATGTTATTAAATGTTTCAACGAATGGATTGTAATAATAGAACAAATTTGGAAACGGGACCTTTTCGGAAATACATCTGACTCTAATTTTAATTCTTTTGAAGAATAAATTATTACCATCTCTGTACGACATATAGTAAATGTCAATTTAATAAAATCAGAGAATTTATTTTACAAATGTCAAGTGAAGTAATTTATATAAAAATTTATATTTTTCAATAAATTTATAAAAAAAATTAGATTTATTTATTTTTGTCTATAAATTCAATTTCAGTTGAAGATTAAATATTTTTTAAAATATATTAGGTACAAAAATTTATTAAAAGAGGTTTGAAAAGTGATTTAGCCTTAGAGTTTCTGAAATTTTAAAAATGGTTTGGATTTAATTTTTTAGTTGGTTTCCATAATAATATATGATTGATTCTTCGTTTTAAAGCATCTGATGCCAGATCATAGGGTTCGGGTAGCTGCCATACAACTTCTTTTTTTATATGAGCATTTCTCTGTACCTATTACAGCTGCCTGTCTGAAATTTTGCCAAAAGTAGTTTAGTTTTATGACCAAAATTTCTGCAAAGTTTGGTTGGTCTACTGCAGAGGGTTCGAGTAGCTACCATACAACTCCTTCTTTTATATGAGCATTACACTACACCTAATAAAGCTGGTATGTTTGAAATTTTGCCAAAAGTAATTAATGTTTATAATAATAATGATATAATTTTTATATAACGATCATACGGGTATCCCATAGTTGACACAGTCTACTCTACTACAATCTTCCTCGTTTATTGTTTGGGTCGGTGCCGTGTTTCCATTTGTATCCGAGGTTTTGATTTAGATTTCGTAACAATATATTTTACTGGATAGAGCTGTTAACCCCAATATTCGGAGGGCCGTTGGGTTTGAAAAAGTTGCTTCAGAATTTATCATATAATGTTTTAAAGTTCTCATAGCTATGCTACGAGTTCACCTGCATGATATAACATTTTCCTACTTCGTGAGACGCGGATGTATATGGCCATTCAGGTTGCAACTATTCTTTCCTTTTCCTTTCACAACTGGGCTTGCAACTGACTACGGCGGAATTCCATAGAAAATTAAGGTAAATAAATTATCCAAACGTAAAGTCCTCAATTTCTGCAAAATACAATTGTATTAAAAATGAAATTTAATATCAGTATATTTGATTTTGCTGTTATTACTAAAATAATAAAAAGTTATTTGACATTTTTTTTAGATTCCATAAATAAGGTTATTTTATGGTTGAAATATTCGAATGATTTAAATTAAAGGTTAACCTCAATATTAATATACGGTTCCATAAACATACCCATTCTTTTTCTTCAAAAAGTCTTCAATTTTAAATTGAAGAATCGATTTTAAAATACAATAAAGGAAAGTAAAGTTAACAATTCTTTTGTTATACCAACAAGTACTAAAAATTTAAACTATTATTAAAGAAATTTGCATACTTTTATAACATATATACAATGTAAATATTGTACAATCTTAATATATTTAAATAGGCATACAAACATGAATCATTGATGGCACGTTTTTTTTATGTACTTAATAAAACTTTTGAATTAGTTATTAAAAAAATGATTCTATGGTTATTGAATAGAAAAACCTTCTTTATTTCTAAATGCTCAAAGCAAAACTAGAGTTCTTTGTGTTTTCATCTGTTCTCTGGTTTAGAAAGAATCGAAACAAATTCCTTTATTCAAGATTTTATAATAATAAGTATTTTACTGAGATTTTAGAATTTATAAAAAAGGAAAAAAAGGGATTGTTATAACGATTTCAATTAATATTTTACATATAAATATATATATTGTTCAGTTTATTTTAAGATTTAGTCTCCATTTTCTCTAATAAATATTGGGATTGTAAATATAATTTAATACCAATTTTTAGTTTAACCTAAACGCTCTAGGTGGAAAATCAGGAATCACCAACAGGAGTTGCACTTGGTTCCATTGGAATGGGTTCATGTACTTTAACAAAAAGTTCTAGAATCCGAACCCATGGTCCGATCTCGAACGTGCGAAATCCCCGCCGTAGTCTCATTACTAACCTACAGCACAAATTTCATGAAGGTAGCGCCATTAGTTGTTGAGTTAGCTGAAACTATTCAACTTTAAAAATAATATTTCAATATAAGTCTTTAATACAGATATATATTAAAGTTTACCGGCTATGGTTTAGCAAATTTGCAAAATTGTAACTGAATTGTAACTTTTTTTACGAGGAAGGTGGAAAAAGAGACATGTTGAAACTATGCATAGTTTCCATAGGTAGTATGCTTCTTTAACACACCAAAACCGCAACCTTTTTTGAATAAAACTTTAAAGTAGGAGCTTTGATACAAGTGTACAGTTTGGTTTGGAGAAAAGGAATATGAAAAGATTTTTGAGTATTTAGGAAATTTGAGACTAAAGGATTATGAGGGATGGGGAAAAATGTGGTTCTTCTTAAATTTATCTTAATCGTATATATATATTGTCACATATATTTGAGGGAGCATATTCAATTGAATATGATTCAAAAATCGCAATGAACACATAACAAATGCATTTCCATAAGCTGTGTTGCGCCGTCTTGAAAGTTCGATTGTAGGTCTGAGCATCTGTTGCCGTATTTGTTTAAATGCGCTACCTACTCTTTTGTCAATCTACAAATTCAATTTATAACTACTTTCCAAAGACATTCCATTTTAAATTTCTTAATGCATAATCAAAACTAGAAATAAGTTTTTTAGTAACCTCGAGCTATTTATAAAAACTTTACAGTTATAAAATTTTAAAATTAAAACTATTTTTAAATAACCATTCTAATATGTTTATTTAAAATTTTACATAAACATTTAAATAAACTTTTCCTTTGAATTTCAATATTTTATGACAAAAATAAATGCCATAATTTATTGTGAGTTCTGAGTTTTTTTTTTAAATATTACAATCTAAATATTTGTATTGAGCAGGTATTTAAAACGAGGAAAATTATGGTTGCCCTTGTCAACTTTTAGATACTCGTGCAATTCCCTTATTTAATAAAATAAAAAAAAATATAAAAAATAAATAATTTGAGCCACCCTAAAAGTTATATCCTAGCAATGTTCCCTGAGAATGAAGACTTTACATTTTGAAAGTTCATACAGATACATGTCCTATTATATATAACTTGTCTAGAAATAACTTTGTGTTAGTTTTAAAACTCTAGCCCTTTTAGTTTTTAAGTTATCGTGCTGATACACCGACGGGCGAACCGACGGACGAACGGACAGACGGACAGGCGGACAATCAGACATATAACTGGATCGATTTACTTTTCGATTCTGATCCGATACATACCTTTGGTACTATATCCAGCTCGTCTAGATCGATGCGCTACAAACGGAGGAATAATTTTAATATACCCGTGGCTTTATTAGTATGCATGGGTAAAACAATATTGTAGCAACAACGTAAAAATATTGAATTTAACTGTTGAATCATCAGTTTGTTCGTCTATTTAATAAACACTATGTTGAAATAAATAAATACAATTTCAGAAGACACAGGATCTCACAAAAATATAAATGTCTTAAACCTTCGGTTTATTTAGACTTCATATATAGTTCTAGGAGCTGTAGAGCTACATTTCCTGATATTCGTAGATTAATAGTGGTACACTCTATCCAATTTCTACTAAAATTTATTTCTAAGACTTAATGATAAAGCATGTGTAAGACCAATTTTTACGTACGCTGTACAATATGGAGTCGACATCTCAACAATAAAACCAAAATCTCGCACGACTGAGCTGCAAACCTTAAGTTAGATCACTAAAAAAATATTAAAAGATCGAGTTAAAAATAAGGATATCATAAAAACATGTGGAGAGCAAAAAATATTTTTGGATAAGGAAACAGTAGGAGAAAGGAATGGTGTAAAAAAGTTGAAATAATGAGGACTGAGACACTTAGTTGAATTCTATACCAGGAACAAACTATGTTGTAGTGACCATTGGGACGTCCTACAAAATGATAGAGACCAAGTTGAAAATGTACCTCCAAAAAGCAACTTAAGTATTAAAACAAACAAGGCACAGATCTATAAAATGAAGAGCAAGGAGAGGAGTTCGGGTTTTCGAATTTTTTCTGGAGACTTATAGAAGCGTATTCACAGAATTCATTCACAAAATGTGCGTCTTTAACCATTTCAGATTTTTGATATTGTCTTATTTTCGATAAAAATCTGTTCCTAAAATAACGTTTTTCTCACGTGGGATTTTTACTTTTCGAATAAAAGTTCTTTGAAAGAATTTACAAAAGTATTTTTTCAAAAATATATTTTATTTAATTGAAACACCTACCTGTACTTCATGCAATTGTAAATTAAAATAAAAAATGTAATACATATTCATAAAACTTTCATTGTAGGTTTATGTTTTTCAAATGGGTTTTTTAGTTATTTATTTTTAATTAGTTGAAAAAAAAATCAGTTCAGTAAAAACCTAACGAACTCTTATTTACAAAACAAATTGTGATTTCATTCATAAATATTATAATTGCATTAATTTATTCATAAAACTATTTACAACAAAAATTGAAAACTATTTTTAATTGAAATTATTTATTTAATTAGAAATCAAATTTATTTTTAAATATGTTTTAAATTTAATTTTGAAATTTTAAATGATCAAACCGTTGACGTAGTGGTTAGGATGACGGCTTTTCAATCGAAATGTCTCGGGTTCAAACCCGATTTATAATTTAAATTATAATATAAAATATACAACTGCCTCACCTGAAAAAGAAAGGCTAAATTACTCACTTATCATATTGTAAGTGGTAGGGGTTTCTACTTAATTAAAAAAAAAATAATTAATCGTACAAAGGATCTAACTCATAAAAACTTGCTAGAAGCTTAAATCATAATGGGCTTAAGCCAAGTTATCAGATAGGAGAGTTTTTCAACATTTTTTTAAACTTTGGGAAATTGTTTACTGGAAATAAACTTGGCGGCACCTCTTGATTCGACTTAGTGAAGTGTGGGCATTTGTAGGTACGATAACTCAAAAAATAATAAAGCTATCTTGATGAAATTTAACTGTAAGATAATGATTTACTAATGATGCAATAAAAGATGTGATTACAAATTCTCAAAATGGGACCATGGGCTCGAATTTTTAATGCTTTTGACTCAGTCAAGGGAAAATTTATATATCTATAAAACTATCTATTATATATCTATGTTCTGTCAAGTTTCCATACTCTATCATATTTATGTCACTAATATTGAGGGTACCTCGAAATATCTGTACTCCGTTAATATAACATAACAAAGATTTTTTAAAAGGGAAATTTTTTATATGAGTCACAACATTTACTAGGCAAGGACAATCATTTTTTTGTTAGCTACTTTTTCTCTTTTACAATTCTAAAATTAAGTACTTTTGTGTATTTACTTCACAGTATGTAAAGACAACTGGTCCTAACATGCCATGTAACTTTTAAGTTGTCTCAAACAAAATAATTGTAAAGTGTTGCCATTGACAAACCCTATATAAGAACACAAATGAACTTAAAAAGTAGTTTGTGTAATTTTAACAGATAAATAGGTTGTCAATCATAATAGGGAATCACAACAAAGTTTTTAGTGACAACCTTTTTTTAGGTTGTGTTGTAAATAACAATAGCACTCTTAAATTTAACTCTTTAGATGTATGGTATTACTAAGTCTTTCGCATCATTTTACTGTGGTTTCAATACTCTTTTTTTTAATATTTATTTTAAGCTAGTTATATATTATGCAGCTCTTCATGAATCCGATTTATTTCTACAAACTAATGTTGAGTAATTAGTGAGTATGAATTTTTACTAAGTAATTATAAAAATCTTAATTGCAGTCTTAAGATAACTATTTAATAACGATTACTTCAAATATGTAGCACACTTTCGCCTCTTTTGGAATGTGAACTTAAATGTAAATTCTTTACACTCTATTTCTTATTAATAAAGTGACTATTTCTGTGAAAATTTAGTTACCTCCCAAAAATTGGTGTAATCAATAGATTTTATACCTCATAACGTTTAAATAAAAATGTATATGAAATGTTATTCTACGAATCAATAATTACTGTTAAACAAGACACAAAACAATGAGTATCCGGTTTAGACTTAAAGAAAAATAGACAAATATAAATTTAAAACATTAATTAACTTTTATTTATATCAAATATGTATAGGTATACATATACCGTTATATATAATGAATATTTGTGTTTGTAATTTTCCATTTACAAAATTCTAACATTTTTATAAATTTCTGTAATTTATTATTATTTACAAGTTCACAACAAACTATTATTTATAATTTTATTTTATTTATTTGTATTTTTTTTATTTTTTTGTTATTTTGTGTCTGTGTTGCTTTCGACACTTTTCCTATAAAAGTTTTTTTAGCACATTTTTAAAAATTGAAAAGGGGAAAACAAAATTCTTTCAGATTTCTTGTTTTTTTTTGGTAAAAATGTCAAACAGCTTCGGCTGCGGTTAGTACTATTTCAGCGAACTTATCTCTAACATTGTCTTTAACAATTTGAAAACCATTCAGCAGATATTTTGATCTTGAAGGTTCCATAAAATAATTGTGTGAAGATCCGACTTTTTTTCGGATATTAAAGTCATGAGACTTTTTGCTTAAAATCGAAAATTTGAATAATTTATTTATTAATTTATTTGTAGTACCAGACAATAGTAAATATTCTCTAATATTATAATAGTCCTTTGCCTATTTGGCATTTAGACTTCCTATAAAACTTTTATAACACTACACTATATTTTTTTATTAGATATGATCCTACTGGGGTGATATGATAATGATTAATTTAATTTTACTTGACAAGAAATAGATTGACAGAACCAAACTGTTTATAAGCGCATTAAAGGTTGATTGAAAAACGTTTTTCTTTATTGAAAAAAGTGGTATTATAGTGTGTCCACTTTCCACTTTTAAGACTACGGAACTTGTGCCAAAATTAGGCAGGTTTTATTTGAAATAATATGCATTAGAAATCGTGTATTCAATCAAATTAATACTTTCGTAGGATCATTTGAAATTTAATATTTTTTGGACGATCAAATTGAAGTCGATCAAAGTCGACTTTGAAGTATATCCTTCTTCCAAGAAGAAACTAAAAATAGTGATTAATTTTATCATTTTGTTTCAAGGTAAACATCCTAATTATTCTCTTTATCCGCGAATTATTTTTACGTGCATTTGAAACGACGCGATTTGAAAAAAATGTTCAATTCTCTTTTTGCGCGATCGAAATTAAAATAACGCGATTTATAAAACATGATTAAATTAAATTTAAAACAATTTAATATTTAAAAAAAAAAAATTAATTTTTACACGATATCTTACTCTAATTTTCGCGAAACGTATCGCGTAAAAATATAATTTGGTGTTTTACTCAATTTATAAGCTAGAGGTCTGAAACAAACAGAAAGCAAGCGAGCCCTCTCTTGAAGGTCTTCCATATGGTGACTTATAATTAAACCGTTATTTTAGATGTTTTTATGAAAAGTCACTATACACGACCTGTATGTGTTCGCGGCCTAGTATTATTATACGCTTCTTATAAAACCCTACTTTAGATGCCCTCTTATTTAGTTTTGTTCATGTTATTGTAACTTTCGACACGTTTCTCTATTTTTCTTTTTATTTCTTTTTTTTGTAAATTTAATAGAAATATTTACTTGTGATTAAAGGGACATTTTTTTTACAAACTTTTTGTTTTTATTTTGTTTATAAAAGATTTATGTGAAAAACTTTTTAGAACTGTGATATTGGTTTCTTTTTGTTATTGTACAGAAAGAGCCATAATGAGTTTTTCAAATAACTAAAATAAATAATATATATAATATAAATGATAAAATTTCTATTGGAATATTGTTGGAATTTAATTCATTTATAAATAAATTAAAGTAGGTAGGTATACTTTATACATTATTTATTTATGCTGTAATTATTAAAGTAATTTTAGCTATGTGTTAAGTACCGAGTACCGGGTACTGGGTAAAGTTTTACTTTTTTATTGAGGAAAATTGATGTTCGAGTCTTCTATACAATACTATGTATAATATGTTCGACTCTTCTATACTCTTCTATAATTAATAGTTTTTTAATGCGATCCAGGTTTTTCAATCCAGTTTTGAATACTCCCTGGCTTATGTAATAATTATGGTAATGCGGTTTAAAAGTTCGTTCTAAATATGTTTTTGATTAAATTCCCCGAAGACCTACTTTTTTGCACTTCTCTAAATAATTCAAAAGCATTCGAGATCAGAAAGAAGGAGATTTACAAAATTTTATCAATTTAAACACCTAAGATTTTGAATCGAATCGAGTCGAAGACCTGTTCTGAGTCATAGTCCCTAATCACTTATAAATTGGTTAGTTACACTTCAGTCCTTAACTATTAGACATATATTCAAGTTTATGCATTTACCGTTATTCTGTGACTTAGTTTAATTTTATAAAAAATCTATTAGTATCTATATTTAATACTTTAAATAAATTTTTTAGAATCATTATTTTAAATTATTTTTTAAAAATCAAAAAGTGTTTTATTGATCTTTACCCACACTTTAGTTTATTTTTAAAGTAATATTCTTTGATTTATTGTTTAAAGATTTATATCGGACATAAAATATTTAAATTAATTTTATTTTAATTTTATCGAATTATTAATCGATTCCGATTCGATAAATTACAATACAATTTATTTTCAATTTAATTTCTCAATTTTTTATTGCAATGGCAAGTGGCAATAAAATGTTGGAATTTTTATTACAAAAGCAATTTAATGAAATGTCAACCATAGTCTAGTCAATTTAAATTTTTTTGTTTTTAACTTGTAAAATTTAAATTTTAATTAAATTTAAAATGAAAAAAATGGTTTGTTTTTTTTTTTAATTTAATTAATTTGATCTCAAATTGCCTATTTAAAATTTTAAATAAGTGAATACAAATATATAGAATTGGAGTTTTTATATTATAATGATAGCAATTTAATGAATTTTTTTCAGACTATAAAAAATTACTGAAAAATTTGATATGAAATAATAAATGTCTCTTATAATTCTCAATAATTAATTAGAAAAGCACACTGAACTAAGAAATAATATATTGATATTATTGCTCTGATAATAGCTGAAGTTTTTTAGGTACCATTTCAAATCAAGTACCAGTCCTAATAATGGAAAAAATATTTACTAAAATTTAATTATTGTTACTGGAACTAGAAAAAATACAAGTACCAGTAACAATAGTGATACTCGGAGCTACCAGTGATCTGTGTTAGCCTTTTCGTGCTTTTGTTAAAAAGCCTGTTCTGGCGGTAACTAAAAGATCTAGACGAGTATCAAAGTATTTTTAATTTTATTCATTTTCCAGATTCCTTATTGTATTTCGTCGATATCGGATCATAGCTTCGGTAGTTTCTATACAAGCTAATTTTTTTAATTTTGAGTTTTCTCAATGAATAGTCTTAAAAATAACTGGAACAAGATATCTCTTATACTAACAACTACAGAATATTATAAATTGAAGGCAATTAGGCAGTTTCGAAAAGCTTCAAAGTTTTTTAATCATATTTCGGGTGATTGCCATACAAAGTTCTTAACTCGATTGCTTTGAAACGAAATAAATTATGAGATTATAATTGGAAATAGTCAAAACTTCAATTACTTTCAAACTACCAGGTAAAGAAAAGTAATTAAATAGTTTCAATTTCAATAAAAAATATCTATCATTAATCGTTATTCACACCTCTTAATTTTTAAAAATGGAAAAAAAGTAAATAATAAATTTCTATTTTAATGAGGAAGAGTGTGTCAACTCTAGGATATTCGTATGACCGTAACATATACATTATTTCATCCGGTTAATTACTTTTGGCAAAATTTCAAACATACATCTTTATTAAGTGTAGTGGAATACTCATATAAAAGAAGGAGTTGTATGGTAGCTACCCGTACCCATGGACCAAAATGGCTGGATTGAAATAGCGATGACGGCTATTGCAAAAAAAACGAATTTGCGAAAATTTCAAGATCCCAGCTCATTTAGTTTTTGAGTTATCGTGGTGACAGACGGACGGACTGACGGACATACATAGCTAAATCCATTTATTTTTCGATTCTGATCCGATCCATACCCTTGAGTCTATATCTAACCCCCCACCTTCTCTGCGTCACAAACGTAATGGCAAATTTATTATACCCTTTGACTATATAGTCATACGGGTATAAAAAGTACTTCCATTCAATGCACTACTTCTGTGTAATCAGCTAACAAAATTTAATTTATACATACCATTTTTTTCAAATAAAACTTTCTTGTAGTAAGAACAATACAAATTAATTATTTATTGAAAACTTTGGAGGTTTAAACAAAATTGAGTGTAAATAAACAGAATTAATTTTTAGTTTGAAATAATATAATTTTTATATGAGAAATTACGCTTCAATTCTACCCCCTTACAAAAGAAATATAGGGTTAACTTGTTGAGTTAATGATAAACTTGAAAATAATTTTTTATTTATCGCAGCGTATCTCTGAAAGCAACAATGACAAAAGCTTCAAATTAATTTCTTGAAAAAAGCTAATAAAAGCTTTCTCTAATTTTGGAAATAAAATGAAGTAGCCGCATACCAAAAGAAACATCACAAGACCTAACAAGCATATTTTCGACATTGATACTTGAAATTTGATATAAAAGTGCTCTGCTTTATTTTCTTTCTATTTATAAAATTTGATACGAATTGGTGGGAGTAGGAGACCGGAGTAACCGCCAGACGCCTCCTTAGACCTTACCAGTGTTTTTTCAAAATATATAATCTTAGAAACTTGAAATTTCATACAAGGAAGGTCTCTTCTGTTTATTGAATGTGTAAATGCTACGCACCTCCCAAACTCAAAGCAGGAAACTTATATGTTTTCATTCAATGTTAAATTTCTATATAAAATAACTGTATAAAATAAAAAATGTATTTTAAATATCGAAATTTTCATGTATAGGCTTCATCGACTGATTACTGTTTCATTAGTTATTTGGGTTAGATTTAGATTTAAATTTTTAGTCTCTAAGAAACATTACAATTTTACAATTTAAAATTAAGTTATATTCTACATATATTATGCTCTACTCTTAATTTTTTAAATATACCAATTTTAGTTTCATTCTTTATATTATGGTGTACTTCATTAAAAAGTTATACTCCTTTGTACATTAGTGAATTTAGTGAGCTCGATTTTTTGTATAGGGGTGTCTAAAATCTCCTCTGTTCCGTAAATAATAATTGTTTTATTTCTTTTAATTTTACCACGAAATGGATTTATATTTGGATTAAAAAATAATTAGTATATTTAATAAATTAGTAAATTAATTTTTTGAGATAAGCTAATATGCAAAATTTAAACTAGCAAAAGAAAACCATTCAATGCTAATACATTATACACCATACTATATATAATAAAGGGAATATCTAATATAATAAATATGCTTTTATTTTATAATTAATAATTTTAATATAAGCTGACGGTAATTATATCTTATCATATAATATATACACCACTATTCCATATACATAAGATTAAAAATAAGCAATAAACACTAGTACAGAAATTATTAAATACAGTGCCGGAAAATAGAATAACGTCACTTGATTTTAATCGAATATCTTAACGGCTAGTACACTTTTTTGAAAATACTGTACTTGCTCTATTTATATTTATTACAGATGCTTTAATATTTTATTTAATTTCGGTAAGTTGCATTAACCGTTATTTTATTATATGGAAACAGGTTCTTTGAAATTCAGCACACTCGAACAGATTAACGCGGTACAGCAAAACTTTGGTTATCAGCGAAGGACAAGACTGTACTTGAGAGTCAATGTAAGAGGATAAACCTCAAGGGGACAAGGGCTCAATGGGCTTCCGAAAAGAGAGTTAGTTATAGGAACTAAAGGACGAAGTAATATAAGTTGAAGGATCCTTAGTTGTCAAATATTTGAGAACACTAATGAATTTTAGTCTCTAATCGAGTTTACGAATTGCAATACAGAAAAATAAAGGCTACGCCAATTTGTAAAAATATGCTTATAGGGCAAATAATCTTTTGAGGTTTATTTAATTTCCAACACTGTATAAACGTTTATAGTATAAAAATTAATATTATGCGCCTTAGTAGTTCTAGAAGGCGTTCAAGAGTGAAAAATTAATCCATTTATTAAAAACACGTTAAATTCATTAACGATTGTAACATTTTGTAATTAATAGTTTTTGTTTCTTTTGCTTTCTATACTTTCTCTTTCTTTCTTTCTGGTTTCGGTAGTTCGACTATAAACTTTTAATTAGTTTTATTACAGTATAATGAATTCAAGGCAGAAATCTATTTGAATAATATAATCGACATACGATTATATATAGTGGGCAAACATATTAGGTATATAGAAATAAATAGGGGATTCATCAAAAAAACCAAAAACGTAGGATGAAATTTAATTTTGAAAAATTATACATTGTCATTGGATTAAAATAAATACTGAGTTAGCACTAAACTCATATTATTATAAAGGTTTATATCGTGGTTTATATAAGTAGTAAATTGATTAATATTTGAATTGAAAAGAAAATATATTTGAAGAATATTTATTTAAAACTATAAATCAAATACTATAACTAAATAAAATTTAAGATTAAAATATGATGTGATTTAGAAAATCACGGAAATACGTGAGCCTATTCAGATTATTAAAATACAGAAATAATACATTAGAAGCGCAGAAGTACTCACTACTAACTGAATCGAATCCACAGAATTTGCATGTCTCTGGGGTAACTCTTGACATATTTTCATTCCTTACAATACCTGGCAGTTTTGCTCCGCAGTTGTTTCACCGCTTACTGATGGTTCACCATTCGTACCGAGATTTGGCTTCAGGTAATAATGCTTGGATTCAAAGATTCTCTTTCCGGTGTATGAGATCTGTACATTCTATTTGATCCGGCTCGTACGGGGCGTCGGCCTTAGGTTATAGGCGTATGTTATCTGTACATTTTATCTGGCCCGGCTAGTGAATTTTTATTGACTAAATCTACTAGATTACTTTTTTAACTAGATCTATTTCTTTATACAGCTCGGGTAGAACTTGGAATATGAGCCGAATCATAACCTTGAGATAAAATGCGAGTCAAAATTAACTGATTTACATAATTAATTTGCATTCAATTTGTTAGCCTTTTTCAAACTATAATAATTTAACTATAGCTACTGTACCCAACCATTTTATTAAAAATGGTTTGGTACATCCGTGGGAATGTAAAATTTCATATTAAAATTAAATTAAATCAATAAAAGTGATTGAATGAAATATTAAATTTAGGTAACCACTCATCTCCAAATAATAATATATTTTGTTTCTGCTCTAATTTTTCCTTTCAATATTAATAATGAAGTGTCAATTTTGTAAGAATAAAAAAAAAATGAAAAAAAAAAATTTAAAGCAAAGTGAAAGCTCAAGGATCATTGAATCCTCCTTAGACCAAATAAAATACTATATAATAAGAAATTTAAAGAATGTTATACAGAGGATTTCTTTAAGAAATCAGAAATGTGTTGCAGATATATGTACTAAGAATTTTAAATTTTAAAAATGCCTTTAGGGTATAAAATATCTTTGTAGTTTTGGAATTAAGATGTTATATCAGTAGGGATACATTGTATATCTCGATTTCTTATTATGGAAAAATCGAATTTGTATTAAATTCAAAAATATTTAACAAATTGAAAAGTGGTAGAGGAAAATTGTTAGTTAGTTTTGAAAAATGAGTCAAAAGTAGTGTCAAGAATCAAAAAATTTTCTTTTCTTAAATTAATAGAATGTTAAAGATTAAATTTTTTTCTAATGACTAAAGGATTGAGTAAAAATCTAGAGTTTCATAAAAAAATTAAAAATTTGTTAAAATATTAAATATGTAGTGGTAAAATTTTCGTATAAAACGTGTGGATTTTGTCCGCTATAGGGAGCTTCTGCGTTTATCCGATTACCACCTGGCATTGCGGGAATATTCATCTAGGCCTGGAATAGATATACTACTTTTTTTTTTCAGTTCCAAACCTCTTTTGACTCAACAGTTTTTTGTTGCTGAGTTTCTGTGAATGGTTCAAATCTTGATTTTAAGTACGTTACATGAAAAAAATGGAAGTCGTAACAAAGTTGTTGAATCCATTAAACTCATTTTGAGCCGAACTGTTTTCAGTCAAAAGAAAGTTTAAAAGAATATTTAAGCTGTTCTATTCGGTTAGCCCGTTGCGTTATAAGACCATTTAAATTTTTTATAGGGGCCTCGGTGGTGCAGTGGGTAAGCATTTGGCTTATTAACCGAGGGGGTCCGGGTTCGATTCCCGGTCAGGTCATACAATATTTAATTAAAAAAAAAATTATTGAAAAATAATTTTTCTTTACGAATCCCCATGGTGACCAAATATAATATAAATATACAAATATACAATATAAACAAAATAAATAATATAGTAGTTATAAATAAATAGAAAGTACTTAATAAGGGGTGCACAACGGGCCGCCATGCCTAGGTGTAAGGGAGACTTGCTTTCCCCCCCCGTCTAAACAACAACAACAACAAATTTTTTATAATCTATTATAATAAAAAGCTTAGTACTTAGTTATAATAAAAAGCTTAGTACTGCTGCTAATTCAGTTACCAAATTATACTTGGACCTGTCGTACAATGGGCTTTCCCACTAGTAATCTATATATATAAACTGCTCAACCGATTTTCATTAAATTTTTATATAGAGGTTTTTGAGTACGGAAAGAAATCGTGGGCCAAAAATGTTGTTCTAATGGACCGCAAAGTTGGGGCTGGGGTGCAAATATTTAAACTTTTTTCTTCTTAAATGAAAACGGTTTGACCAATTGACTTTAAATTTTGTATACGTGATGCTCCTTGAGAGTTGAGCTGATACAACTAACCATTTTGGAATTCGTTAATCCAAGTCGGGCGATGGCGTCTCAGTTTCAAAGAAAAATTTTGTTGAGTTCCGTTAACCCATTGCGGTTCAACAGCTTTTTATAGGTTTTTTCATTAATTTATTCTAAAATAGAAACGGTTTGGCCGATTTTCTTCAAATTTTGTATTTGTGTTTCGTCTTGAGAACGGAGTTAACTCTATTAACAGCCTTGGAATTTGTTAACCCATGCCGGCCCGACGATTGTCAAAAAAAAGTTTTGGGAGCAAATTACGTCCAATTTTGGGCAATACCTACTGCTTTGCCCAAAGAGAAAATCTCAAACTTTTTTTTGTTGCGTTTCGTTAACCAATTACGTCACAGCGAATTTTAATAGATTATTTCGTTACTTTACCCTAAATTAGAAATGGTTTGCCCGGTTGACGCCAAATTATATATGCTTGTAGCAACTTGAAAATGGATTTGAGTCTGTTAACAGGCTTGGTGTTTGGTAACACATGTCGATCCTACGATTGATCAAAAAAAATTTTTGTAAGTAAATTACGTCCAATTTTGGAAAGTTGTTTTATACTGCTTTGAATTACAGAAAGTTTCAAAAATTTCTAGAATAATCCTAGAAAAATCGTTTTAAAAAAATTGCTTTCATACATTTTAAAATTTACATTTACATCGTGTGTAATTTTTGTGTTAATTTTTTGCATTAACATCGTCTTTAATTAAACCTCCATTATAAAAACAGCAACGTGCACCGGGTATTAGCTAGTTTAATATATAAAAGAAGTTAAATTTTGTACAACTTTGCATTAAGCCTTTGCATTCCAGAACTAAAAGGAAATTGAATTTAATACAATTTTGTAAATTACTACACATAAGGGAGCTTTCCGAACTATTTATGAACAAAGATTTCAGTAACGGCGAAGTGATACTAAAGAAATCTCTTAAAAAAACTATCGAAGCTAATTTAATCAAAAGCAAAATAGATTAAATCCACACGCAAAAAATGCATTTAGATGTTAATTAAATTAATTTACTCATATAAACTTTATCTAATAATTGCATTAGGTAAAATTTAATTACATCAGCAGACTTATAGTAAATTAATATCATGTTCTTTGTGCACCTTTTTGAATTAAATTTTTGATTTAATTAATATTCCAACACATTTTGCAGTTAAATATGTTCTAATGGTTAACTTTATTAAAACTACTTTTTTTATTTGGGTTTTCAAAAAATTTGGACCTTAATTTTTATCATAATTACATATATTGTTGCTTCTAAAAATATTATTTTTAATTTAATATTATTGGGATAAAAGAAAAAGTTTCAACTAAGTGCAATAATATTATGTGCATTTATAAGTCGTAATATTACATATGGGATTTAATGAAAATTAGTTTAATTTATAATTCTATAATAACATTTTGGTATTACTAGAACTTTTTGCAAAAATTAATTAACTCATTTGTGATTGTTTTTATTGAAAAATGGATTTAGAGAATCAGAAAAAGTTTAGATTTTTCAAAAAACATTATATGTTAAAAATTTATGTAATGTAGTTCTTTGATAATACTTAAATTGTTGTAAAATAAATATTTAACACCCCAAATTATCATAAATACTTCACACACTAAATAATGATGGCAATACTCATACCAAAGACTCTTAATATATTAGTGTATATTAAGAGTCTTTGCTCATACCTTAAAATTTTTTTTATACATGGTTGAAGAAAAGAAAAGACAAAGAGTCAAAGAAACTCGAAATTCGAAAATAAGGGGAAAGAAATAACACGAATGATGAAAAAGCGAGTGATACAGTCTTTCCTTTTCATGTGCGGCAGGTTATTTTATATATTATGATATAAATTATAAATTATATTTTTTTATTTGATATGATCCGACCAGGGTTTGAACTCGAGACTCTTCGAATGAAATGTCGACGTCCTAACGTCACAGATCGGATAACTAAATTTATATTTTTTATACCAGGGTTCGGAACTTTTTGGTTTTGAATGATCGGAGTTTTAAGCACTCATAGTTATTGTCTGTAGTTGGTCAGTAATTATTAGTAAGATTAAGTCTAAATCGATAAAAGACATAGAAAAAAAAACAATAATAAGTGCCTATAGCATTCTATACATTTTCAAAAACGTTTGAAAAATTTGTCTCTATAGTTTCATTATTTCCATTTGTCTGTGGTTTTTTTACAATTTTTCTTATATATCTAATATATTAATTTATATTATAATATTAATTAATATTATTACAACATTCATCTATCTTTACTATTTACTCTTTACTCAAAACTTATTATGAAACATTATTTAATTATAAAAATATGCCTTTTTTAAATACCCGTGGTTTTTAGTACATTTTAAAAAAATTTTTTAAAAATGTCCATTATACATAGTCACCCTGTCCATCCATCTATCAAGGGTAGGTATTGCAAAATAAATAATTTAATGGAAGAATTTTTTTCTGTAGCCTTACCTGTTACGGAACTGCAGCTCCTAAAGCCAGAAAAAGTCTTATATATAAAAAGTTATAACAAGGGTTTTGGTAGGTATATTTTCAATCAAAAACAGCTGCTTCTATAGGCTTTATAAAAATAAATTGCACAAATATATACGGTACTAAAATTAACCTTTATTCGAAACTTAACTTTTGTTAATTTTTTACCCCTTATATCTTTTGAGCGACTCAAGATTGAAACATGAAATTTTGGTAAAAGCTAGATGCTTAGAAAATTTTTAAAAGTCGTAAAAGAAAATTTTTTCGCTACACTCATTGTTTAGAATCTGTAAGAGGTCGGATGATATATTTAGGCACTATATGTTGTTTTTGAATTCTCTTTCATTTCGTCTAGAAAACTGTGAAATGTCAACCCTTCACACACTTTTTTGATTGAAATATTTTAATTATATGAAATAAATTTATCAAATATTTTTAGTGTCTTCGTCTTTCTGTTCACGAAATTTGTTTATATCTATTTTCGTATATCAATTCAAATGTAAAGAGTTTGAAACAATATTTCGTATTTCGAGTATTAATCAGATTAGAAGAAACTTGAAATTTACAAGAAAAAAATTCTTTTAGTTTGTTCATGTAAAATATTCCACGTCAGAGGTGATTCTATATTAAGATCAGACTTATAAATGTCATTATAAATTTTGAAAAATGAAATAATTAATGTCAAATATTTTAATTCACTACAGAGGGAGTGCAACTTTGAATCCCGCAAAGGTGAAAAATTTTTAATTGGAAAAAATATTACTGAAAAATAAGTTTTCTTTACAAATCCTCTTGGTGACTTTATTGTGAATATAAAAAGTTATAATATAAAAAAATTAATATTGCAACTTATAAAATAAATCAATACCTATCCCTATCACGATTTATTCTCTTATACGTTTTATGTGATAGGGAATTGTCTATGAATAAATAAATATAATAATAAATATTTTTTCTAATAAATGTTCAGTTCCATAATTATAAAAGTTCTTCCTAATCTGATAAGAGACATTGTTTAAAATTGAAAAAAGTGTCTGCTAATTTTTCCCAAAATTTTTTTCAATGAAAAAATTATAAATTTAAACACGACTACGTTTGTTACGATGAAATACCACTGAAATACTTTCAACTGTCTTTTTGACATTTTGCGTCTCTTTCTTGCTTTAACACACCACCTTATTTAATGTTTTCTCACTATTAGACTTGTTATTATTTTTAATTATGATTAGCCTTCAAAATACCTTTTCTGTTTTTTTACACCTTAAGTAAATATTTTTATATATTTTTGCTCCCTTCCCCATTCTCATGGGATCACTTTATATTAATAATAAAATATTTTTTTAAAAGGTACGACGACAATAACAAAAATTATTAAAAACCTTGAAATTCCATTTCAAATTTCTTACAACGACGTAAGAATAAACAGAACGTATTGAAATTTTCTTTATATCATAAAATTTTTAAATTTATTCTTATTTCTTTAATAAAAAATAAAAATCATTAGTTTAAAGCTTTTTCGTATCTTATAATAATATACATATATCTTAAATACATATTGTTCATATTAGCACATTTTCAAAAAATTTTGTAAAAATGTGCCTATATAGCTTCACTCTGTCCGTCCGTCCGTCCCTTTTTACCTACGGTTGACTGAAAAATATCAGAAATGGGTAGGTATTGCAATAAAAATAATTTAATGTTAAAACTTTTTTTTGTTGCTCCCCCCGTTACGGAGCTACAGCCCCACAAAGTCGGAAAAGGCCCTATATTTAAACAGTTATAATTAGAGTTCTATATGGTATATTTCCAATCTGAAAACGATAACAGACAGCTGTTCTTGTAAGCTTTTTTATTTTTAAAAATTTAAAATTTTTAAAAACCAATTGTATAGGGTTACCATACGGTACTAAAATTCACCGTTAACCAAAACTAAGTTTTGCAAAATTTTTGGTCCCTCATAACTTCTGAACGGCTCAATCTAGAAACTTGAAATTTTGGGAAAAGTTAGATCCTTAGAAATAATTAAGAGCCAGCTAACAAAATTTTTTTGCCACGCCCCCTCGTTAGGAGCTGTAAGGGGTCGAAAATTGAAATTTTGCTATAAATTTTGCTTTTAAACACCTATAACTTGAATACCTGTCAAAATTTTTTTTTATTTGTATACAAAATTGAAAGCTCCAAAACGAAAGTTTCAATAAGTGTCAAAGGTTTTTCTTAATTTTGACTTTGTCCGTCCGTCCGTCCGTATGTTTACAAAAACTTTTACACCGTTTGAAATAGAGTAAAGAAATTTTAACCACGGGTTGATATTACAAAAAAAATAATTTCGTAGAAGAATTTTTTTCTGTAGCCCCACCCGTTACGGAGCTACAGCCCCTCAAAGTTGGAAAAAGCCCTATTTTTAAATTGTTATAACAAGAGTTTTGTTAAGTGTATTTTCAATCTGAAAACGGCAAAACATAACTGGTTTTATAGGCTTCACAAAAATATAAAAATGTATAGGGCTGCCATACGGTACTAAAATTTATCATTAAGCTAAACTCAACTTTTGCAAAATTTTTGGCCCCATATAGCTTTTAAACGGTTCAAGCTAGGGTCTTGAAATTTTGGGAGAAGTTAGGTCGGTTAACAAAATTTTTTTGTCGAGCCCCCTGTTTAGAAGCTATAAGGGCTCGAAAATTGAAATTTTGCTATTTTTATCCACCTGTAACTTTAACACCTGTTAAAATTTTTTTTTACAAATATACTAAATTTACAGCTGCAGCATTATATTTCAACATTTGTGAAAGGTTTTTCTTAAATTTAAAAGAGTCTCTTTAAATTGAAGAAATTGTTTCTTAGTCTTAACCATTTTTGGTTAGATAATAATATTCTAGGTAAAATTCCAAATTTTGTTGGAGTTCAAAATTGATTTCCTAGAACCGAAAAATATGGAAGAGTGAGGACAGGAGGGGGTGGGCAGAACCATCATAAGTTTGCTAAGCAAAAATTTGGGAACCTTCCCCATTGAAGGGCTACTAGGTCTTCAAAATTAAATATTTTATGTTCTTATAAAACAGTAACTTATTCACCAGTGCAAGTTTTTCCAAAATTAAACGTTAACATTGAATCTCCAACATTATATTTCGCACTTCTTAATAGGTTTTTTGAGTGAATTGGAGTTATATTCTAAGTATTTCATTATTATTCATATAATTAATTATTAATGAAATAACTAAATCATAATATTATCATAATATATATTTTTATAAAAATAAATGATAAAATACTCAGTAAGAAACCGTATATAATTTTGAAAATGTGCTTTTTAAAAACCCTTGGTTTTTTTTCCCCACTTGTTTAAATTCATCAAACATGTATGCGGTTTAGAGAATAAATGAATTCTAAGAAAATCCATTAGCAACTCTCATCACTTTGACAATTTTAAGTTTTACTATAACAAAAAAATCTGTCAAAATTTGTTTACTAAAAAAAAAACTGTAAAATTATTTTTGAAGGTTAAAAAGAAAAGAGAATGAAAGGATTTAAAAAATTTTTATAAAATTTTAAGTTGAGATATTTCTTTAGATTATTGTCACTAATTGATATTGGCTTTTCTTGCTAATAACGACTTTTGATGTTAAGAGCAAAGAATATTGAAATTTTATTTAAAAATACGTTGTAACTTAGGATTATACTTTAGTGTATTTCTTTGGAAAAGATTATAATATAATTTCTACTAATTGCTATCTGCTTGTAAAGTTAATTGATTATTTTAAATATAGAATAGTATTGCTAGGGAATAAATACTCTTTTAAAAAAAGTTCTATAACAGTCAAAAGCAATTTTAATTTCATAACAAGAACTTAAATTGTTGAAGAACTTACACTTATTAGTACATGTAAAGACTGAGTATTATTTTCTTCAGTTTGAGTTGAGGTTTTGTTCTATTTGAAAATAGTTTCATTTAAAATAAAAATAGTTTCAATTATTTTGAATATTTTACGGGAATTAAACTGGAATTTAGAATGCTCTGCTTCGCCACTTCATATCATATTTTGCAGGGAAAGGGAAAGTTTGTTAGTTTGTTTGATTGTTTGTATATAGCGAATAGACTCCTAAACTGCTCAGCCGATTCTCATTAAAATTTGTAAATAGAGGTTTTTGGGTTCGGAAAGAAATCGTGGGCTTAAAATTTTGCTCTAACGGACCGCCAAATTGGGGCTGTGATGCAAGTATTTAAACTTTTTCTTCTAAAATGAAAACGGTTTGACCGATTAACTTCAAATTTTGTATACGTGATGCTTCTTGAAAATTGAGCTGACACAATTAACCGTTTTGGAATTTGTTAACCCATGTCAGCCCGACTGTTGATCAAAAAATAATTTTGGGAAGTAATGCTTTGGCTAAAAAGAAAGCCTCAAAAACAATTTTGTTGAGTTCCCATATTACAGCTTTTTATAGGTTTTTTTATTACTTTACTCTAAATTAGAAACGGTGTGAACGATTTTCTTCAAATTTTGTATACGTGTTTCGTACTGACAATTTTTGACAGATTTGGAAGTACTTTTTAATCTGAGTCACTGATTCCATACTATTTATTCGTAGTATTCAATGTAGTGAAAAGATCATATTATGTAGTAATTATCTGAAATGTTTTTCTAATTACCCAAGAGCTAAAAAGTATAGTTTACTATTATAATTAATCTTGCTTTTTATCATATAATTATACATATTAATTTTACATTATCAGTTGTTCTTATTTTCTTATACTTTTTTACAAATTATGTTTAAAAGTACTGAATGACTACCAATATCTCGCAATTTATGCGAGTCTCGAAATTTATTCAAAGTCATTTGACAATTTCAAAAATGACAAATAAATTTTGACGATTTTGCCTCCTAAGACATAAACATCAACGTAGAAATACCACTTCCAAAAGTTAAAGATAATATGGAAAACAATACAAATGCACACAATGAAAGTAACATATGACGCATCAGTTTGGTGAAAATAATTATTTTAAATTTGATAGCCAATTTATTTTTTGGCATTTTGCAAAAGCGATGAGTACTTTCATTATGCTCAAGACATTAGTGTTTTAGTTAGTTCGCGGTATAAAATTTCTCACTCTATTTCTTTCACAGGTGCGAGAACAGTTATTTTTTTTAATTTTTAAAATTAATCTTACTAAGTTTAATTCGTTAAGATATTTATTTATAAACAGTCATCTGCCACATAAATGTGATAAGTAAGTGCATCTGCCTTTTCTTTCAGGTGTGGCAGTTAAATTTTTTTTATAGGTATTATGATATAAACTATTACGGTATCAATTATAAATTATATTTTTTTATTAGATATGATATTACCAGGTTTTAAAAACGAGATCTGTTGATCCACCACTGATGAACCACTGATCTATAAGTCAGATTAAGGTAATAAATGAAGTATTTTTGAATTTTCAAACAAATTTAAAATATTACCTATAGTTTTTTGTAGATTTAAATTTATCAATTTTTTTTTTCGTAAATCGTTTACAATATTTTGTATCACTACTCTTCACATTTTTTGCACAAATGGCTCAGAAAAAAATGAAAAATAGATATAAAATATTTTTTTTCAGTCTCACAAAAAAAATATCATTTCCTTTTAAGAAAGATAACGATAGATAAAATATAATAATATTAGTTTATATAATTATATTAATTAAAAGATAATTCGTTTCGTTTTCATTCATTTTATCTTGAAACATAACCTTTTACATTATAATTAATACTTTAATCATTTAAAATTTATTGCACGTCATCTTTTTTATTCCAAATAGTTTTATGTGTTCTTTAATTTTTTTTTTAAACTGTTAATGTACCATCATCATAATATTCTATTAAATATATTTTATGATATCTTTGAGTGCAGAAACAGCAAAGATAATGCAACAAAAAATGATAATACGCTCTGCCAGAGTATTAAAAGTTTTTTAATGGTAATGAAAACGATTATTTTATATTTTATTATTCATTCCCCAATTCACTAATCGTTTAAATAAGTTTTATTTAAAAAACAAGAAAGAGTGTAGTAGAGTAGACTGTGTCAACTCTGGGATAATCGTTTGTACGTAATACATACATTATTTATTCCATTAATTACTTTTGGAAAAACTTTAAATACACACTTGGACTTTCAGTTATGTACAAAAAAAAATATAAGTTGAAAGGCAGCTCTTCAAAACTCATCAACTACATCGACTATATTTTATTCAGACGTTGGCTATTTAAGTAAACAGCGATTTACAAAATTTCAGACATCCAGCTTTGTTAGATATATTTATTAGAGTATAGAATGCTCATATAAAACAAGTGATGAAAAAAACCAAGGGTTTTTAAAAAAGCACATTTTCATAATAATATAGTGTTTCATACTGAGTATTTTATCGGAATATAATGTTGAAGCTTCAATGTTAACGTTTAATTTATTAAATATATATACGTTGGTGACTAAGTTACTACTTACTTATAAAAACCGTAATGTTTTTAATTTTTAAGTTCTAATAGCCCCTCTATGGGGAAGGTTGCCCAATTTTTCAAAGATTGAAACCTCACTACTCCCCTTCTCCCAACTTTTTTAGGTTCAAGGAATGAAATTATGAATTCTAGCAAAATTTGGAATTTTATTTAGAATTTTACTATATAAGCCAAAATGGTTAAAACTGACAGCCACTTTCTTCAATTTAAAGAACCGCTTTTAAATTTAAGAAAATCTTTTAACATATGTTAAAGTATAATGTTGGACCTTAAAATTTTTCATATTAACAAAAAAAAATTTTAACAGGTATTCAAGTTACAGGTGTTTAAAAATAGCAAAATTTCAATTTTCGAGCTCTTATAGCTGCTGAACAGGGGGCTTGACAAAAAAATTTTGTTAACCGACTCTTACTACTTTCTGAAGTTCTAACTTCTCCCAAAATTTCAAGATCCCAGCTGGAACCGTTTAACAGATATGTGGGGCCAAAAATTTAGCAAAAATTGAGTTTTGCATAATGGTAAATTTTAGTACCGTATGGCAACCCTGTTAATTTTAGTGATATAATTTTGTAAAGCATAAGAAAGAAGCTCTCTTTTACCGTTCTTAGATTGAAAATATAGCTAACAGAACTCTTATTATATCAATTTAAATATAGGGCTATTTTGGAATTTGCGGGGGCTGTAGCTTCGTCACCCTTCAAAATTAAGAAAAACCTTTGACACATGTTGAAATATATTTAAAGAACTTTCAATTTTGTAAATCACAAAAAAAAAATTTGAACAGGTATTCAAGTTACAGGTGTTTAAAAATAGCAAAATTACAATTTTTGGGCCCTTGTAGCTGCAAAACAGGGGACGTGACAAAAAAAATTTGTTAACCGACTTCTACTTATTTCAGAGGATCTAACTACTCCCAAAATTTCAAGACCCTAGCTTGGCCCGTATAGAAGATATGTGTAGCCAAAAATTTTGCAAACATTGAGTTTTGCATAATGGTAAATTTTAGTACCGTATGGCAACCCTAATCATTTTTCTTTTAAAAATTTATAAATTTTATAACACCAGCTATCTTTTGCCGTTTTCAGATTGAAAATACACCTAATAGAACTCTTGTTATAACAATTTGAATATAGGGCTTTTCCCAACTTTGGGGGGCTGCAGCTCCGTAACGAGTGGGGCTACAGAAAAAAATTCTTCTACGAAAATATTTTTTTTGTAATGCCTACTCGTGGTTAAAATTTCTTTTCTCTATTTCAAACGATGTAAAAGTTTTTGTAAACATACGGACGGACAGACGGACAGACGGACAGACGGACAGACGGACAGACGGACAGACAGACAGACGGAAGAGTGAAACTATATAGGCACATTTTTACAAAATTTTTTGAAAATGTGCTAAAAAGAAGTTGTATGGAACCATCTCACCATGGAGTAAATTGGTTTGATTTCAATAGCGACGATGAATATTGCACCAAAACGAATTTGTGAAAATTCCATAATTCTAACTACTTTTGTGTTTGAGTTATCCTGCGGGCGAACAGACGGATGGACGGACATACATAACTATATCGATTTATTTTTCGATTCTGATTGGATCCATACCTTTGAGTCAATATCTAACTTCCCTCCTTCTCTGCTTCATAAATGTATTGGAAAATTTAGCATACCCTATTTACCTATAGTTATACATGTATAAAAAATACAATTTACAGTTCTACTCATATAAAGAAGAGTTAAAGTAATAATGTTAAAATAATTTTTATGTCTTAAATTTTACCTTTTCATATTAAAGCTTCTTTCACTTTCCTCAATCTACGATTTTTTTTCGAACAATTTATTAGAAGCCTGGTCTATCCTGGGTTGTTGTTAATTGTTTTATATTTACTCATAAAGTCATAGATTTACTTTCTCAACTTCGATTATCAAAATACAAGTGATGTATAATAGTTATTGCTACCTGCATTTTCTGTCTCTAGAAGACTTCCAAAGTATGAGTAGCTTCCAGACCGATTAATTTGTTAAACCTGAAAGTTAACTATATTCAAGTTAGACAAACACCTCTTCTCAAATAAGAAACCTAAAACTATATTAGGTACCACCTATTCAATGACTTTAAAGTAAATTTAATTTCGATACGAACTTCTTAAGAATTTCTTTTATTGTATATGATCCAAAACAAAATTTTAAAAATTTATAACGGTATTTCTTACTTTCTAGGGAAAAAATCATTTTTCATTTTACAAAAGAACAAGTTTTTCTAATGTTGGCGACAACATCACACCAAGAGGCAAAACACTCCAATAAAACTGAAATTTAATGTGTCATAATTTATGAATTGTAAATTTTTAGATGTAACAATAAGAACTTGTGAATTTACTTTAAATGACAGTTCTGATGTTTTTTTTTCCTTTTGAAAATGCATTGGAAAATGTTTTAAATTATGTTAGAAGAGGAAAAGAAAAACTTTTATGATGACATTTACTTAAAAGTTTTTTTTTTGTTTAATAATTTTAAAAAATAAGTTTAGAGCGTTATAATTTTTTTTAACAGAAAACTTTACATCATTTTTTTTAAAGTGATGTACATCTTCTTTTTTAATGACAGAAGTGATGTCATATAGTAGACATATTAAATTATGAAGTAAAACATTAAAAATAAATTCAAATTTAAAATTTTATTAGTGAAAAAAATTTATGAATGAGTTTTGAGGAATTTTTATCTCAGACAGAATTAAGCTAAGTCATCTAACGGAATATATGGAAACTACGAGAATATTAAATTTAAGCTTTATGCATGTGGCATGCTCTTGACGGAAATGAGATTTTAAGAAGTAACTAAACGCTGCAAAATACCCGAAAGCTTGAGTACTAAAACTTAAATATTTGTAACTCCCTTCAAAGAGTTTTGATTTCAGGACATTTGTCATATCATGAAAATTCAATATTTCAGATAAACCTATTATTAAATCAAATTCTTTAAATAAATTTTTATCAATCATTCTCATTCTCTTATTGAATTCTAAAATAAATTTTTAATACCACATAGTATCATAGTTTATTAATAAAAATCAACGGTCAAAGACATCAGACAACAAATAAATATTTTATTTATTATGCGTTATTATCTATTGCATAAGGCCCAGGTTTTTATAACCAAGAGAATGTATGTTCAAAGGGTGTAATTAATTTGTCATTACGTTTGTGACGTATTAAAAAAGCAGAGGTAGATATAGACTTAAAGGTATAGATTCGATCAGAATCTAAAAATAAATACCTAGGTATGTCTTTTCCTCCGTCCGTTCATCAATCTGTGCGATATCTCAAAAAAAGGAGCTATCGGATTAAAAATTTTAACAAAATTCATTTTTGTACAAGTATAATTGGTATAGTTCAAGAGGTTAAAATATCTGGCATTCAACTTTTACGCATTACCTCAGAACCTGCGTATTTCAAATTTTTCAAAAGTAATTAACCAGATGATATAATGTTTATATTACGTTAATGCAAATATCCTACAGTTGACACAATCTACTGTACGTTCTTTCTCGATAGTTATCAAAATGGTGGCATGACATTTGTCCCCTTGTCATTGGTCCCCAAGGGACTAATGACACACTCAAATGTGCCATTAGTTCCCGGGGAGAAATGACATATCAGGTTGTGTCATTACTTCCCGGGGCAGTAATTACACTGAATATACGCAAATCAGTATTTCCTGAATAATTTAAAAATTTTGTTTGATATTTGCAATAGAAACATAACGAAATTTCAAATTTATTAAGTAAGTTTAAAATTTTTGATTTAAGTAAACGCAAAAACAGGATGGTGTCATAATTCCAAAAAAAAAAATTCCAAATTTACAAAATTCCAAAGAAGAAAAAAAAACATTCCAAAAAAAAAAATTCCAAAAAAAAATTCCAAGAAAAAAAAAATCCACAAAAAATATTTCCATAGCTTTAGCGAGCAAGAATTTTAGAGTTTGTTACAAAATCAGAATTATACGCTTTTTCCAGAATATTTATATATATGTATACGTGAGATTCTGAATTAGAAGGGATTTTAGAGTTGGATTCAAAATCAGGGTTTCAATAATTTGTTTAGCGGGGGCTTGGGGGAGGCAGCCCCCACTATTTTTAAATTTTTATTTGTTGAAATATGCATGTAAAAAATAATTACATCATAGTTTGTCATTAAATTTTGATTTTTGGAATTTTTTCTTTTGGAAAAGTTTTTTTTGGAATTATATTTTTTGGAATTTTTTTTTTTGGAATTATGAAAATGGAATTTCGAAAATGGAATTTTTTTTTTGGAATTTCGTACCCAACCCCGCAATAACAACATTTTGAATGGAGGTATATTGCATTTTTCCAGAAAATTTATTTATTAATTTATTTTAATAAATAAATTTTCTGGAAAAAGGCCGTTAATTTATTTTAATAAATAAATTTTCTGGAAAAGGGCCGTAGGTTTATTGCCTCTCACCCTTGTAATCATTGAAGCAGACGCATTAAATTTAAATAAATAAATTTATTATGTTCTTGATTTTGATAAAGAAATTTAAATGGGGACTAACAAAAAAGATAATGTTGCCCTTTTGAATGTTGATGGCAACAATCTCTTTTTTCTTACAATTTAGTAATAATTCCAAAACCTTTTTGAATTTTTTTGGAAAAGAGCAACATTCTCTGTTTGTTACAATTTAGTTATAATTTCAAACAAAAAATTTTTGCGGGGAATAATGTCACATATTTCGGGGACTTATGACACACTAAGGTGTGTCATTTCTCCCCGGGAACTAATGACACATTTGAGTGTGTCATTAGTCCCTTGGGGACCAATGACAAGGGGACAAATGTCATGCCGCCTATCAAAATATATATACATACACTAATAATTACTATAATTTCCTTTAAGTTTTGGTCAAATTATTATTTTGATGTTAAAAATTAAATAATCCCCCTAGTCCTTTTGATTCTTTCTTATTATAATGAACGCCATAATTATTCTCTCTCTCTCTTTCTATGAAATAGGAAATAGCACTATTTCCAGTAATAAAAGGCAGACAATAATTGGTTATTTCATTGATTTTAATGGCGATAGGCATTAGGCAATTTGTTTTTTTTGGAAAATTTCATTTTTACACGCAATGATTTATGATATTATAAAAATACAATGTATCATAAGCTGTCCCAAAAATAGTTTTAGTGGCGCCTTTTATTTCATTGTTAATTTTAGATAGTTTGTTTTTAGAATTTAAGCTCTCTATTGTTTGAAATTAAAAAATAGGAAAGCAAGAAATAAAAATAATTTGACGACTTTTATACATAATATAAAAGAAAAAAATAAAATGAAAATATAAAGATAAGAAATATACAATTTAAAACATTTTTTTTTTTAATTCTATAATAAATATAGGCATAAACATGCATAAATATTAGTTATAAAATTAGAAATAATTACTAGTTTATATTAGTTGGAAATTTTTGACTTATAAACTTTCAGATTATGTGGTCTTAAAAATCGATTATTTTATTATAACGTCATAAACACAAATATTTATGTTTATTTCTATGTTTTTAAGGCACAATAAATTTTGTGGGATTTTTTAAATAAGACGCATAGTAAATTGGTTATAAAATATTTTTTACACGCAATGAAATTTCTATTAGTTCAACAGGCAGTAAAGATTTATTTTTTTGTCCCATGAATTAAAAGAATTTAGTTGAGACTAATGTCTATATAGTGTTGTACTTTAGCCAACTAGAAACACGTTACTTTTTAAAACCAAATTTGGAATTGACCTTAATAACATGTGTTTATCTTTCGATTTTTAAGATCGGTATTGGGAAAGGAGTTGGAGATAGGATTTGAGAATTATGGATTACGTTGGAAATAGGGAAAACATTTTGAGGGATATCATAAAGATGGATGTTAATGTCCTTCATAATCTTTCTAGGATCTAACATATATAAATTGCCAACTTTAGGAAACATATTACATGATTACTGATTCCATAATCCCGATATAGGCATAACAGACGAATTTCCACAGCCATTTTTCGCCGTCTTAAAAATTCAACGATAACGATGCGCATTCGTCGCACTCCTTGTTTTACGTTGGAAAACTTTGAAGGTAGGCTTTAATTGTTTGATTTCTTTGGAACAGGTATTCCCCTTTACCAGATATCTTGAAAACAGGCTTAAGGAACAAAAGGTTGCGCCAATGGCTAAATGGAGTGGGCGTTGAGCATTTTAATAATCAAGTTATTCTACCATTATCTTGCGTAAGTAGTTGAGAAAAAGTCTAATTTTTTTGGGAAAAAGTCTTATAATACCAAGGCGTCAGTTTTCCAGATGATTTTTAGAGTTTTCAGTTCCCTTAAAAAACTTAAAGTCTATGGCAAGAAGAAATCCTTCCTTCAACTTTAAAACAGCTGATAAGAGGTACTAAAGAGAGTTGATGTTCCACTAATCCCTTTAGGAAATATTTTTGAAAAAGTTTGAACCTACAGCTGCAATTCTTCCCCCGCAAAATTAAAATTACTAAATTTAAATATTGAATAATTGAAAAAACTACTCCTCATTTACAACTTAATTTCCCAAACAATTGTTTAAAAATTCTTACCTCCACAAAATCTTATTATTTATTTTCTGATTTAAAAAAATAAAATTTTTAAATTTAAAACTTTTTTATTACATTATTTTAATACTTGCTTCATTACTTTGTTTTCTACTTATGTAGAAGTTATCTTTTAAAGTTATCATTACAAAAGAAAAACAATTTAAAACTAAAAACTAAGACACTTCTGGCTTTTTAAACAAAACCAATTAAATTTTACAGAGTTTCTAATAATAAACTTATATAAACTTTTAAACAAATGTAAAAATAAAATTCAAGGTGAATTTTCACGACTACATTAAACAGTGTTATATGTAGTTATTTCTTTTATTTTTTAAATTTTAAATAGTTTTTCTAAACAAAAACTTTTAAGAATAAAAAAAATTTCAAACTTTCATATTATGCATCGTTCAAATCTTCAAATGGAAGTATTTTTTCTTGTAATAGTTAAAATTTAAGTTGAAAAAATATTCAGCATACAACATTTCAAAATGAAGAGGATTTTCAAAAGATTGATTCCATTAAGCAACATTGTTTTAATCGTTGTATTATAGAAGACATTGTAATGAGCTCTTCTGAAGACGAAGCATATAATTTTCCATTACCAGCCATTCGTCAGTGTTGAGGACTGTTTTTTAGTAACAACTAGGTAAGTTGTAGATTAGGTTGTCAATTTGAAATAATAACGTTTTCCAATTGTTTAAAAGGTATGATTTATGTCGGCAAACATTATATTTGCATTTATATGATCATCTAATCCCGAAGCTGTATTAAAACTAGATACTTGAAAGTCGCACATCTTCGATAATTTGTTTGCCTGTAAAAGAAGTACGTAATTTTCTTTAAAATTTGGAAATTGGGGTCTTCACCACACAGCCAGTGGCAGTAATTGTTTACTAATTTTTATTTAATAACAACTTGAATGAAAATTAAAATCTTGCTGAACTAAGTAAGGGATAACTCCTGTAACTAACTTCTTAAATTGTGAAGCAAATATTCCTAAACTGTTTCCCTATTTTGTTTAATTATATATTGTCCAAGTGTTAGACTAGATTTCCATTGCTTTAAGGACAAATTAAATATATTTATGTTATAGTATTACGCTTTAGATTTCAATAGATACAATTCTATTTGTTCAAATGTATTTTATATATGTGAGTTATATTATCCAATGAAATTATTTGTTTATATTATGATATGCGTTTTTTATTAAAGTTGTAGGCTTAATAATTATTGGTAATGCGATTAATTTAAACCCAATGGCGAATAGTAACTTGATTCGTGTTGAAAAGCATAAATTGGATTCAAAACAAATTGGCTTTTCGAATGAAAGCTTAAAATTTTAATTACTTTGCCGTTCAACTGCTGAACTTCTGTATAACTTTAGATTTAAGATTCATCTATACGTCTTACGTTTAGGATCTACACCCGATTTTCTCATTAAGTTTTCTCATTGAAATCTAGATTTTTTAAAAAATCTCGTATTAGAAAATCCCATTAACAGCATCTCCTTTTCAGACAATCTCGTTTTTTAAAAAGGCTCGTATTTAAGATTTTAGAGTAGGATACAAAATCAGAATTATCAGCCTTTTCCAAAATACAAAAAAAGAGATGTTCAAAATGGGGTTTTTTAAAAACGAGGTTTCCTAAAAATTACATTTTCATAAAAAGTGTCATTTTCCGAAACGATATTTTCGAAACCGGGATTTACTAAGCCGACATTTTAAACCCAACCTCATTTATGTGGTACTTTAATGGAAGAACTCTTACTTTTAAAATTTAAAACCTTCAAAATTTCGCAGAAAAGAGTAATATGTTTTCATTTAGTTGTTTTCATTACACTCTATATTAATTTGGTGCATATAAACATTCAAATTTCATTACAATAAAAGATACTAAAAAGTGAATTCTTTAAAATAATAATAAAAGAAACTTTGTATTCTTTTTAAAACACAAATATAACTTTAAAAGAATAATTTAAAAGAAGAATAAAATGTAACAACTTTTCTTAAAAGGTAAAACTTTATTTACTTTACTTTTATTTGTTCCCTGTTCTTATTCTTTACTTTACACATTCTATCATAACTATATATATATATATATATATATGTATATTAATTAAATGATAAAGTAACTAACCAGCTGAATATAATTTCCAAAAAAAAAAATAGAGTTCAGTCTTTCTTAATAAAGTTAAAAAAAAAATTAAGAAACACTTACTGTAGTTTAAAAAAACAAAAACCGACAGTTTGGTAACGAAATGTTAAAATGTAAAAGTTAAAATTTTAGTTTCCGTTTTTTTCTTAATCGGACGTAAAAATTCTGAATATATGGAAACCCGTAGTAGTGGATTTGTAGTAGTGGAAGATAGAATTTGATTTGAGGCTACTTAAACCTACTGTAATAATTTTAACTATTCTATACATTTATATTTTTTGAAATATCGTTTGACGTCGTCAGAGAGTAAAGGTCAATCCCCAATACGATGGCGTACTAACGATGACACAAATGACGACGACGTACAGTGTTTTTTATTATTCAATGCATTTCTTATGAGTATATTCACATTAAACGACAAAAAGATGAACGTTGCTTGCTGGCATAAGACAGCGAGATTGTTTTATTTTGCCGTCCGACGACGTTGCCGGTGTAGTGTAAATATATTCATAAGAAATGTCACGTCTGTGATGACTGCATGTTTTTTGACAATACGGTCCGTGTTTTTTAATGAAAATTATAATTTTCTTTTACCTAGAAAAGAAAAAATATGGTGTCAAAACGTCACAATGTTGTCAAGTGCCGGTACAGTGGAAATCGACCTGAAATGTGTTTAATTGAATATTTTATACTATAAATTTATTTTAAATTACTTTTATTTTACTACATTTTTTTTGTGATAATTGTTCAAGGGTTAGGCAAAACAATAGGTGCATGTTGCAGCAAGATGGAAGAAACTGGTTACTGGTATATTTTATTATCAAAATTTGAACTTAATGAATCTCACCGTCAATTAATGTATGGTATGAGGCAGTAGTAATTCGTTTATATTTATACAAGCCTTAGATTCGACTTATATAAAAGTCTATTTGTTTAATACTGCAAAATCTTTATATTAGAATTGTAAATTATTTCTGTGTGTTATATTTTTCAATTAAAATTTTTGTTTATATCTATTGGGTACATATCTACGAGTAAAAGCTCAAAAGAATTGCAAACTAGATAAGTTTTTTTTTTCAAGTTTACTAGAATTCAAACCCAAGCCTATCGAAAGAGAGATCAACATTCCAACAGCTGCACTACACAGTCATAACTTTAACAGCGAGTTTAGTCCGCAATGAAGCTTACACCTCAATAAAGTTTCTGATTTTGTAGTACTATTACAATTATAAGTTGACAGACAAATGGACAAAACTAGAAAAGCACCAAAAAAGTGTAAAAAGATATTTAAGAACATTTATTTTACGGCAAGTAGTAAACTTACAGTTCCATTAAGATCATTCTGATAAAATTTATTTAAAGTAGGAAAGTAGACGGTATGAAAAAAACAAAATATCAGAGAATATTTTTAATTAAACGATTGTTTATGGTACTGTTGTGTTTGTATTTTGTACATTGTTGATACTGGATTGGATTGTAATGGAAAAATTGTTTTCAAAAAATTTAAGAATAAAAACAATTTTGTTTTGTTTTCTTTCTTCAAAAATGATTTAATTGTTTATATTTTTGTTTTAAATTTAAAAATGAAATGAAAAGAAAAATGAAAAATAAAAATTTCAATTATAACACGTGTGACATTCGAAGTAAAATAAATACATATGTATATATATATATATACATATATATATATACATATATATATATATATAAAATAAATATTGAATAATAAAATGAAAATTTAATTTATTCCTTAATTTTTGCATCAGTTAATTGTAGAAGATTTCCAGTATTTTAATAAATAACTGCAAAAGTCATCTAAACAACAAATTGCATATATTTAGGGAGTTTTCTTATTTTTTTTAAAACGTGGAAACTAAGTTTGTTTTATTTTAATTTGGAATAATAATACAAAAATTTGTAATGTGAGAGTGTCATTGATTAAATTAAGGCTTGTTTAATTGTCTATTTAGTGAATCTAAGTTGAAAAATTGACAGTCCATGAAACGCAGTCATTCTTATATTTAATTAAGACTTGTATTTAAAACTTTTGTAATGTTTACAGGCTCATCGATTTGACAAATGGGGTATTAATTAAAATGTATATACAATAATAACTCTTGTGTAAGATAATAATAGAAGGCATATTAAAACAACTTTTCGGTATATACCATAGCATACAGATGAGTAATCAACAACTTACGTATTACTTAGGTAATATAACGGTTAAAGAACCTGAAATCTAATCTAAATAGACTTTAGGAATACCCTATACTCCTTAAAGGAGTAGAAAAGAAAACAAAAACAGTCTCATATCAATAAGTTTTACTTGGTGCTTGCCCGAAATTCTTGTAAGAATTGTTGAATTCTGTCAAATCAAGAACCATCCTTTTTCTAATTCAATCTTTGGCTTGGAGTTTTTAATACCGATTCTGTTTGGTTTGAGGATTGGGATTAGAAAAGGAAACTAATTAATTGGGATTGGGAGTAATACACCATGTATGTTATTTAAAAAACATTGTTGACGATCTTCTTGAATTATACGTTTCCATCTTCAAGAAAAACCTGTGATGGAATATATTTCCGTTATCCGTTATTATTTTATATATGCTGTTAGGCAATCTCAACTGATCTATAATATAAGAAAGAGTATTTATTGCAATCCTCGAGTTGTAAAACATTAAAAAACATTCAAAATAGAGTTATTCACTGTTTAATTTCTCTAAAACATGGGTTTGTCACGAGTAGGTATCCATAAAAACATTTTAATAATTGACTGCCTGTTGATGGCTAGCTGGAGTGATAAAACTAATATTGGGAATCGAATAAACGGAAAGTTAATATTTAAAATGAAGTTCACGTTCTTTACATCCCATATACAGTTTTCAAAAAATATATTTTTTTGCAAAAAAATTCATTTCTCAATTTAATATTTGCCTGCAATCCACGGATATGAATAACACAACATCTCTTGAAGTTTTTAAATTTATATGAACTCAAATTAGATTAAATAATCATTATTTCATATAATATGTACCTATATAAAAAAAAACTTTAACCTTATATTTCACTTTTTTACGAAAACACTTTTAAAGTTAAAAGTGCAAAAATGTTTCACTTGCAATTCCCAAAAAAGGAATACCTCATAAAAAATTCACTTTTAAAACTTTTACTATTAAAAATTCTTCAAAAATATTAAAAAATTTTAAGCTTATTCTTCAATTTCCAAAATTTTTAATGGGTTCTTCTGTCAAGTTAAATGGAATTTTAATACTTAAATAACAAAATATAATAAAAAATTAATTCATTTAAAAAAAAAATATTGAAACGTTCATCGACCTAAATTTTATTCAATTTATCATCAAAGTTTTTAATTCTTGGAATTTTCTAAATAAAATGAAAAACTTTTAAAGAATATCTATTTTCAAACACGTTTTTGGTTCTTTTAAAATTTTACTAAAATAATTTTTTAAATTAATATTCATGCAAATAAAGTAATATTATCTAGAGTGTCTATTAAAATACAATGCCCGTTATTTTAAGTAAATTTCAAGAATCTTAATAGCCTATCTACAATGAATGCTCTCATTCCGCTCACTACACGTAACTATCTGTCAAACTAAGTTAAATGTATTGAATTATATGAAAGTGTCTACAATAGACGCAGCCATGTCGCAGCCATTCCGCAGTCATTAAAAAAGTTGTTTAACTTAACGTATTCAAATATCAAAAAATTTAAAAATATAAAAAAATATATCAGAATAAAAAATTAATAAAATTATTAATTCTTTTTCTATCTTGGGTTAAATAATATCAAACCATTATTCAAATTAGTTATACAATAAACTTTAAAATATTGAATATTTTTTAATTCATGAAATTTGTAAACAAAACAATGTCAACAAGCGCTGTCATGTACATTTCAACGACATTAGAGCGTAGATAGGCCAGAATGTATATCAGGGATTAGAATAGGTTATTAAAAGAACTAAATGAGAGTCAAAAATTTTTTTTCTTCTTTTATTGTAAAGTCAGAGGAAATCATTGAAAGATACTGATGCAATGCATTCACAGTTGTGTGACACTTTAATATACTCAGAGACTAACTATTAATTTTTCGCTAACTTTTTGATATACTGAAATTACAGACTTCCGTTAAAGTGATCTAAATTAATCGCAAATTCGAGGGGTTCATTTCTTTCAAGTCTTCTATTGGCAATTGAAGATAGTAGGAGTTTATGACGCTTTTGTGTTTATGTAATCATCTAAGTGGATCAGAATTTCGTAAGGAAGCACTCATCATGTTACATAGCCCTTTGACTTAAAATGTTTGAATTCCCTGAATATGAGTTCATCTGCCACACAAAGTTGCACGCCATACAACCAGACAACAAAATTTTTGTACTCTACTGTCAATCTACATTTTCGATCTAGAAGTCAATATATTTCTCTACATTTGTGTTCTAATTCAATTTTTTTCTTTCAGGTATGCTCCTTCCATTTTTGCCCGACATCAAATGTCATTCCTATGTTTTTGCCTTGTTTGCATGAGGAATATCTACCCCATTTTATTTTATGACTAGAAAATTTTAAATAGGTTTATTTGTAAAATTTCCTTGCACTAATATGAGAATCAAATGGAAATAATATTTGTAAGTAATTCATGGCAAAAGAAATGGTGAAATAGGCATTAAAGTTTCTGATTAATATAGATATCTTAGATTTGGGTAGAACTGCATTCTCTGGTATGAAGTATGAACTGGAATCCGTTAAAGACATATAGGAGCCTCAACCCTTTGATACCATTAGACTTTTCCTCTGAAAAACTATTCTCACCGTACGCTGAATACTGGGAGATAAACTAATGAAATATCTTTGCAATACTATGGCTAAGAATTAAGGTTGAGAATGGTTTCCTCAAAAAATGAATTACTGACCCGCCTGTCTTATAAATCTTGTAAACCAAATGATAAAAGCTTTAGCTGAAATGATAAAATGATAATTTATTCCGTACAAAAACTAATATTTTAGTTTCGAAGTTACACATACGTCAAAACTCACAAACCTAAGCAGAATATACTAACGACTAACAAATGATAATTTTTTATCCCTCCACTATTTTTATAAGGTTATGCACTTTTAATTGAAACTAACAGACGTTATAATAATCTTATACATAAAATCTTAACCCCAGTTTCTCTCTCTTCTGAAAATATTCCTTTTTAATGAGTTCTCTGCTATTTCATAATGTTTTAAAGTTTTGCATTATAACAAAATTTAATCCTTCCACTTCCTCCTCATCTCTTCCTAAAATTATCCATTACTCAAAAACGCATTCCACAATAAATATAACTTCTATTAAACTTTACTTTTCTTTTTATTCTATTATAAAATGGAAGTGGAAGTGGAAAATTATATATTACAACATTTTGTGTAAATTGATTCATTTTCCGTGTAATAATTTTCTGTTTTTAAATTTTACAACCCTTTCACTTTCAATGTGTTCTTGAAATAATAAAATTTATAGAACATCTGGTAATGAATTTTTAAAATTAAAGAAAATGAGATTATCGATTTTTGTTTTACAGTATATAGAATTTTTCAACAATTTTTTTTAAAGTATTCTTTAAAGTGTGAAAAGAAATTTGATGTTGTAAAATTTTCCTTAAGTTTTTTTTAAATTTTAAAAATGTTTCAAAAGAAAGTTCCTTATGCGTTGAAAGTTTAAGTGGTTGAAAATAAAAGAAATATTTTCAATTTATCCAGAAGTATCAATATATTTTCGTTACTTTTTGATTGAGGACTTGAATCATTCAAAGCAGCTGCTGCAGAGTACATAAATCTTTTATTTTGCAAACTAAATTTAAACTTTAATGACAGTTTAATGGATTTAAAACCACTTTTAAAACAATTTAAAAACATGTGTCATTTTTTCAACGTGTGACTCTCTGTTATTAACCTCTAACGTATACGAAATGGAACTAAAGCTTTTAGAATTCTACTAAAAATATTCCATCCCAACAATATAATACAAAAAGTTTGTCCGATTTATAAATTTAAATAACGAAAATATAAACTTTCCACTCTTGCTTATGGGGGGAGTGCTTTACTTTAGGTTTGTTATCAAACTATTTTTAAACTTTATTCAGAGATACTTAGGTTATGTTATAAAATGCTCACAGCATTGAACTAGGGAAGAGAATTATATCGCTCTCAAGAAGGCATTTGAAGAGGTCCTGTTGAAACAGCATCAAGAACTTTTCTTCTAATGGCTGTTAGGTTAACATTGTAAAATATTGAACTACTTTGCAACAGGAAATTAAAGGAGAATAATAACTTTATTAACCAACTGTACATTTTTACTTCCTCTAAAAATAGGTAGAGATAGGGGTATATTAACTTTGGAATGGTTTTTGTAACCAGTAAAAAGAAGCAAGCTAGATATAGAAAAGTATATATATTTTACTTCAGAGTAGCCTCCTGAGTCGATTTAGCGATGTCAACCCAATGTGTTTTCGAAAGGAATAAAGATAAAAACTTTGTATTTGGTAAAAAAGTTTTATATCCTTATTCGTGTATATTTCTGAAATTTGACAGGAACTAAAATAGTGTTTCGAATAGCTGCCGCACGTCTCACTAGATCTAACCAATTAATAAACTTATGAATTTAAAATTTGGTACAAAGTAGTTCTGTACTGATTGTTTAATGTTTCTGATATCTAAGATGAATTGAAGTGGGAGTTCGTTTAACTGTTTATTGAATTTTTCAGCTGTATGAGAGTTTACTAAGTAAGTTGAAACAACTTATTGTTGTTTCATTTCCTTTTTTTTATTCACACATATCTTATTATATTTCAATCATAATAATTTCTTCGGTTAAATTAATGTAACCACACCTTGTAAGGGAGTTGGAACAAGTTTGGAAAAAAGTGAGGGGCCACAGTTTCATAAATGTAGATTGTAAGACTTCTTAAGTTAGATGAATTATATAATTTCAAGGGGTTTTTGAAGTCTTTATTATCACCAACGCTTATTCAACAGCAACTGTAAATAGTGTTTTATCACGCACTCTTAAGTACCTCCAGCTGTGTTTGAAGATTTTCGAACACTCTATAAAATCAAGTTTTGAATTTAATGTGAAATTAAAACTTTTTTAAATATAATGTTTGGACAAATGCACTTTGGACAAATTCGATTTCCAGTCTTAATTCGTTTTCTTAACAAAATCTCCTTGGTAACCAACTATAATATTAATAAATATAAAACATAAAATATAATAAAATACTTAAATATAGCCAAAATACATCAAATTACTTATAAATTAATAGAAACTATTAGAAATGGGCATGGAACCTACAATGAGTGGCAAGCCCTATAGGTGTATCTCACATAAAAAACAACAACACCTCGAAAAATCTTTATCAAAAGGAATTCCTTAAAATTCTAAGAACTTAGGTTCTTAGGCTTCGTATTAAAAATTGTATAAACATAATAATTGTGTTTAAATAAATTAAATTTTCTTAGCTTTTAAATGCTGAAAAATTCTACAAAAAGTAAATGTTATTTATATAAATTTTCAAAGAAATACATGAATGTAAAAGAACATATTATTTGTTATTAATAATGGATGCCATATGTCTTCTTTAATATTCCAAGTAATCAAACATTTAAATTAAAGTTATTTTTGACAATTAAAATATATTTGGTAGACGTTACACAAGCATTATATAAAGGAATGATTTGAATTTTGTTTAATTTATTTATATTAGGGCTATATTTATTGTCAATTTATCTAAATATTTTGTCTAGACTTATATAATATATAAAAATTACAATTTTTAAAATTATCAAATAATAGAAGTAAGTAAGAACGTAAGTTAAAATATTTCTAATTTAAAAATAAATAAAATATTTATTTTATATTAGAAGCTTTTACAGTCCTACAGAAAATTAAAACAACATTTTTTTTTTATTTTTAATTTATATTAAATTTTTTAAATGTTTAAAGTCAAGAGACCATACCAATTTTATTATTAATTATTTTAAAAATAAACTGTATCTTTCCATTTTTTAAAATAACTTACTTAATTACTTACTTGTTAGGCACTACAAACCATGAATGTTCTGGGCCAGATATAATATTCCCTTCCCCTCCTCTCGGTTTTGCGCAGATCACTTTTCATTTTCGTGAGATTTGAAGCCGAGCCTCTGGCAGGAGAACGCCTATCCTACTCTGTTACTCAGTCGATAAAATTTGATAAAAACTCATACAACTTATTTGCAGAGCTGGCCGTTCTCAATTTATATAATTTTATATTGTTTTGTTGATTTTCATGACTATGAAACTTTACATTTCAAGCTTGGTGCAATATATAGACTTCTTTTTTTTGTTGAAAACTGTTTTGTTCTTGTTGACCGCGTGTTTCATCTCCAATTACTCCTTTGATTAATCAACCGCATACACTTATCAACTAACTCCTGAAAGCCCTTTTAAAAAAAATACAATTATATAATAAATTTTAAAACGTAGCTTTTTCTAAATTCTCGTGTTGTACAGGAAACACCGTTATACGTTTATTAAAAGTAATGTAGGTGGTATAATTCCTTCATTATATCAGATATATATATATAATTTAAATGTCAGAAAATTCTACTGCAACAAATAAAATAAACACATATCAAAAATATAAAGAAGGACATATTATCCACATTATATACACCATCAACAGAACGTTTTCTATTACAAGATGAATGGATTGCAATGAAAACATTTGTAAGACAGACATACCCTTAAGTTTGTAAAATAAAAAATGGACTTATATATAACACACGCACATACCTAATATGCAACAATGTCTTAAATAAAAAATTACAACAGGAAAATAATATATTTACAAAATGCAACTTATGTTATTAACTGTAAAATAATAAATATCTTTCGATTTTTTATGTTTTTTACATCAATAAAAAATTTCTATACAAAATTTTAAAGTAATTTTTCATATCTAATTACAAGCTTAGTTAACTTTTAAAGTGTTATTTTACAAAACAAGTTGAGAAATATGAAAAAAAGTTTTTTGTAGTTATGATATGTCAGGATTAAAAAAAAAATAAAGTTAAATATTATATCCTGTCGTTCTTATTTATTTTCTTTATCTAAAGAAAATCTGCATTATCATAAGTTTTTCATATTTTCTTTTTTTTAATCATAATATTATCCTCGCTTTGAAAATAAGTGACAATCAGAATATTGTAACATCGCTCAAAACTGACATTGTATTCCTCTGAAATTTTATTTGAAAGTATTCAATTCACAATATTCTATCATGTCAATATTTTATTTAATATAATAATTTAAAAAAACGTCAAATAACGGTCACTTAACTTTTAACTTTTGAAGATGACAATCTGTCGAGGTGAAACAAAATGAAATCGAAACATCCAGAACTTCAATAACAAATTTTTCAAAACAAGTGCTATTCTTGCTATACTAATTTTAAAACTTATATAAAATTTAAAAAAGTTTAAAGATTTTTTAAAGTAAAAAAAATTTCTTCAAAAGTTTTATTATATTTATAACAAGTCTATTGAAAAAAAATTTTATTTAAAATTTTAATCAAAAAATTATTGTGTTTTTCATACCCGTATAACTTTAAGTCAAAAGGGTATACTAAATTTGCCATTACGTTTGTGTCGCAGAGAAGGTGGGGTGGGGTGTAGATATATTCTCAAAGATAGAAAATTAAATCGATCTGGCTAAGTATATCCGGCCGTCCTACCACACGATAACTCAAAAACTAAAAGAGCTAGGATTTTAAAAACTTTCACAAATCTGTTATTATGCAAAAGCTGTCATAGATATTGAAATCCTGAAAATTTGCTCCACGGGTTAGAGTAGCTGCCATACAACTTTTTTTTTTATATGAGCATTACTCTAAACATAATGAAGCTGGGTGTCCAAAATTTGGTCAATAGTATTTAACTTTAATGACCAACGTCTGAATAAAATATAGTCGGTGTTGTGGAAAAAGTTCGAAGAGCTGCCTTTAAACTTATATTTTTTTTTCGTTTTTTAGCCGAAAGCCTAATAAGTTGTGTATTTAAAATAATGCCAAAAGTAATTAACTGGATTATATAATGTCTATATTACGTCCGTTCATCTTCCCCATTTTACAAGAATTTAAAATTTATTAGAAAGCTGGAAACAGAATCACAGCGCACAACGCGTTACTAAAGTAATATTTAGACACTGAATTAAAGTAAGCTAGATGCTTCAGAACTTTAAGTGCTTGGTTAAAAAATATAAAAAATTGGTACCCGAGATTGAGAACTTATAAGTCAAAAATAAAAGAACGAGTTATTTGGTGTTGTAAAAGTCCTATGATTTTGTAAATTTATCAAGTTGATGTCACTAACTATTGCTGTCATTCGCCTTTCATTCACAAGTACAGAAAAAGTTTTACAGAATGATTTGTAGGTAAGTGCCTTCACATAGGCAACCCTGTACAGAATGATACGGATACAAAATTTTCGTATTGGGTCTATACTGTGTTGATACTCGTTGCTTTGACACTTGTCATAAAGCCATAAAACCCGACAGTTTGACACTTGTCACTGACACTTAGGCTCTCACCGCAATTGTATAACAAATTTAAAACTTTAATAAAAGCTTTAATTTTTTAAAATACCAATTTAAAGTTTTTCCTACAAAACTTTTCTTAGAATATTTTGACATAATTAATTAATTAATCATTTTTATAATTTAGAGCCTTGTAAATTTTATAAATTTATAATAACAGTATTTAAACTAAAGTATTTCTTAAGATTTTCATTTCCTCTCATTTCCTTTGTCAAAAAAAAGGATTAATTTAAAAAATTTAGAGATATTTTTTAATACAACCTGTTTATTTAATCTAAACAATTCCGTTTAAAAACTGCTTATTCATTTTTATTTGTATGTTTTTGAATTTCATTTTTTCTGAATTTAAAAGATTAAAAAGTCTTGTTAAGATCCAAAATGGTTTCATTAATCCAAGGTCATTAAAAGTAGGTTAAATTGTTTGTTAGAATTAAAAAAAAAACTAAATATTTCTTTACTATGTTATTTCTCAACTGAAGAAATAATTAAACAAATTGTTAGAAATGATTGACTTTTTTTTCTTTTTTTTTTTTTTGTAAAGGATAATAAAAAACAAATTAGTATTTTAATTGAGTTATAAAAAAGAGCACATTTCCTTACAAAAATAATTTAATATTGTATAAGGATTTTTTAGATACAAAAATTAAATTTATTTACTATTTTATTAAAAATTACAGGACAACAAGAATGGGACTGCTCAACTTCCTTTTGGAAGCAAATCTTCGCAACCTCAAAGAAATTATCAACAAAGGAAGCAGGGAAACCGGAATAAAGTTGTCACGGATTAGAATGGGTTGCACCCTATACACACACAAGCTTAATATTCACCGGAGAACCCATTTGTCGATTTTGCAACATAACTGTCAGTAAAACACGTATTTTTAGAATTCGCGGAAACACTTAGAGTGCTTTGAGAGTGAGTGATACGAAAATTTGTTATACAATTGCGGTGAGAGCCTAAGTGTCAGTGAAAAGTGTCAAACTGTCGGGTTTTATGACTTTATGACAAGTGTCAAAGCAACGAGTATCAACACAGTATAGACCCAATACGAAAATTTTGTATCCGTATCATTCTGTACAGGGTTGCCTATGTGAAGGCACTTACCTACAAATCATTCTGTAAAACTTTTTCATTGGTTAAGTTTTTAAAAAGTTTGGTAAGACAGATGGTCAGAGTAACATTAAAAGATTGAACATTTTTCCAAAAACCTCCTAAAAAGTGTAGTAAAATATTAATTTATATAGAACAATAACACGAGCAATATTATAATAGCCCCAATTAAAATGATAAAATGCGTTCCTTACTATAAGTATTATAATATTGACACCATCAGCATTTTTTAATAAAGATCTTTCCCTCCGCCACATTGTGTATGGATTAATAACACCTAGTTACGAGTTAGGTATTATACATAATATAGTGTAATGATTTATTTCATTCTTGACGTTTTATCGGGAGTGCACACACACATTACCAGTACTCAATGCATTATGACTCGACAATAGACAAAGTTTAATTAATATTGCTCCTCATAAGTAAATATAATTAATCAATAGAATAATTTATAACTCCAATATGGTTATTATTATTTATGGGATGATAATAATCTATTATAAAATGATTATAAAGTTTTTTTTTTAATATTTAATCATATAAAAAATATTTTAACTTCATTTAGTTTAAAATTAAATGCCCGATAATAAATTTAGTTCACACCTTATTTTTTTTAATTATTAGAGAACTTTTCCTAGTTTTCCTATTCTTTTATCATCAATACTGAAATAAACTTTCTTCCATAAAATTTTATTGGCAGTGATATAGAAGGAGTGAAACAAATTCGAAAAGACTTTACTACCAAAATCAATGGATATAAATTCGAATTAGCGATTTTATCTTAATTTCCAATAAAAATTATCAAAAAATTCTGGAAAAGCAGAATACCCTAATTTTTTACCCAACTCTCTTCCAAAATCAGAATTTTTGGAAAATCCTTTTTTCAGAATAGTGATAAACTAGGAGGAGTTTTGTAGGTGGTCATTATCTGTAGGTGATCATTGGGTTACCCCCTTTACAGGATTATATTAGAAATGGTTAATATATAACAACTGAATTAAAAATCAGGACTTAAGTAATTTGGGTAACAGAAGTTTAGGCAAGGTAACTTAAATTTTTTGTTATTCAACAACTAATATAAAAATAATCAGTAGAAGAATTTAATCGTTGCCTACAAAATCAAAGTTGCAAAAGATGTTTAGTGGAGGCTTGAGAGCGGCAGCCTTTATTATTGTGAATATTTTCTCGCGAGTATATGCATCAAGAAACCATAAGGCAGGGGTTGTTTCAGAATCAGGGGTTTCCCTTTTTTCCATAATATTTCCATATTTTTATAAAAAAGATCGTAAAATTAGGAAGTTAGGATTAAAAAAATAAGCCGAATCTTTTTTATTCAGTTTTTTGGAATCAATTTCACTCTTTTTATAAAATAAAGCGTAATCGACCTTATTCCATTTATTTTACCTTTTCAAAATTTTTTTTGGAAATTGGACTCTGTTTTCACTATTGAAAATAGCCGAAGTAGAGATTCAAACCGACTTTATTTCATTCAATTTTTAACAACCCTTCGTTATGTAAGGCTTTGCTGCAGCAGCAGAGGGTAATTAAAAAAAATGAATTAAGATAAAAATATAAAAATAAAATTAACAAGTGGTAACTGGGTAACGTTAACATGACCCTGATTCAAATTATTTTAAAGATGCAAAAGTCATGTCAAATACAGTTTCATCAATTAAATTATGCAGCATCTTTTTAACATTAAGAAATTTAAAATCAATATAAGACTAAATTAATGTTATTTAAATTAAACTTTTATTTTTTAATGGAAAATTAAATTTTTCCATTAAAAAATTTTGAAAAACAAAATACCTTTTACTATTCAACTCTTGCCCTTGTCTTAAATTTTAAAATTCAAAGAGCAAGAAAAGGTTTTTTTTTTCCTTTTTTTAAGCTTTTAATACTTTAAAAGTTTTTCTTTATTTTAAATCCGTTATTTTCAAGAAAATAAAAATAGAAAATGAAAAATTTTACAAAAATCTGAAGACATGCTATAGATATTCAAAGGCACACGTCACATAGTACCTACTTTGCACTTATTGATAGAAAATCGTACATGTGAATCCTTTATTTCGAATCTTCACCATATTTTGAAAAGTCATTGAAGAGGACAAAATTTCTTCAGAAAAAAGCCAATATTTGCCTTAAGACATTTTTCTTTTCTTCAATTTTTCTTAAATTGTAAATAACAAGAAAAGTTCAAAGATTAGACGTTTGTTTTATATTTACTTTGTCTTGTTTTATATTCTTTTCTTATTAGATTTTGGATTTGATTCAAACAATGAAGAAAATATTTTGAACTTTGATTTCTACTTAATTTAAAAAGGAAGGAAAGAATAAATAACAAGGTTTAAAAATACGGCCTTCAAAAGGTGGGAAAACAACTGTCAATAGATTGTACATGCTATCGATTTCAACTTATGTTAAATAAAAAGGAAATCTAATAATTTTCATTTTTCTAAAATTTGGAAAGTTTATTTCGGGAAGGAGACCAAAAGATTCATAAATATTTATTAGAGGATTTTTCGTATCCTTTTGCCAAAATTGTGCAATTTATTTCGAGATTTTTATTGTTGTCTTCGATTAAGAACATTTTAACAAGAAATTTTTGAAAAAATGTGAAAAAAGGTAGTTGAGCTAGGTTCTTGTGTCCGTCCGTCAGTCAAGAAATTTTATAGCTTCAGTCGTTACGGAATTATAGCCTCCCAAATTCCGGGAAAGCTCTATATTTAAGTTTTTATAAAAAAAGTGCTATTCAACATATATTTACAATCAATAAGGTATTCTTTTAGTTTGGAAATCGGACGCGACAGGTGCTTTTAAATATTTCAAACAAGCAAATAGCCATACGGTACCTTAATTTACTGTTTTATGAAATTTATATTTTGCGAAATTTATAGTTCATTTATATGTGAGCAGTTTAAAAATTCTTAATTTTTTCTCGACTACAGGGAGTCAGAAGTTGAAAGTCTCAGAAATGCCTATCTGTATTTTTTAGAAGTAATATACAAAAGTTAAACGTCTCGAAACGTAGTGGGTTAGCATTTGACAAAAGTTTACCTTCGAATATAAATTAATAGACGGTATTGGCAATGAGGAATATAGTGGCCTTGGTGTTTGGATAGGGTTTGCTATCCCACTTTAAGAAAACCCGAAGCTCCATTTTTAAGTTTTAATATGTGTTTAAAGTTTTACTTAATTTTAAAGCCTTGAAATAATAATAATATATAATACATAATTTATATTATTTTAGCTGTTTTAAAAACCCATAGTTGTTTTTCATTACTTGTCTTTAATTTAACATTTTATAAAACTAAAAGAAAACAAGAGTTTTTTAACAATTTATAAAAGAAACAAAAATTCTTAAAATAAATACAAATGAAAAATTCAAACCATATATTATTGAGTTTTTGACTTTATTTGGTAAAATAATGTAACAGAAAATTTAATCCAGTTACGCAATAAGGAAAACCAGTGGGGGAACTAGGGTTATTTTGACAAAAAAGTTTGGTAAAAAAAATTTAACTTCAACGCTTAGCCAAACTGTAAGCCAAAATATAATTTATGCGTTAACTCTACAAAAACTCCATTCTAGTTATGTTAGTTGGTGGTTTTCTCTGAGTTTGGTTTATCCACCTCCATTTTCTGCGCTGGATTTGGCTCATTACCGGTATTTCTCCTGTTAGCTACCATAGTTTCCTATTACCGATGGTGTTGGGCCAGCATATTTTGCTTATGATTCTTCGGCATTTATTCACGAATACTTGGAGCTTTTGTCTGATGTCGTTTTTAGTCAGCCACGTTTCACTACTATAGGAAGTGTTTACATCCCAAGCAGAAATTTTGGTCAGCGTTACTGAAATGTTACCAAAATTGAGTCATGTGTTGGTTTAGTATTTGCGTACTTAAAGGCTTTGATTCCGATATTTCTTATAATTGGCACGTATCAGTTACCAAGTGGGGATATTAGATTGAGTAGGTAATTTGTAGTTTTTATAACTAAGATTGTAACTGTTTAGTGACTAAAATTGGGAAGTTTATTTATCAGTTACAGAAACGTCTATTTTTTCGTAACGCTAACTACACATTTTGGTTTGGGTGTGTATTAAATTGTTCGTATTTAAACAAATACATGTAAAATATTTATATTTCTTCTTGCTGAATTATGTGTATACATATACTTCTAAATAAATTATTGAACGTTTATATAGAAAGATATTTTATTAACGTTATACGAACTATATTTTTGAATTTATATTACACAAATAAAATGTTACCTATATGAAATCATTTATAAAAATATGGAACTTAATTTTTGTTTTTCTCGATACAAAAGGCTCAAAAAATTAAACGAACACCATTTTTATTATGAAATGTTATATTCTACTAAGCAAAAAAATTATGCGCTTCAAAAATATGCTATTTTTAACAATATAAAATGATTTTTTAAAAAGAATAAAAATATTAAAATTCTTTTTAAAATTTTTAAATCGTGTTTAATAAGTACCTTATATTATAAAAAACAATAATATAGGGTTTTAAGCTAAAATTTAGAAATATATTAGCAACATAAATGCTTTTAAAATTTTATTTCAATTAGTTCATCAAGATGGATACCATAATTTTTCATAAAAAATGGCGCTAATTTTATTTTAACTTTATTGTTTGTTGTGACCGACTGTGGCTCCCTGTTTCCACACTGGCACAAAATTAAGTATCCGTTTTCCAAAAATGTAACCGAATACACACACTGCCCTTAATATGACTGTATGTGCACAAATTTCTTAAAAAAATGTTACTCTAAATACAATAATTCGTATTTTTTAATTTTACTGTAACAATAATTATTTTATAATGTGTATGTATTTACACATTGTAAGTAAAATGACTTTATCTACACAAATGTTTATAAAAATGTATCACTAAGTACACAAAATGTTACTGCAAATACATAAATTCGTATTTTATAACTTTACTGTAACAATAATTAGTTTATAATGTGTATGTATTTACACATTGTAAGTAAAATTACTTTATCTACACAAATGACCATATTGTGTGTTTAATTAGGCGGTTGCATTACGGTTACATTTAGTAGTATCCACTCAGTTATCATAACTAAAAAGGTTCCCTTTTGGTCGCATTAAAGTTTAAAAAAATCTTAACATCACATATATCAGTCACAAAGACGATATTGTGTGTTTAATTAGGCGGTTGCGTTACGGTTACATTTAGTAGTATCAACTAAGTTATCGTAACTGAAAAGGTTACCTTTTGGTAACAATTAAGTCACAAAAGATACGGAATTGACACCATAAAGTCAAATTGTATTTATAAGTAACTATGTAGTAAAATAAGAGTCATAGTGCTAGTTCAATGTCACAAAAACTTTATTTACTTAAAAATCAGGAAATTTAACTACTTTGTGTTTCAACTTCTAATTTTGTAACTATAATAGACACAAATTTCTACTTGGGATTACACATGCTTTGAATATTCTAAGCTACATTTTGCTTGTTATTTGACCGCTTTGCTATATTGGACTTAATTCAACCAATCTCATCATCAGTAATCATTACCATATAGATCCAAAGGTTTTTTTTTCCAAATTAAACATAAATCAGCAAAATTTAATAGACAATATTTTTTCGCGACAAGAGCGAGATATTCAAACTCACACTTAATTAAAAGCCACCATTTGCTCAATAAGCTGACATTTAATTCATAAGTCATTATCTGCTATCGAGGCTCCAAATAAACTGTCAAATAAATTTTATTGCTTTTTTTTTAATATTACTGTAAAATTTTAATTTTTATTTTAGTATTCTACACTCTCGGTACAAACACTGTGCAAAAACTACTGTTTTGTAATGCAATTATTTGACATGAACAAACATGTTTTAATGTCTCTTTCAATATTGACAAATACAATACAATAATATATTAAGTAATAAAATAACGCTCCTAAAACTATTAAATCAAAATTGCTATTATGCAGGATCTGTCACGTAACTAAATACAAATAAAAAAAAAATTTTTTTGTAAATAAAAGCCTTCAAACATATCAATCAATTTCCTAATTTTAGTTTTTCTTTTTTTTTATTTCCGAATTTTTAATCTTGTACAAGGGAAAATTCGTTAGAAAAACACTAAAATATACTTTTTCCCTCCCCGTTAACACTTGACTCTCGTGGATGTTTTTAAAAATTACTGAACAGAAATTTTTTAGTAACTAATAAAAGTTTTTGTGATACGAATATTTCGGATATTTCAAATAAAATAAACGTCAAATACTGTTAAATTGAACAATGACAGAAAAAAAAAAAAACTAAAAACTATTAAAATGTATATTGTTCAAAGAATTTCATAAAGTAAAATTGATTGGTGCTAAAAGAAATGGACTTTTTGTTTTATTTTACCTCGGTACTTGATAGAAGCAAATTACATTCGCTAAAATGCTGTCCGTTCATTTAACTTTTAATTTAACTTTTAAAATTCGTAAAAGTATTCGAATACTTAAAATTAAAGAAGCGGTAAATATTTGTGAACCGAATTTTTAAAGAAATGCATCAACATTCTCTAAATCCTAGAGAATCTCGATGCATTACTCAAAAAAAACGAAATTTAAGTCATAAAATTGAAAACTATCACAGCTTTTAGTTTAAATTATTCAAAATTTAATGTCTTAAAAACTGAAATTAGATGTTGCGGGCACTAGTTGAAGTACCAAGAGCGCATAAAAAAATTTAAATTATTATAAAAAGTACGCCCTAATAAATGTTCGACGAATGATAAATTCTTGTATTTCTATCCATGTGAAGAATAGGTCATGGGCATAATAAAATTACACCTCCGTTGATTATGAATTTGTTTAGACATGATAGATAAAGACTCAAGTGAATTGATAGGATCAATTTAGCTAAATGTTTGAGACCGTTCATCAGCGCGATAACTCAAAAATTTAAAGAGCTAGAACCATTCCAATATGCTTAAAAGAATTAGAACTAATTTCAATATGTTTAAAACTAATATAACTGAGACGAGGGAAATGAGACAGAATAAGTTATTAAAAAATCAAAGTTGCGGATGGGATGGAACGATTGTTTTCCTTTTCTTTAAATTTTTAATGTACATTTTTTTTAATTTAGCATCATCAGCAAACTGTGATGGTTTATTATTTTTTTAAAGATCATAGTGGATTCGCACGGATATCTAAAAGTTGACAAGGGTAACTATAATCGTTCGATTAATAGTGAATAAATATTTATACTTCAATTTATTATTGAATTGTCACTTCATTCCATTCTTGTTAACTATAAAATGTTTGATCATAAAATAAAATTGCAACATTTTTGACATTTCTTCTATTTTAATGATTTTTATAGCAATAATTGTATAGGAACGTAAGCAAACTAAATATTTTATAATAAAAATTCTCATTTATTTTACAAAACCATTTTAAAAAATTTTTTTTCTATAAATGATAATGAGTTCTATTTATTTTTTAGCCTTGATGTATGAAAAGTACTATAATATATTTTATATCTTGTCCTATTTCATTTATTGCATAAATTTTATAATCAGAAAAACTTTCATTTTTATTTGTTAAATTTTCTTTTTATATCACTCTTAATTTTCTAAATAAAAAAATGTTGGTTCACCTTTGAAGAAAAAAAAACGTTCACTTAACACTTAAGTATATTGCTGAGTGTGATAAATAACTAAATGTCAAAGTTTTAAAATATTAAATAAAAAATCCTTTGTCATTTATTTACTTAAAAAAACTTTATTATTTTTTTTTCCGTTCTTTGTCCTCTTCATTTTAATTTATAAAAAAAAATTGACTTAGAGTTTGTCAATATTATTAATATTCATAGGTGTTTGTTATAAGTTTCGTTTCTGATTGAAACGAACCGTGAATTAAAACTTTTTTTTTGTGGGAATTCATAAAAAAGTAGTGATAATGAATGGAAAATTTGTACTTCTTATTCTATGGCGCTACAGTTCGTTGTCAAACCTTGGCCTCCTTAGTTTGGTGCTGTGTTTCCATTTGTATCCGAGGCTTTGATTTAGGTTGATTTGAAAAGTAAGTTTAGAATTACTCATATAATGCTTTGAAGTTCTCATAACTATGTTACAAGTTTAACTGAATTTTATAAAATTTTCCTACTTCCTGAGACGCCGATGTATGTGGCCATTCAAGTGCAGCTATTCTTCTCTCCTTCTTTCTCAACCAATCTTGGGACCGACTACGGCGCTATATATACCACAATAGTATATTATAATATTTTAATTGAATGAAAATTATTTATGGTATTCAATTAGTTCTACTTTTTTTATTTATTTTAGAATTATTCTAACTTTGAAATGTGACTGTTTTTTAAATCTTATTCAAAATTTTGACAAATTAATAATATTTCAATTTAGTATCCCATTTTATATATTGTGCCTACTATAAGATAATAATAAGATAATAATAAATATGAGCAATAGGAGGAAATTTAATTCAAACTTATTTAGCAAAGTAGCGATTATGGTGAGCTACTCTAGAATTCAATATATTTTAAAACAAGATTTTAATACCTTAAAAAAAATCAGTTCAACACAATTCTGCGATTCCAAAGAGAAAATATAGAGCGATCAGAGTCTAAGCATTTTAATAAAAATTTGAATGGAATATTTATTTGTTTATTTATACAATACCTTATCGCACATACAATTAGATAAGCGACGGGGTCAGTCTTTCTTTTTTGAGTATTGAGCTTTGCAGCTTAATCAAAAACTGCTGTTGAATCAGCATATTTTTGATATACCTAAAATTGCTGCCAAATGTTTGGGATTTCCGTCCCGTTGTAATACATGTTTCTACCCAAAAGGATCTAGCTTATAAAGCCTATATTTGACCTAAGATAGAGTACAACTCTCCAAACTTTCATTTCATTTGTTGTGAAAACTGGCAAGATGTGGAACATGCTTCCATCTAATGTGTTTTTGTTTTCTAATATGTCTGGAAGCTTCTTTTAAAAAAAAAAACAATAATTTACCAAGAGAAAATATGAAAATAAAAATAAATATCTTCATAATATCTTCATAGTTTCTATTGAGGCAGCCAAATTTGAAGATTAATAAGAAATTCCATAATTGGTGAGATCTTCCATTTCTTTATCAAGTGTAACAAGTCTAGTTAACAATTTGTAACAATTTCAAGAGAACGAAAATAAAAAAGTTATTAACCCAGTATATAGATGTATGAAAAAATTTTGAATTTATAAACATTTGTAAAATTTAGCAGCAGTGGAAAACAGACTTGCGAAATAAAGCTCTTTGTATTATTTTTCATTGATAAATAAGAAACAAGACTCTGGGGGTATTATCTCATATTAAATTCGAAATAAAAACCCAGGATGTTATTTCTCATTTAGTTCCAGTTTCAACATTTTGAGCCTAGGTTGCACTATTTCATGAAGTCGAAGATATACTTGAATAGATATTAAAAGACAAATAAAACCACGTGCCCTTAATTCTCAAAAAGTGTTGCAATTTTACATTTAATAAGAAACAATACCTCAGAGTCTCATTTCCAATCCTTTTGAATATGAAAAGCTTAAATTACGATGGATTTTAAAACTTTATTCGAAATCAGAGTATTTCCTTTTTCCAAAGTATTTATATTACGTGAAGCTAAGATTGTAAATTCGGAGATATTTTCAGGTTGAAATAAAAATTCTGGTAAGGAGAATTAAGTGTTTTTAAATCTAACTTTAAACTCCCGAATATTATTTATATATGAGAATTAACACTCTAAGGCTTTCTTTCACAAACGTTCGAAAGTTAAGCTAAACAGAAATAATATCCTGGGGCTTTATTTCTCAGAATACTTTCATATTTTGAGGTCATATTCATCAGTTATATATCAGAAATAAAATCAGAGTGTTGTATTAAGCAGGACTTATTTCATAGCTACGAAAATTTAATTTGTTGAAAGTTTGAATAGAATCTCCAAAGTTTTAAATGATACAGATAATTACAATAAATCTTGATACAGATGATTTATTAACTTTAACAAGCAATTAGAGTACCTGGTTTAATCTTCTTATGTAATTTATTATAAAATTTTTTTTGAAAATCATAAAAATCTCTTTTTGAATTTTTTTTCAATTTTAAATCACCACTTTTTTTATCAAATATATATATATATATATTCTATATATCAATATTTATATAACAATATATATATATATACTTATAAGATAAGTAAGTACGTTTAATTTAACTATACTGTCAAGTGAACACTTTTTTGTACCAGAACACATATCCAAGTCCACATATATTGTCTGTAAAAACTTCTCTACCTTCTCATCAAGAATACGACTATAAGAAAGTTCAATTGTATCAAATTTGTCAAATTTAAAAAATTGTTTTTAATTTTTTTTTTTCTTGACAAGGCCAAATATTTTATAAAATTCTGCTCTTACAAAAATTTCTTTTAATTTCAAATAAAATATTGTTGGCATTTAAGAAACATGTGACAAATTTAATGCAATAATTTAAAATTTTTTATAAATGTTGAAAATTTCAATCGAATTAATTAATTTTGTTTCATTACATGATTTATTATCATTTTTGAAACTTTTCATTTTATTTATATGAACCCTACATTAGGCATTTTGTTTTATGTTCTTATCAATCCTTAAATTTAATTAAATTTCTTATCCATTAACTGAATCAAAATTCTTGTCTTGTTTCTTTTGAGTTTTAGGGAATCTGAGTCTTCATCTCTTAATACTTATAACACACACTATAATGCAAATGTATATTAGAAGTATAAGATTGTTAGTGTAATTGTATACAGTCGTAGCCTTTAAACTTTGTAGCCTCTAGGCAACCTTAACTTTGGGTTGAAGGTAATTTTAACAATAGTAAAATCGGGACCAATGATTATTGGTGTTAATATCATGGTGTTATATGGGAAATTTGACATTTATGTACCGGTAAAAAGACAAATTTAAAGCCAAACTGTCTTCAATATGTATCAATTTACACACTTTTCACATGGATTTAAGACTTTTTCAAATTAATTTGATCTCTTTTTAAATCAATTTTGTCCTTTTTTTAAAAGCATTTCCGTATCTTGAAAACGACACGTCAAACTTTCATGAATGGAAAACTCTAGTCCCCATTTCTGTAATAGAAATTTAAAAACCAAGGCATTTTTTTAGGGAAAGCTTATAAAAGTCAAAATTATTTAATTTTTCTTGCTGTATCAATCGGTAAGTTTCAGGTTTTCATATACTTTGATTAGACTACTGGATCCCAAGAAACAAGGAATAATGAAAATAATACCAAATTAATCTAAAAAGTTTGGACTAATTGTAGATGGGAAAAAAACCAAATTCATTTTAAATTTAAGAAATTGCATATTTGAAAAAAGATCAAGTTAATGTGAAAAGAGTATATATTGTGAAAAGATATGAGATACTCATAAGTCAATATGAAAATATTGAACAACATTATTCGAACAAATTTATAAGTAATACCATTGGTACAATCTTGTTTTTGATCAGAAATTCTAAAATTAAATATTATTGTAAAAATAAAATAAAAATAAAATTTAAAAGAGAATAATAAATAATTAGACCATCAAAATCATTGAGAGTATTTTTTTTTGTATTTTCAATTTTATTACATTTCAAACGATATAAATTGAATTTTTCTAAAGACATATTATTCACGTATACACATATCATAATATCGATATGGAAAAAAAAAATATAATCAACCCCTATTATTTAACCCATCTGTGTTTGATAAATTTTTTTTGAAATTTTTAAAATTTTTTTTTTTAAATTTTATAGCATTTATTTTATATTTAAAAAAAAAAAAAACATTAAGATATTCACTTACACTTTGGTAATTTATTTTTTTGCTTTTCCCTCTCTTCATTAAAAATCGACAAAATCACATTATTCTTATTACCCGTATCTCACATATCAAAATATAATTCCAGAAATTTATAATAGCGTTTATATCATATCATTTAAAATGTTTAAAAAAAATTTAAAAAAAAAACTAAACTCAAATTATTTAAAAACATTTTACTTACTTGAAATTTAAAACGTGACTGAAGTTTCACACTTTTCTCATATTGAAAAGTTTCACATATAAAAGGAAATATTCTGGAAAAATATAAATTTATTTCAAAAGAGAAAGTGAAATAATAAGAAAAACAAAAAAAAATAAAAATAAAAACAATCAAAAAAACACTTAAAAAAAACTTTGTAACAATTTAAAACTTTGTAAATTCACCACTTAAATCATAACTCTCAGGGTGGTGAACCCTGTTTTCTCAGTCGTCATAATTCATAGTATGACAAACTGTCATAAAATGTTGCTAAAACATAAGTTAAAAAGTTTATAAACAATTCAAAATTATATGTTATCTGAAATAAATAATTGGAGTATTGTGTAATACTTTATCATGTTATACTTTACTAAAATTTAAAAATCTGATTATTATTAATTTGAAGCATTTTTGAATTTTTAAGTTTCATCCCTATACGTATAATTCTATATAGTAAAATTTTTTTGTTCCAACAAAAGTTGTTCCATTTTGTCTGAAACGCGTAAGTCCAAAAATTTTTTTGTGTAGATTTGTGTGCACGTATGCATGTGTATCTGTTAACACAATGACTCGCGTAGATTTCAACCGATTTTGTTGAAATTTAGTATGAATGCTTTTTTCGACAAAAGTAAGGTTAAGCTTGTAGATGGGCCAAAACTAACCACGCGGTCGGGAGGCTTCTATACAAAAACACACTTTTCGGGAAATCTCAAGTTGTAATCGTGTAAATTTCTACTGATTTCGATAAAATTTGGAACGAATGTTTTTTTCGTCAAAAGTAAGGCTAAGTTCGTAGGTGGCCAAATCGAACTAAGAGGTAGGGAAACTCCCGTAAAAAACACCAGACTTTGCAAGAAATCTAAAATTTTAATCATCGGAATGAGTTCAAATTTGGTACATGGGTATCTCTAATATAAAGTATCCAGATTTTGCAAAAACTATTAACTATTAAACATTTTACAGATTTCACAATACAAACCACATTATGAAAGAAGAAAAACTTACACAATTCATCTTGGATTTATTTCTTCTGAAACCCCAGACACCTTAAGAATAATCTTAAAAGTCAATATAAATCTAGAATCTTGAAAATATTCAATTAAATGACAACTGCTGCCACAAACACTTCACTCCCTAACCAAATTATAGGAATCGACTTTGTAATTAGAATTTTAGTAAAATTTGTAAAAATTTTATGTAAAATTTTAGAATACGAGTGTTGGAACTTGAAGATCTCAAAGAGCAGAGGTGATAAGAAAGTTCTAAAGTTCGATTCAAGATCAAAAGATTTAGATATCATTAGCTAGCTGCAGTTATTCGCTTTCTAATTTTTTTTTTCTTGAAGTTAAGATAGTGAAAATCATCGAAAGATGCTTTGCTTAACATATTAAAAACATCCGCCCTGTTTTAAAGAATCAAAACTAGTATTTCCGGCTAACCTTTCATTTTACACTAACTGTTTATGATCTACTGATCTTATGGAATTACCTAATCCTTAACTTCACTTTAAGAACCCACATTTTTCCTCTATCTCTTATCGTTCCCGATATAATTGTCTTGAAAGTAAAAATCTTCAATATTGGGAAAATATTTATTATCTTTTCGACCTTTCAGTTCCGCAAACCCTGAATATGACTTTATTTCTTAGGATGCGTTTATGTTCGTGCTGTGAAAATTTAATTTTCTACACTATGTTCTTATCAACACTCTTATCACTAATCTCAGCTCCAATAAAATGCACTCTTAGATATTTAACCATACGCCAAAAAATATGCAAAATCGCTTCTGATTTTAAATAGGCGCTCTTAACAATGGCCTTATTTCACTGCTCCCTCTTTAAAAGAATATCCTCGGAAAATAAATTAACCAAATGGATGATAAAATTAACTTTTTTTTTTAAAAGCAAGAAATTATTACCTCAATATAAAGATATTTTATTTATTATTTAGAAACTTTAAAAAATATTCACTTTTAAAACCAAAATGTTAAAATATTAAAATATTTTTTAGAGAAAATAAAATACATGATATTGTTGCACAATTTAAATAAAATAAAGTTATAAAATTTTTGTTTAAAAATTCCAAAATAAAATAAAATAAAATGTACAAAAAAAAAAATCATACAACCACCATATTGTTATAAATTTTTAAATGTACTGGAACTAAACAATTTTCTATACAAATATTTTGCATCATAAAATTAAAAAAAAAGAATTTTAGAAAATTATGGAATTTATGTTTAAATTAATTGTATTGCAAATTTTATACTTTGATATTTTTGAATTTTTTTTTTATTTTTTTTTTTAATTATTTAGAATATATTTTGTAGTTAGATTAAAAACAAGATCAAGAAATACCAAATTTTTTTTTGTTTTTTTAGAAACATCCCATAATTCTTTAGATGCCATTTTAATGGATGCATGCATATTTTAACTTTAGTGTAATTCAACATTGTTGAAATTTTTTTTTAAAAAAAAAAAACAAAACCTTGAAGCAATAAAATTATCCAGATGGAATAAAAAATTCTTATTTTTGATAATATTAGTAAAATATTTTTCAGTTGAATAATTAAAATCTTAGATTATACTTTCTTGGAATATTCATTAATATTATAAAGCATGTGCAACAGTAGATTGCATCAGTGCATTCAGTTTATATAAAATATATAATGATAATGTATCTTTCTTTTGAGATGAGAGAAAAGTTAAGAGTATTTTAATATTATATAAAACAACATAATATGAATTTTTATTATAATTAATATTTTTTTTTTAATTATAAAAGTAATTTGTATTAGAATATTATATTGGATATTAAAATAATATATTACTTAATAAAATGAGTTCTAAAGGCGCATTTATGTTGGAACTGCGATAAATGATAAGAGCGTCGATTAGAGCATAACGTAGAAAACTATATACTTGATAGAGGTGTTCATATTGAAGCATAACTTTAGTCAATGACAAACAATATATAATTTTATACACTATGCTCTAATCAACGCTCTTACCACTTATCGTAGCTCCAACATAAACGCACGCTTAGGATTAGAGCTGCGATAAGTGATAAAAGCGTTGACTACTATACACATGATTTAAATAGAGATTTTCATATTAAAGCATAGCTTTGATCAATGACAAACAATATATAATTTTCTACGCTATTGTCTAATCGACGCTCTTATTACTTATCGTAGCTCCAATATAAACACACCCCTTAGGATTAGAGCTGCGACAAGTGATAGAAGCGTCGATTAGAGCATAGCGTAGAAAACTATATACATGATTTAAATAGAGATGTTTATATTGGAGCATCGCTTTGATCATCGATAAACAATATAATTTTTCTATACTATGTTCATATTGACGCTTTTATTACTTATCGTAGCTCTAATATAAACGCTACCTAATTCTATAAAAATTCAGAACTATCTAAATGATGTTGATGAGAATGGTAGTTTATTTGAGTGAAACATTTTGTCATCATTTATAGGGTAAGTTATTTAAGTAAGAAATCAATGCAAAATTTTTTCTAATGGGTTAATAATCAACTGAGTTGTCAAACGGCAACACGGATACAAAATTTTGAAGTGAATCGGAGAAATCCGAGTTATAATTCGCTTCGAAAATTTTTTTTGACCAATCGTCGTGTATGTTAATATGGGCTAACCAAAACCAAGTCTGTTATCTGTACGTATACCAATCGTTTGAACCATTTTTATATTAGAACAAAAAAGTTTAAGTACTTGCATCACAGCTCCGACTTGGCGGTTTGTTAGACCAGAATGGTTAGCCTAGCATAACTCCCGTACTAAAAAACCATTATATACGATTTTGAGTTGCAATTAGCCGAGCAGTTTAGGAGTCTACAAGCTTCAAACAAACAATCAAACAAACATTATCTTTTTTTATAAATAGATAAACAAAATACAAAATACCTCTTCGAAACTAATAAAAATACAGTAAATAAATTGGTGCAGGGCAGTTGTATTGTAGGATGTATTATTTTATACTCTTGAAAATTAAATTGAATAAGAGTAGTCGTTCGGACAGTTCCTTCACATCTTCCAAGGCCACTTAAGTGTATCTCTGTAGACCAATAAAAAATAAAACCTCTAAATTTGGTACAAGGTGCTCCGGCTAATTTTTATTTAGGTTGTTTAATCTTGAGATGAATTGAAGTGCCGCAATGGGTACCTTCCACTCAACTACTAATACCAAGTATGCGTTTCTAAAATATGAAATTTAAATTTGGTAGTATTATATTCCTTCTTTTTAACTAAATTCCTTGAATTATGTGATGCCAATACTAATAAGACGTTTTGTGATACAAACCATCTAAAATTGGATTTTATTATTAGAAGACTAATTTTTGAATGTTCTACTGAAAATTTTAATATTATTTTATTAAATAGTTCAATACACTACAAAATTTTCAAACTTCACCATCGAGGTGAAAATTATTGAAAGTATATTATATTATCGTTCATTATAACTAAAATTTATTTTATAATTTATTGGTTTAATTAAAAAACTTTACGAGTTTTCCACCTGAATAATTGCAAAGTTTATATTGCATCTAGCTTTCAATGGAAAGATGTATATTCTATAATATAGCATATAATATACAAAGTCTGAAATAAGAAAAGTTGTATAAATATCTTGAAAATCGAAATATTACAATCATTCAAACTATTAGCAATTTCAAAACTATTAAAGTCTTCGACCTAAATGTTCACATTTTATCCATCCAAGAAATTAAAAACAAATTTTATCAACTTATAATAAAATCCATTAAATGAGAAATAACTTGTTAATTAAAATAAACTACTTGAAATAATAACTATTAAATAATTAAATTTGTATGGCACTTAAAATTAAAATTAAACCGATATTCAAATACCACAAATTAAATTAATTATAGGTACTTACGAGTATTTCAACATAGTTTTCAAAACTTCAAACTGAGTCCCTGGAAGTATGCAATTTAAATTTTTATATCCATATGACTATAAGTCAAAAGGGTATACTAAATTTGCCATTACGTTTGTGACGCAGAGAAGGACGGGGGTAAATATAGACTCACGTGTATGTATTGGACCAGAATCGAAAAGTAAATCGATGTAGATGTGTGTCCGTCCATCCCTGAATAATAAAGGAGCTAGGATTTTGAAATTTTCTTGAAATCCTTTTGTATTCAATAGCCGTCATCGCTATTGAAATCCGCCCATTTGTTTCACGGGTTTGAGTAGCTGCCATACAGCTCCTTATTGAAACTGGGTGTCTGAAATTTTGCCAAAAGTATTTTAGTTTTATGGCAAAGTCTCGGCGAAATTTGATTGGTCTCCTGCAGTGGGTACGAGTACCTGCCATACAAGTCCTTCTTTTATATGAGCATTACTCTCCACCTAATGAAGTTGGGTGTCTGAAATTTTGCCAAAAGTAATGAACCGGATGATATAAGGTTTATATTACAGTCATAAAGGTATCCCAGAGTTGAAATAATCTACTCTACTATACTCTTTATACCCGTATGACTATATAGTCAAAGGGTATAATAAATTTGCCATTACGTTTGTGACGCAGAGAAGGAGGGGGGGTTGATATAGACTCAAGTGTATGGATCGGATCAGAATCGAAAAAAAAATTGATTTAGCTATGTATGTCCGTCCGTCCGCACGATAACTCAAAAACTAAAGGAGCTAGGATCTTGAAATTTTAGCAATTTCTTTTTTTTGCAATAGCCGTCATCGCTATTTAAATCCAGCCATTTTGGTCCATGGGTTCGGGTGGCTGCCATACAACTTTTTTTTTTTTATATGAGTATTTCTCTGTACCTATTGTAGCTACGTGTCTGAAATCTTGGCAAAAGTAGTTTAGTGTAATGGCCAAAGTTACTGCAAAATTTGGTTGGTCTACTGCAAAGGGTTCGAGTAGCTGCCATACAACTTCTTATTTTATATGAGCATTACTCTATACCTATTGAAGTTGGGTGTCTGAAATTTTGCCAAAAATAGTTTAATGTAATAGCCAAAGTTACTACAAAATTTGGTTGGTCTACTGCAGAGGGTTCGACTAGCTGCCATACAACTCCTTCTTTTATATGAGCATTATATTTCACCTAATAAAGCTGGTATGTTTGAAATTTTGCCAAAAGTAATTAACTTATTAACCGGATGATATAATGTTTATATTACGGTCATACGGGTATCCCAGAGTTGACACAGTCTACTCTACTACACTCTTCCTCGTTTTCGTTTTATATTAATCTTTAAACAGTTGTTTTCAACATTTTGCATCAAATCATTAAAAATTTATTAATAATAAATATAAATATATTTATATATATATATTTCTATTATATTATAAAAATTATTTAAAAATTTAAAGTTAATTTATTTTATTGTATATTGTTATAATACAAATTTAGCACACTTGAATGAAAACTCATGAATAAAATAAAAAAAAAAAGTGCATAACTTTTATTTAAAAAATCATTGAAAGCTGTTTTTTTATACATTTATTTTTCTAAATAAACGTCAATACATAATAATCAAGAGGGAGGAATTGCTGTTAACTTTATTTTTGAAAAAATTTATTATTTTCTATTTTTTTACCCAGAATTTTTATTTATTACTGCTTTAGCACATTTTCAAAAAAAAAATTTGTAAAATATTTTTTTTTTTTTTGTGAGGACAAATTATTCGTTTGTTTAGAAAATTTTTTAACAGTTTCTAGGGAAGTAACTTCCCCTTCCTTCCCAAAAAATTTTCAATATTGCACTGTAATAATATAAATCAATTGTTAGATTTCTGCCCTTAGTTACTTCAACTATCCGTTTCCATAGCAACTGATCTTCTTAGATTTATGTCCTGAGTTACTACCGTTATTGTTTTCCATAGCTACGAATCTTTGAAAAAGTTTAAGTTGAAGCTTAACTAAACTTATGTTTCCAAGTAGATCTCTGTTCACTACGTCATATTTCTGCTGTTCTCAGAAGTGTGTAGTTCATGTATCATTTGCAATATTTTGTGTTTGAAAGAAATTTGCTTAAAAAACTTTTTGAGGAAGTGATGCAATGTTTTTTGAAAATAAATGCGTCGAAATTACTTGATTCACATGCTTCCTGGTTTTAATTTTTAATTTGAAATAAATATCGATGCAGTTTGAAAGTTTTCACATTGAATTTAAAAACTTTTCAATAGAAACTGAAAAAAATAAAATATACCTAACTATAAAAATTGAATAAAATGGAAATAAAGAATAAATATTAAACAGAGTAGAAAATAAAGTTATTAATTTCCACCATTTTATTTTATTGTATACTTTATAAATTTATAAACTTTATAAAGTTTTTAAAACTAGTTTCTTAAAAATAAATAAAATTTTTTTAGGGGGTGGGAGTATAAGCGTTGATCTAAATTTCAAAATTGCCTCTTAATAACCTTATGAAAATATGGGAGACTCCACTGTCTCACCGCGGCGAATTAGTGAATCACTCTTTCATGGGATAAATTTTTCTCTGTCGATTTTCAAATACGCTATAACGTTTTTCGTAATTTCTAGAATACGCACCTCCATATAAAAGAAGTCAATCTCTTAAACACATTCCAAATCCTCAACCCTAAACTGTATTTTGCTAGAATAAAATAATCTAGTTTAGTACTCTTCTAACAACTTCGGTTTGTGTTTAGTACTTTTGAACTAATATTATTTATTATATAAAACTCTCTTTGACAAATTTTTAAGATAATATGTTTGGCTAGGAACTTGATCAGTTGGCAATTTTCATTTGGCAACTAGAGAGTTAGCAAAAGATATTTCGCAATAGAAACACTTAACTAAAAGACATTATCCAAAACTGACAGTTAGAAAAACGACATTTATTAACTGGGTATACCTACTTAGCAATTTGAAAACTTAACAAATTATTTTACAAGGGAAAATTTCGCAAAAACAGGGTTATTCGTCTTTTGCAGAATGTATATCAGATTGTGCATTAGGAAAGTATTTTAGAGTTGAATTCAGCAGCAGAGTAACTGTTTTTCCACAATTTTTATATGTACATGTGATACGCTTACACTATATTTTGATAAATTCCCTTTTATTAATTGTCTCTTTAGTAAAATATCCACTGATCAAATGTCTAGTTGTGAAGTGTAAGTTGCCAAGTACCACGAATATGGTACTCATCTGATTGATATTTAATTCTAAACAAATGAGTGAAATATATACTTTGCATAAACAAGAGCTGAAAAACTTTCCTTGATTGGTTTTTCCCCTTATTTTAAAAACATTTTGTCAAAATATTTTGTCACATCTCCTGCATTATGATCATAAATTTTGAATTGAATGATTTAATAAAATGGAACTCATAATATCTGCAGATGTATTAAACAGCATCAATATTAAAGTGTGTACCATTTCCTTTAATAGATTTTTATATATGCACATCAAGTTCAATCAAATTTTCAATTTTTCCTAACTTTTTTCTGAATTTTATTTATTACGAAATCAAACAATTTGACCATTATTTAATTTTTGTGCGCTGATTTATCACAATGGATTCTTTCCAAAATGCTAAAATCAATATTTTTTATACTTCAAAATGTTGATAATAAAGAATTATTTTGAAATTTTAAAAATTTTGAATGGATGTGACATATTTATTATAAAATATAATAAAATTGAATGAATAAAAATAAATATGTTTTTGAGTTCAATAAGTTTTATTTTAATTTAATAGCATATAATCAAAATTATTATTTAAGTAATTGAGTTTAGTAGTTGAAGTTAATAAATTAAATATAATCATTTGCTATATATATTTTAAAATTATTATTTAATTTTTTACAACTGTTGACCTGGAAGTAATGATCAGAATTGTTTAAAAAATTATATTTATAAATATTTTTAGAAAACATTGTATAATAATAAAATAGATATACTCTTTTCATATAAACTTGGTCCTTTTTCACATGAAATTTGTCTATTTCCAAATAAATAAAATCCTGAATTTCTATATTAAATTTTAATTGGCTCCGTTTCTTGTTGTCGGACCACTCATATTTGAAGAAAAGTATACTTGCCGATTTCATAGTAGAATCTAAACACAGTTAGAACGAGAAAGAGTGTAGTAAAGTAGACTGTGTCAACTCTGGGATACCTGTATCATCGTATATTAACCGGTTAATTTTTTAAGCTTTCAGTTATGAACAAAAGAAAATGTAAGTTGAAAGGCAGCTTTTTGAACCACTTTCACTACATCGACCGTATTTTATTCAGACGGCCAAAAATATTTTATTTAATGGCCAAAAGTTAACTACTTTTGACAAAATTTCAATCATGTAGCTTTATTATGTATAGAGTAATGCTCATGTGAAATATGAAGTTGTATGGCAGCTACTCGAATCCCTGCAGTAGACCAAATAAAATTTTGCAGAAACCATAAAACTAAACCATTTTTGGTAAAATTGCAGACACCCAGCTTCATTTGTTATAGAGTAATGCTCATATCAAAGAAGAAGTTGTATGGCAGGTACTTGATGGCTGGATTTCAATAGCGATGACGGCTATTGCATAAAAACGAATTTGTGAAAATTTCAAAATTCTAGCTTCCTTTAATTTTTCAGTTATCGTGATAACGGATGGATGAACAATCGGACATACACAACTAAATCGATTTACTTTTCGATTCTGATCCGTTCCATACACTTGAGTATATATTTACCGCCCCCCCCCGCCTCCCCTTCTCTGCATCATAAACGTAAGGACAAATTTTGTATACCCTTTTCACCTATAGTCATACGGGTATAAAAATTTTGAATAACACGGCTTATGGAAATTTGTTTGCTATGCGGATGTCGGGATGTAATCCCTCCAAATTTTCCGCCCCATAATCCTTAATTCCAAAATAAACTACCCACAATCCCAAAATCCTTCCATATTCCCATCCCTCTAACTAAACTTTAAATTTATATCAAAGGTTCCTTCCTAAAGTTTTGTTCTAAAGAGGTGTGGTTGTGGCACCAAGTCGCACGAAGAAACACCGCACAGTTTCAATGAGTGGCTTTCAAGCAGTCCATTCCCTCGTTAAAAAAAAAAAAAAATTTATAATGAACATATTAAAACACTCAGTTTTGGAAAAAATAAGAGATATCAAGTTGTAATGTTTTTTAACTTTCTGTAAACCCGAAGTCTCCATTAATTTTTTTTCATAACTTTTCTACTATTTCGTTCCAGGATACTCCGTGTTTTCTTACAATTCATCTACCACCGTTCTTCTCTATGATGCTCTTTCTTGTTATGCACTCTTCATTTTTTTAAAATGGCAAATCCACCTCCATTTCTTTCTGGTAATTTGCTTCACATCTTCAAATTTATAAAATTCAAATGGCTTTATTGACCTAGGGTTGACAATTTTATACATTCTTAGAATAAAATGTTAATATTTTATTTTCTAGAAAGTGATTTTAAATGTTATGAGAATCTGTTTCCAAGCAGAAAAAATAAAGTCTAGTATTGTCCAATGTCAACAGTCAATAACACAGAATACAACTTTTTGTTTTATTTTCTCAAACTGCTTGCAAAAAACTTTTAGCAAATTAATTAAAATTTTCCACAAACATTCAATGACACTGACAAGGGTATTGAAAAGTTTTTGTTTTATTTAGTCTATCAATTGACTTAAAAATCTGAACTATTAAATGTTCTTAGCAATGACAAAATTTATTCTTTTAAGTTCCAAAATCATTTAAAAATTTTTTAAAGGTATGTTGTTCTACTGTTTTGAATTTTTAAATTATAAATTTTTTATGGATTTATATATGCTCTAATCTCCGTTTAACTTAAATTATTTTTGTAATATTTTTAATATTTTAATTAAATTGCGTTCAAGCAAAGTATAAAGAGACACACAGTAGATTCCTGGAATATTCTCAAAAGCTTATTTAATGAGCATGACATTACGTGATTAAAAGAAAAGAGTTTCTATTAAATTTCGAAATTTTTAAGATTAAACTTTTTTGTAATTCATATTTGAAAACGTGGGAGATTATAGTCGCCCTTGTCAACTTTTAGGTACCCGTGCATACCCACTATGATATTTAAAATAAAATAAACCATTAATTAGTTCCCATATGCTATTATTTATTAAAAAGTATTTTATAAAAAAAATTTTTGACTTACACCATAACTCCTCCATTACTTTTGAGTTGGTTCGATTAATGTCCAAAAGTTGGTTCGATTAATGTCCAACTTTTTCATATAACTTGCCCTATTACTTTACTTCCCCAGTTTTAATTTTAACCTCGTAGCATCATGAAATTCACAGTTATCGAATTGTCTTCGAACAACTTTGTACGGCAGTTCCCCGAAAATGAAGCGTATCATATTGAAACTTCACATAGGTGCTGGTTCTATTTTATAAATAATCGTGGGTAATTTGCATCCTCTCAGTGCTATTAGTTTTATAGAAATTCATATTGATATTATCAAAAAAGTTGTATGCAAGCTCCCCGAAGAATATATCCGATTTTAACTGAAAACTTTAGAAAACCCAGAAATTCTCTGAAAGAGACTTCTGTATGAATTTCAAAACTCTTATATTATCGTACTGGCACACGGACGGACGGACAGACACACCTAACGGAATCAATTTAATGTTCAATGCTTATTATTTGGCATTATGTCTCGCATATGTAGATCGATACTTAACAAACGGTGTAGTAATTTTAGTATATCCGTGGCACTAATATGTGCGCGCTGGTATAAAGAGTTGACACAATGTCATCTCTAATATACAAAAGATTATAGCAGATAATTAAACCCACTATACCATCTTGCCAAATTCCAAATTAAAGATGACCTTTGATCCCATTCATTAGGGTTCTATCTATTTATATACTTCATAGTATTACAAACGTATTCGAAAATGAAGTATACCATTAGAAATATATTAATACCAGGACACGGTTACGCAAAACTAGATTAGATTCCATTTTCATTTAAAGAAAGCTATTGTAATTACAAATAAATTAAATTTTTTAATATTTCTTTTAAATGGCAAAAAAATAGGTGATAATATTTTCTAAAAATTGAGAATTAATTGCATTTGCAAGAAGTGATGAATTTAAAATGTACCGCTTAATTGGTTTTCCATTTATTTGAAATCCATTAATTTAAAGTTTGCATATTCCTTATAGTTCGTCAACTTCAGTTCGTCAGATTCAGACAAATTTTATCAAACTAAAAAAATTTTAATGAAATTTGGATCTGGATTTATGTGATATTTGAGATTTTGAGAACCGTGTTAATTCGAAGAAATTGAAGTACACACATGATGTTTTCATCAAAATTTTTTTGCAAAAACATTTTATTATTTTGAATATTAATAAGGGATACTGCCCCACTATCTTCTAAGTAATTTATATTGGAAAATAATTTATAAGTTCCAAATTCCCATAAAACATTTAAACAAATTAAAAATGCACTCATGATAAATTTGTGAAAATATACGACGCTATTTCCGTATTAATAGATCCATATATACGCACAGGTATAAAAATCAGTTATATAGTCGATATTGCGCATTGAATCTTCAACCAGGACCCTTTGATATCTTATTTTAAATTTAAGACTTTCTGTTTTAGGGATACTCTTCAAGATTATGTCGTACAGTGATGGACAAAACCAGTATCGCAAGAAAATCTTGGAAGATTACCAAATAAGCTTTCGCAAAGATTGCTATTGGTAAGCGTGGAATAATCATTTCTGAGGCACGTGCGTCGAATTGTGGGTGTTTGGTTTATTCTCTCGATACTTTACCATTTAAAGATTTTTAGTTGAATCTCTTTAACTTTGGTTAAGCTCGTCGTTCCATGTAGTTTAAGGAAACATTTAAAAAGAATTAAGGAGGGAAAAGTTTATATTTCATATAATTGTATCAGAGATTTAGCAATTGTAGCTCTATTATTTTAAATGGCTTTAAATGTCTGTAAAGCAAAAAAAGGTTGATGGTTGAATCAAATTTTTTACGGAACGAGTTATTGAGAGTTGAACGGTAAATTGAATTTTTTAATAAGTAACTTAGTTTAAGAAATACAGAACAAAGAAAAAAATGTATTATGGATGGTTTTCAGCAGCTTTTTCAATTTTCAAGATACAATTGATTGAAATTTTATAAAAGATCTATGCGGCTGAACTCATTTATAGATTTGCTCGAAGTTCGTGTGATCACGGTCAATACATGTGACCACCACTGACCACTGACCACCACTCTCTTTTACTTTCCTGAAGTAATCACAGGTATCACTGAATAATCATGAAACGGTGTTTGGAATAAAGGACTCGCTCTTGTATAATAAACCCTTCTTATTTTCAACTTGTTTTCATTTTAACTGCTTCTTATAAAATTGGTTTGTAGATCTTCAAGTATAGCTTTTCATTCAACTTTAAAAGAGACATATTTTCTTTATATCAAACAACTCGATTATATATTTCAAAGTGAAATTGGCCTCAAGTTCTGAACTCAATTTTTAAATTACCAATAAGAAGAAAATTAAAAATTAAATTAAATCAAATTTTATTGCTCTTTATAATATCTTTGTTAAAATGCAAAATATAAAAGAAAATATTTTACTATCAAAAATTTTTAAAATTAAAACCAATAATATTCCTTTATTAAGAAATATACAATTAATTTAATTATCTACCAACCAAAGCATTTAAAAATGATTTCCAATTCGATAAATTTTAATTTGATAAAAATAAAATATAAAATGTAAAAACAAATAAGTTCAAATTACTTAAAAAAAAAACACAAATATTTATTTGTATTATAATTAATTAATTAATTGTTTTCTTTCTTTTTTATTTTTATTACTAATTTTATGTAGGTTGAAATTATAATGGACCTGTTAAATAATTATAAAAAGTTCAATTAATTATACTTATGTTGCATTTAAAGTTTCTGAACCATGATAAAATAATAAATGATAATTACCATTTGAATCTTTTGAAGTCCAAAATGAATTTTATTAAACTTCAATATAAAAAACTTAATTAAAAAAATATTAATAATAGTATTTAATAAGACCTTGTAAATTGAATAAGAGTTTATGGTTCTATTTAGTGTATCCTATGTAAGATTCAGTATTGGTATAGTATGGCACTTTGTAAATTTACAAATTAACAATTAACACATTGATTGTAAAAATTTATTTTGGGTAAATACAGTTATAAAATCACATTTCAGAATCATTTCTTCTGTCCTATATAATGGTACAGTGTATGTCCTAATTTATCTTTTAACATTTTTTTTCGACGCCTCATGACATTGAATTGAATTCTTGTTGGGGAAATACAGTTAAAAAAATTCTAATTTCAGAATCATTATATATTCAGTCTTATATGATGGCACAGTATATATCGTAATGTATCTTTTAACATGATTATGGTATGACACGTTGTTATATTAACATGTGGATTGCAAAAATGCTAAACAATGCCGAATTAAATGTCTACATTCCATACCATAGAACTGAATTCATGTTGAGAAAGTACAGTTATAAAATCAAAGAAATGCCGAATTAAATGTCTAAGTTTCATACCATTGAATTTCAATCAGGTTGGGGACATACAGTTATAAAATCACATTTTAGGATAATTTCTTCTGTCCTATACGATGATACAGTGTATGTCCTAATTTATACATATTTTAATATTTTTATGGTTTATGACACGTCGTTATAACAAACATGTGGATTGCAGAAATTCTAAATAAAAAATTTATTTTAGGGAAATACAGTTATAAAATCAAAAAATGCCGAACTAAATGCCTACGTCTCATGCCATTAAATTAAAATCATGTTGGGGAAATACAGTTATAAAATCTAATTTTAGAATCATTTCTTCTGTCCTATATGATGGTACAGTGTATGTCGTAATTTATCTTTTAACATGATTATGGTATGACACGTTGTTATAATTAACATGTGGATTGCAAAATTTCTAAACAATGCCGAATTAAATGTCGTCTTTCCATACCATAGAACAGAATTCATATTGAGGAAGTTCAGTTATAAAATCAAAGAAATTCCGAAATACAGTTATAATATCAAAGAAATGCCTAATTAAAAGTCTATTTTTCATACCATTGAATTTAAATCAGGCTGAGAAAATACAGTTATAAAATCTAATTTCAGAATCATTTCTTCTGTCTTATACGACGGTACGGTGAATGTCGTAATGTATCTTTTAACATTATTATAGTATGACACGCTGTTATAATTAAAATATTGTGTATTGCAAAATTCTAAACAATGTCGAATTAAATGTCTACGCCTTATAATATTCAATTCCATTCATGTTGGGGAAATACAGTTATAAAATTAAATCTCAAAATTCTGAATAATCATTCTATTTTTCAAATTTGTTTTAAAGTGCAATATATTCGAAAGCACTACGTTTTTGTGGTTCTATGATTTGCATTTGTACTTTTTACAATTAAAGCGAAATTATAAATGGTTTTTTACATGCATAAAATACAAAAACGCCAGAAAATCGGATTATCAAATTAATTTTCTAAAAATTAATTAAATTTTTTTTTTCTAATATAGTTGGTATCCGCTTTAAACAAATTTTTTATTCTCTTAACATTTCTATTTGGAATTATTTTTGACGTCATTAAAAGCCTTTTCATGTTCAAATAAACTTTTCAGCTTTGATTTTTCCAAAGAAGTGATAAAAGAATTAAATACAATTTTTTTTAATTGCTTTAAATGTCCTGGATATCCCTAGTGTACAATTTAGAACAAAAAAAAAGAGGGCAAAGACAAATTTTAATAGAAGAATTAATTAAAACTTAATGGTTACTATGCTTTTTTTAAATTAATTATTTTAAAAATGTATGAAAGGATAGAACTTTTCATGTTTTCAATGTCCACTTGATTATAATTTTCCTAAACTTTTTCCTTCGTTTATGAGGGTTTCCTTCTTGTGTATAGAACTAAATAATTCCTATCCCTTTCGTTTGTACCGAATTATATTATTAAAGTTTGTACATATCAATCCTTTTTAAAACAGTAAGGACTATGGTCGCAACATAACTTGTTAGATTTTAACTTACAAATTCAACTCTCCTTTTCTTAATATAGTGGCCTCTTATTTACCTAACTAGCCAATGACGAAGTTGTAAAGACGCCACTTTTCATGGAAAGTTTCGGATTCAGACTCCGGTCAGATCATATCTGATAAAAAAAAATATCGAAGAATTGTATAATTATATCGTATATTAGATAAGATTTATTATAAATATATAAATAACTCTTGTGTTGGATAATAGATGGCGCACAAAATTAGTATATGTGTATTCATAACCTTAGCTACAGCCGAGTAATGAACAACTTAGTGAATATATCAAATAAAAAAACTGAAGCCAAGTCTTAAACGACTATGGTTTATGCCCTATACTCCTTAAAGGAGTGGAAAAGGAATTAAAAAAAAACCTTAAACTATCCGTACAGTATGAGTACGGGAAAAGCATACGTGAATTCTGAATTTGGGAAACTGTTTGTAAAAGAATAATGAATATGCCCTTTGTTTGTAACAATTACTAAATTTTTTTTACTTCAATTAGTCTTTAAACTTTTCTATTTGATCTGTTTTGGACAACTTGTTTTTTTCTCTAACAAGTTTGCCGAGTTATGTGATTTTGTATTTTCTAAATCAATAGTTATCTTACCATACCCTTCTTACACGCGATTTTACTATAATCTTTAATTATTTGAGTTGAGCACTGTTGTATGTGCTCCCCTTTTATGTCAAAAGATGGATAAAATTCTGTTAGACCTTCTGCATTTAGTCTACACGAATTTAGCTGCCAAATTCTCTTTTAAATTGAGCACAACTTAATATTTAACGAAACTGCCGATCTGAAATCAAAATTAGTGTTATTAAATGGCCAACAAGAGCTTTGAATAGCTGCCATTCAACTTATATTTTCTTATATATAAAATTGAGTCTAATAAGTTGTGTATATAAAATTTTAAAACTTTTCCAAAAATAATTATTCGTATGATAAAATGTTTTAATGATACTTTAGTGGGCATCCTAGAGATGACACAGTCATCTCTATTCTCTTCCTCGTTTAAGCTTAAGTTCCATTTATGTAATCTATATATATAAAAGTGAAAGTTTGTTTATTTATTTGTTTGTTTGTTTGTTTGTTTGTTTGTATGTAGCGAGTTGGCTCCTAAACTGCCCAGCCGATTTTCATGAAAATTTGTATATAGAGGTTTTTGGGTACGGAAAGAAATCGTAGCCCAAAAATTTTGCTCTAACGGACCGCCAAGTTAGGGCTGTGGTGCAAGTATATAAACTTTTTTGTTCTAAAATAAAAACGGTTTGACCGATTGACTTCATATTTTGTATACGTCCTTGAGAATTGAGTTGACTCTATTAACAGTTTTAGATTTTGTTAACCCATTTCGGGCCGACGGGTGGTCAAAAAAAATTTTGGGTCCAAATTTTGTCCGATTTCACGAAATTCTGCTTTGGCATAAAAAAAAGCCCCAAAAAATATTTTGTTGAGTTTCATTAACCCATTGCGGCCCAACAGTTTTTTATAGGTTTTTTTTAATACTTTGCTCTAAATTAGAAACAGTTTGACCAATTGACTTCAAATTTTGTTCACGTGATGCGCCTTGAGAATGGAGTTAACACTATTAATAGTTTTGGAATTTGTTAACCCATGTCGGACCGACGGTTGGTCAAAAAAAATTTTGGGTCTAAATTTTGTCCGATTTTATGAAATTCAGCTTTGGCTAAAAAGAAAGCCCACAAAAAAATTTTATTGAGTTGCATTAACCCTTTGGGACCCAACAGCCTTTTATAGGTTTTTTCAATTCTTAACTCTAAATTAAAAACGGTTTGACAGATTTTCTTCAAATTTTGTATACGTGATCATCTGTGAGAATTGAGTTGACACTATTAACAGGTTTGGAATTTGTTAACCCATTGCGGCCCAACAGCTTTTTATAAAGTTTTTGGTTACTTTACTCTAAATTAGAAACGGTTTAACCGATTTTTTTCAAATTTTGTATATGTGTTCCGTTTTGAGAATTAAATTAACTCTTTTAACAGACTTGCAATTGGTTAACCCATGCCGGCTCGATTTGGAAGCAAATTACGTCCAATTTTGTGCAATACTGCTTTGCCCAAAGAGAAAGTGTAGATCTGTTAACCCATTGCGGCACAGTGGCTTTTTATAAATTCTTGCGTTACTTAACTCTAAATTAGAAACGTTCAAACGAAAGTTGACTCCAAATTTTTATATGCTTGAAGCAACTTGAAAATTGAGTTGAGTATGTCAACAGGCTTGCGGTTTGGAACCACTTGTCGGTCCTACGATTGGTCAAAAAAAACTTTTGGAAGTAATTTTGGAAAATTGTTTGTACTGCTTTGAATTACAGAAAGTTTCAAAAATTACTAAAATAATCCTAGAAAAATCGTTTTAAAAAAATTGCTTTCATACATTTTAAAATTTACACCGTGTGCAATTTTTAGGTTAACTTTTTGCAGTAATATCAACTTCAATTAAACGTTCATGGAGAGGCGCAGCAACGCGCACCGGGTATTAGCTAGTACTTTATAAAAATGAAAAAAAAAGTTGTGTAACAAAAGGGTAACGACATTGCAAGCAAAACGTCAACTTTTTACCAACTTTTTAGAAGAGCAACAAAACACAGGAAGGAATGGTAATTTTAATTTTAACAGTATATTCATAAAATTTGCAAAATATATAAATATTATTTAATTTTTAATGAACTTTCTTTAGTAAATTAAATTTCGTTTTCTTTTAAAGCAAATATTAATAGTAATTTCAGATAAACTGCAATGAAATCGCATGACGGTTCAAGGACAAACAAATTCCCATGGATAATAAGCTAAAGTCTACACAATCATGCCAAACCACAGATCTTAAAAAAAAACATTGGACCTCCTGTAGAAGCATAATCATAATTCAAATATAATTATATTAAACAATAATCAAACATTAAAAAAAATAAATATCGAAAAAAGAAATTTTATTAAAAATTGTTGCCTCAGGATAAAAATTATTTCGGCCTTCATTTATTTGTAAAAATATTGTTTGATCTGTAATTCATTTGTTTCTTAAAAAAAAAAAACAGAAAAACAAAATTAATTGGATTTTTGTGGATAAAATAATAATTTAATATTTACTTTGAGTGGTTTAATTAATAATGTGTCTTTAATTTAATATGTATGTTTAATTAAAAGTTTCATATATGTTTGTTATATCTGGATCTCATGGTAAATGTTTAAATTACCAAAAACGTGTTTTGTTAATGCGTGTACAATCTCAATAGTTTTTAAATTAACAGACACTGTTTCACTCAAAATTTACAAAAATATTCTTTCGTATTTTAATACGAAAAAATTATTTGTAATTATTCTGTTAAATATTATGTAAAGAATTTACACTACCCACACTCTGAGGTTTTAGAAAGAAATTACAAATTTTTTGAAATATCTTATAGCTCACAACTTATTAAGTTTTGACAGAGAAAATTTTTGAAGTTAAAAACAAATTTGTGTTAGGTATTTTTTTTTTTTACCAACCGCTTATAGGAAATATAATTAGCGATAGATATTACTTTCGCAATAAAAATTAGAGCATGAGATATTTGCATGTATGAATTATTCCAGGGTGCAGAAACCCAAAAAAGCTTGCTCTTTTTATGATGTATGTCCGTGTGTGTGTCTGTTAGTCTATCTGTGCATACGTGTACATCCTAAATGGCTCAACGGAATGTTTTCAAATTTGATCTGAAGGATTTTTGATGTTATTATCTTGAATTGATAAGCTTTTAGAGAAAATCAGGTAATTAATTAAAAATATATCAATATCATGATAAAACTATATGGAACGCACTGTAAAGCATAATATAAGAATTTGACATGTTCAAAAGTAGTTATGAATAAGTCACATTTCATATTTATTGAATTTTGGCGTTCAAAAATTTACAAGTTAAAGTTTGTGGAGTGATTTTGGTGTTAGTTTATTAGGTCTCCAATTATACTGAAGTACACTAATGAGGAGAAAAAAGAAGTCAGGCATTAAAATATGTTCGTTTGTCATAAGTTTACTGTTATACGGTTTTTAGTTCGCATTCACTTCAAACAATTAACTATTATTTTTGCTTTAATTTTATTGATAGCAAATTATTTTCAAACATCTTAAGATTATATTATTATAAATAAAATAAATGCAATGTTGTGATTTCAGCACGTTAGTGGGTGAGCATTTAATGCGGCTATGAATTTTTAATTGAAAAAAATTATTGGAAAATAATATTTCTTTACAAATTTCCATGGTGATTGTATAGTACATATAAAATGCATTGTATAAATAAAATAAATAATATTACTAATAAAATTAATAAGTAGTTTTATCTACAACTCCTGAAAAGGAAAGGCATGCTTCACTTCCTTATCAGATTGTATGAGGTAAGGGACTGTTTATAAATAAATAAATAAATAAGTACAATAAATATATTTATTACTTTTGCGGGTTGTTTAATTTAAAAAAAAAACAAAAAAAAACAAATAAATATTAAAAAGAAAGTCATACTAAAAATAATTTTAATTTAAACATATTTTTAACAGATGTTCTTTAATATTAAACAAAAATATAAATATAAACATTTTTATTCATTACAATCTTCTTTAAAAATAATTTAATATAATATTTATAATTAAAAATTTTTAATCTATAACAAAATAAAAATTAGAAGAATGTTACATACAATATTTTGTAAAATCTAAAAATAACTTTAATATTATAATTTTTCTTTTATAAAAAGATTAAAGTTTCCTAAAAGCATCTTGAAACACTTAATTTGTACATATATAACATTTATACATACTTAAAAGTAAGCATATTCAAGAATTAAAAAAATAATATGCCTATATGAATAGTGTAGGTATAGTTTAACTCAATCCGTCTGTTTGGAAATGTCTTTCCGTCATTTTGATTACAACATTTGAAATAAGGCAATGAATTCTAACCACGCAAAATAATGCGTACTTTGGAACACCTTTTTTTCTGAAGCCCGGTATTGAACTAAGGGTTCCAAATTTCAAAAAAACCTTATTTTTTTTCGTGTTCTACCACAAGTTATACATAGATTTATCTTTAATTTGAAAACGTCAAATGACAGCTGCTTTCATAAGCGTTATAGCCTTTGTAAGACGAATATAAAGTGTTGTCATATTATATTTTAATAATTTTTTGACAGCTACTTTTATAAACGTATAGTGTATATGTAAGAAGAATATAAAGTGTTGTCATATCGTATTTTAATAATTTTTTATCACTTATATCTTACATAAAATATGTCAAGAACCAAAAATTTGCTATTGTGAAATACCCTGTTATTTGTGTAACTGTCAACATTTTTTTGAAGTAATATACAAAAATTAACAGGGTTGTAAGAAAAGTTTTAAAAAATTTTAATAACATATTTCTTTTCGATGTATACTTAATCCAAAATCGTGCTTTTTTAAAAACTCTTGGTTCTTTCTTTACTTGGTTTCCGTTTAATATTAAGCTTCCTCATGTTATATGATTATATGACTAGTGTTATAAGGAATATATTCCTTTTTAAATACTCACATATGCATACCCATTCATTATATTTAAACTATTATAGCTTTTGATGTTCAAATTTTAATAACACTTAAAAAATCATTTAATTCAAAATAATATTTTACATGTAAAATAACATTTATAACATAACTATTATATCAACATTTACAACGCTTAAAATATTCCCTTTAACCGGTTTCATTTTATCTTTAACTAAATAAATCGCATCCTCACAATCTGTAAAAGAAAACATAATTCCACCCACATTTAGTCTTTAATGTATGTATAAGTGTGTTTAGTTAAAAAGTGTGTAAAATAAAAGCAAAACATTCTAAATGATATAAAAAGAACACTTTAACATATTATTCTAAATATTTTAACATATTATTTTTATACATATTTAATTATACTTCAATTAATTCAAAAGTCTTTATAAATACAAAATGACAAATACGCCAAACATTTTTATTTCATTAAGATACACACACATACACACTTATAAATATTTTTGTTTTTATTAGCAGGAAATAAGTTGAGAAAATATTTTTCAAGGACTCTTTTCCAGTAACCATGGTAACAACCAATCCAATAATCAAACACTCATATTTCTTAGAAGTTATTACCTATTTATCAAAACTTTATGGAACTGCAGAAACTTATCAAATATAAATAATTATTTTACTGTACGTATTTTTACTATACGAATTAAAGCCCAGATTACTTTAAAGTTAATTGAAATGCTTTTCGTATTTGAAAACAAATGTATAATAAAAAAAATTTTACCTGCGCCCAACAATATGCAATTTTTTTTTGCATTTATACACAATATTAAAAGCGGTTTAAAAGTACAACCCAAGTACTATTGGGAATTTACGGTAACAAAACCTTTCAAAACATTACATGATATATATATACAAATATATATATATTATGTGAATAAATAAAACGCAGTAGTGTACAAGATTAATTCAATTTCTAAATCACTTACAGCTTATATTCAAATGATTTTCTATTTTTGAATACTGTAATATTTAATAGCGTTTAATCCTACTTAGCCTTCATCATGGTCAAAGTAAATGTGTGTGCTTTATTCTTTAAATTTTATAAATTGTAAATTTTTGTGATTTTTTTTTATCACAATTCCATACTTCACATTAGCATATTTTCCGTCTGTACGTTTACAAAACTTTTACACTTTTAAAATAGAGGTACGAAACTTTAACTAGGTGTGAACATTGCAAAAAAATTAATTCATGGAAGAACAGTTTTCTGTAGCCCCACCATTATGGAGATACAGCCCCCCAAAGCCAAACCAAAACCCTTTATTTAAAGAACTACAACAAGGGCTTTATAAGAACTCAGAAAGAGTAGGAGTCATAAGGGGTCTAAAGTTTAAATTTTAATAGTTTTAAAACCAGGAAACTAGAAATCCTATCTAAGTTTTTTTTCGTAATACAAAAAAATTCAATGGTCCAATCTGTATGCTTAAAGGGGGTCGTTAAAATTGAAGAAGTGTCTCTTAATTTTAACCATTTTTGCTTAGATAATGAAATTCTAAGCAAAATTCCAAATTTTTGTGGAAGTTATAAATTAAGTTCTAGAACCTGAACAGTTTTTGCAGGTTGAAGGTAGGGTTAGATCCTCGAAAATCACTATCAGTTTGCTTAGTTTCAATTTGGGAACCAGTGTATATTTAGTGTTAAGTGTATACATTTCCAAAATAAACGTTAATACTAAAGTTCCAACATTATATTTCGACACATGTGTTCAAGGGTGCATTGGTATTATATTCCAAGTATGGATTTCATTATTCATCTTATAATAAATTAAAGAAAAAACGTTACTAAATATTATCATTTATTTTTCCCTAAACTTGAAAAGTGCTTTTTTAAAAACCCTTGGTTTTTTTCATCACTTCACTTGTTATAATTATTCTATGAAAGATAATTTTTTACCAAATACAGCATGTCGTTATTGTTTGTGCATTAAACCCTATATATGGAGGATATTTAGAAAAAAACATAAAATGAACATAACATGTAACATGATTTTTTATAACAAAAGTTGGACGCTTGAAATATCACCATAGTTATAAAACATATATAAGTTGTAAAAGAGAAAAAAAGAAGTGAGAAGACTAAACTGAGGCAACTCTAAGATTCATGGTCGAACATAATACAAACAAAAGTATGGCTCCTACTCGAACACGTTGAAAAAATGGACCCCATTTGCCATAAGAACGGCTGATTGTATTAAGATAAATTTGTAAAAATTTCAGAATCTTTCAGAAGCTCCTTTGGTATTTGAGTTGTTATGCAGAGAGACGGACTGACACACTGAGCTTAATCCATCACTTTTCGATTCAGATCCCATCATCAACTTGAATTTATGTCTATACTCTTGGATTTATGTCTATACCCTTTATCTTCTCAACACCGTCACAAATTTAATAGAAAACTTAATATACCTTTTTAACTATGGTCATCTGGGTATGAAAATGTAAAATTGAGAATTGTATGAGCTCTGAAGTACTCGCATGACCATCAAGTCTATGTTGTTTTAGAAAAATTTCCAACACTCAACTTCATGCTATTTAAAATCATTGACCAACTGATATACCTAATGGCAGATACAATTAGCTAATTCGATTTTGATCCGCTCCACACACTTAGGTCATATCTATCGTTTTATTATCAGTGTTATAAACGTGATTAGAAATTGTAGTTTTTTTATTTGTTATTCCCGTATGACTCTAAGTCAAAAGGGGATACTAAATTTGGCATTACATTTTTGACGCAGAGGAGGAGAGGAGTAGATATAGACTCAAGTGTATGGATCGGATCAGAATCGAAAAATCAATCGATTTAGCTGTGTATCGTCCGTAATCACGATAACTCAAAAATTAAAGGAGCTAGGATTCTGAAATTTTCAACAACTCGGTTTTATGGAAAACCCGTCTTCGCTATTGAAATTCAGCCAGTTTGCTCAACGGGCTCGGGAAGCTGCCATACAATTTCTTTTTTATATGAGCATTACTCTGTACTTATTAAAGCTGGGTATCCGGGTATCTGCAGTGGGTTCGACTAGCTACCATACAACTTCTGCATTACTCTGCACCTAGCTTCAGGTGTCTGAATTTTTCCAAAAATAGTTTAGTGTAACGGCCAAAGATACTGCAAAATTTGGTTGGTTTACTGCAGAGGGTTCGAGTAGCTGTCATATAACTTCTTCTTTTATAAGTATTTCACTACACCTAATAAAGCTGTATGTATGAAATTTTGCCAAAACTAATTAACCAGATGACATAATGTTTATATTTCGGTCATACGAGTATCCCAGAGTTAACACAGTCTACGCTATTACTCTTCTTCGTTTTTTTTTTTGGAGATTATTTTATGGAAGATTATTCCACAAAACGAAAAAATCATATCTGTACCTTTTTACCAAAAAGTTTTGTAATACAAATTGTAGTTATTTCTTAATTATATCTTCCTAGAAATCAACAGTATCCATATTGAAACTTGACAACATTCATTATGTTGAATTTCATACAACGCCTACATGTATTTTAATAAAAACGAGGAAGATTATAGTTGCCCTTGTCAACTTTTAGATACCCGTGCATACCCACTATGGTGTATAAAATAAACCGTAATTTACTTCTCTTATACATTTAACTCATTACCCCATAATTTTGACGTAAAAAAAAAAAAAAAAATTAACAAAAAAAAATTAACAAAAAAAAAAACAAAATTTTCATTCATTGTCCCATAACTTAAGCTTAAAAAAAAAAAAAAAATAATAAAAAAAAAAAAAAACAAAGAAAAAAAAAACAAAAAAAAAAAATTGGCCCACCCTAAAAGTCCGATGGTCCGAGTGATGTCCAACTTTGCCAAGTAACTTGCCCTATTAATTTACCTGCCCAATTTTAATTTTAACCTTGTAGCTTTATTAGATTCACAGTTATTGAATCGAAAACTTTGTATGGCAGCCCTCCGAAAATGGGGCCCTAACATTTTGAAACTTCATATAAGTGCTCGATTCATTATATAACTAACCGTGTGTAGTTTTCAGCCTCGTAGTATAATTAGTTTTGAAGAAATTCGTATTGGTGCAAAGAAGTTGTATGGCAGCCCCCCATAAATGGGGCCCTAACATTTTGAAACTTCATATAAGTGCTCGATTCATTATATAACTAACCGTGTGTAATTTTCATCCGCGTAGGATAATTAGTTTTGAAGAAATTCATATTGGTGCAAGGAAGTTGTATGGCAGCCCCCGAAAATGGGGCCCTAACATTTTGAAACTTCATATAAGTGCCGGAGTCAATATAAAACTAACCGTGTGTAATTTTCATCCCCGTAGTATAAATAGTTTTGAAGAAATTCATATTGGTGCAAAAAAGTTGTATGGCAGCTCCCCGAAGCCTTGGTCCGATTTTAACCAAAAACAATAGGGAACCTAGAAATTGTCTAAAAATGACTTTGTGTGAATTTCAAGACTCTAGCCCTTTTAGTTTTTGAGTTATCGTGATGACACACGGACGGACGGACGGACGGACGGACGGACGGACAGACACACATAGCTAGATCGACTAATTTTTCGATTCTGAGCCGATACGTACCCTTGACACTATATCTAGCTCGTCTAGATCGATGCGTTACAAACGGAGGAGCAAATCTAATATACCCGATGTTCATATATATATGCACGGGTATAAAAATAATGAATTGTAAGAAATTGAATAAATATTTTTTTTTTCTAAAAAAAACAAAAATACCTTTTTTTTTAATTATTTTATAATTGTCTGGATGATGAAATATTATGAACGTATGGATTTTCTTTCATTTTGATTACGTAAATTGAAACACACATTGTTGTGGAAATATGTAGTATTAAATTATTTAATTAAATTTGTTGTATAGCTGCTTTAGAACTCAAACATTTGTATATATATAACTCAAATTTATTTAAGTTTCAAAAAAATTATATCCAATTTGTTGATCTCTATAATTAGTTTCTACTTATAAATCATTTAAAAAATTTTGGATAGCCTACAACTCTGTCACTATAATAAATTGTTAGATACAGGGCATTTGGTCTCAATATTATTCAAAAATCTTAGATCTTGTACTATTAAAAATTAAGTGAAGCGAGAAAGAATGTAGTAGAGTAAACTGTGTCAGCTCTGGGATACCCATATGTCCGTAATATAAACATTATATCATCCGGTTTATTACTTTTGTCAAAATTTCAAACATTCAGCTTTATGTATAAAGTAATACTCAATTAAAATAAGAAGTTGTATGGCAGCCACTTGAACTCTCTGCAGTAGACCAACTAAATTTTGCAGTATCTGTTTAATCGATTGACCATTACACTAAACTTGCCTTACCATAAATCACAACCAAAAATCAATTTGGAATAAGATTTTGATTGATTTTATAGTATTTTTCAAACATGTATATTTGCTACATTGATATAAGATTTTTTTCAATTTCAGAGTTGGATACAAAATCAGGATTCCAATTATTTTTGAAGCGTAGTTTTGGCGCGGGTAGCCCCCATTGCATTAAATGCTTTGTTCTTGAATATTTATGAAAAAAATGTGAGGAAGGATTTCCGAGTTGGACACAAAATTAGGCTTCCAATAATTTATTTAGCGCAAAATTGGTATTCGTATTATATTAGATGCTGGAATACAAATAAATAAAACCATAATTGTTTTATAATTTCTGAAAAAAGCGATACCTCCTGGTTTGTCAAGTAACCAATTTTACTAAAGACTACTATAAGAAGATTTTAAATTTCTGCTCAACTATCTGAATCTAACTGTCAATGCTATAAAATTACTTTTTGGGGACTATTTTCTAGGAGACTTTTTTTATTCAGCCACACTGGAATTATTTTTTGGAATTCCCTACGCTACCTGAATAAGATTTTTGTAATTTGGGATTTTATGATTTGGAATTTTGTGATTAGCTTAAAAATGTTTAGGATTTAGTGTGTAGGATTTTATGATTGGGCTTTTGTGATTTGGGATTTTGTGATTTGGGATTTTGTGATTGGGCTTTTGTGATTTGGGATTTTGTGATTTCGGATGTTGTACCCAACTTCTATTAACATACTATTACTAACTATTTTATGTATAGGACTTTTTATTGTTAAAATAATTCATTGTATTATTTGGAATTTTAGGGTTTAATTTGGATTTTTATATCAAGTTTTTATTTGTTTACAACATGATATTTTTATACCCTACACCTATAGAATAGGTAAAGGGGTATATTAACTTTGGTATGGTGTTTGTAACCACCTAAAGGAAGCGAGCTAGATATGGAAAAGTATATATATTTGTGATCAGCGTGACCGCCTTAGTCGATATAGCCATGTCCGTCCGTCCGTCCGTCCGTCCGTCCGTAGGCACGATAACTCAAAAAATAATGGAGCTATCTTGATGAAATTTTAACTGTAGGTTACTAGGACTGAAAGTACGGCGGGGATTGCATATGGGCGAAATCGGCCCATGGGTTCGGATTCTGGACCTTTTATTCGGTTTCAGGGCTAACGAACAAATATAAAAAATCACGATAACTCAACAACTAATGACGCTATCTTCATCAAATTTGTGCTGTAGGTTACTAGTAATGAAACTACTTCGGGAATTGCGTAAGGTCGGGATTGGACAATGGGTTCGGAACCTAGAACTTTTTGATCGAATTTAGGCCAAACGAGCATAATTCCGAAACCAATGAAGATAGAACCTCCAAATTTAGTATCAGGGTGTCCCTTCCTATTTCCTAAGTGTCTTGTGAATTTGGGTCCCATTGGAGTAGTGGGTCGGGGACCAGCCACACATTTCCGAAGACCTTAAAGCATATCTTTAAAATTAAAAAAGATAACAACTTGAAAAAATGTAGAAGCTTCCAATTTGCCACAAGGGTGTTCTTTACTATCTCTTGCGTGTTCCCCTAATTTGGGATCAATTGGAGTGGTGGTTCTGTACCCCTCTCAGACCTCCCAAGTTTTAAAGGCTTATAATCGAAATTACTAAAAATAGTTACTTAAAATTAGGATAGACCGTTCAAATTGTGTACAAGGGTTAACTAGTACTATAAGTACAGCGCGGACTATATAAGGGCGAAATCAGCCCAACGGTTCGGATTCCGGACCTTTTAATCGATGTCAGGGCTAAGGAACATATATAAAAAATCACGATAACTCAACAACTAATGAGGCTATCTTCATGAAATTTGTGCTGTAGGTTATTGGCAGCAAAACTACGGCGGTGATTACGTACGGTGAGGATTGGACAATGGGTTCGGAACTTAGAACTTTTTGATCGAATTTAGGCCAAACGAGCATAATTCCGAAACCAATGAAGATAGAACCTCCAAATTTGGTATCAGGGTGTCCCTTCCTATTTCGAAAGTGTCTTTGAAATTTGGGCCCCATTGGAGTAGTGGATCGGGGACCAGCCACTCAGTTCTTAGGCCCTTAAAGCATATTTTCGAAATTAATAAAGATAGTAACTTGAAACAAATGTAGAAGCTTCCAATTTGCCACAAGGGTGTTCTTTACTATTTCTTGCGTGCCCCCCTAATTTGGGATCAATTGGAGTGGTGGTTCAGAACCTCTCTTAGACCCCCCAATGTGTAAAAGCTTATCATCGAAATTAATAAAACTAGTAACTTAAAATTAAGATAGAGCGTTCCAATTGTGTACAAGGGTTAACTAGTATTGAAAGTATGACGGGACTGCATATGGGCGAAATAGTACCATAATTTCGGGTCCTGGAACCCTTGAAAAGTTCAAGGACTAACAAACATATATCTTACAAACACCATAACTCAAAAAATAATGCCGGTATTTTGATGAAATTTAACAGTAGGTTACTAGTAATGAAAGTACCATGGGAATTGGTTGTGGTCGAGTTTAATTTCGAAGCCAAAGAATATATTTCCTATGTCCTATGTGTCTCCGAAATCTAGACTTAATTGTAGTGGTTCAGCTATGTTCAAAGGTACTTGCTGCATTTATGTAAAATTTATTTTTATATTTAAATGAATTATATGAAAAGGTGTAAATTTTTAATTGTATTTTAGAAATACATTTATTGCATATTTTGCGTTTATAAGCTTTTCTATTAGGTATATAAACTAACCATTTAAAATAATTGCAATTTTGAAAAATTTGGATTATTAAATATATTATGCTTTGATTATCTTTTTATCACAAAATTTAATAATTAGAATTTTTTCATTTTGTAATTGAATTGGAATAAATATATTTTTATTTATTTCAAGTTTGTTTGTTTTTTAATATTTTTAAATAGATAAATTAGTAAGAATTTGTAGTATTTTTTAATAGATAGGGTAATTAGAAAATGTTTTTAGTATTATACAGTTAATTTAGTTAGCTATGTCTTACGATCAAATTAATAACAGCTTCTATGGTGTTAAAATGACTTATGGATATGTCATTAAATTTGAACCAAATAGGTGTAGGGTATTTCTAAGTCGGTTGCACCGACTGACTGTTTCTTTACTTGTTTTAAAACTCCTATGGGACAGCCAAATTAATTTGGTGAAACTTCCGGAAAGGGGTTGTGAGCTATCAAAATGACGTCATCACATAACGGTACTAAATATCTCAAAGTTTCCGGATATATATACCATTAGTGGCGATGGCGCCATCTAGTGGTCGAAAAATGCATTACAAAATGTTCCTAAGATTTTGTAGCATTTTTATCAAAATGTTATATTTTTCCTGTAAGACAATAAACTGGAACCAACATCTTACAATATTGTAGGGCATGATATTGTCTTTCATAAACATCTTATTTCATCTGGATTGGTGCTACCGTTTTTAAGATATTGCAATTTAAAGTGAAAATTTAAAAAAAAAAAAAAAAAAAAAATCAAACTTTCAAAAAAACTACTATAACTGTGAAATTTTCAAAAACACCCTGTATTATTATTATACCATTAGAAAGATCTCTTAAAACTCTTTCCAACGATATATAATAAGTATGGTATATGTTGACAAATAGCCCCACCAGAGAACATAAATGCAAAAATGACACAACAATTTTATTAAAAAATACATTTTCATACTTTATTTGTCATAAATTTATTTTGGCTTTTTGTTTTCCAGTTGAAATATGTATGTAAAAAAGTAAGTAGGTTTTAAAATTTTTTTTATTTAAATATGTATGTAAAAATATAATTAGAAAGGACCAGGGTGTTTTTGAAAATTTCACAGTTATAGTAGTTTTTTTGAAAGTTTATTTTTTTTTTTTTTTTTTTTAAATTTTCACTTTAAATTGCAATGTCTCAAAAATGGTAGCACCGATCCAGATGAAACAAGATGTTTATGAAAGACAATATCATGCCCTACAATATTGTAAGATGTTGGTTCCAGTTTATTGTCTTACAGGAAAAATATAACATTTTAATAAAAATGCTACAAAATCTTAGGAACATTTTGTAATGCATTTTTCGACCACTAGATGGCGCCATCGCCACTAATGGTATATATATTCGGAAACTTTGAGATATTTAGTAAAGTTATGTGATGACGTCATCTTGATAGCTCACAACCCCTTTCCGGAAGTTTTGCCATTAATTTAAATTAAAACAATACTCAAACATTCTACAAAATCCAATTCAAAAATTTTAATTATACGCAAATATAAATGAATTGTGTTTCATTTAATGTGAAAAATACAATGTAATCACAACAATAAACCAACACTCAAATTTAAAACAACAACACATATAAATATTTATTTAATCTAAATAATTTATAAATTAAAACAAAACCAAACTTATAACAATTGTTTCAATATAAATATCTAAAATAAATTATTCCATTAATTTATATATATATATATATATATATATATATATACATATATATAATATGCAATCATTGAAAAATTAAAACTTTTCAAATTAAATGTTCAAAAATAAAAAAAACACAACCATTTTTTCATTATTAAATAAACAAAATACCAACTATCCACCATTTTTAATTTGAAAACTAACAAATAAAACACTTAATAAATTAATTAGGTACATGAAGTTAGGTACTATAACAAGTCAACAGATTACTGTCAATATTTTCATTATGGCTTTACTTTTTATTATTTAAAAAGTGTTCAGTAGAAAATGTTTTTATTCTATAGTTGATGATGCTTAACATGGATTTTATTTTATTTACCTAGAAATAATTAAATGAAAAAAAAAAAATCAAAAAAAAACTAACAAACGCAATACATCAAGTAAATAATGTCAGAATTTAAACTGGATGTGGTAAACATAACCTCATTTCTACAATATCATATCAAATTGCCCCAAACAATAAAGTAATTATAAGTTCTAAGTTTTTTATAGAAATTGTATTTGAAAAATATGTCAATTAAAACAATAAAATTCTAAATTAAAATTCTAAACACTTCCTGAACTATTTGACATTTCGTTTGTAATAACCCTAAAAGTATGCAATTTTTAAAGTTTAGTTTGTTTAAATTGATTAGAAATCATTATGATAGAGCACAAAACACTCCAGAAAATGATTTGATATCACACATATTTTACCACAATGAGGAGTACATTAAAAAGACTTTGCTTACAGGCTTATATCCATACCCAAAATGACCTTTGTAGCCGAGGGTCTTACTGATGTTATTACAATTTACTGTGGTAATTTATTAGATTAAAAATAATAATTAATATTTTTTCAGTGGCGTGTAAATCGGTGTATCAACTCAGAGTATGCGCTTATCGATCCTCAGATCGTAAGTATTTTTAAGAAAAATTTAACCCCTTCTTTCCTTAATAATCAAATATAATAAATATTATTGGTATAGGCCAACAATAGCATCCTATCTAATAATGGTTTCAAATTATTGCAGTATGATTAATTCTGTGTTATATTAATATAAATAAATAAAATAAATAATATAAGGGCCTTGATTGCAAAGTGATTAATTACATGACTTATCAAATGAGGAAGTACGAATTCAAAGCTTGCATCGAAATATGAAGAAAAATATAAAAATTTATGAATTAAATCAATAATACAATAACTAGTTTAAAGATATTACTATATTATAATAGTTATTCCAAGTTTAAGAGTACTACAATTCATTCCTTAAAACAAAACGAACTTTATTTCATAAAATTTTGTCCTATAGGAGAAATTTTTATACATATTTTATATATAATTTTAACCTCTATTCTTAATCTGTTTTTCTTACAATCAAAGTTAATAAATACTTCAATTAAACTAAATGATTTTATAAATTTTAACCTAATATTATTTTGTTTTATTTTAAGTTCTTTTAATAGATACTAACAGTTTTTTTATTTTCATATTATGTCCTTTCAAGTGTTGTTATCTTAGCCCTCTTTATATAAACTTTTTTTTATGTATACATATTACTATTGCATATACCTTAGGGATATATTCTACATTTAAAGTTTTCATTTGCTCTATTACCTATTTTGTTCCCCTATTTTCTGGAAAAATTACCTTTTTACCTGAGAATTTTTTGTTCTAATTTTATATTTGTTTTTTAATTTTTTTTTTTTTTTTTCTTTATTTCATTGTTAAGATTCTGTATCTATATATATGTATATATATGTATATATTTAAGTAAATAAAAATAGTTATAAGATACCCATAAGAGTTTATTTAACTTTCTAAAAATAAAAATAGAGTTAAAAAACCATGAAAAATACAAAAAAAAAAAAAAAAAAAACTTGTAACATATTGTTGAAAAATAATAAAGGGTGAAATGATAAAATCACAAAGTAGTAAATAGATAATAAATGTTATAATAACAGTTTTTACAATTTTTTTTTTTGAATTTTATTTTAATTTTCTACATTTTTTTATCTCTAATCGAAATTTGAATTTTAAATTTTATTTAAATAAAACTTTAAATTACCAAATTGTATTTAAGTTGATAATTTGACATAAGGGATATATTATCGAATCCTTGTTCATAAACTTTTAGATCTGTTGTATGAACAATATTTCAACTATTCTCTCCCTTCTTCTCAAATTTTCTCCTTTTGAAAGATACACATTGTATCGTTTCATATAATTGTGATCAGAACCAACTTCTTTTTATACCCTACACCTAAAAAAGCTATAGGGATAGAATAACTTTGGTATGGTGTTTGTAACCAACAAAAAGCGGCAAGCGTCACGTTCTGAGTTATTAAGTAAAAATCTTCAGTCCGTACTTGCGTCAGATAAGTCGAAAAATAATGATCTTGATTAAATTTATACTGCAGGTTACTATAGTGACGATAGAAAAGTGGGAATTGCAAATTGATAAAATCGTACCATATGTTCAAATTCTCGAAACTTTCGTTCGAACTAAGGCCAAACGAGTATAATTCCGAAAATTATAAAAATAGAAACTTCAAATTTGGTGCAAAGGTGTTTCTTTCTGTAAGCTTTGTATTTTTAAAATTTGTGATCAATTTAAATGGTGGTTGAGGTACCTCCCACACACCTCCAAAGACTTAGAAGCTTTTTTTTAAATTGATAAAGATAAAAACTTGTTGCTTTCATTAAGTTTTTAAATTTTAAAATAAATTTAAGAGGTGGCTTGGGTATATATCACACGTCTCCTTAGATCTAGCTCGCATAACTTCGAAATCGATAAATATAGAAATTTGAAATTTGTACAAGATTATTCTTTCCGGCATTCTTAATGTTTCTTTGAGAGTAATGAAAATGGCGGTTCGGATAGCGGTGTCACACCTAATTTGATATAACCCGCATATTTTCGGAATTAATATCATGCTAAGAAGTTCCTAGTCTGTTATTACAGTCATCTCTACCAACATGCAGCAACACATCTAAATAACTGTAAATTAGTTATTCAAAATTAAATACATCTTTTGAGGCGCAATTAAGTGATGTATCCCTCTTGTATCAATATTTCAATACGTTCAGTGTAATAACTAAAAGAGATCTCAAGAGATTAAATGCGTTAAATAAGAGAGCGATGACACCTAAAAGTTGTTGGTATACACACAAAAGGTGTCTAAATAAAAAGAGCCGTCTACTAAGAAATTACCTAAGCGTAATACCAGTTCTATGTACGATGTATTTGTCTACGGCACTTTTATACAACTAACAACTAAACAGATGATTCATCACACGACAAACTTATTTTAAGATATCGACTAACAAATATTCTAAAATCAAAGGTTAAATATATTCTAATTATTCTTTATAATAAATTTGCAACAAACCAGTATGATGCAAAAGGAATGATATTTTATATAATAAAAATTGATTTTTCAATAATAGATTTATTTCAGTGATTAAAGGATGGTACAAGAATCCTAATAGTATTATATACTGCTCCATATGGATTGTATGGTTACAACCATATAACTACCACAGTAATAATTTGATATTATGTTTTCACATTGAATTGTAAGTAAACTGGAAATCTATATAAAAAGTATATATTGATTACATATAAATATAAGGACTTATAAATTTTATATACAAATATATTATATGTAATATATTATATGGTCTGGGTTTTGTGAACATATCTGTTGATATGTGAAATTTTACAAGTGAAATTAATGATTTTTTAACCTTAACTGAAATAAATTTATCAAGAATTGAAGCTGAAGATAAAAAGTTAAAAAATACTGTTGGTAACTTAATATACAAAATAAAAAGTGCTAGATGCCATATAATTTATAGATTATTCTGAAATTGAAATATTATTTTAAACATATTTCAAACAGGCCAGACCGGATTGAGAATTAAATTGTCAATTTCTATGAATACTCGCAGAAGAACCTGGTCATTGCGACAAGTTTTTTCTTAACAAGGGGTTGAAGCATCTCCATGTGTTAAATATACTCCGTATACAAAATAAATGTCAACACAATGTCGGCCTGAAATGGTTTAATATATTCTTAGGCTGTTATTATAAATAACTTCACTTTCAAATCTATTCTAAATATCTGCATATTAAAATTTTATTCTAAATTTAGCAGCTATCAATTAATCTGGAATCGGAATTTACTAAGCCTCTAGACAATCAAAAATATCTTTCCATAAAATATTGGAGGAAGAGAGTTGATGAGATTCAAATCTCATGTTACTGCCTAATTCTCTTCTAATTTTACACAAAATTTGAGGAACTCATTAAAGCCGCCTTCACTTAATAGCAAAAAATGGAAAATTTTAAAAGGCTCTTGTGTTTGAAAAGTCAAGGGATCTAACATCTAAGTTTGCTTCTACAGTTCCTTCCATCCAGATCTGCACATATAAAATAATTCAAGTCACTTTGAACCAGGACTTGTAAACCCGAAACTGTTACAGATGAACTGTTATGCATAGTTGAGGTCAATTAGATGCACTGTTCGTTTGTAATAAAAAAAAGTAACAGTATACGTAAAATTTCATTTTCTTATTCTAATACTAAGTTTTGGTACATAGAGTTTTCAATTTAAATTAAAAACACTTTAGACTTGGCTTAATTAACATGGTTTTAGATTTGCAAAACCAAAACCAATTTCTATATTATATGAAACTTGAATGTATTTTTCTAGATTTAAGAATTTTTCAGTTGAAATTTTAAACAGAAGCAAGGCAAAGTGACACAACACATTATTGACCTCCTCACTTATTTCCTAAAGTAAAGTTTAGATTGAATAATATTTTTAACTGAAATGTTATCACACGTACTAAAAATTGTTGTTTTTTAATTATTCCAATAATGTTTCTATTAAAATAGAAGCAAAGTTTTATAAAATAAAAATATTCAACTAAAGATAATTAAATTTTTGTTCTATATATTAGAACATATATATTTAGATGGGAATGTTTAATAATTTAGTTTTACCATAACATTAGAATAGAAAAAACTTTCAGAATAAATAAGTAATTAAAATAGCAAGGGTTTTTAAAAGAGCAAATTTCCTAAATTATATGTTTCATAAAAAGCAGTGTTGGTTGCTAACAGCTGCTAAATATTTTCATCTCTAAAGATCTAACTCCTCCTGTAATTTTAAATTTCTAACGTTTAATAATTATAAGTATAATTTTCTTAACGTCTGAAAGTCACCGCCTAAATATAGGAGTTGCTTATCTGTTAAATAACCTAATAGGCAAACACTTCTGAAAAACTTAAAAATATTATGTCAAAATTCCAACCTCTTCGACGTAACACATGCTTAGAAGCTCAATCAGATGTGTACGCTGTAGAGCTTTCTCGAACTAGAACTCTGAAATATAGGAACTCTTTTATAAATCACACCTCGAAATTATGAAAAGCATTACCCCCTTATGTGTTTCCTAATACTTATTCAATAGAGAAGTCAACGAAAAGTTTCTGGATTTGCGCAAGCAGGTTGGGTGCTTATCAGATGCTACGGTATAGGTTGTTTTAGTGAGTCATATATCACACTACTAAGAAGTATAGTTTTTCAGGTGCCTTTTATGAAAGTTTTTTTTCCCTTAGGAAAAAACTAGAAAGTTTTTAAGCTAAATCTCAAACTGTGATTCAGAGATTTCAGATTGAATATATCACTTCTGTGTAACAATTAAAATTCAGGATCATTCCGATATTACGGAAGCTGTAATTTCATAACTGGTTAGATTACAGAAAATATTGTTTTCCAAAATTCATCTAAATAAACAAACAGACGGCCAGACGTGCAGAACTGACAAAAAAACAATAAACGGAAGGAGTTAAAAGCATTCTAAAACAGATGCAAAATATTTTATGATAAATATTGTACTAAATTTTTGTATATCTTAACAGATACAGAGCATTTTTTATTTAGTGTTTGTTATCTTCTAATATATAAAAGCGAAAGTTTGTTTATTTGTTTGTTTGTTTGTTTGTTTGTTTGTTTGTTTGTATGTTTGTTTGTTTGTAGCGAATAGACTCCTTAACTGCCCAGCCGATTTTCATGAAAATTTGTATATAGGGGTTTTTGGGTACGGAAAGAAATCGTGGCCCAAAAATTTTGCTCTAACGGACCGCCAAGTTGAGGCTGTGGTGCAAGTATTGAAACTTCTTTGTTCTATAATGAAAACGGTTTGACCGATTGACTTCAAATTTTGTATACGTGTTGCTCTTTGAGAATTGAGTAGACACTATTAACAGTTTTCGAATTTGTTAACCCATGTCGGGCCGACGGGTGGTCAAAAAAAATTTTTGGTCCAAATTTTGTCCGACTTTACGAAATTCTGCTTTGGCTTAAAAGAAAGTCCCAAAAAAATTTTTGTTGAGTTCCATTAACCCATTGCGGCCCAACAGCTTTTTATAGGTTTTTTCAATACTTTACTCTAAATTCGAAACGGTTTGACCGATTCACTTCAATTTTTGTATACGTGATGCTCTTTGAGAATTGAGTAGACACTATTAACAGTTTTGGAATTTGTTAACCCATGTCGGGCCGACGGGTGGTCAAAAAAAATTTTGGGTCCAAATTTTGTCCGATTTTACGAAATTCTGCTTCGGCTTTAAAGAAAGCCCCAAAAAAAATTTTGTTGAGTTCCATTAACCCATTGCGGCCCAACAGCTTTTTATAGGTTTTTTCAATACTTAACTCTAAATTCGAAACGGTTTGACCAATTGATTTCAAATTTTGTATACGTGATGCTCCTTGAGAATTGAGTTGACACTATTAACAGTTTTGGAATTTATTAACCCATGTCGGGCCGACGGGTGGTCAAAAAAAAATGTGGGTTCAAATTTTGTCCGATTTTATGAAATTCTGCTTTCGCTAAAAAGAAAACCCACAAAAAAATTTTATTGACTTGCATTAACCCATTGGGGCCCAACAGCTTTTTATAGGTTTTTTCAATACTTAACTCTAAATTAAAAACGGTTTGACCGATTTTCTTCAAATTTTGTATACGTGCTCCCCTGTGAGAATTGAGTTGACACTATTAACAGATTTGGAATTTGTTAACCCATGTCGGCAGGACGGTTGGTCAAAATAATTTTGGAAGATAATATTGTCAAAATTTACGAAGTACTACTTTGGCTAAAAAGAAAGCCTCAAAAAATTTTGTTGAGTGATTTGGAAGCAAATTAAGTCCAATTTTGCGCAATACTGCTTTGCCCAAAGAGAAAGTGTAGTTCCGTTAACCCAGTGGGGCACAGTGGCTTTTAATAGATTTTTGCGTTACTTAACTCTAAATTAGAAACGATTTGACCGGTTTACCTCAAATTTTATATGTGTAAAGCAACTTGAAAATAGAGTTGAGTGTGTTAACAGTCGGTCCTACGATTTTTCAAAAAAAAATTTTTGTAAGTAAATTACGTCAAAATTTGGAAAGTAGTTTGTACTGCTTTGAATCACAGAAAGTTTCAAAAATTACTAGAACAATCCTAGAAAAATGGTTTAAAAAAGATTGCTTTCATACATTTTAAAATTTACATGTGTAAACCGAGTGTAATTTTTGTGTTAACTTTTTGCAGTAACATCAACTTCAATTAAACGTCCATTGAGAGGCGCAGCAACGCGCACCGGGTATTAGCTAGTACTTTTATATTATTTATTTCAGATATCTTTTTAATTTATGAAATTTTATTAAATAAAAAAATAATTTATAAAATAAAAAAACAAAGAAAATTAAAAATCAATAGGATGCAAAAATCTTTAATAAACGAGGAGGAGTGTAGTAGAGTAGACTGTGTTAACTCTGGGATACCAATATGACCGTAATATAAACATTAGATCATCCGATTAATTACTTTTGGCAAAATTCAAACAATCAGCTTTATTATGTATAAAATAATACTTATGTGAAATATGAAGTTGTATGGCAAGTACTTGAACCCACTGCAGTAAATCAAACAAATTTATCAGAAACTTTGGCAATAAAACTAAACTACTTTTGGCAAAATTTCTGACACGCAGCTTTAATAAGTACATAGTAATGCTCATATAAAAAAAGAAGTTATATGGCAGCTACCGGAACCCATGAACCAAAATGGCTGGATTTAAATAGCGATGACGGCTATTGCAAAAAAAAACGAATTTGCGAAAATTTCAAGATCCTAGCTCCTTTAGTTTTTGAGTTATCATGCGGATGGACGGGCGGACGGACGGACGGACATACATAGCTAAACCGATTTTTTTTTCGATTCTGATCCGATTCATACACATCCATACACTTGAGTCTAGTACCCATACACTACCTTCTTCTCTGCGTCACAAACGTAATGGCAAATTTATCATATCCTTTGACCTATAACCATACGAGTATAAATATATAGTTGTATAGTTTTATACTCGTATATTAGTAAAAATGTGGCATAAGACTACTATAAGATGTGTAGGTAGCATAATGCATCTATATAAATTGTTTTTATATCTATATGATTTATATATAGAAATTATACACGTTCATTAATAATATCATCTTAGGTAATTTAAGTTTTTTATATACTTTCAAAAGTTATTTAATTAATCCCATATCATTTTTGGAAATTGAAGTTTATTTGAAACTTTTTATATTTATATTTTGTAGATCCAAAGAGTGTCGATTTATTCGGAATAAAATAATACATATTAAATAACATATTATTATAAAAATACAATATATTTTTTGTTTTTCGACTTCTTTTAATGTATAAATAATTTAAATATACTATGAAATAACTTCAAACTATAACAAATCAAATGATATAATTAGGTACGAATTCTTTGAATGGTTTGAACTAGTTCCGTAACATAACGCAATTGATAAATTACCATAAAATATAATTAATTGATAAATATCCATAAAATCAGGGGTTTGTCTTTTTAAGACACTTTTAACAAAACATAAGATTATTTTAACATTTTCTAAAGTATTTCTTACTAAACTGTCAATTCTTGCTTTCAAGGCTCGCAAAAATTTTACATTTAATTTTATTGAGAAAGAGTACTAGAGTAAAGTTCGATTCACATTCCAACAGCACCGAGACGGCATAATGACAATGGAATTTTCATTCCTTCGTCAGTTCTGGTAGGATTTGAATACATGCATGTCACTTATGACGTCGTTGAAGTGTGAATAAAATAATAAATATTGAATAATTCCGACACTGTCATGTCTCCCCTATGGTGCCAGTGTAGACATTTTTATACCAGTATGACTATTTTTCAAAAAGATATACTAAATTTGCCATTACGTTCGTGATATAGATTTAAGTGTATAGATCGAATCAGAATCAAAAAATAACTCAAAAAATAAAGAAGCTAGGATTTTGAAATATCCACAAATTCGCTTTTATGCAATAGCCGTCATCTCAATTTAAATCTTCAACACAATTTTGGTCCACGAGTTCGAGTACCTGCCATACAACTTCTTTTTTTATATATGAGCATTACTCTACTCCTAATAAAGCTGTATGTTTGAAATTTTATCAAAAGTAATAAACGGGTATCCTATAGTTGACACAGTCTACTCTGCTACACTCTTTCTCGTTTTACATGAAATACAAGTAATTTTTTCAATGTATGCCTTATAAAATTAATAAAATATATTTAAAGTACTTTATTTAAAGATATTTAAAGATCTTTTAAGACTATTTATAAATAGTCTTAACTAAACAAATCTAAATAACTGTTGTACAGAATTAGATTTAAAATAATAAAAATAATCACTAAGTAGGATAAAAGTTCAAAGAAATATATTATGAATACTTAATATTTGACTTAAAATATGCCTACAATTTCTAAGAATTACTTCTTATTACTTTTAAAAGGTTTATCTAATTATTCTTTGAAATTTATTATTCAAATGGTCTAAATTATACTAAAAGTATATTATATTTCTAAAAAATATAATATTTAAATACCTAGTTATTATTATAAATTTAATCTTAAGCTATCTTAAGCCCACGTGTAAAAACACAATATATTTTATCTGAGTGTATAAAAGTTATTAACTTAATAGATGGAAAATTTGTTAAGTTAAGTGTTTTTCATTAAGTTGAAGTTGAATTCAAAAAGTTGAAAAAACATAATAATAATAGATTGAAATATTTTGAATATATTTATCACTGATAATTATAAAACTTTTAATAAAACTATTTTAATTCCGATATATTTTGAACATAAGTTTTGTGACTGCGGGCAATAAAGCCCACGGCAAAAGGACCTTACAAGTCTTATTTGGAAATTTGACTTAGTAACAATGCTTAACTTTTGAAACCTTGCTCTAAAGCTTGTTTCTCATTCTAAATAAGTAAATGAAAACAAAATTCGTGCATTTCACTTTCGAAACTATTATTCTTGCCAAAAAATCTAGATGAGATCGTGTCAAAGTTAGTTTGTACCTTTTTCCAAAATATATAAACTCGAGATTACGAAAGCGTATAAGCTTGATTTGGCATCAAACTGTCAAATCCGAAAAATGTCCGCAAGTTACAATCAATATTTGGTCAGACTCCCAACTTTCATAACCCCATCACACTGCTTTTCTCATCCAGGGGCATCTTAAGCGTTCGATTTACTGAAGTATTAGTGTTTTGGAAGCAGCAGCTCTTATTTATATTCTTAATGAAACAGATAAAAGCTATATCAGATTTTATTTCCGTTGGTTTTATCGCACTCTGTCAACGTTTAGTTTATTAAAAGTTTCATATCTATTAAATCATATTAAGGTTGATGATTTGTAATCCCTTTTATAAAGAGAATAACTTTTAAGTGGTACACCCTAATTTACTAACCAGAATCTGTCTTCAGTTTCATTGATTATTTTTTTAATTATCAATAAGAAAAAAAAAGGGTTTAGTCATTATTTTATAACCCAATTGATGATAAATAAGAATAGTTTGATTATATATTATCAATTAGAGATTTTGATTAGTCATTGCAAAACTAATCAAATGAATGCCATCATATGCCACTATAATAAGCATCTGTAATTTTTAAAGTATGACGTTTATAAAAGAGAATTCCAAAAATGATGATTTTGGAATTCTATATTTAATTACCCTAATATCTTAAGAAAAATAAGAGTAGATGTGGGCATTGAAGAAAATTATAATTAAATTTTAATATGTCATTAAATATAGGAGGTATATAAATTTTACTTTAGATTCTTCTGTTACTAAATCAATCTTTCTTCTTCTGTTTTTGAAGATCCATTTGCTATTCGAAAAGTTTAATAACACTTTCCTAAAGAACATCTTCCTGCACAGCTTGACTTAAATGATATTACGAGTAAACGCAATAAGGCCAAATGAAATAAAGCCAAATTGGACTTTTTTCGTAATTTCTTAATTTTCGGTTTTATTTCATTTTTAAAAATTTTTGAAAAAGAAATGAAGCCAAAATTATAAAGAAATAAAGCCAAAAATGATTTAAATATGGGATAAATCAAAATTAGTATTGCCGCCTTTTCCAAAATATTTATATAAAAATCCAGATTATAATTATGTGAATATACCAGATTTTGCATCAGAAGGGATTTTATAGTACTTAAATAAAATTTTATAGTACAATATTTTTGAAAAATGGAATACCCTGATTTTGAACCCAACTCTAAAACCTCTTTTAATTCAGAAATTCACATATACACATATATAAATACGTGGTGGAAAAGTGGCAATCCTGATTTTGAATCCAAGTCTAAAATATCTCTTAATTTAAAATCTCACATGTACACATATATTTTATGTGATAAATATTCTATAAAAGAGTAATACCCTAATTTTGAATCGAACTCTAAAACCCATCCTGTTTCAGAATCTCACGTACACATATGTATAATTATTCTGAAAAAAGTGTACAACCCTGCTTTTGAATACAATTTTAATTTTGAAAAAATTTCTAAAAAATAACAATTCAATTGTTTGCACATAAAAAAAAGATTAGCAATTTGAAATAAAATCAAATTGGCTTTATTTCAATTTTTCATAATGAAATAAGACCAAAATTTAGAAATTCGTTTTTGGGCATTTTTTCAAATATGATAATGAATTAAAGTGTATTGGCTTTATTTCATTTCGCCTTATTGCATGTACCCGAAATGACCCGCAATAAAAATATTGTTGATGGGATTTAACTGTAAGCAAGATTATTAACTAAATTAACTCAGTGAATACACCCCAGTGTATTCACAGGGTAAAATTTTGAAAATGAGTGTTCGTTGTGAGTGTGATGTTCAAAATACAGTACAGAGTATTCTAGATACTAAAAACAACTTAAATATTACTGAAAAATTCCTTGATCTAAATAAACCTCTTTTACCAGGAAACGAATTCCGAAATATTATTATTAAATATCTCTTAGTAAAAATGCATCTTTTTTTTATTATAAAACAAGCATTTGGATAAAACATGTTAATTTTTTTTTGATCATATCTCTATTTCTAACTAATAATTCCTTATTTTTTTTTCATATTTCCTAGATTTTATTTTATTACAATATTCCTAGAAAATTTACTTTATTTCCATATCATATTCTCTGAAAAAAAACCTAAAGATTCTCCAAAAATATTTTCATTTAATAAATTCATATAAGATAAATATTAATACTTTTAGGTTAGTTTTAACATTTTCTAAAAAAAATTATATAACGCATGTTATCCCGGTGCAGGGTCAGAACTCCCAGGGTCATAAGTCCCTTAGGGATTAATGACTCACTTAGTGGGACGTAAATCCCTAATGAACTTATGACCCACTTTAAAATATTTGCGTGGAAAATAAGTCCGTTTACAAGTGGGTCATAAGTCCCTTTAGGTAGTTTATAAATTTATGAATTTATTTATAAATTCATGTATGCGAGACTTTGGTTACAAAATCAGGATTCCCTTTTTGCAAAATAGCCTTTCAAAATGTAGTTTAAATGTAAAATTTTGGTTGTTTTCTTAATTTTGCAAAAAAGTAATACTCTGATTTCGAATCCACCCCAAAATGTGTACCGGTCACTGATTTTATATAATTAAAATTAATATTTTTTTAATATTACTAATAATTTTTAATCTGAAAACTGTATAAGGGAGTTCTGACCACGTTGAATCAACCCCCCAGGTTTATAAGTCCCTTACGGAGTTAAGGCTCACTGCTATGAGTCATAAGTCCCTTAGGGACTTATTTCCCATTAAGTAGGTCATAAGGGATTTATGACTTTGGGAGTTCTGACCCTGCATCTGTTCCCATCCCACATATTTTTCCAAAAACAAATTTTCTTTCTTTTATGTAAAATAAAAATAACAAATATGATAGGAAAATTATTACATAAAATTAATAGTACAAGTAACATGTTAAATTTTATTAACCTTAAAAGAAAATATCTGTAACACATGTATGGGCCATTAACATCATTTATATTCTTATTTTGCTGTTACAATTTCTAAGAAAATAAAATTTAAGAAAAATCATTATTGCAAAATAGCATAGGTCAAAAATTGTACAATATAATAAGTTTTATATTATTATAGAGTATGTTAACCATGTTTATACCAATGGCGAAGCGTGATATCTGTTGTATGCTATAAGAAGTATCAATGCAACTGACTGAGAATTACCCTGCACCTGGCAAATTAAATTGATGGTTAAAGTGAAGCCCACTCTTCAACCCATTTCAGGAACATTAAGCAAACAGGGCCGAACTACTTTTTATCAAATTTCAATTTTCAAATTTTTTTAATTCCGAAGATATGCTGGTAAGGACTAAGGAGGAGTGTGATAGCTTTCCGAACCACTACTTACATTTCTCTCAAATTTCATAAACATAAAGAAAACAGGTCATAGCACCCTTATACGAAATTTGCTGTCTTATTCAATTGCAAAGATATGCTTATTAGGTTTTGGGACACGTGTGATAGGTACCCAAAACACTGAGACCTACCTTGTACTGAATTTCAGGTTTCTGGCGTTATTAGTTTCGAAAATATCCTTTTTAATCTTGCGAGAGACCCAAATTACCACCCAAATTCATTCTAAATTCCGAGAATATAATGAAAATTATATAAGTACTTTTTAATATCTAGCTGGTTACACCGCGGCAAAGTTAATAAGCCCCGATACCTACCTATAATAGGTGTAGAATATAAAAATACTTTTGTCTCATCAGTTTTCGAAAATTTATAATTTTGAACTATAATGTGGAATAAGCCATCTTTCATTGCCTTTGCTTGTTATTAATTCATCTAAAAGTTTCAGTGGCTTGACTTAAACGAGAAATTTGCCTTGTAATGAAACCAAAATAAATAAAATATTATCAAAAATGGTTTCGGCTTTAGAAAATTTTAATAAGCTACCTTAAGGTTTTCAAATAATAATATTAAAATTTTACTAATGATAACAAAAACAATCTCACAATTCCTTAAAAAAAACTATTAATTATTTAGTACTGTTACAACGTACAGTTATGATTCTAGCCCCATGAGTATGAATGTTAATTATCTATAAAAAAGAGGTTTTCAGAATCAAAATAATCAAAATTAAGATTCAAAACAATTAATACTAACGGTTTTGTTTGGATTGAGGAGCAATAATTTATCTTATGTTACGGACGCTTCGTTACTGCTTTATATTGTATTAATACATAATAATAAATTAAATTAAAGGTAATATAATATATTGGGAGTATTTTATTTATTTGGTAGGTCAAGATATTTTAATAAGCATTGTCAGTACATTTTCTAAGTGTGACATTGTAAGAAAAATCTTATTTAATATTAAAATCGCAATGGGATATTTAGTCATGGTCAGTTAGAGTTTAGAATTATTTATTCAAGTTAATGTCATTTATTATCGAAAATTTGTAATTTATTTATTACTTAACAATTTCTTTCACACTTTCTGGCTCATCGTCAGATTAGTGTTATAGGTTTTTCAGTATATATTATTTTATTACTTTGATTTGTAGGTATATAATATCTATACACATTTGAATTATTTTAAAATTAATTTGAAAAATCAAAATTAATGGTTTAATAATATCAAAAGCAGTATGCTAGGAAGTTATTTACCGGCAAGGGTAGAAATATTTATACAAACAGACTGTTTTATGGAGGTACCCTTTACACAGGATCTAATTGATATGAATAGATCGAAATATCTTCGAGGGGAGTTGAAAAAAAAATTAAATTAAGTAGGGTATAAATTAGTTTTTTAAATAAATAGGTTCACCAACATATTATGAAAGATATATTCAATTAAATGGATTTACTTGATCTCCACCCCAAAGTATTTTGTTTGGTTCTTTTAAAAAAAAGCCTTGAACCGCAGATCAAGTTACAATACAAAATTTTTGAAGCAGTTTATGCAATGAAAAAACATTTCCTAAGGCGAAAAGTTTAAAAGTAATCATTTCTCAAAATTCAGGAAAAGGAAACCGATATTAAAATTTAAGATAAAGCAAACTTTTCCCATTATTTGAATTCCTATTATTTTAATTTATTTACTACAAAAACCACTTTGAATGTTTTGGTAAAAAATTTAAAAAAAATTTAAATATATTTTGTTTCTTTAATACTGCAATAATTTTTACCCTTCATCCGATCAAAGGAAAATTCATTCTTAATCTTGCATTGTTAATATTGAAATTATACAAAATTATTTCTTTATTAATTTTCAAAATATTGACAATGAAAAATTAATATTTATTTAATTTATATTTTTCTAAATTCCGACTGTACCAAATTACTCCCAACGAAATTACTCACAATGAAATAAATTTTATAATCAAATAAAAATAGATAGTGGAAAAGAGTTGATATTTAATGTGCACAATCGAAATATAAACATTACATCATCCAGATAAAGCTTACTTTAGAGAAATTTCAAATACACAACTTACTACACTCTAAGTTATGTCTTAAAAATATATACTTTGTATGGTAGCTATTTGAACCCTGTGTACAAGACGAACTGCAGAATTGCAAACGTTGGCAATTAAACATAAACTACTTTTGACAAAATTTCAGATCCTCAGCTCTATTAAATATTAGTTTATGCTTATATTAAAAAAAAGTTTCATAGTACAACACAACCTCCTTCACAAGTTGTAAGATAGCTATTCGTCTCTTTTGGTTTAACTGGCTCAATTTAAAAGATTTTATCAAAGACAGCTCATCTGTAATAATATAAAAAATCGACTCACTTTATGATATTGATCCAATTTATGTCTTAAGTATATATCTGTGCCCTCCAGATATAGTGTCACAAACGTGTGCCAAAATGAATGAGAATGCCGTTTGAACTAAGTTCGTTCGCCGTTCATGTGGTTATAGTTATAAAATAATTCGCACCTGCACATATGGAATAATACCCAATTATACATATGTAGTAATTCTTTACTCTTAAGATTTGTAGAGAATTGAAAACTCATTATTGTGGGTGATACGCGAAGTACTTAATCACTGAAGCCCCTACGTGAAATTATTTTGACAAGTATGATATTTTTTCACAATATTGCATACTTTAAGGGGTCTCAAAAGATATCTGACCGATAGCTCAGTGGTAATGTGGCGGCTTATCAATCGAAAAGTCGCAGTTTCAAACCCTGGTTGGATCATATCTAATAAAAAATATAGTGTATATTACAATAATTTAAAAATAAGTCAAATCGACAAAGGATTAATATTATTAGGCAGTCTGGTACTACAAATAAATAAATAAATCTAAGATTTCTTTTGATTGTTTTTTCTAAGGTAAATTATAATATAAGTTGGCATTTGGCTTTCTATGACAGATTAGACACACCTTCAGTAGGAGTAATTTCGCTCGGATCTATTTTTTCCAGCACCTAATTTGATATATAATCCCATTTTCGTATTATATTAATTTTTCAATTTTTTTTTTATTTTATTTTAAATTTAAAATATTTTAAATATTTATAATATTAAAAACCACAAAAAATAAAAACAAAATAATATTTTTAACAATAACGTCTTAATTTGTATTTTAAATATAAATATAAGGAAAAAACATATTTCAAGGATTAAAATTTTCAAATGTCTTAAATTTGGATTATATTCAATCCGATGATCCGAATAAATCAATTAAAGTATATTGTTTACTGATGATAAATAATTTTCCATTCCTACATTTTGTAGCTAATAAATCCCAATTATTTACCAATTTTTGCTTTAATAGAAAAATTGATTCAATATTGTACTTGTTTTTTTTATTTTGTGTTGCTTTTAGTTGTTTTTTTAAATACGCCCACAGACCACAAATTTCAATATTCAAATGAAAAATCAAGATTTTACATTGTTTCTGATTTTGCTGTTTATACCCGTATGACTATAAAGTCAAAGGGTATAATAAATTTGCCATTACGTTTATGACGCAGAGAAGGAGGAGGGGTAGATATATAGTCAAGTGTATGGATCGGATAAGAATCGAAAAAAAATCGATTTAGCTATGTATGTCCGTCCGTCCGTCTGTCCGTCCGTCTGTCCGTCCGTCTGTCCGTCCGTCTGTCCGTCCGTCTATCCGTCCGTCTGTCCGTCCGCACGATAACTCAAAAACTAAAGGAGCTAGGATCTTGAAATTTTTGCAAATTCGTTTTTTTTCAATAGCCGTCATCGCTATTTAAATCCAGCCATTTTGGTCCATGGGTTCGGGTAGCTGCCATACAACTTCTTTTTTTATATGAGTATTACTCTGAACCTATTACAGCTGCGTGTCTGAAATTTTGCCAAAAGTAGTTCAGTTTTATGGCCAAAGTTTCTGCAAAATTTGGGTGTTATACTGCAGAGGGTTCGAGTAGCTGCCATATAACTCCTTCTTTTTTGTGAGCATTACACTACAGCTAATGAAGCTGGGTGTCTGAAATTTTGCAAAAAATAGTTTAGTGTAATGGCTAAAGTTACTGCAAAATTTTGTTGGTTTACTGCAGAGGGTTCGAGTAGCTGCCATACAACTCCTTCTTTTATATGAGCATTACACTACACCTAATAAAGCTGTATGTTTGAAATTTTGCCAAAAGTAATTAATCGGATGATATAATGTCTATGTTACGGTCATACGGGTATCCCAGAGTTGACACAGTCTACTCTACTACACTCTTCCTCGTTTTTTTTTAATTTTAAATCATTCCAAAGGAATCCATCTTAACTTTTTTTTGATTCTATCCAATTGTTATCCAGTTGAGTTTAAAAGAAAATAATTTGAAAAAAAGTATCTATATTGACAAATTTTAAATGTCAAAGATATTATGTTGTTTTGATGATTTATATAACGCCGAATATAACTGTAATCTATAATGTATACTTTTAAAATACTTGTAAATTGTAACACTGAATATATAAGGAAGTACAGAAATATTACGAGACACGTGTCTTGCTTCATAATTTTGAAATAGGATAAGTAGGTATCCTAGATTTCACAATTAGCTTTAGGAGTAATTGGAATAATATTGTTTACTAGCAAATTTTAATTAAACATTTTTGTTTTTTTTTTAATTTTTTAAAAAATTAAATATTTTTTTATTGTTTTTTATTCCTAATAGTGTCTGGTTTCAAAGTGGTGGTAGACAAAAAGATTTAACAAATCATCAAAGCGTTTCTTCAATATCAATTTTGTCACAAACGTGTAAATACAAAAATTTTCCGAGAAATGTCGAGTTCTAACTGTCAAAATGAGTTTAAATTTGGTACATAGACCATTGCTGGGTACCAATACCGACTAGTTTTCATAAGTTGATTTTAGTATCATGAGGTCTAGAGACTCTAGGAGTTTTGGGAAGTCAAGTTCTAATAATTTATCAAAATCTCAACCGATTGAATATAACGGTTGTTCCTGTGTACTTTTTTAACAGTGTTTCCTCTCCTACAGAGATTGATTTTCTAGAGAAGATTTAAATTTTGGGATCATGTTAAGAATAGGATGAATTAGAACTTTTCTTAGTTTGTGCGGAACGCTATTATAAAGGTAAATATGGAAAATATAACTTTTTGTTGTATTCATTGAAAAACTATGAAAACTAAATGTAAATAATACCTGACTTAATTTGAGTTCTGAAGCAAAAACTAAGTTTTACCTTGCATTTTTTCCCAGTATCTGGATTTCCAGCCACCTAATTTTTAATTAATATAAAATTTTAAAAAGATACAAGAAACGATATACAGTAAAGTATTTTTCAAACATATAGACTTAGAAATTTTAAAAATTAAAATTTTTAGAACTTTTTTTAGAACTAAACGTTTTTTAAAACACATATCAATTTTGTTAATGATACTGGTAATTAGCAATCTTTGCCAATGTTTGATCTCTGATTTATATTTGATTATTTTCTAGTTCAATTATTTTGTGGAAACTGTTATTGATCAACTCATTCCTACTATATTAGTTAATCAGTAATTTTTAGAATTGATATACAAAATCTAGAGACTTCATTGGAATAGGCAGAACCAATTTAATTTTATAAAAATATGAGAATCTATCAAAGTAACGGAAACTGCATCAATTGTAACTTAAATTGCACTATAAACCTCTATGATATAAATTATTAACCTAAATTGAATATGACCTGTCCCGAATTTCAAAATAAATAAGGAGTAGATCTGTTTAACAACTGCGCCATTAGTTTATATTTTAGTTGATCTATATTTCTCATATATAAATATAATTTTATTACAATTAACAACCACATTAAAATATTTTTGGAAAATCTTCTGTTTTCTGTGCTTTTCAATCAATTAACTTAAGCTTCTTAAATGGTTTTATTTAGAAAAACTTTTAATATTTCTACCGACACATAAAATTAACTTTAATAGACTTCTTTAACCTCTTATTTCTTTATTAAAATCAACTTTTAATCAATTTGAAAACTTTATCACCTATATTTATGTAGAAAAAACTCTTAAAACATGAAGTTAAATTTTTATTTATATAATATATGAACAATATGATTTTATTATATTTTTTCAAAACCTTTTAGAACACCAAATACATATACCATTCCATCCTAATTCCTTATAGAAAGAAGAGCCATTAAATTTAAATAGAAAATTATTAACATTTACACATGGCCGATATAATGGTGGTACCTACCATAATAACAAATAATTTTTCTAGGAAAAATTATAGGAAAAGTCTTTTGTATATACATATATACGACATACAAGGACTATTAAGTGTCACATGTGTATCATTAATATATTGAAAATTTATTAAAAAATTAGAGTTACAAATACTAACTGCCACATAATGGAGAAAAAACCTTTGTTAATATTTTTTATAATAATGTATATGTTGGTTGGCTTGCACGAGTAGTTCTCTAAAAGTTATTCGCATAACACAAATCATAAAATTGATACAAACAGAACTACATAATGTATGTACATTAAAATCTTCTTCCATTGCAAAATTAAAAAAAAAATAAAATTTAAATTTTAAAGTTCCGATGACACGTGCTTGAAAACTTCTAAAGAACGGAAACTATTTAAGGTTAATTCTTAGAAAAATAACGGTATTTCCTGTAAACCATAAACAGTATGAGTTTATATTCCAATTAAGAAAATGAAAGTTGAGCAACATATCTTTCGATCGCTTTATAGTTACATTCAAAGACAACTGAATGTTCCATAAATATTAAGGTTGAGTTTTTCATTTAAAAAGAAAAGTGCTCTAGACTTTTCCAAAGTCGAAAAAATCAATAAAAATGACCTACACTAAGGAGTATAATGAATGGATATTTGTAGGTCATCAATAAAATATCTTAAACCTGGTAAATGGCCAATCCCCTATGTTTTTGGAATAGTTGCATAAAATATTATACAGTACAATATTGTTAAGGTCCTGAAGGCAAATTAATCAAAAAAACTGAAGTTAATGAGTGCATTTTCAAATGCGGAGGAAATCGGAAAATTAGATTATAAACGCGTGTCAACGGGACTCGAATTCTTTCTATTGGGGTTTTTTCTTTCAAATTTATCAACAAGTCTATTTAAACTTTAAATAATATTTTGATGCTTTACATTTTTTCGTCTTCAAATTCGTTTAAGTGATTTTACATAAAAATACTCTAATAAAATTCTTAAAGGTCAACTATAACATTGTGTGAATAAGATTTGTTCCAAAAACTGATTATGTTTATCGGACTATGTTAATATTATTTCAAAATTGCTTTTCCTATTTTATGAGAGTTAAATATCATAAGAAAATTATTTTATAATTATAGAACACGATAGAGCAAGTAACATGTTAAATTTTATTAACCTAAAAATGTCTTCAACACATGTAAAGACCATTAATATCTCTTTAATATATTTTCTATTTTTTCCTTAACGAAACTGGAATTAAAGATGGATTCTTAAGTTTAGCAACAAAATAGAAATATATGATACAAGATAAAATGGATTTTATATTGTCTGAAAAGAATAACGATGTCCATTATTATTAGGTATTATTAGGTAATAAATATAACAACACTGCCAGCCTCATGTATATTAAATGATGGAAAAACTACATACTGTTCACATATCTTTATTATATGGAATATGATAAAAAAATTTTTAAATTGTTAGGGTAATTTTTTTAGAAAAGTTATAAAAGAGTAACTTATAAATATTAAAAGTAGTCTATGTATCTTTATTTAATCTAGAATTTATAATTTCAGTACCTATGATATGTAATATAACATAGTTAAGAATGATTTATAATCAATATATTAGAATAATCAAATATAATTGTGATGCCTATTCAACTAGGTTCGGACCTAATTTTTTAAAGGCAATTTAAATGTAATTTACGCAAGGGAACGTGACCTATTTTGACAGTTAGGTTTTCCGAAAATAATATAAATTAATGAGAATGAATAAATGAATAAAGGTTCATAATAATGTAAAGATGAATCCGGAAATATCCTCGGGATCAACTATCTTTTTTGGTTATTTAACCAAATCTGGCAAGATTGCCCAAAAATAAAAAAATTGATCTTAGCAAAATTTAAAGCTACCATGACACAGGTAATTTAATGGCCAAAACTGTGAATGCTTTCAAAGATATACTAAAAACCCTCAGTCTATGTGAAATATTTTTCCAAGACCTAGTAACCTTTAAAAACTTATATCTCAGTTTACTTTTAAAAATAATTTACAATAGTGATTATATACTATATCAAAGATACCCTTTATTTTGGTGGCACAGTGGTTACAGTGCCGTCCTTTCATGCGAAAAGCACGGGTTCGAATTCCGGTAAAATTGAAATATCTTATCAGCTACTATTCGCCATTGGGTTCAAATTAATGACATAATCAATAATTAATAATAACATATATTTAATAAAAAACACATTAATTTAACAATATAAGCAAATACAAAACTAAGCAAATAATTTAATTGAATAATATAACTCACAGACAGAATGGTTACTATTGAACATCTAAACCGTTTCCACATGTTATAAGACCTTGTACTATCTCATGTTTATCATGTGGAATTCATTGGCGTCAATTCTAATAACACGAATATAACATGACCCCCTGTTCCACCGCGCACCTTTGGTAAAGGCAGGCTTATTACGCTTAGTTGAACAGTTAGCACTTAAAAATAAATTATTTATACCTGCGTAAATAATTGTAAGGGGCATATTAAAAATCCCCGTTTTATAGCGACTTGATTTAAATATTTTATGGAATCATGAAAGTGGATCGAAACTCGAAATCACTTTAACTAAGTATGACAATTCATCCGTTCGGCTATTCCTCAAGGCACTTAACCCAAAAACTAAAAAACTCAATTTATTCCAATTTTTCCAATGAACTTTTGAAACATTTGTTATTGATTCCATTTTGAAACAAAATTGGATAATATCTCAAGGGAGATGTCAAACTCAGTTTTGGAACCTATTTATACATATCCTTGAAACTTAGAATACCTAAGGAATATACCGCGAAGAAGGAATATGAGTACTTTTTTTTAAATTTTAAATTGCTTACAACTTAATTTTTGTATAGGGCTCCGTTTTCAGGTTCTTTGGAACATTTGAGGCTCATTTTTTTTTAATTATATATATAATTTATAATATAATTTAAAATATGATTAATTTAACCCTTAAAAATTTCCAAAACCCAAAACAGTATCTGTACTCCATTAATCAAATTTAAGTTTATCACTTTTAAACTTTTCATGACTTCTTCGACTTTTCGAAATATTGCTCCTACTATTGTAGTAAGATTGCAATTAACTAATTAATTAAAAAACTTTTAAAAATAATAAACTTCTTCAGTACCCACCAGACCACAAATAATATATTAACAATATTGACAAATTTAATAATTAAATAACAATTTTAGGCTTCAATAACATTGCCTGTCTTCTGAAACCAACCGAATACAAAATGTGTTTTTTTTTATAAACTAAAGTGTTGTAAAAAGAAAATTTCCAAAAAAAAACTTTCATTTGATCTCATTATGTTTTATAATATATCCAATATAAAAATCAAACTTTTATACAATATAAAAGATAAAAGAAGTTTGTATATATGTAAAATAAAAATTGAAACCTTAAATCGTATACCTTTGGATAAAAAAAATATAATTCATTTCGATAACACAACCTTTTCTTCAATTTTATGTTAAGCCTCTCTCCCTCTACTGGATTCGAGCCTAAAAATTTTCATAAAAAAGAATATTGAAACAACCAAATGTTGGATGTTGTTAATACAATATGTCGGTTCGACCTTTTTTCCTTCTCAGGAAAAAACTCTTAAACCATTTCCAATGAAGCATTTAAATATAATCACTTATTTACTTATCCTTTTTAATAATGAAAAAATATCGCTAGTAAAATAAAAACTTATCTTCGAGGAAAAAAGAGTATCTTTTAAGAAAAAGATTTTTCTTTCAAAAGGATAATAAAGTAATCCTTTTTTATACATATGATAAAGAAAACAAAAATCAATTTTAAAAAAGTCCTTTTTTAACACATTTTTCAAAAAATTTTGAAAAATATTTACCTATAATGTGACACTCTGTCCGTTCGTCTATTTACAAAACTTACACACCATTGGTATTTCAAAAAAAAATTAATTTCATTTTTGAACTTTTTTCTGTAGTTGCACCCCTATTACGGAGCTACAGTTTTCCAAAGTCCGGACAATCCCGATATTGAAATCGATAAAAAAAGTTCTAAAAGAAAAATTTTCAATCTGCAAAACGAAAACCAAACAGTAGCTGCTCGTATAAGCTTCAAAAATAAATATTAAACAAATATACAGGGCTGCCATATGGTACAATAATTTACCGTTATTCAAAACTCAATTTTTGCAAAAAGTTTGACACCTCGTATCTTGTAAACAATTAGAAACTGCTTTTCGAAAACCAGTGTATGCTTTTCGAAATTTAAACGTTAGCATTGAAGCTAATTGGGAGCAGTAAGATTCTTAGAAATTAGAATGAGTCATTTAATGAGATTTTTTTTGTGACTACTCCTGCTTGGGTCAAAAATAGAAATTTTGCAAACTTTTAAACACCTACTGTAGCTTGTCCAGGTTTTTATTTTTTAAACACTTCTGTAAAATTTAAAGGTCTAATGTTAGAATTAAAGCTCCAATATTATTTTAACATGTGTAAAAGCTTTTTCTTATAATTTTAAAAGCTCCTTAAAACTCAACAAAGTGTCTTCAAATTTTTATCCATTGTTGATTCAATAATAAAATTCTAAGGAAGGATTCTAATTTTGAAATTTAGTAGCATAAGTTATTAAGCTTAAGCTATTAGGACTTAAAAATTAAAAATTTCCTATTTCAGTATTATTATTTTTATGTATATATATCGAAGGGTAGACGTCAGCATTGAAGCTCCAACATTCTATTTCGTCAGATGTTAAAGGGTTTTCTTTATTGCATTTGGGCTTTATTGAAATATGGATTTGAATATTATTCATAATTTATAATTAATTAATAAAATAAATAAATTATAATATTATTATTTTTTCAATATATATTTTGTTCCTAAAACTCAATTTGAAATATTAAGTAATTTTGGAAATGAGCTTTTTAAAAACCCTTAATTTTTTCCCATCACTTATTTTTTCCCAATTTTCTATTATTACAGAAAACAGAATGCAATATACGATATACTCGTATATACATACTTAAATTATTATCTTATATTTTATTGCGTAAGTGTGTTGTTTTAGCATCCGTCGTATGATTGTTTGTTGACTTCTTTGTAGTTCGCATTTAACCTAAAAAAAAATTTTTTACATTTATTAATATATTATTAAATTTAGTATTGGACGCCGCACTTTATATAATCTTCTACCATAAAAGTAATAACAAAATTTTTGTCAAAGCTTACAATTATATTCAATATTATTTTAATAAAACTTTTAACATCTGGATCTTAAATTTAATTCATTCTAATAACATAATTTTGTTTTTATTGTCAAAAGAAGTTATTAATTTAATACTGTGGCTGGCTATCCATTAATTAGAATCTTAGGATTAGAAGATTTTAAGGAGCAAATAGAAATGAATTATGCATCAAACAAGGAAGAGCGTAAAGTGGATCATATTGACGTTGGGATGTTAATAAGAACTGTAAATAAGATGTAAAATTAGTAAAATCCAATTTAAAAAACCTGCTTCATTAACCTGAACCTGATTATCAGCTTTTGTCATAAAGCTTGATCATATGTTTTACAATATGCCAGAGATCTTGATTAATTATGAGAAAATCAATTTTATAGTTTAATAAGAGTTCAACGAATCTGTCACTGACCAATGTTTTCAGACGATTGTTGATTTAAAACTTAACTACTCCGGAAAAAGTTTTATAAACGCATTTTTATTAGACAAAGGATTATGTCATCAGACTAGGGTAAAGCTCAATTACAAGACTTTCAATTACAAAATACTTCTAATTACGTAATTGAATATGGAATCAATTTAAGAATGTAATTTATAAGTTCCAAGTCTGTTTAATGCTCATTTTAAAAAAGAAATTGTAAGCTAAAAATTTCAAGACCATGCATTTTGTTTTCGAATTTAGCTTCCGATGAAATAATAAACGTTTTTGTACATGAGTTCCTGAGCATGACCTGGAACTGGCTTTAAAAATTTTACAAACATGCTTAAATATAATATTTCTAATTTCTGAAAATCTATTGGAGCCTTAATAAATCATTATGTATGATATATTTATATATAATATTATTAATGAGTTTTAAGGCTTATATAAATTTGTGATTCTCTGATTAAGTAATCGTTTAAATATACATACTTTATTTAATTATATTTAATTTGTTATACCCGTGCATACATATAAGACTATGGATATATTAAAACTACTATTCCATTTGTAGCGCATCGATCTAGACTAGCTAGATATAGTGTCAAGGATACGCATCGAATCAGCATGGAAAAGTATATTGATCCAGATATCCGTCCATCCGTCCGTGTGACAGCACGATATCTCATAAGCTAAAAGGACTAGAGTTTTAAAATTCCTACAAAGTGTTTTTTGACAATTTCTAGGCTCCATATTTCTTTTGGTTAAGATCGGACCAAGGCTTCGGAGAGCTGCCATACAACTTTTTTACAACAATATGAATTTCTTCAAAACTAATTATACTACGAGGATGAAAATTACACACAATTAGTTCTTCCTCGTTATTTATAACGTCAGTATTACAATTTACTACAAATTTTAAGTTATTTTACTTGTTTTCATTACAAAATGCTTACAAAGTAAAAAAACGCAGTTAAAATTAACATACATTTGTTTAAGTAAAATGCATAATGTTGTAATAAAGGTTAAAATTATTATCTGAGGTCATTAACAAAACTTTTAACATTTCAATATTTCTATTTAAGTTAATACTTAAAACTAGTCTAGTTAAATGAGGCAGAATCAGTAAGACAACATAGATTGTAAGCGTTTGTTAAGGCAAAGGAGAGGAATTATTTTTGAGAGAATTTCATTACATAGAAATGTATTTGAAAGGTGGATCCCAGTGAATGTTACATTACTCCAGAATACCTCGAGTTAAAGAACAATCTTTATATCTTATAATCTTTGTATCTTAAGCATAAGTTACAAAAAGATTGCTTATTATAAATAATTCCACTTTTTATCCAAAACCATGCCAGGATCAGTCAATCTGTGAACACTTTCGGATTTAATGAAAGCACCATGTTATTTTTTATAAATTTTTCCATTTTTTCTACTTGATCCTATAGCCAAATCCCAATTCATAAAATTTTCTTTCTCAAATCTCATCCTCAAAACCAAACTGTACATTTGTATTAAAGGCTCTAACTCAAAGTCCCTGTATCCCTGCATAAAAATAGAAAGTTTGGCTTTAAAAAGTGGTGGTATTAGTTTGTTAAATGCACACACTACGCAGAGGTATTAGGTACAGTTCCAATAAGTCTGCTCCGATGCTTTCCACGACCCTCGTGAAAGAAAAAGCTAAAAATTTATATGGAGAATAGTAGCTCTTAGTCGTCCAAACCTTGCAAAGTTTTATTAGTTCAGTTCTAGCTTCTAGAGAAAACACACAACAATTTGGTAATCAAAATTTGACTGAATTAGTAGAGTAAACACTGTTTTTTCGTTTTAATGAAACAATAAAATGAAAAATCTTCAGATAATACAATACATTAAATACATTTAATACATTATTCATAAAATTTTTAATTTTAATCAATAAATTTCAAATCCTATTACAAAAAGCAATATTTTTTTTAAAAAAAAAATACAATAAAATAATAATTTGAATTCAATAAAACTAGGTTAAGTAATTGTTTCTAGGTTAAAAGATTTTTTATCGAAAATAATACAATGCACCTTGAAAAGAATGAAATACTCATGTATTGTAGTATTAGTTATTCTCCCGGAAGTTAAAAAATGCAAAAATTCTACCAATTTTAATTTATATAAGTACTTCACCTCAAATCAAAATAGGATTAAAACTGAAATTTGTCAGTTGCAAGAATAAAAAATTTTTTGTAATCTAAAGATTTAGTGCAAAGTACTTGGATTTTAATTAAATTTAGTATGATTACCATATTTTTTTTCTTTTTATTTATTTTATGCTGATTCTAATTATAATCCGTGAAATATGCAATAAAATATTTCGTATAAGTACCAAACTAGAATGTAAACAAAAGAATACTTAAATTTTTTTAAGACCTTGTACTATTATTAAAAAAATTATATATTTCACATAGATTTAAAAATATGTCTAAGAATAAAAAAACAAATACATATTTATATAATAAATATGAATAATTTGATGAAATCTTTCTTGAAAATAGGAAGAGATAATTTAAAATAATAAAATAGATAATGATAATATTATAATAATATACATATTCCCATTTTAGTGCAAATTTTTTCAAAACTCGTGCAAGTACTAAGCGCAAATGAAATAAAAATCTCTAAAGTTTAGATTACCTTATAGCACATTGCGATTTCATTCATATTAAAATAAACTTAAAAAAGATTTTAAATTTGAAAATATAGAATTTGAATAATAAAAATATACATATGTATTATTTGTTTTTGAAAATTTATATACGTAAATATTTTAAATAAATTATTGATAAACAATATAAATAACTTTGTAAGAAGAATAACAAAACTCAAAATATCATCCTAAAGGTATGCAAATATTGTAAACTCCTAAACAAATTTTAAAGGCTTCATGCAAAGTTATGCAAAATTTTTAAATTTAAAAGAGAGTTTTAAATATTTTCAACTCAAAATTACATCCTTCAGCCCAATATTCTGCAGATATATGAGTATTAGATTAAAATAAATAAATTCATCCTAAAATTATGCAAAAATATTTAAATTTGTTACAACGTTTTAAAACACATTTAATGACAAATAAAGGAGAAAAAATTTCATTGTCAATTCTATCAAGCATCGGGAAGTTAGAAAATGCAATTAAACAATTTTTACCGGGAAAAAAAAAAGGAAGCCTTAAATAATGTTTTCAAAGTGAATAATTTACCCTTTGTAGGTCTAATTAAAAAAATCGAACCACAACCAACATATTTCATTTCTCTTTAAATTGCTTCCTATCTTTGAAATTATTCTCTGGGAATACAATTAAAACTATTTGATGTATTGCCTCATTTACATCTAATACTTATGAATTTTTATATCTCCCATGAATTGAGCAAACCTTGAGTTTACATTTAGCAAGCATTTTTTTGGGAAACCACACAATACTTAAAAGAATTTAAATTACGAACACTTAGCAAATATGCACTTAAATGTCTTCTGTTAGAAATAAAGAATAAATGCTTCGTTAGACTAATAATTTATATATTATTAAGAAAATGGTTAATAAATTGTAATAAAAAGAAGTTAAAGAAAAAAAATTTTACATCAATCTTGTTTTTACCATTTTCACAATTTTAAAAAAAAATCTACTTGGAAAAAAAAAGTTAAAAGATTTTACGTAAACAGTTTTTTATCTAAAGAAAAAATTTAAAATCTTTTTTTATAATGGGATATTTCGAATCTAAGCAATTTTCGATTTTTTTTAAGAAAATGAATTTTAATTTCAAGAATATTTTTAAAAAAAAAAATTTAAGAAACGAAAGTATTAAATCTATAAGTAGCAAAGTTTTTTAAAATTAAATTTTTAAAGGATTGAGCATTGCTTGTGTGGATAACTCAAAAATGGGGGACAAACATTTGATTAAATGAATAGTATATCTTCTTTTTAATGCTTCTTCTTCTCAAACGTTAAATTCTTTTTGTAGCATTATAGAATCTAATGTCATTAATTACTACTGACAATTAATTGTGCAATTTGGAACAAGTTAAATTAAAAGCAGAATTTCAAAAAACAGAAAATTGTTTAATATACTTGGTTTTTAAGGCCCCATCTAGAAAAAACCACAATTAATATGAAAATGACTTCTCCTAACTTCATTCAGATTTATCTCCCCAAACAAACTGTAGACTCCATAAGGACTGCCCTGAAAATGTTCAATATTTATTAGCTTTGAAAATGTAATCGTGTATAAATCTGATCAATGGTATGGAACTATTCAATTGGGAAGTCTCTGGTGTAAGCCCAGGTCAGATAATATCCAATAAAAGAATTTTGTATAATGGTATATTATGTATTTAGACATATGGTCTAACGTAATATGTGAAAATATAACTACTGTGAAAGATAACAAATGGCAATAATGGTGTATATATAATGTTATTTGGTAACTATAGACAAGTAATCAAAGAAACTGAAGCTAAGAGCTCTCGTTAATGATTTAGTGAACGCCCTGTTCCCTAAACTGATATGAAACAGGCTAAAAAACAACCAATATGTCTGCAGTATTTAGCACAATTTCCCATTGACCAAAATAAAAAAAAAAAAAATTCAAATATGTGAAAAAAAAATCATCCTACATTTATGCAAAATTCTAAATTCAAAGAAATGATTTAAAACTTGATGTATCCTAAAGTTATGCAAAGAATTTTTAATTATTTTTAAGCAAATAACGTTATTTAAATCGTTTAAATCGTAAATTCTGCTATGAATTATGTGCAACTTTTAAGTCTGAAGCTTATCGGGTATTTAGATTAGAATAAATTACAAAGCTTTTCATGGCAATGATATTATTTGATAAAGAACAAGATAAGATCCCTAGCTTTATCAAAACAAATTAACGTAACTTTTCCTGACTATGTAATTTAGAAACTTCAAAGAATAGTTGAACTGAATAAAGAGTCATCATTAATATACCTCAAAAAAAAAATTCAGCCAATATACATTTTAACAAACATTTTCTTATATAATAATTCATCCTACAGATAAATTTTAATGTCATTGCTTTCTTAATATCTAAATGTTTATTATTGGATTAAAAAATTTTAATAAAAATCAGGAAAAAGTATCTTCCCACTCAGATACTCAAAAAATTCACCAAAAGAAGGTGTAACAACTATTAACATTGGATAATAAATCAAATGCCGAGAAAGCAATTTATACAAAAAAATTTAACACCTACAAACCTAATACAAAAATTGTTAATTTTTATCATTATACCCGTATGACCATAAGTCAAAAGGGTTTTTGACTTATATTATATAAAGCCATTACGTTTATGACGCAGAGAAAGAGGGGAGGTAGATTAAGACTCAAAGGTATGGATCGCATCAGAATCGAAAAATAAACCGATTTAGCTATGTATCGTCCGTCCGTCCGCACGTTAATTGAAATCCAGCCATTTTGGTCCACGGGTTCGAGTACCTGACATACAAATTCTTTTTATACCCGTGCATACATATATGACATCGGGTATATTAGATTTGCTCCTCCGTTTGTAACGCATCGATCTAGACGAGCTAGATATAGTGTCAAGGGTACGTATCGGCTCAGAATTGAAAAATGAGTCGATCTAGCTATGTGTGTCTGCCCGTCCGTCCGTCCGTCTGTGTGTCAGCACGATAACTCAAAAACTAAAAGAGCTACAGTTTTGAAATTTTCACAAAATATTTTTCAATCAATTTCTAGGTTCCCTATGTTTTTTGGTTAAGATCGGACCAAAACTTCGGGTAGCTCTCGAACAACTATCTTTTTTAACTCCAATATTTTCATATAAAAATTTTAAATTTTGCTATGCATCTTGTATTTAACATGAAATTATATGAATTTTGTTTTTTTGTTGTTTTTGTTTTTTTTGTAGATAACGATTTCGAGTTACGATTTCGTATGATTTAAATGATGCGTAGTTTAAAAAAAATGTAAGATAAGCAAAAAAGAACACAAAGATTTTTTTTAAGTAAATGGCTTCATAAATAATTTATATATGTATATTCATATAATATATATATGTGTAATATTTTGAATGAATCATTTTATCAATATGATTATATGATGCTTAGGTTTAATATATTCGTGAATTAAAAATTAATTAAAAGAGATAGAATTGAAAAATTGGAGCTAGAGTTTTGAAATTCACACAAAACATTTTTTGGACATTTTTAAGGTTCCCTATTCTTTTTGGTTAAGACCAGACCAAGGTTTCGGGGAGCTGCCACACAACTTATTTAAACCAATATAAATTTCTTCAAAAGTAATTATACTAGAAAGATGAAAATTACACACGGTTAGTCTTATAATGAATCAAGCACTTATATGAAGTTTCAAAATTTTACGGCTTCATTTGCGGGGGGCTGCCATACAACTCTTTGCACCAATATGAATTTCTTGGAAACTGAGTATACTACGAGGATGAAAATTACACACTGTTAGTTATATAATGAATCGAGCACTTATATGGAGTTTCAAAATGTTACGACCCCATTTTCGGGCAGCTGCCATACAAAGTTGTCAATTTGATAACTGTGAATCTAATGAAGCTACGAGGTTAAAATTAAAACTGGGCAGGTAAAGTAATAGGGCAAGTTAGTTGGCAAAGTTGGACATCGCTCGGACCAACTTTTGGGGTGGGCTATTTTTTTTTTATGTTTTTTTTTTTTTGTTTTTAAGCGAAAATTATGGTATAATGAATTAAAAATTTAATTTTTTTTTTTTTTATTTATTTTTTTGTTTAAGCAAAAATTATGGGATAATAAGTTAAATGTTTTTTTAACTATTTTACTTTTTTATGTTTTTTTTTATAATAGCATTTATTATATTTACAATAGCATATGGAAAATAAATAACGGTTAGTGGGTATGCACGGGTATCTAAAAGTTGACAAGGGCAACTATAATCTTCCTCGTTTTATATGAGCATTACTCTGTACCTGTGCTGGGTAAAAAAAAAAAAGTTATTTAGTTTTATGGCCAAGATTTCTGCAAAATTTGGTTGGTCTACTGCAATGGGTTTGAGTAACTGCCATACAACTCCTTCTTTTATATAGGCTACATCTAATAAAACTATGTATTCAAAATTTCGCCAAAAGTAATAAACCGGATGATATAATGATTACATTACGGTCATACGGGTATCCCAGAGTTGACACAGTCTACACTACCATACTCTTTTTCGTTTTTTAATTAAAACTTCCAACAAATATTCAAAAGGAAATGATTTTAATTCCCTTTTGTTCTTCTATTACACTCTTCTTCTTTATCTTACTATTATTTTATGTATATTTTTGCAATACATAGTTTTAATTCTATACATAAGTTAATTTTAAATACACGATTGACTGGCATATACTCAGATAAACTAAGCATCAATGAAAAATTATTCTTTAAAGATTTTTTTAGCTTGAAACGTTTTGGAATTCATGACAATGAACTAGAATTGGAATCAATTTGTTGGTATTATTAACATCTTCAAGAGAAGCAATAAGAAAAAATTTCCATTTCCATTAAAAAAAATTTTTAAACAAATTTAGTGGTCTTTAATTTTTAAATATACTATAGAAATTATTATTCAAATCACATTGTCTATGAAAGTAAAATAAATGTTGGAAACGTATTTGTTGTCACGGTACTTAAAATAGAACTTGGATAGGAACATTATCCGTGGACCGTGACACAATTATTCAATAATAAGTCGGAAAAATGCTCACTTACACTTTAAATTAGAATTTTTATAGAAGTTTGAGAAAGCAACAAGGTTAAGGTCAGTAGTGTCACAACCAATCCCCATTGAAATCTAAAAGGCTTAAGTTTTTAAGTTCATTAAGTGTTAAGACCCCAATATGATTCTAAATATAAATGATCTCCATCATTTTTTATTGTTAGTATCCTTTACGAAAGAGGTGTTATGTTTTGAAGATAAACTATAAATACACCCCATAAGATATTCATGTTAGTATCTTTTAAGAATGAGTAGATCCTTTATGGACTAACATTGCATACATTTAGCATGTTGTCTTGTATATTTCATTGAACTCATTATTTAAATGATTTGACTTGTTCATTAAATTGTATTGTACCTTGAAGCTGATGGTTAAAGAAGAAGATACCCTTATTTTTATTCAACACTTAACTCGGTTCTAATGTTCATTTGATCCTGAAAATCTTTTGCTGAACCAAGATTAGCGATAAGCACCTTATTTCTGGCAATAGTGATGTATCGTTACTACACAACAGACTAACCGGACTAAGGAAATCAATATTTTGTGCTAAATCCCGAAAATCTTATATTCACATCCAAAAACTTATAGCTACAATTTATATTTAAAAAATAATTTGTGAATTTAAAAAAATTCAAAATTTGCAAAAACGGATCTTCCAAAATCTTTAAAATATCCGAGATTTTATTCTGAAAAATTTCAAACCGACTGAAAGACATTTATAAAAATTTAAAAGGATTCAAACAAATCTAAATAACTCTAGAATTTTTTTAAAATATTTTATACTCTAAAAAAAAAAAAAATAAATTTTACAGTTACAAGTATCTGAGTTCATCGCTGGCAAATTTTAAAAATTTATCAAGTGATAAAGAAATATTTCTCTATATTAAATAAAAATGAAAGTAAAATACGAACGTGAAAATTTTTCAATTCTACAAAATTATGAAAAATAACAAAAAAATAAATAAATAAATAAAATAAAAAATACCAATGGAAAACGTTAAAAACATAAATTATAAAATGAAATTTTATTTTTTGTTATGTTTTTCTTCTTCTCTTTTTTTCTCATTCCAATTGAAGTGTCAAAAGCTGTTACTGATATCCTGTTGTGATAATAAACTAGGATAACATGAAATGAGTGTTTCTAGTTTTTTTTCTAATGTAAATTAAAATTGACGGAATCTTTTCAGGATCACGTATAAAATCCATAAAGAAAAAATCCCAAATGCGTCAAAATCCATATTTGCAAAATTCAAATGCTTCTAAAGTAAAAATTCCAAAATCCAAATACATCAAAATTCAATACTTTATTGCTAGAAAATATATTGGCACAGTGTTTAAAGTGCTGATCTTTCATGACAAAGGCCCGGGTACGAATCCCAGTGAAAGTAAAAAAAAATTTCTGGTTTTCGAGTCGACTTAGCTACCATTCGCCATAGGGTTCAAATTAATGGTTTAATCAATAATTAATAATTAAATATCTCAAATACAAAATATTACAATATAAACAAAAATAGAATTGTATCTATTGAAAATCTAAGACGGTTCTACATGCTATAAGGCCTAGTACTATCTCATGTTTAAATTGTATGTGGAATTCATTAAGATCAGTTCTAATAAAACGAATATAATATGACGCCCTGTTCCAACATGTGCCTATGATATCAGCCTAATAGTTGGACAGGTAGCACTTAACAAAAAATACATTATTGATTACAAATTCAGTATTTCAATATAATATTAGTGTTCGAATATATGTTTAGTGAGGGCTTAGAAGTGGCAGCCACCCAATTTTAGTCACTTTGTTATTGAAATAATTTGGAAGGAGTTTTAGAGCTGAATTTAAAAAAGCGGTTATACGCTTTTTCCAGAATAGTTACTATATGTATATGTGAATGTGAGCTTCTGAGTTAGAATATATTTTAGTGTTGAATTGAAATTTTGGATTGCTCCCTTTTCCATAATATTTATATACATATGGGATTGTGAATTTTAAGAGAAATTTTAGAGTTAAATTCAAAATCAAGGCATTACCCTTTACCAGAGTATTTTTTATCTGTAATATGTGTATATACCCAAATCAGGGTATTTGATTTTTACAGAATATTCGGAATTCGGTAGAATTTAAAATAAAAGTTATACGCCTTTTTCAAAATATTTCTCAGATATATAGATGCATGCCTATAATTTATAATAAATCATCATTTATTTATGTTGGCATATGTTATATGCACAATTGTCTACTATTTTGATCTTAGATGTTTGAATTTTGAAAAGTTTGTTTTTTCATGCTTTTGAATTTTGAAAAGTTTAGATTTTGGAACTTAGGACTTTAATATTTGGCTTTTTACGCAGATCCATCTTTTTAAAACAAACTTGTATATGACTGAACTCGTTAGCTTTTTACACGTTTGTCATGAATTCTTTTTAGAAATACTATCAATGAACTTGAATTACGTGTACACAAAAAGAAAACTGATGGTTTTAGATTTTCTTTCTTGTTTTTTTCGAGAAGTGGATAGAATGACAATTAGATTAAAAAAAATATAGTTTTAAAAAAATAAAATAGAAAACTTTTTAAATAAATAATTTGCATTTGAAATTTTTGAAATGGATCCTAAAATGAAAAAAAAAAAACAAAACACTTAAAGTTTTAAATATTCGGAAATCTGAATGCAAAATAAATTCTAAAGTTTTAACGTATTAATATTTATTCAACATTTGAATCAATCCAGCTCATTTTTTGGATTTGTAAAGCTTCGTTAAGTATGAATAATTTTTCTATTAAAAACTATGACAAAATATTTTAGTATTTAAGAGAATATAGTTTTAATATTTAAATCAGGGGTCCGGAACGAAAATATATTTGAAAAAAACGTTTCTTTTAAATTTTGTTTTGGATGAAATGAAAAAAATTTTGCTCCGAGGAACGAGTTCAAATCGATTTCGAAACAATTCCGATTCAAAAAATGGAAATATAGTCCATATATTTAGGGACCAAGAAGTCGGGCGAACATAATTTAAAAAACCTAGTCTCCGATTGTGTGGCAGACACTTACAAAAGGAAAAAATTAAGAAAAGTACCGTAAAAATATTTGTAATGGCAGTATTTGTGGATTCAACCAAAGCGGTCGACGTAGTAAATCACGAAAAACTCGTACACATTATTGAAGATATGGGAGTAAGAGGAGTAAGTAAAAATCTAGTAAAGTATTACTTAACAAACTGAACACATTATTGTGTACCACAAAACTTACAACTTGGACCTATTTTATATCTACTATACATCATGAAAATCTTAAATTGCAACATATCGTCTAAATATAACATATATGCTGATGATACAAATATTGTTGACAAAGCAAAAGCACTAAGTGAGTTAGAAACTGCTTTTAATAAATGTTTTAAGATCTAAATTAATATGTTGAATGTTCATGAACTTATTATGAACACAAAAAAGACCAATTACCGTAAAGTTCTGAATACAATACCCGGGTACTTTGGAAAATGGCAATATTCTGAAAAAATAATAAATCCAATTAGTATACCCGGGTACACTAATTAGTTTTCTATACCCGGGTACACTATTCGGAACAACAAAAAATTATATATGATACATTCCCTATGGAAAATGGAAAATAAAGTTAAAGCAATTAGTATAATTCACAAAACAAAATAACTATATTACTTATTCAAAATAAAAAAATATATATACATAGCTTATTAATAATAAAAAAAATCTGCAAATATACATTGATTCATTAATAGTAGAAAAACTAGATACATTTATTAAGATATAGTCCGATTAAATTTTTTAAATAATTTTTTAAACTATTGCTTATTAGCCATTTAAACGAATTCGAAAAGCTCCTGTGTATCAACTTCACTGGAAGTTTCGCTGATATATTCATCATCATCAAAAGAAGTCTGTTTATGTTTTGAAGGCGACTATTTAATTTTTCCAAACATTTTTCTTTTCCAAACTCTCCAACTCCGCAACACTCAAATGACCTTTCAATGATTTCTGGCGAAATTTGTTTTAAAGCTGAAGATGTAAAATCAACAATATCTTTATAAGTCGGTTTTTTCCTGTATCCTTTTTTTGTAAATTCCTCTTTGCCATTTATAAGCCAATCATTCCAAGCAGCTCTCATAAAAGTTTTAAATGGATAGTTAATTGAAACATTCAATGGTTGTAAAAATGATGTAGTTTTTGGAGGTATTATGATTGACTCTGCATTGCATAGCTTCGTTAGTTCTCTTGTCACTTCATCCATTAAATGGCAACCATAAGAATCCATTATTAAAAGTTACTTTTCAATACCAAAAAAACTGTTCTCTTTATGGAAACACGTTTTCATCCAACGTAACATTAAATCTGTGGTCATCGAACCACCCAAACTAACACAATGATCGATGTCTTTTGGCAAATTAACTTTTGGTATTTTTTTTAATCCTTTGAGTATAATAAGACTGCGTACCAATTTTCCCGCAGCGGAGATACATAGAACAACAGTGAAACGAATAACTACCTACCAAATTTGTTTTGGTAAAATTATTGACTTTATAAAATAATGAGATTTATTTAATACAAAATTGTAATAAGGTAAGGTAGTATAGATAAAATAGATAAGGTAGGTAAATGAGTTATTTATCTAAGATTTATAATTTTTATTATTACTTTAATAAAAAATTTTAATAAAAATTTATAATTTTTATTAAAACAGTCAAAATATAATTCCAATATAAAGTTCGAAATTTATTAGCGAAAAATCAAATCCAATTAGTGTACCCGGGGTACTGTAATTGGAAAAATGTTCCAATTAGTGTACCCGGGGTACTTTATTCGGGGGGGTACTGTATTCAGAACTTTACGGTACATGATATTCAGATCTAGACTTAAAAGCTGAAAAGAAATTGATATTAAAGTTAACAATATTCACCTTAGCAGAACAAAAAATATAAAATATTTGAGAGTCACAATTTAACCCTTAAATAGGACAATCACACCAAAAAAAATAAAAAAAAGTATACATACTTCCAATAATAATGGCAATAAGAAGATTAGGTTGTGAAACTAGAAAAGTCGCGAACCTAATTTATAATGGCTGCATTAAGAACGAAGATAAGAAGATACAACATTACAAGTTGGAATCATTGTTCAAGTTTTCATCATTCAAAGCAAATAGGTAAATAATGAATAAAGCACTAAAAATAGGTATATAATAATCAATTAAGCACTATTATTTAAGATGGATATGAGGTGTACCACAAGAAATGTATATAAAGATACAGAAGAATTGGACATTAATCAGTTGATCTATCAAATAATTAAAATGGATAAGCAAATTAGATATTACATACATGAAAAGAAATTCATAGATTTAACACAAAAAACGAATATAAATTGAATATACCCATAGCCACACCTTGGACCAAACATAAAAGTTCGAAAAATATTGCAATGAAATTATATAACAAATTAGAATATAACATTAGAGATTGTAAAAATATAGATTAGTTCAAATCTTTACCAAAGAGGCACATACAGAATTACATTGCATTCATTTGATAGATTGTGTCAACTCTGGGATATCCATATGACCATAATACCAACACAACTTATTTTAAATACACAACTTATTAGACTTTCAGTTATGAACAATATTTTATTCAGACGTTGGTCATTAGAGTTAACTAATATTGACAATATTTCAAACATCCAGCTTTATTATATATAAAGTAACGCTCATGTGAAATATAAATTTACATGGCTACCATTCGAACCAACTGCAGTAGACTAACCAAATTTCGCAAAAACTCTGGCCATAAAACTAAACTACTTTTGACAAAAATTTCAGACACTAAGATTTAATACGTGTAGAGAAATCCTCATATAAAATAAGCAGTTGTATGGCAGCTAGTCCAACCCACTGCAATAGAGGAACCAAATTTTGCACAAACTTTGGCCATAAAACTAAATTACTTTTGGTAAAATTTTAGACACCCAACTTCAATAGGTATAGAGTAATGCTCATATAAAAAAAAAAGTTGTATGGCACGTACTCGAACCCTTGAACCAAAATGGCTGGCTTTCAATAAAGATAACGGCTATTGCATAAAAACGAATTTGTGAAAATTTCAAAATCCTATTTCTTTATTTTTTGAGTTATCGTGCGGACGAACGGACGGACATACATAGCTAAATCGATTTACTTTTCGGTTCTGATCCGATCCATACCTTCGAGGCTATATAACTACCCTCTCTATACCTTTCTTTCTTTTAGTCATACGGGTTTAAAAAACAAAAAAATATTTTTAACTTTAGGCAATTCCATTGATATCTTAAAAAAATATTTAAAATAATAAATTGCTACTGCAGTATTTATTTTACTCTATTGTAATTAATTTGTTTCCGAACTATTAAATTATTCGGTTCAATTTATATAAAAAAATTTATTTCTTTAGGTAATAATTATATTAAATATTTTATTATATTTAAAGCATTAAATCAAATTTCCAACAATAGGAAAAAATTTTTCCCAATAGTTTCTTAAGATACATTATTATCTAAAATATATCTTGTATAACAAAAAAAAATTTTACAAAATCTTTAAAAATGTCCAATTTTTTAAAACTTTAAATAAATCAAACAGACATATAGAAACTATATAATATAGAAACTATAGTGTAGTTTTTCCTTAAAAATTGTATAATTTTCTCATAAATTTAAATTTAGACATGATTTACAGATTTTAACATAATGTATATGTATATATATTACTATATATAGTATTACTATAATAATATTATATCTACAAGATACAATTATCAAGAAAAGAATAGAAAAAAAAAAAAAACAGAAAAAATTATCAAATGAATCACTCTTTTATATTTTAATGTCCTTGGATATTTTTTTTTTTTTTTTTTAGAAAAGTTTCCATTTTTCCTATAATTTTACAACAGTAAATTCTAAAAATATAAGATACTTTAATATAGATAATATTACAAGCAACAGATAAAAAATTTCATGCTATTTCATTTTTTTTGGTTATTTTTTTTGCATGAATTTTGTATGTTTGTTTGTGTGTTGTTAACTTCATTGTAGTATTCAACACAATTTTTCAAGGGTAATGACTCTTAAATTTTTATTTGAATAAATTTTTTTTTATTTTTTTTTTTGTATTTTTTTGGCTTCAAGTAACTGATGTATAAAAATGCTTTCATTTATTATGCAGTGAAATAAACTTTTATATCCGTTTCTTTTCTTTTTTTTTTTTTTTCTTACTTATATTTTTGTTTTTATTCGATATTAGTTAGATGATTTTGTGGCGTGTGTAATGGTATGGAGTTATTCTTGAATTGATATGATTAGTATTACACCAATTGTGATCTGGAGTGAATAAATTTCTTAGAATGACATTTTGGTATATTTAATTTCAACGTCAATTTTGAGTTGTTGCTGAAAAATGTTATTTTAACTCGATCTGTCGGAATTTGTAGGAACTACCGTTATATTCTACTCAGGACTTGTAATAGAATTAGAGGAGTAGTATTTTTAATAAAAATGGATTTAAAGAGCAAAAGTACAAGCTTAATCACAATTACTCTTGTTAAAAACCGATATTCATGGACTAACAATAGCGATCATGCATATATGTCATTAGTTTTGGCGAAACATTAAAATCTTTAGTGTAAATGTCACATTATTCTACTACCAGAATCCTATATTTCCTAAGCCCGATTCTCAGCAATTTTTCACATCCTTATCATCTAAACCAAGCTGTACATTTATATCATAAGTTCTGTCCAATAGTATGGTTCAAAAAGGCTTGTTATTTTAGTGTGCTTAAGTCGCATACTACCTATGAAGAACAATGCACAGCTGCAATAGATGTATTTCGAAGTTTTCCATGTCACACATATAAAACAAAAACCATCATAAAAGTATTGAGTAAGTAAAACGGTTTTTAAAAATACTAAATATTTTTTTGGTGATCTATTTTAAGTAGACTACGTTATAAGTTATATATTGGATCCTGGCTATTTGAAGTGTTAAATTTTAAGTAAGGGCTTAAAAGATTTTCATAATAATTACGTTACAAAACATAATAATAATATTTAACCCTAATAAAGCAAATAAATAAATAAATTATAATTAAAATTGCAATTGCATACTTATGGGTGGTAATTTTGACAAAATTCTTGAAAAATCAATGTACCATCAAACCAATGCGTTTTTATTTTCCGAATAATTAGTTGGAATGTATTAAAACTATAATATGTTGCAGTATTCAAATTTACAACTCATAATTTATTTGTTCTCAATATTTTTTTTTAATATATTTCAAATCAATAGATTACAAGAGTTCAAAATTCGGCTAAACTCATCACTCAACTTAAATTTTGAGTTTGTTAAGCAATTGAGTACGCTCAACATTTGAGTCCGCTCAACATTTGAGTACACTCAACTTTAAGTCGCTGAACACATTTAAGTCCGCTTATTCGAGTATATTTCGCTCAACAATTGATTATACGCAACAGTATGCTCAACCAGTAAGTGCTGAGCGTGAGTTGACATTCGCATTTAAGTTCGATCATTTACATTTCTGTGAAAGTTATTAGAAGGTAAATGAAAAACCAAAGAAAATATTAAAACCTAAGTCCGACTTTGAATTGGTACATTTTCTTTATACATCAGTTCCTTATAGTTTTAAAGTATATATTTTACCATTTCTTGTCAAAATCTCACTTGATATTTCCCCTCTCATTTCTGATGAAATTTTTCTGCACACTTCATGCTCTCAATACTTCGCATTATCAAAACAGACTTTAAAATCTGGAGAAAAAATTCTCTATCAGTAAATGACCACAAAATCCACAGTTTTTTTTTTTTCTAATAAAAAATGGCAAAGAAAAAAATTAGATATAGGAGTTTTCAGACAATGATTAGACACTGTGGTTCAATAATCTAATTTATTTCACATTTTCATTTCAACTAGTTTAAAAGTATTAACCATTGAGAAAAAAAAAGGATTAACCTTTTATTTTAATGTCCTTCCATATGCATTCACATAGAAAAAGTTTCTTATGTTTATTTGAGTTTACTTTTTAGATTTTACTTGTGCTATTCACATAAATTAAATTGGTATGTTGCTTTAAATTTTAAGATAATCGATCTGATGACATGATTACCTGCAATACTCTGATAATATCATCCAGTACATCAATTTCAAAGACACTTGGACAATTTTTTTCCCAGTTGAAGATGATTTAAATTGGATTGTCTTTTATCCAAACGGTTCATCTAAAAAAATAAAAACAAATTTAATTGTACAGACAAAGCCAATCAAATTGTATAATAGGACATTGGGAATTATTTTCAATTTTATCAATTTGAATTTAAATCTTTAATTTCAAACCAATTTGGAGAATGATAAAAGTAAAAGAAACCATAGAGTTGATTGTATCAACTCTGGGATAACTGGGAGTCAATTTAAGATGAACACAATATTATTAGCTTTAAGTATTTCATTACTTACCTCTTAAAATGATTATCGGTTATATGGCGGCTGTTTGAAGTGGTACTGCCACATCAACCAAATTCTACTGAAGCTTTTGCCATAAACCGTGATCACATTTTATAAAATTTGAAAGTTTTGATTATTAGAACATTCATTTTGCAATATATATATATGAATTGTACACTCATTTAAAACTACTTATCATTTAAGTCTAAAGACCCCAAATTTTGTGCAGTCCATAACCATAGAACCTAATAATTTTTGGAAATATTCAGACACCGAGTTTAATTAAAAACAGTGTTAAACTCATAAGAAAAACAAAGTTATATTGCGCATCCTAAGCTGCTGATAAAACTGGTTCAAATAAAATAGAAAACCTGCTTATGTATTAAATAAACATTCCAGAATAGAAGGTACTTCAGTGTTTGAGTCGTTGCGCTGGAATAAATAGGCTGGTGTACAAACCGACTGGCTAAATCGTAAAAAAATCTATATCGAATAGTCTCCCTCCTCAGGATCACAAACGGTATATCAAATTTACTATACCCTTGATACAATTTTCGTAAAAGTTTAAAAATGTATATAGAAATTGTGGCGTTTGCAAGAATTAATCCAAGGGATATAAAAATAAAAGTGTATATCCGTTAATCATGATATGTCAATGCATGTTGCATAAACGTGCAAATGTAATAAAAGATTTTATATAAAATTTTTAACAAAAGAATGAAAATAAATATATTATATTAAATTAAATTAGTTTATTATATTAAATTATTAATTAGGAGCTATAATATAATAAAAAAATATGCAGTGTTAACAACAGAACCAACCGCTATTACAGGAATAGCTTAATGTAAAATTTCTTTAGTAGATTTTTTGCCTGAACGTATAAAAATTTTTATCAAAACTATTTATCTAACATTTAATAACTAAATTTTTTTTTTATACCCGTATGACTATAGGTCAAAGGGTTTAATAAATTTGCAATTACGTTTGTGACACAGAGAAGGAGGGAGGGGTAGATATAAACTCAAATGTATGGCTCGGAGCAGAATCGAAAAATAAATCGATTTAGCTATGTATGTCCGTCCGTCCGTCTGCACGTTCAAAATTAAGTTTCTACAAAGAGGACACTAAACTTCGTCGGATTAAAAATCTTTTTATGGCAAAATTGTGAAACAATTTTCAAATAATAAGGATTTTTTACTATGTATTTTCAATTTACAAAATATTCATAGAAAATCTAAAAATTACTTTAGGGAAGGACCGCTTGGGGTTATCTGATTTTCTCCAAAAGCTTATCTTAAACATCAAACAGTTAACATCAAAATCTTATATATACAAATTTGAAAACATTCCGCTGAGTCGTTGAGGCTGTACACGTATGCACAGACAGACGTTCGTACATAAGTACACACAAGCGGACATGATAAAAACAACATGTTTCATTGGTTTCTGCACACCGAAGTAATGCATATATGCAAAAATCTCTGGGTTCAATTTTTGATGCGCAAATTATATTTAATTAAATTTATATTTCATATAAGCAGTTGATAATGAAACAGAAAATTTTAATTAAGACTTCATTTTCATATGTTTATAAACAACTTCATTGAACGTGCTGCAAATATTATATATGTATTTAATTTTTTTCCACTGAATTTTATTAATTTTGATTTACAAATACGTGCAATATAACAAATTTGTGTACATAATGTTGATTTGAATTTTTTTTAAGATTAATTTTTTTTTTTAAAGAATTCTATTTTGAGAGTTGGCTCTTTAACTTGAACTTTAAGTCTACAGTACACGTGCAATACACGGTTTTGAAAGCTTTGAATTTTGATTTTAAACGGTATATAGAGCTCAAGTTTCCTTTCATTATACACAAAAAAATAAGTCTTGAGCGAGAACTTGGATATAGCTTGTGGTTATGGCGATACAATGCATCTTTGCTGTGTAATATAAAACAAAGTGACGTGAGATCTGATATTAAAGACAATGCAAAAGTTGGAGGATTAATACTAGTTTTAGGTTCACAAGTAGAGTATAATCAAAAAGTCTCAAATGTAAAATTTTTGAAATTGTGAGTGTAGAAGAGGGTGGCACTACCTTACACTCGGCTCTGTAAGACTCCGTTCTCTTGTCTCTTTTTCATACTGTTTGGTGTAACATTTACAGTGACCTTGAGAAATAAAGTCCGACTTTCATTTTTTATATTTTTTCATTAATCCTTTCCATCTTTGATTACATGATTATACTTTCAGCGCATTATTTTTAAAATCAGTTTGTTTAGCATTTAATATTGGTTTTACATTGAATGTAATTTAATATAAAGACTGAATATTATAATAAGCAGATGGTCCTAATTGACTTAAAGATAAAATTCTATAGATTGAGAAGCAAAATAGAATAGATTTTTTCAATTCTAGGATTTCCGCACGAACATAATTTAAACATTATATCATCCGGCCTTTGGAAAACTTTCAAATTCTCACCTTCCTCGACTCTAAATTTTGTGCAAAATTTCAGATGCTCAGCTAAGCTTTAATAGACATCAAATTAAAAAAGAAGTTGGCAGCTACTCAAACCAATACAGACAATCCAAATTCTGCGAAAATTTAAACCATTTCAAACACGACCCTTCTTTTGATAAAATTTTAAAGATCCAACTTTATTAAGTTTAAAGATATGCTCCTATAAAAAATGGCAGCTATCGGAATCCGTTCAGAAAACTGGCTCCATTGAAATAGAAAAGAAGGCTCTTGTACGAGTTTGTGGAAATTTCGGAATTCTATTTTTTTTTTCGTGTTTAAGTTATTTAACACGGACGGACAAAAATAGCTGAATCATCTCACTTCTGAGTGATTGGATTCTGATCCAATCCAAACATTTAAGTTTAAATCCTTCCAACCCTTCTTTCGGCGTCCCAAATGGAATGGTAAATTTTGTAAATAAATAATGGAATTTTAAACGAAAAAAGGAAATTAATAAGAATATTTGCAATTATAATGAATAAAGTGAATATAATGGTATCATCTGTCAATTCGAAAATTCAATTGAATTGAATATTATTTCTTTTTTTCGGATTTTTATTATTTTTTGTATGTTATAAATTGCAATTTTTTCACATATACTGAAATTTTGCTTTTCTTTTGCACTTAATTGAAAAATTACATATAAATATTTTGTAATTTGCTGGTCTAGACACTTTTTAGTATGAATTCAAGGAAATTATTTATTACTGACCATCAAGAGTTCTTGAATCTGTAATGCTATATTTATTACTATAAATACTTCTTCTTCAGAAAAAGAAGATCAGTGCCGGAGTCTGGATCTATTTCAGTGTTAAGTTTTCACATCATTATTCAACAACTGCTACAACACAGCTTAAGGGTTATTTAGTCATATACCATCAAATGTATTACCCCAAATTGATAAACTTAGAAAAAACATCAACTTCTCAACACCCCATCCAATTTTCCAGATCCCACATAATCAGACAATACTAAATATCCTAAGCCCAAACTCCTATATTCGTAACCACACTGCACATTTGGACCACAGATTCATTTCTAAGATTTGGTTAAAAAAAGATGTGTTTATGGCGATGTTTCTAAAGGAACACCGCACAGTTCCGAAGCTTTACATCCCTAGGCACTTTTTTTCGAAACTTTACATTCCCTCGTCAAAAAAAAAAGAATTAGTTGTAACGGAGTTGACTTTAATTTTGCTACTTCTTTGAACCTTACTTAAATCACTTGCATTCGATTCTAAAATTGGTCTTTGAGGATAGCTCTATATACTTCCTTGTTCTATAGTACTGATAGTACTGACGTTTAACCCGGATAAGAATTTTCTGAAACGAATCATTTAATGCATTTGTAAAAGTTTTCTTTACTTTATCTCTTTGCTAAATTTAGTGCCAGATTCCAGTTGAATTTTAAAATTGATTAGAATGGAATTGTGGTTGTTGTTTTTGTATTATGTTTTGCTTCTACATTACCACCATTTATTAGTATTAGAACTATAATTCTATTAAGTTAAGGAAACCTGATAATTTTACTAGGATACACTATACTTATCCTTCATTATCTGAATATTCTATGTATGATAACATTTTTTATTTTCAAAGCGCACTTCATTATAAAAAATTGCATTATTTCGTAAAAAAATTGCATTATCTGTTCTGATATTTGATACAGAAAAACAAAGTGTTGTTCAGTAGAAAGAGAGGTATATACATTGCTGGAAATTAGAATAGCCTCACTTGATGTATTTGAAATATTTTGAAAATCTGTACCGGTTTTGACTACGCATTTACAGGGGCTTAAAGATATTATTAAATTTTATTTAGGAACATTTACCAATATTTTATAATACAGGGTAGGCCAAAAATCACATCTGTATATAAAAATTGAATAGCTTTTTTGTTTATTATTATTTTTGATGGTTATTTTCAGAATTTATTAATTGAATCTTGTTACACCACATACAAAATTACACCAACGTGCAAAAAAGGTTACTTTCCATTTGCCAGTCAACATTAATAACAGTTTTTTACAAAATTACTGTACAATTTAATTATGAGTAATGAAGCATATTTCCATCTTAATGAATGTTAAAAAGCGAAACATGTGATTTTGTGGTACTGCAAACCAATTATACTCGCTCAAATGTACAGCACGTTGTGGGATTGCATTACAAAGGCTTGTCGGGCTTATACTTCTTTAGGAATAAAGTTGATAATGCTGTGACAGTAAATGGGGACAGTATCGTACTATGATTAATAATTTTGTAAGCCCTCACAAAAACATCACATACGGTCCATACCACAATTACTTTTCCAAGTGATACAATATATAATAATAACTGCAATAACTGCGCCAGTTAATTTCGTAAGGGGTTATCTCAAAGAACGAGTAAATGTGAACAAGCCTCAAACAATACAGCAGCTAAAGCACAAAATTAAAACTGTGAAACGCCTATTTAAGAGGCCAATTTTACATTGATGAAAATGGTAGTCGTTCATATTATATTTTAAAAAAGAAAACAACAAATAATAATAGCCACAGCTATTAAATTTTTACATAAAGACATGACTTTTGTCCCACCCTGTATATATTTTTGTAAAAATGTAAAATTTACATATACCAGTGTAAATACATAATCAAACAAGGTCCAGTTCTTCAAATAAGTACGCTAACAATTAAAATGTAGTAAAAAAAAACAAGTGTGACTATTCTAATTTCCACCACTGTAGTGGTATTAATAAAATCTGATATAAAAAAATTCTTTTTTAGAATTAAATAAAAAAAAATATAATATTGCTTTTGTTATACATTATAGGAAAGAATTTGAAGGTGTTTTTAATATAAATGTAAATATAAAGCTGTATTAGGTACAGAGTAATGCTCATATAAAAAAAGAAGTTGTATGGCAGCTACCCGAACCCATGGGCCAAAATGGCTGGATTTAAATAGCGATGGCGGCTATTGCAAAAAAACGAATTTGCGAAAATTTCAAGATCCTAGCTCCTTTAGTTTTTGAGTTATCGTGCGGACGGACAGACGGACGGACGGACGGACAGACAGACAGACAGACAGACGGACGGACATACATAGCTAAATCGATTTATTTTTAGATTCTGATCCGATCCATACACTTGAGTCTATATCTACCCCCCCTCCTTCTCTGCGTCACAAACGTAATGGCAAATTTATTATACCCTTTGACTATATAGTCATACGGGTATAAAAAATCTGAAATACAAAGCACAAGGCAGCACGTTTCTCTATCGATTTGCTTCGATTTTTATCCAATATCAAAGGCAAAAATATCATCAGTTTCATAATATAAAAAGCATTGATACCAAACTATACACAAAGATGATATTAAAACTGAAGAGATTATTTTACAAAAATAAAGAGAAAAAAAAAAAACCTACACAATGACAACAGTAATTACAAACACTTAAATTATAGACACAAAGTGTATTAAAAAAAAAAAAAACAAGAATGAATTTCCAGAAAAATTAAAGCAAAGGAATATAAAAATTTTAATTGAAAAATAATTAATGAAAAAAAAAAATCAATAATGATTATTTTTATTGTAATTTTTTTTTTTTAATTACTTAAAATAATATTTATTGTGAATTTCTGACGTTATATAGGTATACTTGTAGTTTATTAAAGAAGAAGGTTTTTTTTATTCAATTGTCTTTTACATCTTTATTATAATCAGATCCTAAAATTATGCAATTATTAATCTTTGGTTTTTGTTACTTTGTGTAAAGAATTTATACTTTGTTTTTAATCTCAAAATAAACGCTCTATTCGGTTTTTTATACCCTTATGACTATATAGTCCAAGGGTATAATAAATTTGCCATTACGTTTGTGACGCAGAGAAGGAAGGGGGTTAGATATAGACTCAAGTGTATGGATCGGATCAGAATCGAAAAATAAATCGATTAAGCTATGTATGTCCGTCTGTCCGTCCGACCGTCATCACGATAACTCAAAAAGTAAAGGAGCTAGGATTATGAAATCACAAATTCGTTTTTATGCAAAAAACGGAATCGCTATTTAAATTCAGCCATTTTGGTCCACGGGTTCGAGTACCTGCCATACAACTTCTAATTTTATATGAGCATTACTCTATACCTATGAAAGCTGCGTGTCTGAAATTTTGCCAAAAGTAGTTTAGTATAATGGCCAAAGTTACTACAAAATTTGGTTGGTCTACTGCAGAGGGTTCCAGTAGCTGCCATACAACTCCTTCTTTTATATGAGCTTTACACTACACCTAATGAAGCTGTGTGTCTGAAATGTTGCCAAAAATAGTTTAGTGTGATGGCCAAAGTTACTGCAAAATTTGGTAGGTCTACTGCAAAATATTCGAGTAGCTGCCATACAACTCCTTCTTTTATATGAGCATTACTCTACACCTAATAAAGCTGAATGTTTGAAATTTTGCCAAAAGTAATTAACCGGATGATATAATGTATATGTTACGGTCATACGGGTATCCCAGAGTTGACACAGTCTACTCTACTACATTTTCCTCGTTTTTAATTAAAATTTTTGTTATTGATTATACAAATAAGATTTTTAAAAAAAGTTTTAGTGTAGGCATAAATATAATTATTGAAAATTGTTTTATTATTTAAAAATTAATTGAAAATGTAACATAATAATTTTAATGTAATCTGATATTAGACTCAACCTTGAAATTGGAGGAAGAGGGATTAATAATCGGTATGTATATATTACATGGCTGAAATTGGAAATTTAGAAAATAAAAAATGAAAATTGAAAAATATTTAGAATAGCGAATTGAATATCTATCATTTACAAAAAAAACCAAGAAAAGTGTAGTAGAGTAGACTGTGTCAACTCTGGGATACCCGTATGACCGTAACATATACATTATATCATCCGGTTAATTACTTTTGGAAAAATTTCAAACATACGGCTTAAGTGTAGTAGAATACTCATATAAATGAAGAAGTTGTATGGCCACTCCTCGAATCTTTTGCAGTAGACCAACCAAATTTTGCTGTAACTTTGGCCATTAGGCTAAAATATTTTTAGCAAAATTTCAGACACCCAGCTTTATTAGGTGGAGGATAATGCTCATATAAAATAAGAAGTTGTATGGCAGCTACTCGAACTCTCAACAGTAGACCAACCAAATTTTGCAGAAAATTTGGTAATAAAACTAAACTACTTTTGGCAAAATTGCAGACACCCAACTTCATTAGGTGTAGTCATGTAAAAGAAGTTGTATGGCAGCTACCCGAACCCATGCACCAAAATAGGTGGATTTAAATAGCGATGACAGCTATTGCAAAAAAACGAATTTGCGAAAATTTCAAGATCCTAGCGCTTTTAGTTTATGAGTTATTTTGCGGACGGACGGACAGACAGGCATAGCTAAATCGATTTATTTTTCGATTCTGATCCGATCCATACACTTGAGTCTATATCTAACCCCCGCTCCTTCTCTGCGTCACAAACGTAATGGCAAATTCATTATACCCTTTGACTATATAGTCATACGGGTATAAAAAAAATTTATGAAAAATAAGTTGGTAATTGGTCTGGGTAATTTAATTATGTATTAAATTTTTTTGATTTACAAATTAAATATTATGATATATGAAAGATCAATTAATTCAAAATTTTTACAAATACTATAATTTCTAATTTGAAAATAAACTTAAAATCGAATTCATTATTATTATAATTTCAAATGTTTTAAACTAACTGAGTAAGGGAATTTCTTTTGAAATTTCTAAAGGTGCACTGGAAAAGGAGCCGTTTTTGCTAATTTTCCTAATTTGAAACTAGTAAATCTGTGCATACAATACACACAGGTTTAGAAACTATTTTGCAAACATAATATATATCTTATTTAATAAAAGTTTCCACTTCAGCATAGATTCGGGTTTAAGTCTAATCAAAAAACACTATAATCACCATATTAGTACCTAAAATTAATATATTTAGTCACAAGTGATATTTGTTATTTAAAAATTAGTTATTTTTTTAATTTGCCTCTTATGTGTGAACTATTTTTCTTTTTTTTTTTTTTACGAGGGAATGGAAACCTCGAAAGCCACCCATTGGAACTATGTGGTGTTTCGTTGGGTAGTGTATGATTTTAACACACCAAAACCACACCTTTTTTGAACCAAACTTTAGGAGGGAACCTGTAATACAAATGTACAGTTTCATTACAGGGAAGAGGATATGAAAGGACTTAGGATTATGGTGGAAGTTATTTGGAATATCTAGATTGTGGGGGATGGGGAAAATTGGATGGGATATTTAGAAAAAAAATGTTAATGTGAAATTAAAATGCTTGTGAACTATTTGATTCTCGAAATAACCCTCCTGGTTTAAAAGGTCTTGTGAAGCCTCAATAAAATCCAACAAAACTCACCACTAAAATAAGTAATTCTAAAATTTTTTAGAAATTTATTTTAATATGGTTTTATATTATAATATTGTAGATATTTTAAATTTTCGAATTTTGACTATATATATTTCATGTTCCAATTTTTAACCCTTTTTTGTAATTGTAAAAAATTGTAATTTTGATTATATCTGACATTATCTCCAATTTTTCCTTCCGCACCTAAAATATCTGAATCGATTATTTAGTTATTAAAAATCTCAAAAATACTATTGATTTTATAATATATTTATTATGATTTTATAAAATTATTATCATCATATGTACAATACATAAGAGTTTTTGAGACCTTACCAACATGTAAAATAAATATTTCACATCTCGAATTATAACAAATAATTTACACTAAATAATAATGGCAATACTCACATCTTTAAATTCACTTTATTCATGAGATGAATCATGATTAAAGACTATAATAGAAATAGAGTCAAACAATATCAAAATTCGAAAATAAGGGGAAAGAAATTACGTGAATGCAAAAAAAAATAAATGTTACTTATGTTAATGCAAAATGTTGTTACTTATTATTACTATATAATATACATTTATCCTCCTCTCCTGATTCCTTTCCACTATTGAACGTTCTTCGATTTTTTTTCGATTCTTTTTCTAAAGCGGATTATTTTTACAACCAAATTCATCTACTCATATCCTATATCTTTTGATGTTTCTTATATTTCCCAATGTAAAATCTGTTACGCTTGCGAAACATGGAAAGTTTCAGTAAACATCACCAGGAAACTCCAAGCGTACACCAATAGATGTCTCCGGTGCATCCTAAACATTCGTTGACTACAAACCATTTCCAACAGAACGCTGTGGCAAAAAACGAAACAAAAACAAATAGAAGTAGAAATCCGACAGAGGAAATGGCGTTGGATCGAACATACTTTGAGGAAACCTGACAACAACATCGCGAAACAATGTTCCGAATGGAATCCTCAGGGTACACTTCGCGTCGGAAGGCCGAGAAAAAGGTGGAGAACTACTGCCGTAGATAGGAGCCGATGGAAAGAATTTACTTCCGCCCTATGCCTCACGGATGGGGTTGCAGGACAATGATGATGATGATATATCCCAACTATATAAATTTTTATCAATAATACACAAATCAATATTTGTTAGTATCCATCCTACATTCTAATGATTCTTCAGAATTCTTTCAAGGCTTCTCCTACTTCTTCTTAGGAAATATATTCGGTTAATGAAATCTTTAATATTCATTGGTTTTTATTCAAATTTTAAAAGCTTCAAGTTCGTTCATGGTACATATGCACTTTAAAGATTCAGTTTCAAGTACAAAATCAATTCATCACCTGAGGGTCTTAAATATAATCCTTAGAAAGTAAATATTTCTGTTATTCCAGGAAAATCAAATCATAATTTCTCAGAAAATTAAATAAAATTTTTTTTAAAGCTAATTTCCTTACTTTATTTTCTTAATAAATGTTTAAATCATATAAAAGAATTAATAATGAAATATCCATTATAAAAACTAATAATGATATTTTTTTTGTGTTATATGTCCTGCTTAACCACAAAATTAAACCATTTAAGAACAAAGTGAATTTTCCTTGTTAGCTTAAATCCTTAGAAAATGAAAAAAAAAAATACTCTTAAATCATTTTTACAAGGACATCACATCATGATAATGTTTTTAAATACATTTAATGAAAAACTTTTGCATATTTCCATTTCATAATATTTTCTTTCATTCCAAAAAAAAAAACTTAACACTCACTTCACTCAACAAAAAAGCTGCTTTGATACAAAATATTCTGATCCCATAAATCTGAATCATATTAAAAAGTTATTGTACTCATTTTGTTCTTAAGAAAAAGCGTGTCCAGCATTTAAGGATTTTCTAATTATATTCGTTTAATTTATTGATACTGTGGTCTATTCAAATTTCCTTTTTATACCCGTATGACAAAAGGTTAAAGGGTATAATAAATTTGTCATTATGTTTGTAACGCACAGAACGAAAGATGATTTATACATAGAATCAAATGTATGAATTGAATAAGCTGCGAAAAGTAAATGGATCTAGCTACGTGTGTCTGTCCGTTCGTCAGCACCATAACTCAAAACCCAAAATAGATAAAATTTTTAAATTTGCACAAAGCTATTTTAAGACAATCTCTAGGCTCCCTTTTGTTTTTGGTTAAAATCGGAATAAGCATACAACTTTTTCGAATTTCTTCAAAACCAATAACACTAGGAGGATTAAAATACACACAGGAAATTATATTATAGAGCAACCCCTTTAAGAATTTTTAAAATGTTACGGCTTTATTTTTGGAGAGCTGCCATTAGAGTGACAGCAATAGAAATTCCTGTAACCCAAAAGCATATCTTTGCAACTAATAAGACTAGGTAATTAAAAATTTCAATTTTTCCAAGTTTTGTAAGATTTGGACTCTATTTTAAGGAAGTTCCCATACAAAGTTATCAATCTAATAACTGTGAATCCAGTTGAGCTACGAGGTTAAAACTGAAAATTGGCAAGTAAAATAATTCGGCAAGTTCGTTGACTCGGACCAATTTTTGTGGTGGATCTAACTTATTTATTTTCTTTAATTATATCTTTAAATTAAATACCACGATTGAATTTATGGTTTATTTTATCTTAAACATAATTGTGGATTTATACGGGTATTTGAAAGTTGACAAGAACAATTATAATCTTCCTATTTTGATATAAAATTACCTAACCTAATCCGCCTATTATCTGGTGCAAAAGAATACATTTCGCATACTTTATCTTAAATAACAACATACTTTAAGTGATTTAAGAAGACAAACTTATGGATTAAAATATTATACATATTCTTTTGGAAAACAAAGTTTGGTTTTTTGTATATAAATAGAAACATGGATTCCATTCATTAAAAACGGAAAAAATTTAGGCGGTAAAAACCACCTGAGGTTAAAATTATTTTGTGTTGCTACATTTAACTTGTATATAAATTATATTATCTTAAGATTCTAATGTTCTTTTTACAGTATTCATTTTATTTTGTTTTCATAATCTCAAGATAATAAGGAAAAAAAGAAAAATAAAACCACTGGAAATGGAAATCCAAGTGGATACAGTAGGTCAATATTTTATATAACCTTATGTTATACCATGAAATGTAAAAAATTTTCATTGGCTTCGTTTTTATTTTAGCTAATCTTATTTTAACAAAATCTTTCAGGAGATAAGAGGAATTAATATCAAAGCATTTTTTTTGGGGATTTAAAAACGCTTATTAGTCATTATTAATAAATAAGTTCAAGTTCAAGATGATGATAATTAAATTTTTAACAACTGAACAATCGTGTTACTAGATGAATAGAAAATTGAATTCCGTTCAGGAGGTTATAGTATATATTGATTTCTACTGTTCATTTTGAAGTTTGGTACAACCTGTCCGGTTCATTTAATAAAATCGGTATAGTGGGGAAAATGGTTAGGTAAACATACTAAAAGTTTCAATGGAAATAATTGAAATGCAGTCTTCAAATTTACTTAAAAAATGAAGTGCCTCCATTCTGATTTTCAAACGGGAAACAGGAAAGGCAACATATGATCATTCCTACACAGTAGAACTATCCGAGTAGCGTAATACTTTTAATGGAAATTCGTTTCTTATGCGCTCAACATGCATCTGAAACCATATCCTTTGAAATGTGTTCCCCAAAGTTGATAGTACACGTTTGTATGATTTAGAAAAGTTTAAGAAGCATGTATTCTAAATATCCCATGCAATTTTTCTTATTTCCCATAATTCCAGAAACCTATATTTCCCAAACCCGATTTCTCAATCATCCTTTCACATCCTTATCCTCAAAACCAAGCTTTACATTTGTATCACAGAATTAATCCTAAAGTTAGGTTCAAAAGAGTTGTAGATTTGGTGCATTAAAAACGTACCCTACCTATAGGAACAACACAGATCCCACAGGGGGCTCTTGAAGCTTTCCATGTCCCTTGTAAAAAAAAGGAACAAAATTATTAAATAAATTAATTTCGAGATTTACCTATCAGACTAAATTCGTGGGTATCGTAACAATTTTTCAATTAAATTCCAAAATTCCCAAATTTTTATGTATAATATTCCCAGGAAAGGCTTCTCCTATTTAATAATAAATGAATTTTTCATTACGTTTTACATATTTTATCCAATCCTTGTACTTCATTAATTTTGATTTTACTTGAGTTGTTAGATCGCAACAATTCGATTTTACAAAACATTGCCAAAATTATTATAAAATTCTATTTTTCATATTTTTTTAACATTCAAACGCTAGGTCTCATGTATCACCGAGTTTAAAATGAGTATCCCTATAAATTGTAATAAACATTTTTCCAATTTAAACTTTTATGAAGTCCAACAAACTTTTTTTTTAGTACAGTAAAATAAAAAAATTATTCCATTTATCTAAGGATTATAAATACTAATTATAATTATTTTAATAAATCCTATAGATTTCTTCATAAACACTTTAAAAAATTGGTTTGGAAATGAGGTAAAGCTTAGTTGCCCTTGATAACTCTCTGATACCTATATGCAAATTCATTATTACATTGAGTTGACATGCAGGATTACCATTGCTTTGCTGAACATATTATTTTTCAAATAAAAGTAACCAATTATAATATTAAATTTATTAACCTAATATGTTCCAAATCAATCCAGCTGACTATTTCATATGACTGGTTCTCGACAATGTCCTAATATTAAATTTATTAAGCTAATCAATCCGGCTGATTCTTGACAATGTCCTCGATTTAATATTTCCAAAAATACATTTCCGAATCTAATTTTCAATATCCACTATTTGTTTTGAAAAAAGTGTATTAACTTCCGAAATTCCTTAAGTGAACTCGAAGGCGAACTCAGAACTGTTATAGGGACACCACAGATGGGTTTAAAAATACTTTAATTGAATTTTAAGTATCAAACTTTTTTACCTTTAAAATAATAGGTTAATTGAAAGAATATGGAAAGAGGGGTGAGATAAAATATCGAAGCTAATCCAGCCCAAACACTCAAATACCAAATTCGATGCATTATAAACGAAGAAACAATTTTTAATATATACGTGATTATTGTGCATATTAGTTTCTAAATTAAAATTGATTCTTCACTCTACGGCTTCTTTTCTATTATAAATACTTAATAATATTTTGGGGATTTTCTAAGGTATTATAGTAAATTTCTATTTCCAGACTCAACTTTGTTCAAAGTTAAAGAATTTAATAAAGAAGAACTCGTGGGAAGCATTTTATTAAAAGAAAAAATAATTAGGAAATAAACAATTAATCATATTAAATTGAAAAACCACAAATAAATCTTTAAGATTTATATAAATTATGAAATTTGTTTTTTTTTTTCAGGTTTTGTCCTTGAAATGGATTAAACACCATAAATTGTATTTTAAATCTTAAGAATTTTTACAAAATTAATATAAATAATTAAAAAAGTTTTTAAATTCAAAAATTTAATTAACTGCCTACTAATCAAATTAAATTCATTGTAGGCTTTTTGCAAATGTGGTTATTAAATCTCAAAAATAAAAAGACTTATCTATGGTTCATTGAACATTTTCATAACTATAGTTTTTATAAACAAATAGATATGGAAAATGATTTACAAATATTTTAGAATTCCTTGTTGCAATTTGAGAAAATTTTAACACATTTGCGCGCTCATTGCTGAATCCATAAAAGAACTTGCGTTAGCTCCCACACATTGAATATATAAACTGCATCCGACTGTTTGATAATTCTATGTTCAAGAACATCACGTAATTTACTGTTGTTCATTTGAAATAATATCGGGGCTTAAAGCTGGTTTTCTTTTATTTCCATTATTAGGAACGAAACATCATCCAAGTTTACGGTTAAAACGGTGGGATTCAGTGTTAAAAAAATATATAATAATTGGAAAAATATCGAAGTAAAGATGTTTAATTGTTAAAAATTAAACCTTAGAAACCAATTTTGATACAGATTGAGCTAGAGTGAAATTTAACCTATATCGGATCCCTGAAAAATCGGCAAAAAAAAAATCCACCAAAAATTTGTATGGAAAGTAATTACACATTTCTAAAAAATACATAAAACCCCAAAAGTTGATAAAATTTGAGAGATTATTTCATTAATTTAGAGCTTACTTCAATTTATATTTGGGGCTTTATTTCATAAGAAAAATTTCCCAAAACAAAATAATTTAAAAAATTAAATAACCTCAAAACTTTAAAATGAAATAAAATTAGTTAAAAAACGAGGAATAGTGTAGTAAAGTAGACTGTGTCAACTCTGAGATACCTGTATGACCGTAATATAAACATTATATCATCCGGTTAATTACTTTTGACAAAGTTTCAAACATGCCGCTTTATTAAGTGTAGTGTAATGATCATATAAAAGAAGGGGTTGTATGGCAGCTACTCGAACCCTCTGCAGTTGACCAACCAAATTTTGCAGTAACTTTGGCCATTACACTAAACTTTTTTTGGCAAACTTTCAGACACCCAGCTTCAATAGGTATAGAGTGATGCTCATATAAAATAAGAAGTTGTATGGCATGTATACGAACCCGTGAACCAAAATTGCTGAATTTCAATAGCGATGGCGGCTATTGCATAGAAACGAATTTGTGAAAATTTTAAAATCCTAGCTCCTTTAATTTTTGAGTTATCGTGAAAAAATTGCATTGAATCCGATCTAAAATTCAATTCTAAGACCCCTCCTATTTTGCTGAATTTTGTTGTTCGTGCAAATGTAATGATCAATGTATATATGTTATTAATTTTTTTTAGCAACTTAAAGAATTCATTTTAAGTTTGGCGGTTATTTAATTTTATTTTTAATTACTATATAATATTAATAATGGGAATTATTTCCTTCTTTAAGGGGATGATTGTTTGCGGGGCTATTTCCGGCAGCCTGTACGTCATTCGAGCCAGTCTGTTATAAATAATTTCTAGAAAAATTTTTATCAATCCATAAAACTGAAAATTTTGTTGTCCGTCGTCCAATACTTATTCGTTTGTTATCAATAATCATTTCTTAAAATCATTTCGCATTCCTTAGCTTGATATCTCATATTTTTGTGATTATAAACAACTGATTTCGTGATTTTTCAGAATAATTTTAATTGAATCTCATGCAAACAAATTCATAAAACAGTTATAAAGAGATTACCTCGGAGATGAGAGATGAAATGATATCGTTTTAGACCTTCTACATGATACATGTTATAAGACGAGGAACTGTCCTAAGAAATAATTATTGCAGAATTCATAAGATCATTCATAAGATATTAAAAAAAAATAGTTATTTATAGCTATTTTATATTATTCCATTAATTATAACATACACCTACGATGAAGACAATCATTATTATCCTAAAAGTTTAACAATTAAGAAGCTTTTCAGTGTTTGGGATAGCAATATCTTTTTCATTTTTCTAGCGGCGCAAAACTCAGTTTAAGACTCTCTAAAATTTTATACTTAATTTGATATATATATTATGATAATGTTCATATGATAATATGAATAATCTTGGGCTACTAATGAACAATACAGTAATTTAACAATAATGAAAAAGTTGTAAAATTTTCATTCTGTTTAATTTTATGACCAGAAATCAAACAGAGCCCACATTTTATTTACAATTACAAATTCATTAAAAATACATTTATACAGATATTTTAATTTATTTAATTAAATATTAATTATTTCGTTTATTAACAAAATTTAAAAATAATTTTTTAAATATTTAAATAAAATTGATATTTTTTTTTAAATAAAAGAGTTCATTTGGACAATCCAGAGGCAACAGGTTGCAAAATATGTGTAATTAAACAGGTTGCAAAATATGTGTAATTAAAAATAAATTAAACACAATTAAAAAATAATAAAAATTTAATTTAATAAACATAGTAAAATAAATATTGAGATAAAAATTTAAAATAAAATTTAAAATAAAAAAATAACAATAAATGTATTATTTATCTATATACTTTGTTTAATAAATATCTGAAAGCTGAAATACCCAGCTTCCATCCATATATTTTTTCACTTTCTCGTTTTATAATTATTATACCCGTATGACTATAGGCCAAAAGGGTATAAAAAATTTGCCATTACGTTTGCGACGCAGAGAAGGAGGGGGATCTCAAAAGTATATAGACTCAAAAGTATGAATAGAATCAGAATCGAAAAGTAAATCGATTTAGCTATGTGTGTAGTCCCTGCGTCTGTCCGTCTGTCCTTCTCTTCGTCCGTCCGTCCCCACGATAACTCAAAAATTAAAGCCTAATAAGTTGTGTATATTAAATTTTGCCAAAAGTAATTAACCGGATGATAAAATGTTTATATTACGGTAATACGGGTATCCCAGAGTTGACACAGTCTACTCTACTAAACTCTTCCTCGTTTTTAAATATTTTTAATTAATTTTTATTAATTTTAAAACGTGCGGAAAAATTAATAATTGTGTGAAGTATATATTTACATTTCCTTTTATACTTCGTGAAGCGTTTCAATGACAGTTGAATGAATATTCCCGATGGCACAACGAAATAAGTTCGAAATAACAAAAACCAAAAACACTTAAAATTGAATTCATATTTATAAAAGTAATTAATAAGTATACATTTATGGTCCCCGTAGAAAACCAGGGAAGTTGTAAGAAGCATTGACGTGAAGGCATCATTGCTTTAACATTTTCTGGAAAAGGCGGAAGCACTGATTTTCTGGCCAAATTCTAAAAATGCATTTACTTTAATTAATTGTACAATTTTTATTAATACGTTTATAATCATTCTACGGGTACTGCCTTTTTGCTATCTTAAAATATGACATGCTAAAAACCTTATGGGTAACGCAACCAATTATAATATAATTTACGATTTACAAAGACCAATTCTAAACTAATTCTAATACTTATTCTAGACTAATTCTTTTTTTATTCCTTTTCCATTTCTTCCATGAATGTAGGGCATTCACCAAATCTATTTAGACTAGGCTTCAGTTTTTGGAATCGTAATATTCACTATGCCGTTGATTATTCGGCTGTAGCTATTGTACTAGATTATGAATACCTTAATGTTAATTTTATGCACCATCTATTATCCTACCCAAGAGTTATTTATATATTTACATATATTAAATCTTATCTTAGATTATGAAATTAACTATTACGATATAATTATACACTTTTACGATATTTATTAATTAGATATGGTCTGACCGTGGTTTGAACCTGAGACATTCCACATGAATTGCGACGTTTTTTACGCCATTGGTCAGGTTCTAACGCACTCTAGTAAAATTTAATGCATTGAGCTAAAAACGAAGACCTCAAATTGTCAATCACTTGCACTACCAAATCGCTGGAGCTCACAGATTGCGTACTAACCATATTTTTGAAATAAAAAAGAAATACAAAACGGATGAACTGGATGAACTCCAAACCAAAACATTAAATTTGTCTAAAAAGATTCTGAATCTGCTCTGAAAGAAAAATTCAATAAAATATTTTAAATTCAAATTGAAATAAATTCGAGAGCAACCATTCAACCATTCCATTCATATTTCATTCAAAATTCTTTGAAAATATAATTTTTGAATTTTCAAAAATTATTTTAAAAATTTATTTTACATTTTATTAATTTAATTAAACCATTAAAGTAATTGAAGTATTGATTTCGAAGCTTATAAACAGATTCAAACAATTAAAATCAATTGAACCGCATTAAAAATTTTTTTTTTTCAATTTTGAATCCTACTTACAATTATTTTAAAATACAAACAAGTGTTGGTATATTAATCCTTTATTTTATCCTATTATATAGTATTAATCCTATTTATATAGCTACAAACAAATACAAATAAAATCTCAATACAATAGATTTTAAATAAAAAATCTTTTCGTAGATAGTAGAAATAGTAGAGTAGACTGTGCTAACTCTGGGATATCCTTGTGACCCTAATATGAACATCCGGGTAATTACTTTTGGCAAAATTTCAAACATACAGTTTTATTAGGTGTAGCGTAATGCTCATATAAAACAAGGAGCTGAATGGCAGCTACTCGGTCCCTCTGCAGCAAGCCAACCAAATTTTGCAGAAACTTTGGCCATAACTATTTTTAACACAATTTCATACATCCAGCTTAATTAGGTATAGAGTAATGCTCATATTAAAAAAGAAGTTGTATTGCAAGTACTTGAACCCGTGGACCAAAACGGCTGAAATTCAATAGCGATTACGGCTATTGCATAAAACCGTATTTTTGAAAATATCAAAATCCTAGGACGCTTAGTTTTTGAGTTATCGTGCGAACGGACGGACATACATAGCTAAATCGATTTATTTTTCGATTCTGATCCGATCCATACACTTGAGTCTATATCTACTAGCTCCCTCCTTCTTTGCGTCACAAACGTAACGGCAAATTTAGTATACCCTTTTAACCGATAGTCATGCGGGTATAATAATCGAAATTTAAACATAATTTATTTTTTGAAACAAAAATCCAATTCTTTTACAATATTTTCCATCTCTTTTCAACACATTAAAAAAAAAATTTACAAGATTAATTTATAAATTGGTTAAGGAAAAAACATGAAAACCCAATTTTCACTACCATTGTAATAAAAAGGTTGTTGATACCAAAGGATACGATTTAATTTGTATATATATATATAAGTAAAACGCTTGTTATTTCATTTAAAACAACGAAAGTTTCCTTGTAATTTTGTAATGAGTACTTACATTTAAAAAAAAAAAGTGGAATCGACCCGTTGGAAACTTAAAATTTTATTAAAAAACATGTTGATTATGATTTTAATTAAAAAGAAACTTCCGATATTAAAAAATGTTTCCGTACAAATTTATATCGAATAACTTTTTGCGGAAATTAGGCTAACGTAATTGAATGTGGAATTCTGAAGTAAACTTCCAAAATTCGTTCACTTAGAATCACTTAGAGCCAATTTTCACCTGCTGATTTAGGATAAAAAATTAACAAATATGTGCTTAGGAATTGGTCTTACTATTGATTTTGAATCTCATTCAAAATAAAATAGAATCAACCTCAGAAAATAATTAAAATAAAAATGTAAGGTTCACACAAAACTTAAAATTAATTAGTAATTAATAATTGAGTTAAATTTTTATATTCATAGAGATTTTATGATCTCACACAAACTAAAGGAAATTAAAAAGCGACTGTACCCTTATAAACTAGGCTTTCTCAACATCAAAATGCCGAAACGGCAAAATTAGTTGACAATCAACATTTGGTTAGACGTCTCAAACGTTTGAGCTGTGCTAGATAAAAATCTTTTACCTCTCAAGCATAATTATGGGATTTCGTTAGGTCAAAGATATCTCTGTAAGTAAAGAGCCAAATCTAAATTAATTGTTAGCTTTAGATCTGATAGTAGGTTTCAGTTTATTTAAAGTCTGGTCAGTCCCTCATACAGATTACCAAGATCAAAAAAAAAAAATTCAATATTTAATCAATATTATCATTATTATAAAATATACAGATTTTATTACAATTATTGGTATTATAGGATTTCAGTATATGATTAGTCTAGCGACGCTTAAAAATTTCATAATATAGACACCAAATCGATGTTTCAGGTGGAAGTTCTGGCAACTGATAGTTATTTGATCACTGATTAGATCACATTAATCAGAACCTTTATAGGATAACCTACCTTGGTTTATTAAAAAATTAAACTCTATATATCAAACTAATTATTGAAAATATTTTATCGATTCTTCCTTGTCACTTAGTTTACTGTATCGATTCCTGTAATCACTTCAGACTGACTTAATTTAAAATAATTTCAAGATTAATAAAGTTATTTAAACATAATCTGAAATTTTTAAAATACTTTCTCCTTTTCAATTCTTTCGAAAAAATATTTACAGTTACTAAAAATAATGTGCAGATCACAACCGAAGAAATTTACATATCGTATACATAAGAGCCAATTTTAATCTACACCCGTAAATTTTCATCTTTCTATTCGACGAATTCCCATTTTAAAAATTGGGTCGGTTTTTTTTGGTAAGGTACGATTTCTATATTTTGCTTTAAAAAATATTCCATAGTCATATTCACCTCTTATATTTATATGCTGAATACAAGGACAGATTCTCAATTTTAATTGATCTCCAATGCCATGCATCGCATTTTTTTAACAGTCGATATGTCTTTTATCTATCTTATAATGGAAATAATTTGGCCTTTAATCTTTATTGTATGTTATATCTGTTAAGGGTCAAAATATGTCAAATGTTATATCGAAAGAGTTCGTATAAACTCAGATCCACTAAACTGTTTAAAATCGACAGTGGCAGATCTAGAAATGTAATGACACATTATACATGAAGAATACTTTTTATTTGAAAGCTAATATTAGCAAGCCTATAAAACCAGACTCTAGCTGGTCCTTAAATTTTATTTCTGGTAAATGCTTACTTAGTAAAAATTGTACTATACATTTTAAGTTAAGTTTATATAATAACCTTTCGTTTCTTGTTTTTTAAGCACTAACTGTTTAAATTTTGGAACAGGGGGTTGTATTATATTGATCCTAATGAACTCAACATACAATTTAAGCATGAAACAGTACTAGGCCTTATAACATGTAGAAACGTTTTAGATTTTCAATAGATACAATTCCATTTTGTTTATCGTGTAATATTGTATTTGAGTTATATGAAATTCTATATCTGTGAGTTATATTATTCAATTGAATTATTTGTTAATATTTTGCATTTGTTTATATTGTTTTATTAATTAATTTAATATTAAAGATATATAATTATTAATTATTGATTAAGCCATTAATTTGAACCCAATTACAAATGGTAGGTGAGCCGAGTCTAAAACTGGAAAAATTTTTTTCACTTTCGCACGAAAGGTCTAACCAATGTGCCACCCAACCATCTATATTTATTTTGATAATTACTTACTTTATTATAGTTCAATTATAATTATTTATTTTTAATTACATCTAATTAGGCATTTTTCCTACAATCAACATTTAAAACTCATTTAAATAATGACAATGTAATTCTTAGTATAACACAATAGTCTTGACTCACTATAAGAATTTCGTTTAAATGTAGTAATCTTATATAAATTATATACCGTATTTAAATAAATTCTTAATTTAAGTAATCATCTGATAATACAATATATATTTAAAAAATAAAAAAACAACTTTCAAGGATAAACTGTGGCAGATAAAAACCCCCCAAATATAAAATAAAAACTTACAGTTATTTTCGCATAAAAATCAAATATTATCACTATAAGATAATAACAATAAAAAAAATTGTTTCCGAATTCAAAAAAAAAAACAAAATATAAAATATATATAAAACTAAGAATCAAATAAAATAAATGTCCTTCACTAAATATTTTCATAAAAAAGAATAACAAAAACTAAAAAGGATACACATCCTGCACATATTAAAAAAAAATAACAACTCAAAAAACAACCAAAAGAAATAAGAAACTTTAAACACATATTGATAATGAGAAGTATTTTTTTTTTTGCTTTTATTTTTTTGTTTTTTTTTTTTTGTTTTTGTTTTTTTATTTTTTTTTTTTTGCAAAGTATTTTCATTTTTAAATACCACTTAAAATGATATAACCAAAAACCTTTTTCTCCAATCGTAAAATATACATTATACATACGTAGTTACATATTTAGTATGCACGAGTATATACTTGTATATAAGTTCATTATGTATATGGGTTGAATTTAATCACCATGTAGTTATCATTTTCCGCAAAAACAAAAATAACGAAAAATAAAAACAAAGTTAAAATTGAAAAACTTAAAAAATTTTTCACCAAAACCCTTAACAAAACCATTTTTATGTTTGTGACAGGAAAATTCCATTCAAAAAATATTTTATTTAATTTTTCATAGTAGAGACAATGAAATGTAAACCACAACTATACATACACATACAAATGCCAAAATAACAAAAACAACAAGGCATGAAAATTCTCTTCATAAAATTAAAACAACCACTAATAAAACCAAATAAAATAACTTGTTCTTGCTTTTGTTGTTGTTGTTATTTTTTTGATTTTTTTGGGATTAAATTCTTCATTATATGGATACAGTTAGTTTTTTTTGGTTTTTTTTTACTGTTTTTTTTTTTGTATCCTAAAAATAAGTAAAAAAAAAAGAATCCAGAATAAAACTGATGTTTCATTAAATGTATGTAATGTTGTAATGTAATAAAAAAAGGCTTATTTTAAATAGTTTTTCTTTTACTATTTATATCTTTATTCTTTCTATAAAAATTATAGAAGATCCTTGCATAATTTTTTGGGTTTTTTTTTTCAAGTTTATTATTTCCATATATATGAAAATTGGACATCCATTTAACATTATACACATATTCATTTATACTTAGGGTTGCCAGAAACCCATGAACAAAAGATTGTACATTGATCTTAAAATTACCGTAATCTATTTTATCGTACAAATTTTTGTGAGACTTAGCTATTTCGCATCACAATTGTATTGATAGAACAGCAACAGATATGTGTTTGAAATAAAATATAGAGGCAAATATAAAACAAAAATTAAAATGAATTAATTTTTTTTTTATTTTTGTTAAAATTGTAATAGGAAATCAGATATCCAGAAAAATTTTAAAGCAATAAAAAAAATAAGTTTTTAGTTTCTCACTAATCAAATTGGTAACGCGTTCGAAAATAAATTTTTAAAAACATGAACTTTTTATTTTCTTAGCAATATTTATACAAAAAGTAATTTAAATATTTGTCCAAGTATTAAAAAATTTAATAAAGTAATATCTAATGCTAGAAGAGATAAAATAATTTACGAATCACGAGTCTAAAATAATTTACGAATTCACAATCATAATTAAAAATTTTTATTTATAATTCACAGTTACATGAAATGTAAAATAAATAACAAGGAAGATTTATGATATGATTTTATTTCATCAATAGTGATGACTGATGACAGATGGAGTAACAAAAGTTAAAAAAGTTTATAAATAAATTATTCAAGTTTTTGGTGAATGTTAAAATCTGTAAATTGTTTAAATTTAATTTGTGAGTGTCAGAACCTGAAAAATACCGTTCATTGAGCGTAAAATCTTTGGTCAAGATTGTACATTGAACGGAAGGCAAAATTACCACACAAATACCACCAAATTGCACAAATGGCAACCCTATTTATGCTTGAAAAAGTTTTTATATAAGTATATGTATGTGTCTGGTATTAAAATAAGATCCTGTAAATGTTTGGCTATAAAAGTACATAATACTTAACATGATTTTTTTTTACTTTAAAAGCTTAATTTTTGACATTGAGTTTTGTGATAAGTTACGGATATAAAATAAAAGTTTGGTAATAAAATCTATTTATATATACTACATACATATATTTGAATACTTTCACTGTTTAATCAAATTTTCTACCCCAATTAAGTAGGTCATGTTCAAAAATGGGATCACTTCATTTTATAGGTAACACGGATGGCAGAATGCATATTTTGCTTCCTTTGCTTAACTTTAACTTTATCAATTTTATCAACAATTTAGTTGATTCTGCTTGCGTTGTTTTATAAGCAGTAAACTACTCTTTTCTACTCTCAACTGGATGCTGTTGTTCACCAGTCCTTGTTAAAGAGTAGATGAGAGGAGTAGAAAATTTCTGGCAGATGGTTTAAATTTAAATTTTCCATATTAGATGGATTTTCATTTGAATAGGTTATGTTAAATCATATTTTTTAGTAGATAACCAATAAGCACTTATTTCTTCCATTTTAAAAAATATCATTTATATATTATATTAGCAATAAAACCTAATTTTTTCCATTTAAATATATTAAAAATAATAAACTTTTCAAATGACAGATAGTTTTATGTCAAATATATATATATAACAACCAATCTGACAATTATCTACTCCTGAAATAAAATTGTGCGTTCAATTTACAAACTATTCCTATCTACTCTTCATCTACTCTTTTTGTTAAAAGGAACGCATACTCTATTAACAGACTTCGAATTTGCCTACCCATATCGGGACGACCTTGTGTCAAAAAAAATTTTTGGAAGTGAATTACGATCAATTAAGCGAAAAACCACTTTCATTCAAAATGAAATTTCAAAAACAATTTCCATTTGGCTAGCAACTCAACTTACTATGCGCAAATATTATCAATTACCACATGTGTAATTTTTGTTTTGATTTTGACTATATAGGGTGACGAATCTACGCTTATCGGATATTAGCTAGTTAAAAATAAAATTTTTTTTAAAATCATAAATGTCTCATATTTAATTTATTGGAATTTTTTTTTTTTGAATATTAAATTATAAGATGAAGAATACGAGATTGTCAGTTTTATGTGTTATATATAAATAAAATATTAAAAATAACCATTTTTAAATAAATAATCATGTTTAAAATAACAATTTTTTTTTAAATTTAATTGACATATCAAATGTCAAACTGAATTAATGTTAAATGAATAAAAATGCCAAACTGTCTAAATGTAAAACATCGAATGTTAAAAAATTTCAAAACAATGTATCGAAATAAAAATTCATCAAATCGTTACAATCTTTTTTCTGATTACTTTGAGTACTTTTCTTATTTGATCGAATTTACAAGGAATTAATATAATTCAACACAGCTGTCAATATTTTCAAAAGATGTAAAGTAACCATGCATTGATCAATTACCTTAAAATAAGAATATTAAAGGTCATAAGATCGAATTCGCGTATTTTTATAATATTTTAAACCACATTAAAATTAAAACAAAAATTAAATTAAATTTCAATAAGTTTTAAGAGCGGAGGCGTTAACTGGAAGCCATTTAAAATATTATCACTTTGAATATAATAAATGACAATTATTTTTTTGATATAATGAATTAATTTAATTAAATATAACTACAAAAAAATTTTTTTTTTATTTATTTTATATAAATCTATATATACTCAAAAATATAAACATACATATATATAGTAACATTTTTTATATACTGAATAATTTTTCTTTGCCTCAATCTATTAAATTGTCCTCGTGTTTTTATCCTTAGGTAATGAAATTCATTCGATGTCACATTAAAATGTAATCAATGTAACATCATATATTATTTTTTACTTCCTTTTAATCACAATGCTATTACATCCCACATGTTATGTACAAACTTGTTATATAAATATAAAAATATTATTAATAAAAAATTATGAAGTTTCATATTGAATATAAAAGATAAAAAAAAAACAATATTTTTTGAATACCCACTCACAAGGTTGTATTGTTTAATGAACACAATTTTATCAACAGATTGGTATTTAATAATTATATAAGGAGGAGAATTCGTAGTCCTTTTACGAATAAATCAAAATTGAAATAAAGATACGAGTAATTATGTATACATGTTCCCATATATATAATTAAGTTTTATTAAAAACTAGCTAATACCCGGTGCGCGTTGCTGCACCTCTCAAAGGAGGTTTAATTTAAGTTAATGTTACTACAAAAAGTTAACACAAAAACTACACATGGTATAAAAGTTAAATTTTAAATGTATGAAAGAAATTTTTTTAAAACGATTTTTCTAGGATTATTGTAGTAATTTTTTACACTTTCTGTAATTCAAAGAAGTACTAACTACTTTCCAAAATTAGACGTAAATTACTTCCAAAAATTTTTTTTTTAGGACCGACATGTGTTACCAAACACCAAGCCTGCTAACAGACTCGACTCCGTTTTCAACTTCACGCATACAAAATTTGAAGTCAATCGGTCAAACCGTTAGAAGAAAAAAGTTTAAATACTTGCACCACAGGCCCCAACTTGGCGGTCCGTGAGAGTAAAATTTTTAGTCCACGATTTCTTTCCGTACCCAAAAACCTCTATATAAAAATTTTCGTGAAAATCGGCTGAGCAGTTTAGGAGCCTATTCGCAACATACAAACTAACAGACTTTCATTTTTAAATATATAGAAGATACAGTACAAAGAAAATACAAAGTGATATCGAAGACAGTTATTGGAATATGGTATAGTACAGCTGATATTTATTGGATTATGTCCGGTCCATGTCCTGTGTTGAGCAGATTCACCTATTCTTTAACAACTTTTGGGTACAATTAATAAATACTAATTTAAATTTTTATAAAACCTCCAGATTAGTGATAAAAAATTTAAAAAACTATTTGATGCTATTCTAAAGGAAATTTAACATGGGCCAAAAAATTTCCCATATTCGTCATAATCAAAATTAAATTTTATCTATTTATAGCAAATTGTTCAACCAATTACGATATGTTTGTTCACAAAAGATTGAATCTGAAGATTGTGATCAATTTATTGTACTTCTGGACATAATTGTATATTACCAACTCTTCTTAAAAGATTGAAACAATAGAAAAAGAATTGTGTGTCATAAGTTAGCTTAATATTGTTTGATTTCCTGGGTATATTCGACATATTCTGCAAATATTCTTTCCTTATTATACATGTCATTTTATTTGAACAATACATACAAACATTTATCACAATCAGTAAAATATCATGAAACATTAATAAAAAAAGTTTTTCTTACGGTTATAGGAACGATTGTTCATAATTTCAAATTAAGTTTACAATACCTTCTAGTTTTATGTAGCAAAATTTCGTCTGGTTTTTTACCTTTTCATTAGCCATTAAACGTACCTAAACAGCATTTTTAAATTAGAATTATTTCTAATTGAGCAATATTAGCGCAAGATTTGATATAATCTAAAAGCGTTGTCGATAAATTCAATTTGTTTTCGAAAATACAATTACCATAGACACAGGTCTTAAATAATTTAATTTTATTAATCTAAGACATTTCTACATGTTATAAGGCGTAGTACTATCTCATGTTTAAATTGTATGTGGAATCATTTGATCAATTCTAATATATAAATACATCTCCCCTGTTCCGACATGCACATATATAGTCAGGCTGTTTAGTCTACCAAAGCGAACAGTTAGCACGTAGAAGTGCCGGCAAAAAAAAAAACGTGAAGCGTCTTTTATTCAGAACGCGTAAAAACGGACTTTAATATGTGTAGCGGAGGTAGTAATAGAAATAAACATTAATTAAACAACGAAAAATGAGGGAATACCAATAACACGAAACTAAAATTAATGATGTAGATAATGATGAATCCGACATGATTTGAAGATGTACAAATTCAATTACTGAGGAGTTCTTTTACCAAATACAAAGGTCCTAAAAGAGCATCATCGGCATTTGGAAGAATGTGATGGTGTATCGAGTTTATTCCAAATCGCAAAGAAGATCAAACTTATTTCAAGGATGCATATAATCCGTTCACTCATAGAAAGAAACATAAAAATTACAAATATTTATAAAATTAGCCTTTTTATGCAAAGTACCTACACTGGTCCAGAAGAATATGGAACCTACTAAAATAAAAATTAAGAAGTGGAAGTACAGATAGATAGATCGCATTTTAGAAAACCGCCTAACTACTTAGCCATCATGGTTTGGAATAAACCCCCAAGGGAAGAAAAATTATAGTAGACCTTATAATACATTGGCACAGAACGGTAGATCGAAAAACATCATGAAAATTCATAGCACCAACCAGGAATAGATTGAAAGGACTTGTGGAAGACTCATGCTTACAATAAAGTTAGAAGCGAGTAAAAAAATGTTAATATGTTAAAAATAATCGAATGCAATAGAAGTTTATCTGTAAACCAGAACTTTATACTTCCGGTTTCCTAGAAATGTTTGATACCATAATTTTCGTAAATTATAATTTGTTTATTTAATATCTACCACTTTCATATTTTTTCCTTAACTAAATATTGTCTTGTCAGCCTATAGTTTTTAGATATATCTTGTAATATGATAATTAAAGCTTTTTGTATACTGTACTGTAAATATAGTAAACATTAAAGAATACCCAAATTTTCATATTAATTATTATAAGAGGACCAGAAAATTATACACTTGTGTTTGTTTATTTAATTTCTTTGATAGAAAAAAAAATTGAAGCACATGAAGCAGATGAAAATAAAAATCACATCAAGTGTTCAGAAAATTCATATTTATACAAATGATATTACTTTTTTTATGATCTCATTAAATGTCACTTGATAAAATTGGATACCCTGGTTTTTTATGATTAAAGGCAAAAAAATATTGAGTACCATAAAATCAACCTCTTATTAAAATTAATCAAAGAAATGTAATTAATTTTAGATTTACATTGAACTTTAATTAAAATAGCACATGTTTTTAGTTTACTTTAATTTTGTGTGGGTGAATAAAAACCGGTATCTGACGAATGGCGTAGTAGTAAAAACGCCGCCTTTCATGCGGAAGGTCTCGGGTTCAAATCCCGCTCAGATCATATCTAAAAAAAAAATATCGTAAAATTATATAATTATATCATATAAACTTTAAAGTAAAATTATATATTTGTTACTTTAAAGTTTATGAATTCTTCATGGACGAATTTTTCGTTATTAAAAATTTTTTCCCGAATTATAATGTGATTATAAAGAAATTAATTGAAATGCTTAAATAAATTGAATTATCACTCTTACATTCAATTACCGTACTTACCTTCACTTAAATTTAAAACTATATATTCAAATTTGTGGTGAAACTTTTTTACCTATAAAATTGTGTGCATTTATTATTTATCGAATTTTGCAAAGTCCACTGCATTAAAATGATCTCTCCAAATAATCCAAAACGTTATGACTCAATTGTTATGGATGCAAAAATAGAACGATACAATTTACGATCTTAATTACTATATTTCAGCTTAAAAATGTGCAAATTAACTGTCCATACTCCATATGCATTTTCCAGCTGTCATAATCTGAATTGTTACTAGATTTAGAATATGCCATACTTAGAGTACGAACTTGTTTAAATTTTAAAATAAAATTCGATAAATTTGTTTGTTAAAAAAAAATTTGAGATTTTTTTGATAGATTTAATTTGTTTCAATAATGATCTATTTCTCCATCTTTTAAATTTTTGTATACATATTTTAAAAAAATGTTGCTAAGCTATGTATATTATTTCAAAATTGTTTTTTAGATTCAAATCGAAATACTTGTTTATAGCCAACATTCTATAATATATCTAGTCAACATGTTTAATCTTGTACCTATTTATACATATTACGTATTTAAAAAAAAATTTGAGTTTTGAATTAAGTTTTGCATTATCAAAGTAAAAAAGTTTTTAAATTTACAAATTTTTAAAGTAACCATTCAACTGAAAATAATGAAGACTTACTATAGAAATGTTCCTATGAAGCATAGTCTTAATTTTTAATATAAAAATTTTTTACTATTAATATAAAATTTCCAGGAAATATACTGTAAGTTTTAAAAACTGAAATGAACTAATTCATAAGCATTTAAAATAATTTAAATTCATAAAAAATTCATTCTAAAATAAAACACATCCAACAAAACATTAATATTATTATATAATTGAACACAACTAACCAAACCCATTTAATTGAACTCGTTTGTTCCACCTCATTTTCTGGACAAATATACAAATAATAATATTTAAAATTATTATTTAAAATTGAATTTTGTTTTGCCCGCATTCATCTGAAATAAATAACAATATGTCAAAATTACCTTAATTCGTGCTTTGAGCGACATATGTGTACGTCAAACTAGTTTTCATTGTAGTTAGTTTTCAAAGTCTGACTAAAAATGGAATTGAAAAAGTGTTTCAGAATTGAAATGGAATTGGAAAAGTTGCTAAACATTTTTTAAGAAATTTATAAGTAAAACGAATAGTACAATTTGTTTGTTTCTTGAAATTTTTATTTGTATTTTTTATATAACATTTATTTATTATTTTAGTTTTTGATTTATTTTTTTTTTTTAATATTTTTTAATATTTTTTTTTTGTCTATATATATTATATGGAATTTAAAATTTTTCTGATTTCTTTTAATAATTAAATTTTTTTTTTTTTTTTTTATAATTTTAATAAAAAAGTTTTATGAAGTTTTTTAATTTAGAAATTTTAAAAAACATAACAAATCAAAATGAAACAAATATATATTATAATAATAAGTAATTTTTATATTTTCTGTTTTATTTTTATACAATTTTTAAAAAGTCTTTGATTTCTTTTTATTTTATTTATTTGAATTTTTTAATTATATATATTTTTGTTTTTCTTTTTTTTAATTTAAATTTCTTAATTTATTAATAGTTTGTTTTAAAACTAAGTTTTAATTTATCTTCCTTTTATATATATATTTTTAATAAAATTTTTATTTATTTCATATTTAAGTTTAAAATATATATATTTAATTATTGGAAAATTAAACTTATTCGATTTATTATTGAAAATCTGAAAAGTTTCTATTTTAGTCGACGGAACATTAAAAATCTTACGTTTTTTTTTACATATACATTCTTTATTTCATACTTTTTTTTTTTAACATTTAAAATATAAAATATTCAATAAAATCGAATAAATAAAATTTTATTCAGAATTTAAAAATTACAATTTTTATTTTTTTAAATTTACAACATTTTTTTAATATTAATTTTTTTTTTTTTTGGTTTTTGTATTTAATTTTATATTTTTGAAATGAAAAGTTTTTTACCACTCTTTTGATGAGTTTTTAATAAATATTTAGATTAAAATAGTTTAAATTTTTGTATTTATTTTTTTAAAAAAAAATATATAACTTAATTTGCTTAATTAGTAAATATATTTATTATATTATATTAAATATAATATAATTATATATGATTTTATTATTATCTTTAAATTTCATCACAATTTCAGGAATTCAATTATTAATTTTTTAAATATTTTTTATATCTTATCCTGTGAATACTTTTTTATTTTTTTTATTATTCATTTTTGTTTTTTTTTTTTCAATCTTTCCTTATTGGTACAATAAAGTTATATTATATCTGACCAATGGCGTAGTGGTAAAGAGGCCGCCTTTCATGTGGAAGGTCTCGGGTTCGAACCCCGGTCAGATCAAATCTAATTAAAAAATATCGTAAAATTGTATAATTATATCGTAATATAAAATAAGATTTAATAATAATATATAAATAATTCTTGTGTAAGATTATAGAAGGCGCACAAAGTTAACATTTGTGCATTCATATTTCATAACCTTATACAATAGCTACAGCCGAGTAATCAACGGCTTAGTGAATATTATGATTAAAGAAACTGAAGCCTAGTTTAAAATAAAAAAAACTTGGTGAATGCCCTATACTCCTTAAAGGAGTGGAAAAGGAATAAAAAAAAAAAAAATATATATACTTAAGATGTAACATTATATATATATATTTAATTTAAAATTATTGAATTTGAAAATAATTTGAAGTTAAAGCATTTTAGAAAATATATAGAAATATTTTTTAAAAATATTGATAGTTTTATACAAATATGTTAAAAAATGAATTTAAAATCGATTGGACGTATTAAGGGGTGAACAACATTTGAAAAATTCAAATGACAAAACGATTTTAAGCCTAAGTTAAATTATTGAAAAAATCGAAGTTGTTAAAACTTATTCAGCTAAATTCTCTAACAGGTATCAAATTTTAAATTCACAAATGTATATTGAAATTTTGTCAACATATTTAAAAAAAATTTCAACCCTACCGTATTATGTTTTTGATAAATATAATTCAATAAATAATTGTGAATGATTTCGAAGTTATTAAATAAATAATTGTGAATGATTATATAGTTTCGAGAGATAAAATAGTTTCTTAAGTTAGGTTCAGAGACGTAAAATGTATTAAAAACTTCAAAATTCTAGACAAAATAAGGATTTCAAAAATTTTGGGGTGAGGGTTCGAAAATAGTTGGGGTTCATTTTAAAAGTTGTTAAAATAAGTAGAGAAAAAATTAACTAGTAAGGATTGAAGTGTACAATACCAAAGTAGGTTTGAAGCTTTTTCTATATAACTTATTAATTTAAATTAAATTATATACAATAGATATTTTTTTTAAGCACTAACTATCAGGGCTAACGGCTTTAGAATATATGTAAATAATATACGGTATATCAAATTTGCCACTAGATTTTTGTGGTGTTATCTTTATTTTAATATCTGGATTTGGTAATGAATTTCAGTTCTTTTGTTAAATGTCAAATGATTTTAGGTAGAGTAAATTAAGGTCAACTGCTCCGTAATAAGGAGGCTTAGGTTCGACAACGGAATGTAGTACTATAGAAAAATAAGAAGCTCCGTAATGTGCTCTTATTATGACAAATTTTAACAAATAAATTTTTTATATGTATATTGGACGTATAGAATTGGACTAATGAAACTATTTTAAAACATTGTTTCCTATATTCAAACATTAAATAATGATGTTGTTGAATTATTAATATAATAATAATAATAATTTAAAATAATAAGATTAAAAGTTAAATACAGTTCATAACCACGTTTCATTCTCCTTTTTATACCCGTATGACTATATAGTCCAAGGGTATAATAAATTTGCCATTACGTTTGTGACAAAGAGAAGGAGGGGGGGTAGATATAGACTCAAGTGTATGGATCGGATCAGAATCGAAAAAAAAATCGATTTAGCTATGTATGTCCGTCCGTCCGTCTGTCCGTCCGTCCGTCCGCACGATAACTCAAAAACTAAAGGAGCTAGGATCTTGAAATTTTCGCAAATTCGTTTTTTTGCAATAGCCGTCATCGCTATTTAAATCCAGCCATTTTGGTCCATGGGTTCGGGTAGCTGCCATACAACTTCCTTTTTTATATGAGTATTTCTCTGTACCTATTACAGCTACGTGTCTGAAATTTTGGCAAAAGTAGTTTAGTTTTATGGCCAAAGTTTCTGCAAAATTTGGTTGGTCTACTGCAAAGGGTTCGAGTACCTGCCATACAACTTCTTATTTTATATGAGCATTACTCTATACCTATTGAAGTTGGGTGTCTGAAATTTTGCCAAAAATAGTTTAGTGTAATGGCCAAAGTTACTGCAAAATTTGGTTGCTCTACTGCCAAGAGTTCGAGTAGCTGCCATACAACTCCTTCTTTTATAAGAGCATTACACTACACCTAATAAATCTGATATGTTTGAAATTTTGCCAAAAGTAATTAATGTTTATAATAATAATGATATAATGTTTATATAACGGTCATACGGGTATCCCAGAGTTGACACAGTCTACTCTACTACACTCTTCCTCGTTTTTACTTAAAATATAATACAATACAATACACCCATGAAGAGCATATTAACACACAGTCAAAATCTCATATATACATACACCACAACAATACCCAATAAACTTTATTGTACCAAACATAGTAATTTAATGGAATTTAAAGGGGGGTAAATTTCAAAAATTCAGAATACATTTTTTATTTTGTTTTATTCTAAATACAATTTAATTTTTTATATTTGTATTTTTTTTTTTAATTTTAATCTTATTATAAGTTTTAATTTTTTTAATATTCAAAAAAAAAAATAAACAAATACAATTAAATAATTCTAATTTAAATTATATTAAAATACCTATTATTAAATTTATATAATTAATTTATGTAGTAAAGTTATAAAAATTATTTTATTGGAAACCGTAAAAGTTCGATGATAATGAAATTATTAATTTACAAATGAAAAATGTAAAAATGATTGATTTTCATTTTAGCAAAATAATGAATAATATATTTTGAATTTATACACGTGTCTATTAAAATTTAATTGTATGTCAAATAAAATGTACCCTTAGTTTTTAATGGATCAGTATTGATACATTATCATATTTTATCAAATGTTTAAAACAGAATAAGTACAGTTGATTTGTGCTGACCGTTATGATTGCCGGACTGGTGTCATATGTTACATTTGATTTAAGTTACTAAGATTGATTAAAAGCTAAAATATTATTTGAACCAAATAATAAATATAGGAAATATAAAATTTATTCAACTACCTTAGGTTTTATGTCAAACAATATAATTTCATTTATTACATTAGCATACTTTTAGGAGTATGTCAAAGCCTGACGATATGCAAATAAAATCAAAAATTTACATGACACAATACATATTGAAATATCTTAATTTGTAGATAGAAAAATCTAACTTTCAATTTAATAACTAACAGACATTCTCATGAGCTTAGGTGAAAATAAATCAAATTACCAACAAATGGTTGCATAAGAAAAATAAATTAAAAATATTTAAAATTAATTATTAGTAATTAAAAATATTCTATTGTTTTTATAAATATTTCTTTTACTAATTACTATATTTGAAAATCATTAATTAAATGTATAACCTTTCTTTACATATTCATATTTGAGAATTTGAAAAATACAATTTATTTCAATTAAAATGTTTAGAAAATAATAATTTATTACTCAAATTAATGTAAGTCTAATTGAAATTTTCAATAAAGTGAATGAAATAAATAATTTCAATATTTAAATCCAATTTAAATTTTTATTATTATAAAAAAAAAAAATAAATTTTATGATTTCATTTTGTACTAATGTTATAATAATTAAAAATGAATGATTCTTATTTCATCCTAATGCATCTGATTTAAATTTTGTAATTAATTTCTTTTCTATAGTAATATTTTTTAATTAAATAGGCAATTACGTCTTTTGTTTTTATTATTAATGTAATTTTTATTATTTATTTATGATTTTGAAATTTAACAATTAATTATATACTGCCTTATTGATATATTTTATAATTCTGAATAATTACATAAATTCGAAAGTTAAAGGAACAATGACATTTGATGAATGCATGCATTTTGTTTACATAAAATTATGCTTGTTTACTGCATCAAATACATTCATGCTGCATGAAGCAATAACTATGTAACGGCAATATTTGACATGACATGACATTTCAATGACTTGACTAAATTTTAATTTTTTATTTATTATATTTAGCTGAGATTTAAATAAGATCCTTAATTTTATTTGTATTATTTCCAGCAATTCTAGTAAGAACTGCATATTTAATTTGACATTTGAACTTAAAATGCGTCTGTCATATTTAATTTGACATTTGATATAAAAATGCGTTTGTCATATTTCATCTGAAGTTTGATACGCGTACAGTAAATGCAAAATAAATCTCAGTTTTTAAATGCAAAAGGGAAGTCATGTCTTGAATACTATATAAATTTTCAACTAATCTAATTCTGCATCCGTATATACATGCATCCGATGTGAGCGAGCCTTTAATTTTATCCGTATATGCATGCATCCGATGTGAGCGAGCCTTTAATTTTACAAAAAGTTTTTGAAATAAAAATTTGATTGATTTTGACATTGATTTTAGAAAAATATATTCAAGTCAAGTTTTTAAAATAAAAAATAAGATAAACTAATCATAATATAATTTTTTTTAATCGCACAAAAGATGCATCCGCTAAACAAAGCTTAACAAAAATAATGTTTTAATTAAAATAATTTATTCAGTTTATTCAATAGCTTCAAAACATTTTTCAACCTTTGGAAATACCATGTTTATGCATTAAACTAATTACATTTTTTTTTTTGCAATTATTAATTATTTTTCTATTTACTTAATTAACATATTCTTTTTTTCATTTATATGTATTTGCATTAAGTAATTATTTAAAAGCAGAATATATAATATTTTAATTATTTAATATGTAAAGATTATTCAAATGCATCTATATATGAAATGTTTCTATTATTTTAATGATAATTACTTTTTCAGAAAAGATTTTAAAATGATTCGATGAAAATGCAAAAAAATTATGTTTTATATTTTTGTGCGTTATTTTTATTTTTTTTTAATTTTTTAATTTTTAAATTTTTTTAAACTAACTTTTTATTCACAATAGTTTATTAAAAGTTTGTTCCTATTTTTATTATGATATTTTTTAACATTTAAAAAAAGCCCTTAGCTTTCAATTAAAACTTTTTAGTTTTCAATTGAAAATTTTTAACTTTCAATAAAAACCTTTTAACTTTCAAATGATCGAAGCTTTTACTAGTCTTTTAAATGAAATCTACTAAAAGTGTATAAATATTACAAGGTATCAATGAAGTGTGAGTTAATAAGTTTAAATGAAAATTTTGAAATTCTTTACCCAAATTTAATAATAAAACTTTAGCGTGTTATACACGAAAACTCATTTTTATGCACAAAAAATAAAAAATAAGATTAATTTAAAATATTTAATTTTTTTGCATATTTCTAGGAGTTGATATTCGTTGTTTAGGTTATAATAATTACATATTAGAGATCATTTTATGAAAATTACCTCTATTTTGAGGTAATTAAATTAAATTATTAAAATTATTAAATTATTAAAAATAAAAACAATTTGGCAAAGTGCATAATTCGACTGACCCGGGCTTGTAATATTGTTTTAATGATTAATTTAAACTTCATTCTCAAAGAAAGTTGTGTTAGAAGCCAATGATGAATTAGAACCCTAGAAATTTGGCTTTTAATCAATTTGAGGTTCATCAAAATGTGGCAAAGCTTAAAATAGCACATCGCGAGTTTTAAAATTGTGGCTTATGACTCAAATATTTTACGCCGACTTTTTATAGAAATGTAATTTATTTTCGGTTGCGACTCGTGGCTCAATTTAATTATTATTCTCTTATTTTTTTTTATTTATTATTAGTACCAGACATTTGGACTTCTTATTAAGTTATTTTAATATACACTATATTTTTTTAATTAGATATGATCCGATTTTTCGATTGAAAAGTCGCCACATTACCATTGAGCTATCGGCCCGGCTTATTTTTTTCTTTTTATTAATTTATAACTTAATTCAAAATATTCAATAAAGGAGGAGATTAAAATCCAAACTGTTATGTATAATGACTTTAATTACTTGTCCATTAATTAAATTTAATTAAATCCCAGACATATTTTAAATGAAATAACCACTAACTTTAATGAAAAGCCTTTAAAATTTAATACAGGGCTTCCACTATACTACAGTTGTAAAAGTTTTAAAATTTAATTAACATATTTCTACTTATAAAATTAATTTAAAACAAACACTATTTAGTATTTAACACGAAATAAAACAACTTGTTGTAATTTTAAACAATAATGATACAAAAAACTAACAATGAAAATACTTAAATAATATTTTAATTACATATTTAATTTATTAGAAATGGACTTCAATTATGAAACAAAAGAATAATACATTTCTTATATAAATTTTATTTCATTATAATATTGTATTAAGGTTTTTTTTAAATAAAATAAAAATTTAAATGATTTTCTTATTTTTTAAATGGACTTATTTAATTGTAAGCATGCAATAAAATGTATTGCATGATTTAAAAAAAGGTAACAAAATTAATTTAACATGCAAATTAAGAGCTGAAGAGTGCCACTTTTTCGTATTTTAAATAAACCTTTTGTGGTAATAATGTCCTAACCTGCAATATTTGGGGTAATATTTCCAATATATATAAAAGCCTGGAAAATTTTGAGACATGTTTTATATCTAGGTGGATAAAAGCTACTTCTGCCTTCTTCAAATGGTTAATTTTGCACTTGTGTAATTTTATTCAATTTGAATTGGTTAAAAATATTGTACCATATTTTTGTTCACTATAGGAATAAGAATTCTGAAATATAGGAATTCTCCCACCATAGGAACTATCATACATCTAAATTGTGTAACACATTACTATCATATCTTTTTTCAAACTTCAATATTTCATGAACTTTTCAAGAGAGAAGTTGTTATATTTCTCCAAAATTCCCTAGTCAATTCTTAATTAAAATAATTCTTACCCTAATTTCTCAAGTATTTTGCTAACCAAGGAGCTTTAATAAGGGCTTAATACCACTCTTCTGGCTATGATAACGAGTGCAAGATATGAGAAGTGAAAGTGAGGAGTAGAAGCCTCACACTATTAAGGGGTATAGGTTTTGCCCTGCATTTTGTAGATCTCTCCTTCCTTTCAGAAAATAACATCCCGAGTTGTAAAAGCTCAGGTTCAAAATAAAAGTATTAGAGGTATTTAGAGGTTATTTCTTAACTGTTACTATTTTATACAATCAATGGTAAAGAAGAATTTTGTAAAAGAACGGATGAACAAACCGGACAAACTTAATAAACAATATTTTAAAAAATGTACTTAAAAAAAGATTAAATTTTTATAAAAAATTATAAAATATTTTTTATTTTGTCTGGCATTAATTTAATCACTTGACCCATATATTTTTTTAATATTTTTTAATATTTTTTTTTTAATTTAACATTTTTCCATTATTAATTTTTTATTAATAATTTTTAGATATTTTTTTATTAAATATAAACAAAACTATACATATTAAAATATTATAAAGAATTATTCAATAAAAAGTACAGTATTGGAAAAAAAATGTTGAGCAATTTTAAAATTAATTGAAAACATAAAAGTGAGGATTTTGAAATTGTGGAAGCAATAAAAGTATCGAAGAAATATATTTTAATTCTGTAAATTTTTAATATATTTTACCAAACCAGTTTATTTCTGTGAATTTATTATATTTCGAAGTAGACTTTGTCAAGCTCATTTTAAAATTTTAAATACTGTTAATAATTTTAAATTCTGTTTTGATAGTAATATTTTGAATTGATAAGCTGTACTCCAACAGCTCAAGTAGTCAATATAAAGTAAATGGAGAAGTGGCCTATACTTGAGGTAAACCAATTATAATTTGAAAACATTTATGAGATAAAATCTGTTACTTGTTAAAATATAGGGCTACAACTTTGTCATAGATCCATAACTTATTTCCTTTTTGTTAAGTTCCTAAAAATATTTTCTGAAAAATCTGTTTAAAATTTGATTTCAACAATTTTTCAAGATTATGATCTTTAAATTGTTATATTCTACAAAGGTATATTGAATCAAACAATTGTGGTAGAAAAAGTTATGTAAAGTTATGTATGATAAAAAAAAAATGGAACTAATTATATAATGTTATATTGCTATTACGTATGTTTAAATTTTTGAAAGAAATTTCACATTACGCTTTTTTTGTAATAGCGGTTGGCTCTGTAATAGACGCAGCATATATTTTTTGGTTTGTAACAAAGGAGCAAGCATTGAAAAGTAATTGTAAAATTCAACAAACTTTTTCAACCACCACTTTCAACTGATTTCTGAAAATACACTTTTGATTCATATTTTAATCCGACGATTGATCGCATTTAGTTTTAAAAGACGACCATGAGAAGTCTTCAAACAAATACATATATTATATATACGACATCCTGAATAACAGTATTTTAAAACTCGGATTATTTTCATTATTAATAAAATATTATTTTCTGTATAATTTAAACTTAAAAAATTTTACAAATTTATACAATAAAAATTTTTTAATAACTTAAATAACTTAAGCTCATTTTTCAGCGTTTTAATTAAAATCAAATTTTAGAATAAAAATTTTTATATAATAAACTTAAATTAAATAAAATTTTTTATTATAATATTCTAATTAATTTTATTATAATTATCATTATAATTTATTATTTTTAATTATTATTTATAATTTATTGAAATATTATAATATTAATTTTATATTAATAACTTTAAATTTAAATTAAAATATATTTAAATATTATTTAAACTTTTAATTTTTGTAATTTATTTATTTTTTTTTTATTTTCTTTTTTTTTTTTGTTTTTTTTTTTGTATTTTTTTTTTATATATATATTTACATATATATATATATTTTTGTATTTATAAATAGACATCTGATGATATAATATTAAATTTCTATAATATACTATCACCCTGTCAATATGATATTGTTGAATCTGTACATAAACGTTGACATTGTAAACGACTTATTTCGAGGTCAGTCTCTTGAGTTCCACCTCCTCCAATACTGATTTTTCTTTTTGGCGAGCGAAATCTTTTGAAACACCGAAATAAATTGAGAAATGCTTTCCGAAAACCGCGATTCATAAAACAATATGTTATTGGATTACAACATGATGATGAATATGCTAATAATTGAAAAAATGATATACCAGAAAAACCAATCGATGAATATATTAAATTATCATCAAATAATACAATTGTATTAATAACATATAATGGTGTCCAACATATAAAAAATTCTAATACTACCATAAATAACATTTTTATCACACGTTTTTTATTTTGTAAACTCTTTTCGATGTTTGTCCTGTAAATAAAAAATTAATAAAAATTATTTAATATAAAAGTTTTTTTAAAATAAATTTAAGTAAAAAGATTTATTAAGGTTCACAGAGAAAAAAATTTTACCAGACTTTATAAAGGTGTAAAAGTTTAATTCAATTCTATTTTAGTTTATAGTTTCTATTTAAGAAAAAATGTTAGAAAACTTCACTTAAATTATGAAAAAAATTAATGGTGTGAAAAAATATTCTGCATGAATGATCTTTTTTATCTTTAGATTTTAGTTGAATGGTATATAAGATGACCCTAATACAACACACCCTAATACATATACGATGAACCCTATAATATATTAGGTAACGTACTATACATATATAGGATAACCTGAATATGATGACCCCTAATTTATTTAATGATCTAAGTCAGGATACGGGTGCTTTATGTAATACTGGATACGGGGTACAGCAGTTTGAAGACAATTAAAATTGAATCCTATATCGTAATTGTTTTAAAACTTTTCAAGACCTCTATTTTAGTGCTAATTTTTATAACCTAAGAGCACATTCAGAAATTTAAACATTTCTAAAGGTTCCGATAATACATCAATATTATGAAAACATATTTGAAGTAACCCATGGGGTATTTCGTTCCAGACGGATATATTATATAATCTATTAAATACTAAAAATATTATAAGGCGATGGTATACAGACTAGCCTAAGACTCTGAAGACTGCCTTAATAATTTGAAAATTTATTGAACAATTTTTTTTTGTTGTTTTAAAAAATATCCTTATCTGAAGTAACCTATGGGGTATTTTGTGAAGTAATCCATAGTGTATTTCTTGAAGTTACCCATGGGGTATTTCATGAAGTAACCCATGGGGTATTTCGTGAAGTAGTCCATAGTGTATTTCTTGAAGTCACCCAGGGGGTATTTCGTGAAGTACTCCATAGTGTATTTCTTGAAGTCACCCATGGGGTATTTCATGAAATTACCCATGGAGTATTTCGTGAAGAAATCCATAGTATATTTCTAGAATTCATTCATGGGGTATTTCATGAATTAACCCATGTGGTATTTTATGAAGTAATCCATGGGGTATTCCGTGAAGAAATCTATAGGGTATTTCATTCCAGTAAGTTACTTCATACAAACTGTTTTAATAATCTGATTGTTCTTACGTAGAAATTATTATACTCCTAGATTAAGAGTATATAATTGAATATTAAATCATAATCTCAACTTTGGTATGGCTAGATCCCATTCAATTCCAACTTGAAATAACTTTTGGAAACAAACAATTTATACGGTCTAATTTTAATGCTATTGAAACATTTTCTATGGTAATTCCATTTTCTAACAGAATTTTTATTTTTATTTTAATCTTATAAATAGATCAGAGAAAATTTCTTAAATTTTATAAAAATATATTATAAATAAATTATATTTCTTTTTTAATTAATCAAATCTATGTTATGTATTTTTCATATGACCTTATGTATAATAACATTATGTAAATTTTTAAATAGTTTCTTCGCTTTTAGAAACTGTTGAAGCATAAAAAAACTAGAAACTATTAGAGCAAAAAAAAAAAACAAAAATAAAAATAAAAACATAATAAAAAGATGTTGTAAGATAAAAGAAAATATTATATTTTTAAACCTATAAGATAATTATAATTTTCTTATTCAGAATGAGTAGCGATACTTGTAAAACTAAAATAAAAATTTTCTTTTATAGTTCTTAGATTTTAAAGAATTCCCTAAAACTACTTATGAATTTATTAATTAAAATAACAATTATTTATATTAAATTTTTTTTTAATTTTTGAAAATCTTAAAGAAAAGAATGAATATAATAACAAGATACTTTTAGAAGGTAGAAATTTTAAAAAAATAAATTAAAAACCCCCACCATACTAATAAATCTGTTCGTTACAATACAGAACTTATTTAGAACCGAAACTCATTAAAACCTATCAAATAATATTTAAAATAATTACAAGAAATTATAACAAGTGATGAAAAAAAACCAAGGGTTTTTAAAAAAGCACATTTCAAAATTATTGTATTACATACTGAGTTTAACTTTGGAAATATTTACTTGGAAATAGTTACTACTGACTTATAAAATTTACTGCTAACAGTAAATTTTTTATTTAAAAGTTGTTATAGCCCTTCAATGGGGAAGCTTGCCAAATTTCTCAAGTCTCTAACTTCAACTTCCCCCCCCCCCTATTCCTCTAGTTTTTTACTTAGAATTTGGAATTTTACTTAGAATTTTATTATCTAAGCAAAAATGCGTAAAACTGAGAGACACTTTCTTCAATTTAAGGAACCCCTTTTAAATTTAAGAAAAACCTTTAACATATGTTAAAATATAATGTTGGACCTTTAAATTTTGTATATTAATAAAAAAAAATTGGACAGGTATTCAAGTTACAGGTGTTTAAAAATAGCATAATTTCAATTTTCGGGCCCTTATAGCTCCTAAACAGGGGGCTTGACAAAAAAATTTTGTTAACCGACTCCTACTAATTTCTGAGTATCTAACTCCTCCCAAAATTTCAAGATCCTAGCTTAAACGGTTTAGAAGATATGTGGGGCCAAAAATTTTGCAAAAATTGAGTTTTATATAATGGTAAATTTTAGTACCGTATGGCAACCCTATACATTTAAGCGACATATTTTTGTAAAGCCTATAAAAACAGCTCTCTAATACCGTTTTTTGATTGAAAATAAACTTAACAGAACTTTTGTTATATCAATTTAAATATAGGGCTTTTTTGGAATTTTCAGGGGCTGTAACTTCGTCACCCTTCAAAATTAAGAAAAACCTTTGACACATGTTGAAATATAATTATAGAGCTTTGAATTTTGTCTATCACTAAAAAAAAATTTGAACAGGTATTCAAGTTACAGGTGTTTAAAAAAAGCAAAATTTCAATTTTCGAGCCCTTATAGCTCCTAAATAGAGGGCTTGACAAAAAAATTTTGTTAACCGACTCCTACTAATTTCTGAGTATCTAAGTCCTCCCAAAATTTCAAGACCCTAGCTTGAACCGTTCAGAAGATATATGTGACCAAAAATTTTTCGAAAATTGTGTTTTGCGTAATGTTAAATTTTAGTACCGTATGGCAACCCTAAACATTTGCCTTGTAAAAATTTATAAAATTTATGAAACCAGCTATCATTTTCCGTTTTCAGATTGAAAATATATGTAACAGAACTCTTGTTATAACAATTTAAATATAAGGCTTTTTCCAACTTTGGGGGGCTGTAGCTCCGTAACAGGTGGGGCTACAGAAAAAAATTCTTCTACGAAATTATTTTTTTTGCAAAATCTACCCATGATTAAAATTTCTTTACGCTATTTCAAACGGTGTAAAAGTTTTTGTAAACATACGGACGGACGGACGGACGGACGGACAGAGTGAAGCTATATAGGCACATTTTTACAAAATTTTTTGAAAATGTGCTAAAAATGGTTGAAGTTGTATATTTTTTTTTAAATTAATAGAATTTCTCTAAAGAACGGAACGGAAAGTAGTGAAGATATTAGATATATATAGTTCCAATGAATATAATCTTATCATTATTTCAAGAAGTTACTCAAGAATGAAAAATAAAATTTTATAATTTTTTTTTTTTTTTTTCCTTTATTTTTTTTAAATTAATGATGCTGGATAAAAATTATTTTGATTTAATTTCTTCTTTTACGAAAAAACTATACAATATCTGTTAAATAAATATAATATAATATAGCTTCAAATTTGTTCTCTACAAGATGCTATTAAAAGGGGGGCAGATTGAGGTACAGATCTCTTTATTAAATGAAGCTATTACATTGTTGCTATTTTTTTTATTTTAATACTGAGATTTGCCAATTAAATAATTGTTGAACTTATAATTAGAATTGTTTTTAAAATTTATAAATTTAATAATATTTTGAGTTCTGGACTATATGAGAGTAGAAAATTGGCCATTTCGGAAGAATTAATAAAAGACTTAGTGAGGAAACTTAAATGAACAAAATTTTGAGAACGTATTTATTAGGTAGATTCTATTAATAAATAAAAACGCAGATATTTAACTGATCAAAATTCAAGTATTACTAGTATAAATAAGCAAACAATATAGGTATCAAGTAAAGAGTGTCTATAGTTTAATTGCGGCAAATCTCACAGTTATGTTTATTGTGACCTTTGACTAAGCGTATGTTATGTTTCGAGGATGAACACATAGGCCAGACAGGTTAGGCTTATAAAGAATAGGAACAGGCATAATTGCGATGCAGTCAAGAATGTTAAGAGTCTTCAAAGTTTTTTGTCCCGTTGCAAAACATATTTCTGTAAAACATTCGGCCTGGCTTCTTCCCTTCTCCTTCTTTCAATTACTTTGACCAAATTGTAAATCTCCTTTAAGCGCAGTATCCTCTCGGACAATTAACACTTCCAATCAATAATCGCCAAATATTGAATCCATTTTGATCTTTTATAAGTAATTCTTATATTATAAGTATTTGCTTCATTGAACTTAAGTCAGTTATAACTCCCTTCAGCAATTAAAACTTTTACAAGAATGGTTTTAACTCAAGTGTTCATTTCTGTACTTGTATATTAAACTTCATCACATTTTCTATAAGAACTGCTAAGATTTGGATTACGATTCTATACCCAATGAGTCGCTTTGTGGAAATTACGTAATGTATAACAACTTGCAAAATTTCAACTAAAAAAACCCCTATAGGTTAATTTCTCACAAAACTCCTTAAAACCATCTAATTCCAATTTACTATTCTAATTCTAAACTCTCGACCCTTTAAACTAAGTTGCATAGCCTTTTAACCAACGTACACAGTAAAAATCACTTTTATTAGCTTATAACACGTAAAAACAACAATATAACCTATGTTATTTATGTGGGTCAAAGTCTGTGAGTGAGTGGGACGCATTGCTATTTTCAAACCTTGATACTGGCCTGGATGAAAAAGCACAGCAAATAAATAATATTTCTATTCAAATTTTCACTGTTTTATTGCATAATATAGATTTAATAATTTAATTTAAATTCTAATAGTTTTATAAGAGGATATCATGAAATTTTAAGATTTAGAAATACACCATGTCATGGCCAAAACTAAATCGTGGTTATGTTTAACTGAACAATTTTAACTAAAGTCCAAGTCTACAGAGGGAAATTATAATATGTTTCTTCAAAATGAAATTGTAATTTGTACTTATTAAAAAAAAATCATGTCTTTATTTTAATTAATTTATAAAAGAGAGGTAAAAATACCCCCTGTTTGCTTCTTCTATCGCAATAAGGTTAAATATGTATTTCAAGATATAAAATACAATGGTAAATATTAAAAATAACGACTCTATTAAAATGTTATACAGAAGACTTAATTCTTAGAACCATTTCAAAGATTTTTATTTATTTTTCGTGCCTTAAATTTTATAATTATTTAAAAGTTTTGTGTTTTTAATTTTCTAATTACCTTCGTAGACCATGTTTTCGTCTCGTTGAATATGAAAATTCTTTAATTAACATTGAATTTTGCATATAACTATTGTTGCCATTGTATTGATGTAAATTACCAACCAGATTTAAATTATCCTTTGATGTTGTACGATATGAAACAAAACTTCGATTACTGGGTGATCCATTTTTATTTATAAACACTTCCATTAAATTATCAGCTGTAATTAAATAAAAATAATGAAAAATTATTAAAAAAATTCTAGTAAGCAATTTGAATAAAGAGGGGTTTTTGGGATCAGTATTTTTTCAAGAAACAAGGTTGATGTAACAGCATAAATACTGCTGAGTCTATACATATCCTTATTTTAAAGGAGGACTCTAAAGTACTGAAGATGTATATTAGGTTGCTTTGACAAGAAAAATAATCTGCCTCAACTAAAAGTTTCCCCAAGCAACAACAGATGTTCATCCCAACTGAGTCGGATTGTTAAGATGGCGTAAAACGGCTTATGGAAATTCGTTTGTTGTGCGCATATCGAGACTATGGAACCATATTCCGTCCAATATGTTCCCTAAAGTTGGTAGTTCGTATGTGTACGACTTAATTAAATTTTAGAAAAATATTAACATCTTTCTCTTTAATATGCCTCCAAATTTGTCCCATTCTCCGTAATCCAAAAATCCTAAACATCCCCATAATCCAAAAATCCTTCCATATCCTCATCCTTGTAACCAAACTGTACATTTGTATCACAGGTTCCTTCCTACTAAAGTTTGTCGCACACAACCCAAAGAAACACCGCGCAGTTTCAATGAGTGGCTTTCGAGAGTTCCATTCCCTCGTAAAAAAAAAAAAAAAAACAACTTCTTTGTAAATGGGATTTATCATACCCAATAATAAACTACACAAGTTCTATTTAAATATTATTAATCCTTTCCCCATTGTAAATCATCATCCGAGATTAACTTCAAACTTCATTAGCTTCAATATGTCAAGTTCAACGTTAATGATAATCTTAAATTCACAATGCGAACAAATTATACATTAAAAACATAATAGAAGTTCCTGTATGTAATAGAAACTTGAAAATACTGATCAAGCAGAAACCACAAGCATAAGATTTCATTGGCCAAGTCCCTACCACTAGATAAATAAGGTTTCTCTTAGTAGTCTTAGGTGTGTCACAAAGAAAGCCTTGCTTAACTCCCATAATCAAGACTATAAATAAGGCTTTTAAATGTATATAGTATAGACCAAGATCAAGCCAGTGCCACTAGATACATAAGGTTCAATTAGTAGTCTTAGGTGTGTGACAAAGAAAAGCCTTCTATAACTTCCATAATCAAGACTGTAAACAAGGCCTCTACATGAACATAATATTGTGTTGGAGAAGCAGTGCCTATTCGAATGGAAATCGGGAATTATAAAATCAAGAATTTCAAATATAAATATTTGTTTTAATTATTGTTTGATTTAATTAGCCTAAATCCTAAAGAATATATTTTTAAAAAGAAAAGTTAATTTCAATTCAAGGTTTTAACCCCTTTTAAATCCAAAAATTTTGTCAACCATTTGACCATTTTCTCACGAATATTAATGAAATTTTTCTCAAAGTTTACAAAACTTTTTTTCAAAAATTGTTTCTTTTTGTTAAAACTTTTATATTTATATTTAATTTGGAAAAATTTTTCCAAAAACCCTCACAAACTAATATAAAAGTTCTTACCTTCATTAAATATTCCAATAAAAAAAACAAAAAAACTTTATGCCCTGATTTTGATTTTAAATTTTTGTGTCCTTGTATAAATTTGTCATTAAAAAATATTTTTTTGTTGAATATTCATGAAGTTTTTTTTAATTTTTTATTAAAATTAATATTTTTCAATAAAATCCAAAAAAAACAAGAGAATTGTTTCCTGGCCTGTAACCATTTCACAACCCAACACATTCAATCAATAATTAAAATATTTTCATCCTGAAAATTTAAATTTTCAAGCACATTTTCAAATATTTGTTAAAAAATATGCCTATATAGTTTCACATTGAATATACGTAGCATCTGTTGGTCCGTTCATACTTTTTCCGATCCGTCTGTTCATGTGTTTGAAGAATTTTTAGGTACGGCTAAGTATTGCCAAAAAAGGGAATATTGTTGAACACCCTTGTTTTGTGTAGTCGAAGGTATAACTCTCGGAGTTCGGAAAAAGTCTGAAATCGTCAAAAAACAGCTGATTGCATATGTTCATATGTCAAATAAATATATAGCAGTACCATACGGTATTTTAATTTTCCATCCTCTATATATTTTATGTTCCTTAAATTATAAATTTTGACAACTTCTTTTTTTGGAAACCTTATAAAGTAAGAAAGAGTCATTTTTTTTTCACTGCATCTAAAAATTAAAACATGCTGACACATGAAAGTGAACTTTTATTAGTTCCAACAAGATCTTACAGAAAGTTAGAAGTTAAGGATCAAATGTAACATATACTCATTAAACACAATATGTAACAGTGAGCTAAGTTCACCAAAGTAAAACCAATTGGTAAAAAGCACAAAAAAAGAAGGGTGGGATAGGGCATACACTTAAAATTCGACTAGTACGCATAGTACAGAAAGCATTAGAATGAAGTCCATACGTGACCCGAACACAAGATCATTTCTGCGATACCCAGAGGCGAGCAATATTAAAAGAGCTGACCTTAATTCGAAAAACAAAGGAGGAATCGAAGATAAATGTTCCCAATAGAGTCCGACGAAGATGCCCAATAGATATCCTATTCTCCCAAGAGAATTGTCAAGAGCAAAAAAGTTTTGTCATTTAAGCTAATAGTTAGATGAGTTTGCCGTTTCGGAGCTATCAGGCATCAAAACTCATCTTTCGTTGAGGTAATTTTAAAAATACTGATTTTCTCCATAACCAGTTTTTTTACACAAACCAGTAAATCTGTCATTAAATGAGAGGAAGAAATCGGAAGGCGGGAAAAATGATAAAGGATAAATTTAAATAAAAATATATGCATATATATAATTATATATGCATATTATACATATACATAAAAAATTGAAAAACTAACACTTCTTACTTGACTGAGTGCCTTTTGGTGCCTTTTCAGCTCTCATACCATGCCACAATGTTCTTGATATTAATGAATATGTTCCAGTTAGCACTAATACCGGTACTATTAATAGTATTATGTCCAAATATATATTAAAAATTTTTTCATATGGATCCGTCCATACTTCACGACATTTATGACCTGTAATTAAAAAAAAAACAAAATGTAAAGTATTATAAAAATCATGACAATATCAAAAAGTTAATGAAAAATAAATTAAAATGTTTATTAAACCATATTTTTTTTAATTAAAGATCGAATAAAGACCAAAATGTGTCAAATGAAGGTCATGCACAATAGAATACAAGAAGAGCCTTTTGAAGATGTACCAAAAGAATAATACACTTTAAAAGTCAAGTTTCTGAAAATTTGACGTAAATTAAATTATAAAAATTTTTATATTTCTAACACATAAAAGAAATTGAAACAAGGTTTGATTGTTAATATTATTTGCAAATCTAATATGAAATCTATTTGAGAGGTCTTTCTTCAGTCCTTTATTTAGTCCTGTTTGCAAATGCATTAGTTCTGTAATGAATGAGTTTTTGATGAATATTAGTTCCAAGAAAAAGGTCAATCTTATTAAAATCAAAGAGTTTAATATAATTAAAGACTTAACTATAGAGTCCTATACAATAAAATAATGGTTTAATAAAAGGCACCCTAAAATGTAATTTTTTTACCCCCAATCTAAAATAGGTATATAGGTATATTAACTTTGTATGTTAATTTGTAAGAGGAATCAAGCAGCTATAGCTATAGCTATAATTTATATATTCTTTATCAGTGTCAACTCCTCAGTCAAATTAATGAAATTCGTCCATTCTCCATTCTATTTATGATTATGATTAACAAAAAATAATAAAACTGTCTGATAAAATTCGTAGAAAATTCCAATTATGGGTTCGGATTCTGAAAGATACCAAAAAGAGGCAGCTGTAAAGTATAGAATCTTTAAATTTGGTATAAGGACTTTCTGTGATGTTTTTTTTAAACTCCTGAAGTTTAGGAAGAATTAAAGAACCGTTTTGGGTGGATGTTAAAGATCTCACAATGCCAAAAATGCACATCTAAATAATGAAATTAGCATTAAGTCCTTAGTATTCTAACGAATAAAATTACCAATTATGTGTTAAAATTATTTTAATTCCTTTAGGAACTTATTACTCATCTAATGGAAAGAATGAAAGTCTCTAAGGGATTTAAGAATCATAGCAATTAGCCCTAACTGCCTAGGTGACTTATGACCCTTGGAGTTTTGACTCAGAGTGGTAAGTCATAACTCCGTTATACAGTTCTCAGATTTAAACCAATATATATATATATTAATTATGTAACATCAGTGCGAATATACACAGACTTTCTGGAACTATAACATCAAAAATAATTAGCACACATTTTGGAGTTGAATTCAAAATCATGAGTATTCCGTTTTTCCAAAATTAAAAAAGGTATTTTGAAAAAAGGAACACCTAGATTGTACCAAAGTCTCGCATCCATGAATTCATAAATACTCTGGAAAAAGGGTCAACTTTGGTTTTTTAACCAACTTAAATATTTTTCCTAATATAGGATCTCACATAGGCAAATATCTAAATTCATATTGTTTTACATCTAATATTTAACTTGTATATTTTTATATTATCGGACTTACATCATAAAGATAGGAAAAGACTTTCAGAAATTGTTTTAAAATAAATTTCGACTTATATATAATATTATTGAGCGTGTACATAGCGTAATCACACAATTTTAGTTATATGATGTTATAACTGCCATTAAAAATTAGTAAAGTAAGTTATAGTTTACGTAATGGATCATAACTTCCGAAAGGATCTAATTATCCACTTGTCAAGGGACTCATGTCCCACGTAATTATTTTAAAGTGAGTCAAAGGTTCCTTAGGCACTTATGTCCTACTAAAAGAGTTATAAGTCCATAAAGGACTAATGACCCTGGGAATTATGATCCTGCACCAATATCTTTATCTAAAATAACTTATGAATTTTAATTTTAATTTTTCATAATTAGTACCAAAATATTAGTAAGTTGCTTCAACTTTCAGCTTTTTCATTTCTGGTTGTTAACCTTTTGATCTAACTAGCCTGTCATTAGTTCGAACAAGAAGGAAGGTACTAACTACTATGTATATATATAGATATAATATTATATTATAATTTTATTTATTTGTAATATTTGCGTCAGTTAGCTAGTATCGCACCTTCTTTGATTTTAATTTTTACAATTCAAATATTATTTTGGCAGCACTGGATGAATTTTAAAAAAACTTTAAAAGTACATAAGTACATATTTAAAAGTACATTTTAGCCAAACTTCGATTTAATTTGGAATTTATTATTTAAATTTGCAAAGGCAACGAAATTAATCTAGGTTTATTTAAATGACTGTGATAATAATTTATTTGAAATCTCCTATTACATACAATGGAGTGGAGTGAAATCTGCCAAATTTTCTTAGATGCGACAGATTTAAAAAAAAAAATATTATTTTTATCAGAAATTGTTTTAAAATGTTTAAGTGAACTAGAATTTTCCAAATTATTTTATGAAAAATTTACAACTTTGAAAAATAGATAAACTTTTACATCGAACAATAAAAAGTTTTAGAAAATTAAAAAAATTCATTCCACCTACTCTTGTAACAATCAAACAATTCTAATTTCTACAAATTGTTGATATTTTTAAATTATTAAAATTACAATACGAGTCATTTAACAGACAAACTTTTCCAATTTATATTCTTGTTGTTTTTCTAATAAATTTTCCAACCCACCTATAAAATAATAAAAAAAAAACTTTTGTTAATGTTTGGTACTTACCTTTCGTTGTTGGAATAAGTTGACTTTGATAAGCAATGGGTGATAACAAACATAAACTTCCAATCCATATTAGTGCTATTAATTTATATGCATGTTTTAATGTTTGCCATGTCCTTGAACGTAAAGGATGACATATTGCATAATATCGTTCACATGAGATTGCAACTAATGTCCATGCAGAAACAGAAACCGAACATGCTGGAATTTGTTTTAAAAGAAAAATTGTCATTAGTTTCAGTTTTTTTTTTAGTTTTTATGATTTAAACAAGATTAAAAAAAAAATAACATTAATCAAAATTACACAGTACATGGAACTAGCACTAGAGATAAATTATTTTTTAGATAAATTACTTTAAACTATGAACAAAAATCTGGGAGAGCTACTACTTTTAAAATTAGTTATAAATCAAACATTAGAGTATAAGGAAAATATTAGGAAATTTTTCTACTTCTGGAAAAATAAAAGATTGATTCGAAAAAATCTTTTAGGAAAATTGAGATTTGCTTCAAAACGAGGAAGAGTTTAGAGTAGAATGTGTCAACTCAAGGGTACCCGAATGAACGTAATCTAAACATTATATCATTCGATTAATTACTTTTGGCCAAATTTAAAGCACCCCAGCTTTATTAAGTATAAAGTTATTTTCATATGAAACAACAAATTGCATCAGAGCTTCTCAACCTGGTTGAACGAACTGGCTAGATTTCAAAAGATACTCATGCATAAGAACTAATTTGGAAAAATTCCAAAATCCCAGCTCCCTTAGTTTTTCAGCTATCGTGTAGACAGACGGACGGACGAATGTACAAAGCTAGATTAATTTACTTTTCGATTCTTATCTTTGAATCTATTTATACTCCCACTTCTTAAGAGCGTCACAAACTCTAATAATAGACTCATACTCAAAAAATTTCTTTAAGATTCTTCAAAACAAAACCTTTAATTCATAGCTTTTGTAGATTTTCATATAGAATATCGAGCCATCTACAAATATATAAAGACCTTACTTAAGGTTAAAGAATCATTTTTATAAGATGTGGAAATTACAGATAAGTACTTGGGCAGGTATTTATTCAATTAATTACCGAATTTTACCACATTCGCAGCATTAAACTTCTATAGAATGATATTCCCTAGTTATTGGGTGGTAAAAACCGTTAAGATATACCATCCCATTATATTGGTCAAACTGCAGCGAAATGAAATTATTGAAAAGAGCATAGAAGGGGGAATTAGTGAGTAAAAATTTCCAAAATGAAAAGAAGATTTACTTGGAATTGTTTAAAAATTCTTATATGGAAATACGAATAGTTTCAACATAAACTTCATTAGATATAATCCATATAAAGATTTAAATCTAGAACTTCCATATTAAAATGTTAGCACTTAGAAAACCCCGAAGATATATTCTCAAATTTTTATTCCTAATATAAAAAACTTTGATTAAAAAAAATAATTAAATGAAATTCCACTGCAGAACATAATCTTCTACCTGTCTCACTTTTCGAAAACTAAATAATTAAAATTGTGTTTTTTTTTTAAATTAATTTATACCAATTCCTCTTCTTACCAAAACTTTCATATCCTGCAATTTTTTAACTTTAATTCTGTCCTTTTTTTTATGCTCTATTAATTCAATTTACATTTATATTTACCATCGTTGCATTTTTTTTTTTTGAATATCGTATAGATAATACTTATAAAACAAAAATGACTTTTCATAGAATTTTCGCAGAGTTCATTTTAAATTCATTCAAGTGAAAATTTATTCTAAAAAAAAAAGTGCAAAACTAAATTATAATATTTTCTCCCTAAAGTCGAGTAAAATAAGGTCAAACCAACTTTATTGCCAAAAACAATGAAAATAAAGTTTAATCGACTGGTCCAAAAGCCTTCCACTAAAAAAATATATTGAAACTTTAATTTTGCAAGTAACGATAAAATCCTTCTACTAATCCTTTTTTGAAATACATTTTTGGTTTCCGTCCCCATAAGTTCTGTTAAGCAAATTATTTGAATCCTGATTTTGAATTCAATTCTTATATATTAAGTAGTTAATAGTCGGTGGGCGTGGCTGCGCCTCTCAATTTTTGAGACTTCCTTTTTCTCCAAAGCAGTACTTTAAAAACAAAATTGTTAATTTCCTTGAAAAATTTTTTTGGACAATCTTGGGACCGTCATGGGTAAATAAATTTCAAGTCTTTTAATAGAGTTAAATCCATTCTCAAAGCGAAACAGGTGTACAAATTTCAATCGGTCAAACCATTTGTAATTTAAAGTAAAATAACATAAAAAATTATAAAAAGCTGTTGGGCTGCAATGGGAACAAAGCAATATTTTGCAAAATTGGAAAAAACTTACTTCCAAAATTTTTTTCGATCAACTATCGGGCGGACACGGTTTAACAAATTCTAAATTTGTTAAAAGTGTCAAAAAAATTTTCAAGAACCATCAAGTATACAAAATTTGAAGTCAATCAGTCAAACCGTTTTCATTTGAGAGCAAATAAGTTAATGCACCACATTGCACCAAATTTTTAGCTTACGGTTTCTTTCCGTACCCAATAACCACTATATACAAATTTTCGTGATAATCGGCTGAGCAGTTTAGTCTGTTCGCTACATACAAACAACAAATACAAAAACAAACCAACAAACTCTCGGTTTTATATATATAGATAGATAGATAATAGACAATATTGCATAACAAATGTGTTCATAATCCGGAAAACGGGGTAACCCAAATTTAATAACTAACCATAAAATTCATCCTAGTTGATAAATATTCTGTTAGAAACAGAGTTTCAGAGTTAGAAACAGAGTCCGGGTATTCCGTTATTTTTATCCCCGTCTGTTTTTGAGCTATTCGTAAATTTTGAAGAACCTTAAAATTAAACCCCTAAAAGGTAGGGTATTCTAATTTTTCCAGAACATTTATACGAGATTTCTAATTAGCAGAGTTATAAGTCTTGGATTTAAAATCAGTTGCCCCTTTTTCCGTCCAATTTATATTTTGAACTATTTTTTGGGAATAGAATATACTGACCAGTTGGACCTTATTTCGTTTTTTTTGTATTCCATATTTTTTGCTCATTTTAATTGGAAATAAGAAAGAATGGTTAATTCAATTTCATTTCCTTTATTTTTGGTAATAAAGTCGAATAGGCTTTATTTCACCCCTCCCCTCTTTTTTTATGCATTCGTGTACACGTTTAATATAATTTCAAATGAAATGAAATTGATTTTTTTTTCCGTTTAATATCTTAAAATAATATTTACTTTTTACTTGAAATTGTGCAAAAACAAAAAAAAATTTCCAAAATTATATGAAAAAAAAAAATATCTAGAAATTTTCCAAAAGTTTTTACTAAACAAATAAGATTTTCGTTAAAACGTTAAAAGGTAAAACAATAGTTTTCAAGAGAGTCTATATACTCGTACTTTTTATGTATATATATTAGAAACATAAGCATTATAGTACAGACTATAGTAAGAAAATGATTTACTGAGTAAACTTATAATTTGTTTGGAAAATTTAAACAGTTATGATGCAGCAAAATTTGAATTTGTTAGAGCGTGGATAATAAGGATAAAGAATGGTACGTTGCATAAATGTTATTTATGCACGAGTTGTTTCTTTCAATTATAAACACCAGTAAATTTGTTTATCTAAAGTCATACATGCCAATAATGGAATTTAAATTAAGTTTAAAAAACTATAACACGAGAGTTCTTACAGTGAAATTAATTGAAACCAATTTGTAAATATTGTGGCTCTTATACCTATTTCCAGGTGGATTGGCCACAAATATTTTCTTCACATAAATGATAGTCTAATCTAGGATGAAATTATTTTGTAGAGATTGAAGATTAATAGGAGACATATTTTTCTATTGGGATGTCAGAAGTCCCAGAGTCAAATGTCTCCAAAGGAGTTGTGACTTAATTTATGGGTCGAAAGTCCCTTAATCCCTTCTTTTTGCCTTCTAACCCTGGGCCTTCTCACTCAAAGTAATTAGTCATAACTCCCTTAGATGAATGAGGTAAGTTAGTGGAGGTTAACAGTTAACTTTAAAATGGCTGTGTTGTACAGTGGTTAGAGTGCCGACCTTCATGCGACCTTAATTGGGTTCAAATCCCAGTAAAAGTGAAAAAACTTTTCTGGTTTTCGGCTCGACTAAGCTACCATTCGCCATTGGGTTCAAATAATTAATAATTATATATCTCTAATAAAAAAGAAGCATTAATATAACAATATAAAAAAATAATTTAATTGAATAATATAACTCACAGATATAGAATACCATATAAGTCAAATACAAAATATTAAAATTTAAATAAAAATAGGATTGTACGATTGAAAATCTAAACGTCATTCAGGCCTAGTACAATCTCATGTTTAAATTGTATGTGGAATTCATTAAGATCAATTCTAATATTACAATTATAATATTACCCCCTGTTCCAATGACATAGACAGGCTTATTAGCCTAACAGTTGAACAGTTACCGCTTTAAAAAAAAAAAAAAAAACAAGTGATGATAAAAAACCAAGGGTTTTTAAAAAAGCACATTGTCAAAATAATATAGTGTTTCATACTAAGTATTTTATCGGAATATAATGTTGAAGCTTCAATATTAACGTTTAATTTAGGAAATATATACGTTAGTGACTTAGTTACTGCTTACTTATAAAAACAGTAAATTTTTAATTTTTAAGCCTTATTAGCTCCTCTATGGGGAAGGTTGCAAAATTTCTCAAGGACCTAACTTCATTTTATTTATTTATAGATAAATTCCTGTAGCATTGTTTACTAAATTCGTCTTAGGATCAAATTACGATTCTAGATGATTTAGTGAATATTCCAAGTCATTTTTATATGTCCAATATTTTTTGAAAATTCCTTGAGATAGAGCATTTAGGCCTTCAAATTTTTAATGAAATATTCAGGAAAAAACATAAATCAGAGCTATTATAATAATATTCGTTTTATCTCTAATTAAAAATAACTCAAAATTTTAGTAATAAAATTTCTGCAAAAATATTTGGATATTTTTAAAATGAAACATCGGTAGATATGTTCGATTCCCGAACGGATCATGAAATATTTTAATTAAAAAACGAGGAAGAGTGTGGTAGAGTTGACTGTGTCAACTCTGGGATACCCGTATGACCGTAACATATACATTATATCATCCGGTTGATTACATTTGGAAAAATTTCAAACATACAGCTTTATTAGGTGTAGTGTAATGCTCATATAAAAGAGGCAGTTGTACAGAGTAATGCTCTAAAAATAAGTTATATTGCAGAGGCTCGAACCCATGAACCAAAATGACAGGATTTCAATAGCGATGACGGCTATTGAATAAAAACGAATTTGTGAAAATTTCAAAATCCTAGCTCTTTTACTTTTTGAGTTATCGTTGTGACGGACGGACGGATATACATAGTTAAATGGATTTACTTTTCGATTCTGATCCGATCCATACATTTGAGTCTGTATCTATCCCCCCTCCTTCTCTGCGTCACAAACGTAACAGCATATTTAGTATACACTTTTGACCTATAGTCATGCGGCTATAATAATTTTTCCTTACAAATCGCCATAGTAATAGTAAGTATAATATAAAATTTATGATATAAACAAAATAAATAATATTACTTATAAAATTAATACATACGAGTACTTTGTTCTTATAATTAATTAAATAAATAAATAAATAATTTTTACTTACCTTGTAAATATGGTAACACTTTACACATAAATCTACCAAATATAAAATCACGTAATAAAAATCCAACTAATGTTGGTGGCATACATAATACACCCAATAATAAATCAGATATTGCTAAATTTAATAAAAATAAATTTGTAATTGTTCTCATACGACGATTTTGAACTAATGTTAATATAACTAATAAATTTCCAACAATTGCTAACATAAATATTGATGCATATAATGATATTTGTAAATTATTTAAACGACTAACTGAACCACCAGTATTTGTTGTTTGTTGTCGTATACCATTATCAATTATTTTTGTTAAATTTGTTAAATTATTAAAATTAATTGAATCACTAAATTCATTAATTGTATTACTAATTGTATCAATTGCATTAATACCAATATTAGTAAAACTATTAAAATTTGTTTCAATATTACCATTTAATGTACTATCACCATTATTTATAAAAAATCCATTACTATTATTTATATTATTAATATCATTTGTTATTAAATCATTATCATCATTTGTATCATTAATTAATAATAATGAATTATTATTATGATTATTATTATGAATATTATTATTATTAAATGATTCTAATAAAATATCATCAGTAACAATTAATGTTAAATTATTAATATATCCTATTGTTGTTGAATAACCATATGATATTGGTGTAGTTGGTAATGTTGCTGTTGTTGATGTTATTTTTGATGTTGGTAATGATATTGAATCTGATACTGATATTAAATCAGATGATAATATTGATGATGATAATGATGACCATAATGATGATGTTGATGATCCATTATTATAATTTATATCTTGCTCTGTAGCATTAAATATGCTTAAGGTAGTCATAATAAAATCATAGAAGATTTTATTTTTATTTTTTTATTTTGTTTTTTTTTTTTTTTTTAATTATATTCTATTAAAATTAGAATTTATTCCATTTTTTTAATTAATTTTTTTTTTATATATTTCACCATTTTATATTTAAATTAAATCTTTTGTTGTAATTGTAATTTTTTCTCTTCTAATTTATATTGTTTTTTCTTTAATATCACTTTTTTTATGCACTCCATTTTTAAATTTCTTTGAATCTATTATAAATATTTTATCTTAATTTTGTTAAATTGGTTTATTTTGTTGTTAAAGTTCTTCTTCTAATTGTAATTTGTTGATTAAGAGTTGTACCATTATTAAATTTAATTATTAAACTGAAATAAGAAAAAAAAAATAGATAATTATTTAATAGAATATAAAAAAACAATGTATATAATAATGTAGCAATATAGTATTCACAAGTAATTGAATCTTAAGATATAAGACTATTCTATAGTAAATAATAATAAAGGTACTTAATATACAAAAGTTCTTTAAAAAAATTTACATAAAAAATTTGTATTGAATTTTCCAATTATTCAAATTAGATTTAATTATTCAAAAAAAATTCTAATACAATTTGATTTCTTAAAGGTGATGTTCCAATATCAGCGTCGCTTATAAAATAACGCAATGATCAAAATGTAGCGTCTGTTTGAAATATTGAATTTTCCAATTATTCAATTTTTAATTTATATATCCAACAAAATTGTACAACAATTTGATTTCTTTAAGATGATGACTCAATATCGGCGACGTGTATAGCGTGTATAGCTTTAAGTAGGTATCCTTTTTTAAATAAAAATCGTTCGATCGCTTTGTTTTATCTTAAATTAAATATTGAATTTCGAATTGAATTTAGTCATTCAATAAAAACTCTACTAAAATTTCATTTCTTTAACCGAAGAAAATGAATTCAGAAGAAGATTTTTCAATACCCCCATCGTCGGTAGCGTCTATTTAAATAAAATGATTACCAAAACCTAGCGCTGCTGAGTTTCATTTTTAATCAACCAAATTTAGTGAATACAGTGTTTGAAGTAATAATACGAAGGCATGAAATAAGGCCCTGCGAAATAATACCAACACCCCAGGATTTTAGTTATGAAAAAGTCGAAAGTTGAATTTAAAGATAATTAACAGCTGGGTGGCACAGTGGTTGAGTGCCGACCTTTCATGCTAAAGGTCCCGGGCTCGAATCCTAGTGAAAGTGAAAAAAAGATTTTCCACTTTTCGACTCGACTCATTTCTCGACTTAAAAAACAGCCGAGCGCTTAAAAAAAAAAAAATTAAATATCCCAGGGTCTATTTTTCAAACTTCTACGGGGTTATTATAAATATATTAGAATTGAGATATAAGACACCACGGGCTTTTTTCCTCCATTAATATAAAAAGTAACATACCGATTTTATTTCATGCATCTTGCAAATATTTAAAAATCTAGAAACACTTTTTATTGATTGTCAATGCGATTCAAAGTAGTAGGCTTTTCTACTCCATAACAGCTTGATTGCGATGCTTCCTACGTCATATTGTTTTTGATACCCCGATATATTTGTTATTAATTAATCCATTTTATTTTAAAATCCATTTTAACTACTTGCTTTACACCACCTCAAAATTTCCTAGAACTATTAAAAGTTTTAAAATAATCCTTCGATATATTTTGAACTTTATTGAATTAAAAATTAGAAAAAAAAAGAACCTTTAATAGGCCGTAAATTTAATTCATATCACATCCAACTAACAAAATCATATCACGTTCAATAAACAGTGAATAATATAATTAATGAATTTAAAAAACCAAACTTTTACCCAAAAATTTTGCTGAACTTTTAAAAAAAAAAATATTTTTTTTTTGACTTAAAAAACATATTTTATTCATAATGAAAACCTGTATACATCTATGTTGAACTTGTGTTCTGGATTAAAGATTTTCTTTCAAATGAAAATTCAGGTGCGAAACTAGGTCAGAACACATTTTCTCTCAAAAAAAAAACCATAAAAAAATCAACAAAAAGTCATAAAAACTCAAAAAGGATACCAAACTAAATTACATTATAATTGATTGATTTGGATTGAAGGATGTATCGTATTAAACCATGAATCCATTATTCTTATGAACTTTGAAGTGGGTCAAAATAAATCAAATTAATCTCAACTGTTTAATGGCATTACTTATTTCTGATAATTTTTTTTTTTTTTTTTCAAATGTTTGCTGTATAGATTAAATTAATTGAAATCAATTAATTATTCTCTAATGATGATTTCCTTCTAAAAAAATTATATGTATTATCACTAATAAATAAAATTACAAAAATTTTATATTGATTATAATTTTTTTTTATATTGATTGATTTTATATTCATTTGTACAATGGTTTAAGATTTTATCTGAAGATTAAATAATTCGAAATAATTGAGCAAATTTATATTAAAGTATTTATCAATTTTTAATTTTCAATTTAAAATAATTTTTAAATTTCACAAGGATATTTCAAAGTTTGAATAACACTAATGTCAAAATGAAAAATCGATTTTACATAAATGTTAATCGCTTGTCAAAATTTCGATATTTTGTTCAATAAATGAAAATGTCAAAATTTCGATATGTTGTTAAATCAAAAAAATTGCATATCTTAAGGGGATCACAATAAAGATCAATGACAGCTTTTAATATAAAGTAAGTATCATATATAAACCATGTCCCTCTATTATATCACTATAATAGAAGGGCTACATGCAAGATTATAGATTTTCACCTGGGCAATATTAACGGAATAAATTTAAAATAAGATATTTGTCTATACCAGAAAAGACAAATCATTAAACAAAAACTATTGGTGGTTAGATAACTCCAAACCAATTAATGAGGATTAAATGTTATATACAAACAATTTGTTAAGTATTTTAAGTTAGATTAAGTTAGGCTAAGATTTTATATTAAAAAAGCAGATGTTTAATTTTAATACTGTGAATTTTTCCAAAAATTAATATTTAAAAAAATTGCTAAATTGCAATACGACTTAGATGTTTAGGAATAAAATAATTAATAAAATTAACAATAAAAATTAAAGGATAAGCTTAAATGTTAATTAAATTAAATAAAAATAATCTGTTTCTTTAAACTTTTATATGCTAAGATAATTTAAGAAGGTTAAAAAGAGTAAAATAAAGTTTAAAAAATAAAAAAAAAAAAAGAATTTGTATTAAAATTTTTTAAATTGTTTTATTTAAAAAACTCATAGTGCTTACAAGTTATAAATTTAAAAAAAAAAAACTAAACTAACTAGATTAAAATTTTATATGCATTTTATGAATATCAAGATTATTATTTTAATAATATATAAGAATACTCGTATAATATGTTCCCTCTGTTTTAATTTGTCCCTACGGCAAATGCCTGACAGTTGAAAAAAAATAATAGGTAAAATTATCAAACGATGTCTAGTTTCTCCTACTGTAAATAAGTTTCCACTTTTTTATTTCATTTACAATTTTGTTTAAACTAACAAACTTTTAAGCTAGTGAATACCAACAACAATACTGGAAAAAATTCAAATACAAGTATTGGTACTGGAATGCAGAGTTCTTCGTCCATATAAAACCCAAAATAAGGTCTCAAAAACTTCAAAAACTTAATTTAATAGATTCTAGTATTATATGAATTTTATTTTTATATTTATATCAATTACCGCTTTTACTGCATTATACTGTTAATTACGTAACAATACAGGTAATTACTGGTGGTTATTGGTTGATACTGTTCAGTATTGGTTAATTCTGGGAAGTACTGATTAATACTGATAAGTACTGGTTTATAAGTCTAGATTGAGATTGGAAAAATACTACAAGCGAGTACAAGTAACAGAATTTTCCTGTTACTTATATTTGTCCCAGTACTAGTAATAGCATTTCAATTTTACTGAATATTTTTCCCGGTATAGGTATTGCTTTTGGTTTTCTTATTAGTATCAAAGTATCTCCAGGTCACCAGCACTGCCAATCTTCTATAAGGGAATATTTTAAAATCCCATAACCTTATCTAACAAAAGGTAGGATGAAAAGCCCCAGAAATTCAAATACCAGTACTAGCACTGTTCAACTGTTAGGCTAATAAGCCTGCCCATACCATATTTGACCTAATTGCAAGCTATATTTTATAAAGTTACCCTTTGAACATATTCGTAAATTTTTTAAACATTTCTGACTTTTGCAATTTATAAAACTTATTTTATAAATTTAATTAACTGTAAATTCAAATGAATTACATTGAAAAACAGGCGTCCAAATTAAATTTAATTATAATTTCTTCTTCAAAATTTTTTCGGAAATTTTCTAAAACAAAACATCAAAACTTTACATAAACTTCTCTTTTACATGTTTAAATAATGAATATTAAAACTTTAAGATGATCAAAAGTACAGTTCATATATTATTATTACTACAAAAACGAGGAAGAGTGTGGTAGAGTTGACTGTGTCAACTCTGGGATACCCGTTGTAAACATTATATCATTATTATTATAAACATTAATTTCTTTTGGCAAAATTTCAAACATGCCAGCTTTATTAGGTGTAGTAAAGGTCATATAAAAGGCGGAGTTGTATGGCAGCTACTCGAACCCTCTGCAGTAGACCAACCAAATTTTCTTGTAACTTTGGCCATTACACTAAACTTTTTTTGGCAAAGTTTCATACACCCAGCTCCATTAGGTGTAGTGTAATGTTCATATAAAAGAAGGAGTTGTATGGCAGCTACTCGAACCCTCTGCAGTAGACCAACCAAATTTTGCAGTAACTTTGGCCATTACACTAAACTATTTTTGGCTAAATTTCAGACACTCAACTTCAATAGGTGTAGAGTAATGCTCATATAAAATAAGAAGTTGTATGGAAGCTACTCGAATCCTTTTGCAGAAGACCAACCGAATTTTGCAAAAACTTTGGCCATAAAACTAAACTACTTTTGGCAAAATTTCAGACATGCAGCTGTAATAGGAACAGAGTAATGCTCATACAAAAAAGAAGTTGTATAGCAGCTACCCGAACCCATGGACCAAAATGGCTGGATTTAAATAGCGATGACAGCTGTTGCAAAAAAACTAATTTGCGAAAACTTTAAGATCCTAGCTCTTTTAGTCTTTGAGTTATCGTAGTGACGGACGGACAGACGGACGGACAGACGGACGGATGGACGAATATACATAACTAAATCGATTTATTTTTCGATTCTGATCCGATCCATGCACTTGAGTCTATATCTACTCCCCTTCTTTTTTACGTCACAAACGTAATGGGAAATTTATTATACCCTTTGACTATATAATCATACGGGTATAAAAAACATGCAAATTTATTAAAAATAACATTCATTCTTTCATTTTTTATTCACTCACTACCTACATAAAACTTTTGGTTACTGTTTTGGATAATTTTAACATTGAAAGGAATGATGATGTTTAAAAAATGGTTACAAGGTTGCATCGCTCTAGGTTAGAAAAAAGTAAAAGTCAAAAAGTTTCTGCATATATTTACATACAAAAGTAAACAGAATTTTTTTTATGGATTTTAATTTTATTTTACAAACTAAAATTTCATAAAATATTTTTAATTAAAAAAGAAAACCTTTAGTTTTTTTTTTTATACCTGTATTATAAAGTCAAACAAACAAACAACAAAATATGTTTGCATAAATATAAACTAATAGATTTAAAAAAAAAATTCCTCTAGGTTTAACTATTCACACGAAAAAATTTAAATAGAGTAAAATTGACGAAAAAAAACTCCAATCTTGCAAAATCATATTTAAAATTGTCAAAAAATTAAAAATATATCAGTACTGGTTAAAGCTGTCATAAATTTTTCTGTCACTTATATGCGTCAAATAAAATTTGAAGACAACAAAGTAACTTTGAAATGACAAGGTCAACCGTAATGGTACTGGTTTTTAAAATATAAAATATCAAAAATATAAAAAATAGATAGTTTTGGTACATGGTAAAAATCTGAACAATTTTCATGTTTTTTAATATCATAAAGTGTAATCGATCTTTTTCAACTTTTATTCGGTATATCGTCTGTGAAAAACAAAATAGATTTTGTTCCATGTGTGTGTATGTATATGTCTGTGAACACGATACTTGCAGAAATTTCAACCGATTTTGATGAAATTTGGTATGCTTTATTCGTACCGTAAGGTTAAGTTTGTAGGTGGACTAAATCTGACCACGGGGTCAGAAGGCTGCCATTTTTCAAGAAATTTCATGTTTTAACCGCTAGAATGAGCTCAAACTTGGTACATAGATTATTGGTTGGTACCTATAAAGAATGGCTTTCATAAATTTTTTCTAGTAGTACGGGGTATAAAGCTTCCAAGAGTTTCGGAAATATATATGTAGTTCTAATAATTCATCAAATTCTCAACCAATTTTAATGAAATTTGGTGTGATTGCATAGTGCTTTTTTGAGTCAATGAGTCAGGCTTTTTTGAGTCAGGCAATTGGGTAGCCCTTTTTCGTATTTGTATTTAGGGTTTCCTTTCTAAACGTTGTACACGTGTTATGGTCGAAATAAGCCCTTTTTCGTACATGTATTTAAGATTTCCTTTCTAAACATTGCACACGTGTTTTGGTCAACTCGACAATTATATGTCTGACATCTATGATGAAATAAATGCTAGTGTTCGAAAAGGCTTTGCCTTATTACTACGACTTTTACGACTACGACTTCTTAAAAAAAATCAAATGTCACTGCCGGAATTGGTTTAAAAAGAATTCTGATGAGTAACTTTCTCATGACCTATCAAAAATAACTGATTGAGGTAAAGCTAACAAAGTTGAGTCTAACACTTCGAAGACAAAATCTGCTGAATTTACCCCATGTTACTAATAAAAAAATTTCAAAAACTAATTTATAAACCCAGATTCAAGGCAAATTCCTATTTACATCATTTAACTGAAACAAAGGCATTTGAAAATTATGTGTACAATTCACACAATATAATGAAAAAATCTAGTCTTTATTAAATTCAATTCAAGGTCTTTATTATTAAAAAAATGGAAAATAAAAAAACCATAACCTATAGAAAAGAGGTTTGTTTTTTCATATGGCATATATACCATGTTAAAATAAACAATTAAATTAATTAAAATATAAAAAATATTTCGTTGTTTTTTTTTCCAAACCATAAATATTAATCCAAATAATCTATTAATTCTGTAATAATTAAAATTGATTGCTATTATACTGTTATCCTTGAAATCTTTAGATTGATTATTATTGTTTATTATTCATTAAAAAATGTATGTTATACATATATAAATAATATTATTTCGTATCATTGATTTACTTGAAAATATAATTTTTTTACCATTTTAATTCCACCAGAATAATAAAAATTAACAAATAAAAAAAAAAAGAAAATACAATCATTAAAAAACCAAAAAAGAAAATACAAAATTTATTTAGTCTGAATAATATAGATTCGGTATCGCATTATAAATATAATAAAACAATTAATTGAAAATTGTAACCGTCATTTTAATGACAGTAAAATAAAAATTTTTAATTTGAAAAAAACAAAAAAAAAATCAATCAATCAAAAGGTAAAATAAAAATGTCAAATTCAGAAAAAATAATTTTCAAGGCTAAAGTATTGGTTACACAATTTATCTATATCGTATCGAAATCAGTTAATCAGAAATTAGATACTGAAATCAGTCTTTATTTCATAAAAATTTTATTTTGTGCATTAAAAGTGTAGAAAATGTGTCACTTAGTGACCAGATATTTGTTAAATGTGAGCGAAATTTGTTTCCATAGCGATCATTGGTTAAAATACCATAGCTATACGATTGGTTACCTTACAATCCAAATGCTATTTGTTTGTTTGTATGCAGATTATAGACTCCTAAACTGCACCGCCAATTATATTGAAAATTTGTATATACGGACTTTTGGTTTGGGTACGTAAAGTGATTCTGGTCTAGTAATTTTCTTTTAACGGTGCTGTGGCGCAAGTAATTAAACGCTTTTGTTCTAAAATAAAAAAGATTTTACCGATTTAAGTTGAAAATGAAGTTGACTCATTTAACCATATCGGAACGAAGATTGATCAAAAAAGTTTATGGAAGCGAAAAACTTTCAGTTTTTGAACTCAGCTTTGATCCAAAAAATATTTCCAAATATTTGTTAGACTTCCCCAAGTAATGGAAATCTTCTGTAGCACAATTTATATGTAATCGGCATTTACACACAATGTGTAATTTTTGAGCCCATTTTTTTCAATAAAATCAACGTCAATCAAAATACATTGAGAGGCGCGGCAACGCGCACCGGTTATTAACTAGTTATTTATAATTATCCAAAAGTAACCGGTGTATAATAATTATCAGCAGTCTTTAATTTTTTGAGCATTTGATATGTTGCCAAACCATTTGTACCAAAGCCTTAAGTAATGGATAATTATTTTATCTATTCAATTCGATTGCTAGATCTAGTACTTAGAAGGCTTATCCTCTTGATTTTTGAAAGTTAATAAATTAAACTTTTAAAAAAAGATATCTTCATCCCTCCTGTGTCGACTACAGAAGCCTCTCTTTTAATATATTTGATTTGATAGTTGAAATGGTTTTAAACTTAAAGAGATATCTTCCATTAAACTTTGCTGATAACATGTAATAATTTCGTTTGAGGTTAATTAAATAGCCGCTTGTGCTCGGAATTGATTACTATGATATATATTCTTATTTATTTATTTATTCATTTATGGCCTAACATAATGGCCTAACATAATACAATAAGATAAGTGGACCAGTCCTCCTTTTCAGGTGTCGCAGGTATATTTATTTTATATTATGATATAAATTATAAAATTAATTTTTTTATAGGCATGATTTGACCAGGGCTTAAATCCGAGACTCATCTATTGAAAAGCCAACTAATCTAATCAAGATTTTTTTAATTCTAATCACTAACCCGTAGGTCGGATGTTCTATAACATCTTAGCTAAAAGTTAAAATTATAATAAAAGTAGTTCCTTATATCTGCTTATCTTATTCCTTCAAAACTTATCCAAAAACAATTGTTTAAAAGATAATCGAGAGAATTTTCATTAAACAGAACACGGATATAAAAATTGAACAGAAGAACAATAAAAAAATAAAATAAAATCAAATTTAATATTAATGAAAATAATATCAATTTCTCTTTAATTGAAAATGAAAAATATACACAACCTAAGAAAATTTCTCAAAAGCAAATTATATAGAGCATCCATTAATATTATTTTCTAATTTTTATACCCGTATAACTATATAGTCAAAGGGTATAATAAATTTGCCATTACGTTTGTGACGCAGAGAAGGAGGGGGGTAGATATAGACTCAAGTATATGGATCGGATCAGAATCGAAAAAAAAATCGATTTAGCTATGTATGTCCGTCTGTCCGTCCGCACGATAACTCAAAAACTAAAGGACCTAGGGTCTTGAAATTTTCGCAAATCCGTTTTTTGCAATAGCCGTCATCACTATTTAAATCCAGTCATTTTGGTCCATGGGTTCCGGTAGCTGCCATACAACTCCTTCTTTTATATGAGCATTACACTACACCTAATGAAGCTCGGTGTCTGAAATTTTGCCAAAAATAGTTTAGTCTAATGGCCAAAGTTAATGCAATTTGGTTGGTCAACTGCCCTCTACTGCCGAGGGATCAAGTAGCTGCCATACAACTCCTTCTTTTATATGAGCATTACACTACACCTAATAAAGCTGTATGTTTGAAATTTTGCCAAAAGTAATTAACCGGATGATATAATGTATATGTTGCGGTCATACGGGTATCCCAGAGTTGACACAGTCTACTCTATTACACTCTTCCTCGTTTTTTTTATATTCAAAATTATTTACTCAAGTTGAAAATTAATCGAAATCTCTTGAAATTTTTTTTGTAAATTTTTATTCTATTTTTTGTCTCTTTCTTTCCGTAATTTTTTTGATGTTTTTCTAAAGAAAAATAAACTAACGAATGGATTTGCCAATACTTTTATTGAAAATTTTATTATTAGGCGGAAATTTATTATAAAATACAAAAAAAAAAAACAAGGAAATAAAAAATTAATTTAAAGAAAACATTTCAGAAAAAAAAACCAAAAAAAAATACAAAAATGCAGAAAAGAAAATTTATTTGGAAAAAAGAAGTTGAGAAATTGAAAATTTTAAATCCGATTACAAAAATAATTGAAAGTTGCAGAACAAAAAAAATAAATAAATTTTGTCAGTGTCGCCAACATTAATAAATTATTTTTATACCTTATAAAAATGTCTTTTTTAACAAATGAATTTTAAAGCCTTTCTAAGGTGGGGAAGGTTTTAGCAATGTCTTCAATTTAAAATTTAATAGGTAAAGATTATCTATAAAAATCAAATATAAAAAAATTTTAGAAACTTCCAGTGTTTTGAAGTATTCAATTCAGTTGAATATCTTTAGGTATAAAATACCTATTAATGAAAAATAAATTGCATATTTTACGGAGTGAATAATTTATAACGGTTATAAAAAAAATTCTATAAAAAAAAACCAAAACTTTATTACTCATAAAATATAAAATAACTGTTAGTATCATGTAAACGATAAAAATATTTAATATTTATTTTGATTTGTTTTTTTTTTTGTATTGTTAAATTATATTTTGAAATTTTTGCTTTTGACGTTTAATGATGCAAATAATAAATTAAGTCATATAACGGTATATTGTATAGACAAAATTTGAAAGTAAATTTTTGATATATAAAATAATATAATTAAAATTTAATCATTATTAGAAATATTTAACATTTTTAAAGGAAATTTTTTTTGCAGCTGAATTGTAGAATTGTATAATGTAACAGTACCTGAAGCTAAGGCTGGATATGGGTGTAGTAAGCATATGAAGAGGAGGTTGGCCTGAAATATGTCTTAAATATTTATTAAAATAAAAATTTGTAAGTCGAATTAGGCCGCATAGATTGTAAATCAATTAAAACTAATGTATATTTTTAACTTTTTTTTTTTTTTTTTTTTATTTTTACATAGGTTGGAATGCAGTCTTCAAAAGACACAATGAGCCCCGTAGCTTGCCATTGCGCGTGAGATTCTTACCCACTAAACCACACCCTTGCTCTATTGCGATCTAGTCCTATAGGGCTAATGAGCAATTTTTTTCTGGATTTATTTTAGTTTTAAATGTATATTCCATCCAACGATGTCTATCTAACTGTTTCTTTCTCTTATTATAGCTACACTAACTCAAAAGGCTTTACTCTTTTGAGTCGTCTGGCTATATTTGTATTATCCAGAAGCTGGACTGGAGTCTTTTTTCGTGACTTCTTGCAAAATTTTGGTTTTCTTTGTCTACAAATTCTATTTGCATATCTCTATGTAGGTCATAGTTTCTGATGAGCCAGGGCACGTTCATAATATTTCTTAGAACTTTATTCTGGAACCTCTGAATAACATCCATATTACTCTTTTTGCTGCATCCCCATAGCTGGATGCCATATGACCACACTGCTTTTAATATTTGTTTATATAGCAGAAGTTTGTTTTGTATTGTCAAGGTAGAATGCTTACCTATGACCCAGTACATTTTTCTATAACGGATTATAACGGATATTTTTAACTAACGGTATTTTTTTTCATCAACTGTCATTGTTATATTACTTTTGATTTTTCGAAATTTAATTTAAGATCTCAAAAATCACAATCCTAATGCAGAACCATTGCCGCCTCGAGACATTTGGATTATAAAGTTTTTCGAACTCTTTAAATCATTAAAATTTAACTGGCGCAATTTAAAAGCATATAAAAATAATTTAAGAAAAAAGCGAAATTTATCTAACGTATATTTTTGGAATGGAAAATTTCGAACTTGGTAGAATACTAGAACAGTATTACTACTACTATTATAAAGTACTAGAACATTTAAACGAATTACCAACACATTAAGGTTCATTTTAATATTTCAAAAAAATACTAAAGATTAACTTGCAAAAATCAATTGGATTTTCTCAACTTGGTAAAAATTTGATCAATATCATCAAATATTCATTGTAATCCTAAATTATGCATAAAATGAGAGAAATAAAAAAAATATCTTTATTTTTGATTTATATTTATATTTATTTTAACCTTATTTATTACATTATTTATATTTATTTAAAATTATTTTTCAGATTATTTGGCGCCAGTTAAAATGGATTTATTTTACACGTTGTATAGATTTAATCAACATATTATTTTACACCATACAATCAAATGAAGTGTGGTAAAATATTAGTATATTACTTTAAACAAATCTTCTAACAGATATATTTATTTTTGTATTTTCAGAATTCAAAATGTTTACCTTATATTTTATTTATTTGACACCTATATATCATTTTAATGTATGTCACATCAACGTTTCTATATAAACTTTATTTATCTTAAAATGTAAAACCATTCATGTTTATACAATTATACATTCGTACCTATATACAACTGAGTGTTATAAAGTATTAAATGTAATTTATCTTTTTTTGAATTATATGAATTCTTTTACTCAAAGGTACTCTTTTTTTTGTTTTTTTTTTAATCAAATGTACTTCCTTAAGCTAAAATAAATGAAAACGCGTAGAATAATAAAAAATTTATAAATATATATATTTTATTATATGTCACAAGGGATGATAAAGAAGAAGATGCGAAATAACAGATTATTATTTTAAGGTTATAAAAATAACAGTAACTTTGATAAGAGTTTTATACGTTTGGATAATATCACCTTTAAATTTTTTAGGTTATTTGTCAGTAGATTTCAAAGTACTGTGGAAATATTGGGATCATTTAAAGCTGTTCTTATTTGTCAGTAATAAACTTAATATACTATTCGTATACTTTCGTCTTTGGAAGTTGTGCGGCACGCGTTCATTCACGCATTCTGTCATATTATGGTTTTTTTTCTTTTTTATTGACATATAAATTAAAGTTCAGAACGTACCTGAAATGTTATATTTTAATGAATGTAATCAAATACGAACATACGTAAGTTCGATAGAAAGTGCATAAGATTTTGTATTAATAAACATAGTAAGCCTGAGTCTAAATATAAACAATTTTATTCTAATAAATATTTGTACAAGGAAATAAAACACATAAGAATATATAATTTTATGATCAAATTATTCATAAATCATTATGATACAGTATTCAAAACTCTTCAAAATAGTTTAATATCAAAAAGATTCTATCAAATAGATTTTTGCAAAATGAGGAATATCATGTCTCTATACTACTTCAATATAGTAGACGGACTTCTTTAAAAGAATCTTATAGCCTTTTTTGCATTTACTTCATTATAAGTAAAGAAAATTCCTCCATATTTAAATTTTATATCGTTTATAAAAACCTTTTAAAAAAACTTTTAATACCGACACTAGCGTTCCGATAAATTTAAATGAAAACGTTATTCTGAAATATAAAAATTTGTCAATTTAAAAGAGTCGCTTCTTTACGCGTCAAGTCTGGCGTTGAAAGAAGTGCAATTTAGAAATGTAATTCTGGTTAAATGTCACTACACACCAATAAATTAAAATGAAAACGTCACTCTGAAATACAAAAATCTGTTAATTTAATAGCGTCGCGTCATTACGAGTCAAGTCTGGCGTTGAAACAAGTACCATTTAGAAATGTAATTCTGCTGAAATATCAAAACGATGCTTGATGGTACGCGACCATTGGAAAAGTAAGTTTAGATAACTTTAAGAATAAATTTGATTAAGTTTTTAAAATAAGATGAACTTGCTTTAATATCCGCTGAAAATACCTTCAATAGTTTTCACTATAATCGCATTAAATTTCATTACTTCAAAATCATTACAAAATCGATTAACCTGATAGATAACGGGATATGTACCTAAATGCTTTAAATCAAAGACAAATATTTATATTTGAATATTTTCATTCGCTTATTAATATGTTTTTTCAAATTAATATTTATTATATTATCAAAAATACCTTTAGGTTCAATACATTTGATAAGTGGATTTCCTTACACTTTTTTTCACTTCCGTTTCCCCAAAAGGAATATTAATTTTTAAAAGGAAACACAGTAAAGTCAGCAACGAAATAAAATACTCGTGTTAAGATTTTTGAATTCATTCAATTTAATACATACATTAAATACATATATTATAATATATAGAGCATATATTTCCTCAAAAAAAATTATTTTAAAAGTAATTTATTACAAATTTTTTTTTTTTAAATAAAAATTTAATAATATTTTTAAATTTTTTAGAAAAATACGTTTTAAATATTAGAATTTTTAATTTAATTAAAATTTTTTTTTAGAATTATCTACCAAGGGCACAAGAAATTTTTTTGAAGCAAAAATTAAAAATATTTTAAAAAATTTATAATAAAATGTTCCATTAATAATAATTTACAAAAAATTTTAAAATAAAAACAATTTGTTTGGTTTAACTAAAACTAAAAAAGTTATACAAGTTTTAAATAAAATTTTAAAAAAAATTTGACTTATGGATTATACTGTAAGAATTAGTGAAAATTGAAGACTAGATTAGTGAACATACTATGAGTAATTTAATTTCTAATAATAAATAAAGCCTTAAACTAAAACCGACCCAAAAATTTACAGCAGATACAAGCTAAACAAAATTGTAAATAAAAACGTCAATTTATAAAAATTTCCAACATTGTTACCCGTTACGTCAACATTCGAAAACCAGTGTGAAATAGACTGTTTAAACTCAAAAATACTCGGATAATTGTATAATATTAAAATTATATCATCCGGTTAATTACTTTTGCCTAAATTTCAAAAACACAACTTATTAAACGCGAGCTATATATAAAATATAAAAAATATTAGTTGTACAACCGCTAATGGAACCTCTTTCTATATTTTCTGAAGACATTGGCTATTAAAATTCTTGACAAAATTCTAGAATCCTTAGTTTAATCGTGCGGATGGTCAGACAAACAGGTGGATGGACACACATAGCTAAATCCATTTAATTTTCAATTCTGATACGATGCATACAATTTGTAGCATCAAAATTGTAATTTTGATCTACTCTCATACGAGTATAAACATAAATAAAAATTTTAGCATTGTGGTCTCAAATATCTCACAGACATATTTTTCATTGGTTTTTAATCTCACAGACATATTTTGTAATTTTTTTTATGTAAGGGATTTGAAACATTTGGTAATATTAAACAGTTAGTTTGGAAGTCGTCAAGGTTAAATTGTTAGTGTGAACTGAAAATTCTTACAACCTGTACAAGGAACAACAGACAATTTTGTATTTTTGGTTTTACAAAATACTAAAAAACTTCTTATCTTCTTAACTTCTTAAGAATCCCTAAATCTTCAATTCAATTCTAAAGCTTAAATCAAAAATTCACCTAAGATTCATTTGGCTATTCAAAATATTCCTTAAATTTAATCAACAAGATATATCTGCCAACTCATAGTTATTTCGGCCAACCCCACGAACCTAATGCAACCACTATTAAAACACATAAAAGAATATGTGTGAATGCCAAGTAATTTGCACATGAATTCCAAGCTCATCCTAGATATCGTTGCCAAATATTAATTTTTTAAGACCAAAGTTCCATTTTACTTCAGCTAAATATTAGAAAAAAAGTTTTGTAACACGTTTTTCTTGTTAAAGGCCAAGGTATGCTTTACAGTACCTAATAGAAAACTCAACTTTTTATAAGAAACTTCAAAATTTGGTAACCATAGAAACTTTTCAATAAATATTGAACAAATCACTGTCCGTCATCAGCAAACGTCAATCAGTTAAACCAAATAATCAATTTATAAATTTGGTTATTGATGAATTAACCATAGCAGTTTTTATACCCGTATGGCTATATGTCACAGGGTATAATAAAATTGCCATTACATTTGTAGTTTAGTTTTATGGCCAAAGTTTCTGCAAAATTTGGTTGGTTATAATAATAATGATATAATATTTATATGACGCCCAAGTAACATTTGCCAAGAGTAATACTCTAGAAAATTTGAAAAAGATCTCATAAGGCTCTCATAACACACTTGGAAGCTCTCATAACATATTCTTATAACAAGAGTTAAATTAACTCTTAAAGAATTCTTCTAGAGTCTTATGAGATATATTTTGTTACTTGGGCGGTCATATGGGTATCCCAGAGTTGACACAGTATGCTCTACTACACTCTTCCTCGTTTTTGTATGATCTTGACGAAATTGGCTTTTTCATTATTACCAAAATAAAAATCTTTTATCACAATTTCATAAAATTTTAACACAAAAAAAAAAAAAAAATGAAATGAAATTTTTTGAATCTATTAAAAATACAAAAGAAAAATGAAAGATCCATTTAATTTTTCCAATTTTCTTCTTTTATTCAATAAAAATCCAAATTGAATACAATCTACTAACCCTTTCTATATTACACTTCAATTATTTTCATTCAAAGGAAGTAATATTGAACATGAACGATGTTAAGAAAAAAATTCTAAGAAACAATAAAAGTGCACATTCATCTGAATTCATGAGGCTCAGAATTTTTTATAACCACATCCCATAAATTATTCCAATTCCAAGCCAATCCCAATAAGAATTGGATGTCCCTTAAAAAAAAAGGAAAAGAAATAAAGATTTTTGTTAAGATAAACAAGAAAATAGAATCCCACATATATTGAGGGAAATCACATCCTTTACAAAATACATATATCAATATAAATCAGGACATATAATCAGGAAACGACGATATGTGTTAGAATATAAAAAAAAATTTAATAGCCATGGTGAAATTTTTTTTCATCTTTTTTTTTTATCTAGGCACCAAGTTTGTTTTATTACTGAATAATTCCATTATATCTTTCTGAACCCAATGAATTAAAATTTGTAAAATAAGACCATGATAGATAACATTTGCTGTTGAATTTAAATATTAGTTGGATAGAACTAAAAACATATGGCAGAATAAAAGCTTAGTGTCAACAGTAACCCATAAAATTTAATACAAATTTTAATCTATACTGCGTAATCAGTTTTCTAGGAATCGATTTTGAAACTCTGTAAAAAACTTTGACGCAATTGTCATATAAACTTGTTTGTTCCATAATACATAGCTTGAATTTTCTTTGAAATTGTATTAAAAATGGGGAATTGGGGAATGTCGAACCCGCGATAGCCACTCCGCAAAACCCAAAATTTCCAGAGGTTATTGACACATAAATTAATTTTTTTGAGCGCAATTAAATTAGATTCTGCTGCATATAAAAGACCAAACCACAAGAAAATCAAAGCTAAGAAAATTCTAAACATGCATAAAATCCGTCCCCTTATATGATAGTGAGAACGAGCTAGTTAACAACAAGAAGGCATGCAAGCAAGAAGGAAGCATTCGTAAAAAAAGCCTTCAAATTATATGCAGAATACACTTGCCAAGAAGATTAAGCAACGAAAATCTCTGAAAAGCTGCTGATCATGAACGAATAGAAAGAGCAATCAATAAAATGAAGTACAGATGTATAGGTAATATGCTTAGAAGTCCATTAAACTTCATAACCAAGCATGCACTGGAATGGAACCTTCAAACTGAAAAAGAATGTTTCAAAACCTGAAAAGTATTGCACACAAAAAATAGACCGGGAAATAACACAAATGAACAAGAGATGGACACACACGAAAGTCATTGAACAAAATAGAAGTAGATTCAAAAAGTCCTGTACTCCCAAATGGAATAAAAAAGAAAAAAAATGCATAAAAGCCAAAGAAGTTTTACGGTAGTTTTTTTACGGTAGAAGTTTTCGATCCTCTAGCATTAGAAGAACAAAAAGGTTTAGAGTAGCTTGCCATTTATCAAAGTCAAATAATTAATATAATTACTATAAAGAAACCCAATTGGATTCCATCGGATCAAAAGCAAACGAGGCAGTCATGGCAAGTACTGACCCCAAGACAAAAACTTTAGAAACTGAGAAATATGAAGTCCAGAAATAATGTCGAATTTTAACAACACAAATAAGAATAGACTATTGAAAAATAAAAAAAAATTAATGACTCTAAGTGAAATTATCATTTAAGACCAGCCTAGAAAGCCTTTTCATATATCACACGATTACAATCGGCGTACCTACTCGGTTGTAAGAAATAAATTGCGATTATTTCTGCATTCCTGAACTTTTTGCATTCCTGAACTTTTTAAAACTTTTTGGCTCTGGGAATCAGAATCTCTTCTTTATGCAGCACTTTTTTAAAAGTCTCACTTTTTTAAAAGTCTCACTTTTTTAAAAGTCTCACTTTTAAATACTAACAAAGTCTAGATATTCTTTCTTTCTGCCTCAATTAAATTCACTCAGTTAAAAATTCTAGTAGAAAAATAAATTATGAATATGTGAAAAAACGTGCAAGTGCAACGATAAAATTTTAATTTGATCACATTTTGAAAAATTTATTTTCAAAAACTGCAATTAGATAACCTATAAATAAAAAAAAATTTAATAAATGCGATATAAAAAAATTCCATTGCATTAAAAAAAAAAATTAAATCAATAAATAATTTAGTGTCTCTTCAATAATAAAAAAAAGAGAATGAGTGGAAATGGGAAAAAAAATATTATATTGCTTTAATTTTTTTAAATTTAAATTCTATCAGTTTTACTAGTATCAGTTTCATTCCACATTGAAATTTATAAATTACTCTTTGTTTTTTATATAGTTTTTTTTTTTAAATTATTATTATTATTATTATAATTTATAGTTTATATTCATTGCAAAAAAAAATATTAAATAAAAAATAGATAAATTTTTTTTATTTTATGATGGGAAGTAATTTTAATACACTATTATTTCCAAAGATAATAAAAAGTTTTGCAATCATGAAAATATTCAACAGTTTTAGGATTTGACGTTATCATTTTGACAAGTATGACATTCTCTTTGAACTATCGATTCTGTATACATCTTTTGTTTTGTGCGTTGTGACACTATATAGTAACGTCAGCTGTCAAAGTTAAATCAGCATATATATTAATCGGCTTATTGGGTTGCTAAATTGCCGGTCACGTTATTAGATGAGTGCGAAAATCGCTCGAGTAATGAGCGCTTCTCTTTACAAAATCTTATTTTAATGACTTATAATACAGATGCCTAACCATGTAAGAAATTCGCTTCGCAAATATTTTGCATTTTGAATTGCGACGCGTATTTTAAATTACTTAAGTACATATATTGGTACGAATTACTAGATGGAATCATTGCCGTATCCCATGTAGCTCAAGCTTAAAAAAGTTTTCGAAGCGAATTTGATAGATGCGATGCGATTTTCTACATGGAGGTGTCAGATTAACTTAAGTATACAATTAAATATATGTAAAAGTCAAATGTAACACTCCCTTCGTTACTTTAAAATTTAAAATAAATTAAATGATTAAATTCATATAACATCATTATTAATTTTATTATTTTTTATAGAAGATTTTTTTTCCTGTACTCAAATCAAATATCAATTTATATGAAATTATATTGAAAAGTGGATATAAATTATAATATTTTATTATATAGTATAAATTAAATGTAAATTGAATAAAGAAATAGGATGTTATAATAAAATTAAAATAATTTGAAAGATTAAAGATACTATAAACTTGAAGTAAAATAAATTACCATAAAGCCTTGTACTAAATAGGATAAAATTAGTTTTGTAAAGCAATTTAATGAAAAAATTTTTAGGTAATTTAAGAGCAGACATCACGTATAAAGGCACATTTTTACAAAATCTTTTGAAAATATGCTAAAAACTTTTTGAGGTGCAATATATTTTAAAACACCTCCAACGAGTAAGTGTGTATAGCTCTAAGGTTCCCCTAGAACACCATATGATAATATCTTAAACACATTGAATTTTAAGTGAAATAATTTAATAGGGAAAAGTTCCTATATTTAGAAGTGTACCTTAAATGTTCAATCGGATTTAAATTAAAAATTTACTGGAACCTGTAAATTGCTTCAAAAATATTTTGTATAAAATTCATGATCCCGCAGATTTGATAGATTTTGAGTTCTTATTTCAACTTGAGAATTAAAAATTTTTATTAAGACATATAATAGTTCGTTGTTTGGAGGATATCCGAAGTTGTAATCGGATCTAAACCAACAAAAATTTACTTCAGATAACTTTTGCTTGAATTTTATGAACCTAGATTTGTTAATCTAGCATTTTCGATGTAACGGACGGACAGATGAACAAACGGATGAATGACTCAAATAAATAATTTATATTTAGTAATTTTATTTATTATGAATAACTTTATTATTTATCCATTATGTAAATTATACCCTATATCACAATATTAAATCATAATTACTTATATAATGATTGTCGTTTCTAATTTGTTATTTTTTTTAATTTGGATAAACTTTACAAACTTTATCTTAATACATTTTACATTTTTACCCAAATCTTCTTTATTTTAATTTTTTACCCATTGTTAACAAACTTTTCATAGAATTTTTAATTTTTTTATATCTTTACATTATATTTGATTCATTGTTCATTTAATCCCACATCATCTCTTTATTCATTTTAACATGGTTTTAGCATAAATTTAAAAGGGTTTAATAGCCAAAGCTATCTGTCCGTCCACTTATTGGTTCATACATTTATCTAGGTACATTAGTGACACACTGACTTTTACCTTTCTGTCCAACCATTGGTTCATACATTTTCTTGGTACATTAGTAACTATTGTATATAGATTTATTCGCTCGGGACCTTAACAAAAATCCGAACCTGGAGTTAATTTGTACTAACTTATAAAATATTTGAAAATTATATTAAGAAATCTCGGTATCATTTCAGGGTGCTTCATAGAATAAGTACATCAGCGGTCTTGTTTTAGATTTTTAAGAGTTTTCCTGAAAGCATAATATAACAAGAGGGTTTTCAACATAAAAAAGTTTAGTTTTTTTTTTTAATTAAATGTAAAAACATAACTGCATACTTAAATTTATTATATTTTTATTATTATTTTGAATATGTGCAACATTCAAACTCCTTAAACACTCTTCTATAACGATTTTGTTTAAGATATTCCCAAACTGAACTTTGATCCAATTTATACAACAGCAAAGGCAAATCCTATCAAAGTCGTAATCTAATTTACCCAAAATTTTTTTTTGTTTTTTTTCTCTTACTTTGGGATCATAGGGCTTCCACATAGCCTTTATATCTTACTCTATTGTTGGCCATCTGCTTTATTGGCACCCAAGTTTTCCTGCTATCTAATATTTCTTTTTATAAAGTTCTGCGCCATATTATGTGAGGTCTTCCGACACTCCATTTTCCTTGAGGATCCCACTCTAGCACTTGTCAGGCAATTTTTGGGCAGGTCTTCTTATGGTATAACCAATCCATCGCCATTTTCGTCTTCTTATCTGCACAATCAAAGCTTGCTCACAATACGATTTTGCAGGTAGATCTAAAGCAACTGTTCAGAAATACCTGGAATTTATTATTATTTTTCTGATTTATGGAAAGGTTTCACTGCCATATAGAAGCGTTGATTTGATACAGGCTGGAATATCCTTTACTTTGTACCAGATACTTGTTCTGGGAATCTCCATGTTACCCAAAGTCTTGCGAATGCCGGTCTAGCTTATTTTATTCTATTTACAATATCCTCTTTCCACCCGCCTTTAGTAGAGATTATACTGCCTACGTAGTTGAATTTCTCTACATCAGCAATTGTAGTATTATTTATTACGAAGTTATTGCTGTTGGTCGTATTAATCCGCAGTGATTTTATCTTTCTTGAATTGAGCACTAATCCAACAATTTTAAACCCATAATGTAATACTATAAAAACAAGGGAATTTCTAACCATATTCTATTTAAAATTTACATTAAATTCCTTTATTAACAAAAACACCTCTCTCTCACTCATACAGTATTACTTTAATATAAAATCAATTAGAGTTATTTTCTGACCTCTTGATTCGACTGACCGATTCTACCTTTTAAAAATTAGAAAAAAAATTTTATTAAAAAAAAAAATTAAAAATCCAACAAAAATTGCATTAAATTGAACAAACAAAGAAGATAAACAATGCCATCATGAATAAGTCTAGACAATGCATAATTGAATTGTTACAAAAAACGAAAAGGTTTTGAAAAAATTTTCATTACTATTTACTTTTTAATTTACTTTTCATCATAAAACGGATCAATTAGTTCTGTACTGAAATGAATTTGAATAAAACTTAATTATATTTACTTGCAGCGGATATCACAATGGTGTTACAGAGATCATTTGTTTTTACAAAGTTAAAATAAGAAAAAATTTTATAAATCATTATTCTTTTTTTGCTTATTATCTCCCACATATTGCATTATTTATCTATTTCTCAAAATTTACTTATCCCTAATTAGATTTATTTGATTTTTCATTGTAAAAAAAAACACAATAAAATTTATTAACTATATACAATTATAAATTTAATTAAGGTTTCAAAAAATAATAATTTAGTATCAGATAACTTTCCTGGAAATAGTAGATATGGATATTTTAAGTTTGCATATCATATTCCTATTAATATTTTAATATTAAAGTTACTCAAAATTTAAATAAAATTTCCACTGATTTTACCATTCAGCTCAAATATTTCAATTAATTATCAGGTAAACTCAAAGTTGAGTATTTTTTAAATTTTCAATGAGTTAAATTTTGAGTTGATTTTGACAAGTGGTTGCCCTCGTTTACAACCCTAGTTGAATTATCACTAATAGTTTTAATTATCGTCAGAGTTAATCATATTTTCACTCAAGTTTTTTGAATTAATTCATGTCTTGAGCACTTTAATTGCGTTACCAAAATTTAAATTAACTAACTTTACAATTTAACTCATATATTTCAATCAATTATCAAGTAAACTCAAAGTTGAGTATTTTTTAAATTTTCTACGAGTTAAATTTTGAGTTGATTTTGACAAGTGGTTGCACTCATTTACGACCCTAGTTATATATGACTAATCTTTTTAATTTATCATCAGAGTAACTCATATTTTCACTCAAATTTTTTTAATCATTTTATGTCTTGAACAATTTAATTGCGCTCATACGTTCATGACTTGCGTTATTTAACTCATGTCTTAAGCGATGCGTCTATGAGCATAAATTAGATAACTGAACTCACAAATTTAGATAAAGTGAAACAAAGATACTGAACCAACTCAATATTGATTGGATTTAAATTTTTGTTTGAGTAAAAAGTTGGGTTGTGTTAATGAAAAACGTTTATAAATTATCCTGCTTCTCACTAATATGAAAGTTTAATTTTTAATTAAATGATTTTGTAATAGAATAATCGTTTTAAGATATCTAATTTTCCTAAATATGATAAGCGCTTGAAAATTTTCACTCGCAAGTTGAGTGAAAATTTGAGTAATTCGAGTGATAACTTTATTATTATGTGCAATTAATTTAATACATGTCGTATTCGTAACTTTTAACATTCAAAAACCAAATACAAGCTCAATTTAATTAATAAAATATAATAAATAGCGTAACTTTTATATTTTAAAATTATTAAAGCGATAAAAACAACAAAAAAATTTAGATGACTTTTAATTAAAATTCTTTAAATTTAAAAAAATTTAATTTAGCATACAGAATTCAAAATATTCAGTTTAATTTCTTTATAAAATTTTTTAAATTTTATATATTTAAATAACTGAAAGCCTTTTACTTAAATTTTTTTTTTTTACTCATTGTTTTTTTTATTTTTCATTAAATTTTTTCCATATAAAAAAAATTTTTTAATTTATTCTAATACAAAAAAACCCAATCATTTATATGCTAATTCTTTATAAACAACTACAATACATAGTATATAAAATTTCTAGGTTAAACATGTGGTGGAGATGTATACAAGAATACAATATTATATTTATAAATTTGCATAGACCAAATATCAAGAATATCTTATAAAATATCTATGAAACCAAACCCTAATTATAATAATGATATTATTTAAAATTTAATTTAGTTAAAAAAAATTTTGAAAATTTAACCTAAATATATTATTTAAATTTACTTAAGTTTTTTTTTTTAGTTTTAAACTTCATCTACTTTTTTAATTTATTAAAGTATTCAAAGAAAGCAAATGTTTGAACGCAGATCTCAAATACTCAAATTTTACACTCAGATTTTAGTCAAATGTTATGTCAAAGTTATGTCAAATCTAAAATTTTTAAACTCCCTGTTTAACTTGCATTCCTTTTCATAAAAACATTTCCACGACATTTAAATCATAATCAAAAGCTGATTAAAGCGTCATTTCTTTTTCCTTCATTTAATTTATTGCATAATGTTAGGCGTACCAGCTAGAAATTCTAATTTAAATTGTTATAAATCCACAATATTTTAAACTAAATTAAATGTATATTAATGAAATCTAATATACATATTTATACCAAAAATATTTTACATTTCCCTTCGAAATCGTTTATTCGTCGAATTTAAAATACAGTTTTTAAAATATTCATATGAATTTCTAATGAATGACATAACTATTAGATATTTTTGAGATTATTCTTAATTTCAAAACTAAACTATTTACACAATATTTAAATTATATCACAAACTACGTCAAATGCAATACTTAAATCACACATTTGTACCATAAACTTACTTTTTAAAAAAGACATAATATGTAGTTATCAAAACCAGAACACTAGAATTTTAATATATATTACATTAAAAACTTATTCAAATAAATTCTAAGGCTAAAAATAAATAAAACCACAATATATATTACATAAACGTGTATAATAGTGTTTCATACACATTTTCCTTATTTTAATTTTATTCCAGTTTTTATATATATATAATTATGGATCATTTAATTTCAATGTCAAAATTGAAATCAACTTTATTAAATATAAGTTTAAATAAGTTTTTAGTTCAAAAAAAAGGTCATAAAAATCCAGTTCAGGAAGAAAACTATAAATCTATTTTATATTTAAAGAGTTTTAAACAATATTTTATATGCAAATACTAGATTTTTTATAATGAATTTACATTTGAAGATTGTTAATGAAAAACAATTATTATTGGTTAAAAATACCTTAAAAACCGTTCTTAACAGTAATATGAAAAAAAGTTATCCTAAAAGTATGCAAATTTTTTTTTTTTTTTAATAAAAAACTGCTTAAACCAACTCTTTTTAAACCAATTAAAATACCTATATTACTTAGTTTTCTTTTATAGAATGTAAAAGAACAGTATTACATATTACTCATAGGTAAGAATTAAATTTAATGTAAATCTCTTTGAGTGCTTCAGTTAAGTTTAAATTTAAAAAGATAGGAATAGGAGCCAAGGATTAATCTTTTATCCTTTCACATTAAAAATTCTAATTAAAAAGTATTTCAATTGAATAAAGTATAGTAAGTGCTTTATAAAACCAAAAAGGGTTGGTTTGTATTTTCACATATAAAACCAATGCATATCTTTAGGCGAAAATTGTTTTTTTTGTAAGTAATGCATACATTCAGGCGTAAAATACTATATTCAAATATCTTAAGTTTTCAAATGAAAAAAATGCTTACAATTTAATAAATAATTTATTATTAGTCTAGTTTTATTTAGCTAAAGCTACCACTTTCCATTGTATAAACATTTCTATTATTCGTTTTTTTATCACAGAATAAGATAATATTGAAATAATAATATTGAAAACAGAGAAAAAAGAATAAAATTTTAATTATTTCCAGATGTATGGAAACATTGTGAATTCAATGCATAACTGTACTATTTGACAAAGTATCAATTGTGGTAAAGGACACAAGATGAAATAATAAAATAGAACAAGAATTTTATACACTGATTAAATATGATAACTATTTCTCAAAATTGGTTTTTATCGTCCAAGTTATTCAGGACATCTTCATGTATAGATAGTTGATATTGTTTCATTTTATTTTTTTTTTCATAGAATGGCTTGATTCCAATATTTCTTTAGAATTATTGCAAGTATTATAAATTCCGAACAACAATTTCAAATTATATTTATTTTATATTCTAATATTTTCTATTATTTTCAAAAAAAAAAACTTTATATAAATTGGTTTTTTTTAAAAAGAAAATTCGAAAGACATAAACATTTATAGAATAAACGAATATATAAACGAATAATAAAAGAATAGAAAAATCTATAGAATAAACATTTAAAATGTCAAATATATATTTTGTCTTTTTATAAAATTTAGTTTTTTTAAACTTATTCTTTCTTTTAGACAAACATTTTGATTGAATTTATATGGAATTTGGGATATTAGCTTATATTATTTTACTGCTTAAATTGTTTTTAAATTAAAATAAAACAAATCAGACCTTTGTCAAAGCAGTTTTTTGTATAGTTTGAAAATTACTATTTTATTTATTAAACAGGGTTTGTATAATGACAGGGTTGATATTAAAACAACTAAGTTTGTAATTTTATTTAAAATAAAATTTAAGGACTGCCAAAATATTTTTTTAATATATTTTCAAACTTTTCTATTTTCAGGAATCGGATTTCGAAGATTTTAAATTTTAGACATTTATTGCTAAAAAAAATTAGTTATTTTAAATTTTAAGAATATTTGGAAAAAAATTGTATCCAATTTTGTGAAATACTGCTTTATCCATAGAGGATGGCTCAAAAAAATGTTTGTTAAGTGCCGTTAACCCATTGCGGCAAGCAACTTTTTACAGATTTATTCGTTACTTTACTCTAAATTAGAAACGGTTTGCCCGATTGACTTTAAAGTTTGTTCGTATTAAGCTCTTTTAAAATTATGTAACACATGTCGGTTCGACAATTGATCAAAAAAACGTTTTTGGAAGTAAATTACTTTCAACTTTAGGAAATAGGTAATACTTCTTTTTTAAATTAGGAGAAAGTTTTAAAAAAATTGTCCAATTCCTTTAACCTATTGTTAAACAACAATTTTTTTTCTAAAATAGTTTGAACAATTGTCTTTAATTTCCATATACGAGGTACTCCTTGACGATGGAGTTCAGGATGGTGGGTTTCTTGCGAATAATGTCAAATAAATTAACATTTCTGTGTATTACTAATAATTATGAAAAATTATTAGTAATACACAGAAATGAATTTGAAAAATTTTGTTGAAAATTTACTTGAATAATCCCAGAAAAATCGTTTTAAAAATATTACTTTAATACATTCTTTTATTCAAAAAATGTGTATTTGTGTTAGCTTTTTTCAATAACATCAATCTCCATTGAGCGGGTACTAGCTAGTTATCTATATAATTTGAATATACTATCTGAAGCACTTAATACCGCTCTGTTAAGTCAGCAACTCATAATCGGAACTCAATTCAATTTCTACCTACATTATATGTACAAGAAAGCTGATGTAACTGCTATTTCTTAATTGATTAAAAGTAACTTATTGAATAATAGTAACTAAGCAAGACCAAAAAATTCTAATTTTATACCTATAAGAAAACGAGGAAGAGTGTGGTAGTGTAGACTGTGTCAACTCTTGGATACCCGTATGACCGTTATATAAACATTATATCATTTATAAACATTAATTACTTTTGCCAATATTTCAAACATATAGCTTTATTAGGTGTAGTGTAATGCTCATATAAAAGAAGAAGTTGTATGGCAGCTACTCGAACCCTCTGCAGTAGACCAACCAAATTTTGCAGTAACTTTGGCCATTACACTAAACTATTTTTGGCAAAATTTTAGACACCCAGCTTCATTAGGTGTAGTGTAATGCTCATATAAAAAAAGAAGTTGTATGGCAGCTACCCGAACCCCCAAAATGGCTGGATTTAAATAGCGATGACGGCTTTTGCAAAAAAACGAATTTGCGAAAATTTCAAGATCCTAGCTCCTTTAGTTTTTGAGTTATCGTGGTGACGGACGGACGGACATACTTAGCTAAATCGATTTATTTTGCGATTCTGATCCGATCCATACACTTGAGTCTATATCTACCCTCCTCCTTCTCTGCGTCACAAACGTAATGGCAAATTTATTATACCCTTTGACTAAACAGTCATACGGTTTAGTCATAGTCAAGCGTTTACAACTTTTAATATTATTTTATTTAATTACTTTGATATTTCACACTAGCATTCTAAATTAATGAAAATTATACTGAATTCTTTTCCAAGATAAACAATGTTGTATAACAGCTTGTTTGATAAGTGTGGAGCATTTGATGGTTTGAGAATATTATATAAGAACCCGGGCCGATATCGATATTAATAAATTGAATTTTTTATTTGGCTTTTACTATATTTTATAATTTTTAACGGTATCAATATTTTTAAGGTTGCAATGAAGCAAGAAATTACACGAAACGTTTGAAAAATTTAAAGCTTTAAAAATTATATCGATTTTAAATGTTATTCTTAATATAAAATAAATAAAATGACACAAAAGTACCTATATAACTATATATATTTACTATATATATATTTACACTTATGTTAGAATTTTATTTAATAGAATAATATAAGAAATGAATATTTTCTAAAATATAAATTATTTATAAGTTGACATTTTATTTTTTTAATTTATTTCACAAATACCACAAATTAAACAGAATTATTTATTTTACTACATATAGTGATGGGCTTATTAAAATTCTAAACCACAATAAACATTTCAAATGGTTTTTCATTTTTAATCGAAAAATTATATATGTATATATAATCGATCAGGGCTTTATTTTATCCATCAATATTTTTTAAATTTCTTAGGAAATATTGAAATATTCTCAATATTTTAATCATAATATTATATTTGAAATTTAATTCCTGAGAAATACTATGAATTCTTTAGAATACTTCAAAAACTTTGACAGTTGAGTACGATGAATGGTAAACTAAGTGTCAATGACAAACTAAAAGCTCAATAAGGTCAAGATATTTCAAACGTCAGTTATAGCAATCATTAACTCTGCGTCTACATATGCAATAGAAATAGAAATAGAAATATTTATTGCAAGTGTAGACGCTTTATGGTTATTGCTTGCAATAGTTGAACAATATATTGCTGCAATAATTGCTGCAATATATTGTAGCAATATTTTTGAATTTTGACAGAATCAAAATGGCGGAATCTGAAATATTTATGTTGATGGTAGACGGTAGTTACGTATTGTTTTATAATTTTGACTAATAATAAAAAACAGTACACATATTTGTTCAAATGAAAAAAAATTAAATTTATAAAATTAAAAAATTTAATTAAAAATTAAATAAAATTTAAAAAAAAATTAAATTAAATTAAATTAAATTTTATTAATTTTTAATCCGTTTGTGATTTTGAATTTAACTCTACAATTTTTGACAGAATTATGGCATGCAATAGAAATATAAAGTTCCCCACACAAGAAATATTATTTCTATTTCAATTTCTATTTCTATTTTTATTGCAGGTTTTATTGCATATGTAGACGCTCTGTGAAATACATACGAAAAATATGATTGATTGAAACTTGGAAATTTCGATATTTTAACGTAAAATCGATTTTAGCAATCAAAGTACGATAGCAATAAAATTAACTGTCATTTATCATACAAATACCAAAATAAAAGAATGTCAAAGTTAGATTATATCAGACAATTTTTCAATGGTAAACTGCGGTATTATATGCCTGTTTTTAATTTGCCCTTAGTATCAATTGATTGAACTTTACATGCACAGTTTACATGCACATAAATGTATATGAGGGTCTATGACATTTTACTGAAAAAAAGTTTTAAAAAAAAAAATCCCGAATGATTTATAATTTTAAAAAAATATTCTAGAAAATACAATAAACCTGAACAATATAAATAAAAATCTTATGATAGTGGTGCTGTCGTTGATTTTGAAACCAACTTTAAAATTTAACTACATTATTTTTTCTTGAAAAAGCGTATATAATCTGATTTTTTTCCCGAATTCATAGGTCCAAGTGATGCATTAATGTATATGTCATATTTTGTTTTTTTGACAGTATTATCATTAACCAATTGTTAAATACATTAATTTTTTGTGAGTTTACAACAACCCTTTAAACAGTTCTATTAAACTGAGTTCTTTACATGACAAAGTGTCAAAATGTTTAACAAAATAACAGACGAATAATAAATTGACAATTGAAACAATGATATATTTTATTAAATACTTTTAACCTTCAAACATCTAAACAATTATTATTATATTTCATACCAAATTAAATGAATTTTATTTCAAGGAAATCCCATAAAACTAATGTTCTTTTCTTAAAATTTTTAAATCTGAAAGAAAATTAAATTTTTTGTACGGATCAATCCTATGTCTATAAAATCTTAATATTTTTAAAATATTTTTTATTATTTCTAAGATTTAAAACCTTTATTATAAAGTTTTCCAGGAAGGACAAACTTTCTTTCAAAACCCAAAATATATTTTTAAAAAATTTTAACTGGAAGTAGTGAGTTTTATTTATTGAAGATCGGATCACTGTTCTTATAAGTAATGCTTTAAAATTTCAATAATAAAATACCATTCAAAAATAATTTTTTTTTTTTTGATAATCTCACTCTAGTATTTTTTTAAAATTTTAAATGAATATAAATCTGAAGACTTTTTTCTTATAAATCTATTATTTATAAAGGTTTTTTTTTCGGTTATGTTGTAATGGCATATTATTTGTGAAAAATGAACTTTATCCTTCAACACTTCTTAAAACATTCATTGTTTTGTGTCACGTCAATATCATTATGAAGTAATAAATCCATTAAATTATATCACGTTTTAACCCTAAAACGGATTTCTAATAATAGAAATCTTATTATTTAGGATTTATATAATTTCATATTTTTGTTGAAGTAGAATAGCTATTACATTTGAAGTCATTTTGATGGCATATGACTTCTTTAGTACTTAACATATGACATAACCTTATGTAAATTCAAAATTTTAACTATTCTTTAAAGTTTGAGAAATAATGGATATTCTTTCATAAAGGGGTGATCATAGATTTAAATTACGTCATCACATAACGGTTCTTTATATCTCCAAGTTTCCGAATAGATATATATGCCATTAGTACCGCTGCCGTCATCTAGTGGCGGAAAAGTGCAGTACAAAATTCTATTAATCCTACCCACTGTTTGATTTAAACCGTTACATTTTCACCATAACAATGTGAAAATTATCGAATGAATACATTTTGAAAATTTATTGCATAATTTTAGGCGAATACATAAAATGATAATCATTAACTATTAAGATTTTAAGAATATCTGTAACATTTTTGGGTTTCGATTTTATTCAAAGATTTATTCGTATTCCGAAAAAAATTTATTCGAATTCCGAAAAAAAAATAAAAGCATTTTTTACCCATTTCTATTTTTCCTGGAAAATTTTAGGACAACACTTTTGTTTTCACTTTAATAATTTCAATTATTTATTATTATCAGAAGATCTTAGTAGAGGGTCTTATATTTCATCTTTTTTGTATGATTATTCTTAGAAATTAATTCTAGTCACGTTCTTTTTTAATATATCAGTGTATGTAAGTTACACAATATGATTTTGACCAAATGAAAACATAAAAAAACGAAATTTTTTTAGTAATTTATTAAAAATTTAATAGAATAAATGTTAATGGACTTAGTACATTTCCAGAAAATAACTGAAAATATTGAATCTAAAAAATTAATTTTCTTATTAAAAAATAAAAGTTAAAATTTTTTCATTAAAAGTTTAAAAAACTTTGAAAAGTTTGAATATGATAATTGAATAACTTTGAAAAATGATAATTGAATAATAATATATTCAAATATTTTGCAAAACTATTTTTTGCTCTAAGTCAATTGAATGTTTCATTAGTAATTAACAATGACGTTATTGTATATAAAGCTACTTCTGCCCCATGATCAAACATATCATCTCGTATTTTACCCAAAAAAAAAGAGGTATCCATGAAAAGATAAGAAGCATAGAAAATAAAAAAAAGAATCTAAAAATTTGTTATTTTGAACCTAGAGAGCATATTTCAACGCAATTTCCCCTTTCCTTTATTAAGTTCTCGATTTTAGAAAATTTCTAGTTTCAAAAACCCATTCTCAGTTATGTTCCAAATTAAAAATATCGCCAATCAGCATCTAAAATTTAGTAAATTTTAAATTTTTTTTTAATATTATAAAATATGACTTCGTCCCTGCTTAAATTCGCATATAAAAATATCATCAATCAGTAGCGCACCATTTTTTATATAGAGTATATTTTTATTATATTTTGAGACATAACTTAACTCCAGCTTAAAAAGCACATGCTTTTAGAAACCCGTTATATTACTTAAATTTTTAAAAGCTTTCATTTAGAAAATATATACTTTAAAAATACCTATTCTCTTAAAAGAAAAAAGTTTTCAGTTAAAGTAAAATTATACTATTAAGGTAATAACGTCTACAGTTAAATAAATAAGTGGTTGGTATTCATTACAATATTATGGTAAATTTAACTTTGAAGGACTTGGTTTATCATATTATTGGACTTAAATATACAGTTCGGCAGTATAATGATAAATAAAAGGCATCAAGGGAGAAAAGATGTATTTAAATTTTACTTCATATCCTGAATACAAAAATCTGAAATACTAATAAAATTAAAATCATTAGCAAATATGGTATAAATTAATTTATTTAATTTTGTAAATGAACAATTAATTGAGCTTCAATTAACTTCAACGAACGTTATACAAACTTAAAATTATATAAGAATTAAAATTAAATAATTTATTAATTATACTTTCCCACATTCCTTTTAATATTTACTGAAGTCCTTCTACATGAACAATAAATTACATCATAATTAATACAATTTGTATTACATCATTCTCAACTAACGTTTTAAAATAATTTTTTTTTGTAATTATTTACAATTTAACAACAGAACAATTAAATAAACAAATAATATTAATGAAAAACAAATTACACCAGATGTAATTGTGTTAATAAAACCGTTTACCAATTATATAAACATTATAGAAGCTATATATAGCAATATTAATTTACCTACAAGTAAAGCACCTTCGTCTTTTTGTATAATTTATTTTACACTTGTTTTAAATACTATTTGTATAATTTTCAAATTAATTTCTCTCTTTTTAAAATTTTTTTTTATTTTTATTATTTAATTTCGAAAAATTTCAGTCTTAAATGTTCTTTTTTCCAAAAAACAAGGAATCCAAAAATTTTTGTACATCTTGTGTAATTTCAGGAATAATAACCATTTTGGGATCTATTATATAAAAATTAATGAAAAATTTAACAAAAAAAAATATCCCATTGGTGTATAAAAATAAAATTTTACGACCATCATTTAATTCGTATTTACCTTTATTAATCGGAATATTAATTTTATTTTTGAGAATTTCTTTCGTCTTTTAAACTTCTTCTAAGAAATTTGTTTCATTAAATTTAAAGGAAGTTTGGTGAACCAAAGACAGGCACAATATCAGGTACTCACTAATTATACATTGAAAATAATGTTTAAAGCAAATCTTTTCTTAATATTTATTAAAATGTAATTTTGAATTCCTTTTTCAACTCCCCTACGGCTTCACAAATAAAAACAATCAAATTTCAATTATGTTCGTACCTTAAAAACGATTCATTAAAATTAAAACAAAAATATCCATTGGGACTTTAATTACACCAGTAGTTATAGTAGTAGTAATTACATATTTTACATTTTATATACTAATACTAATTGATAAATTATATATGTATTGGAAAATAAATACGCAGTAAATGAAATACGCAGTAATCAAATATTTTAAAAGATATTTGAAATAAAAGTATTCCAAATTTATTTATTTAAATACACAGATTGTTTAAATTGTAATTATGACACCTAGGCGCCTTAGTGATTTAGTGTGAAAGAATTTGGCTTACTAACCAAGGACGCGTGTGGGTTTCAATCCCATACAAATCATGAAATGTTTAATTGAAAAATAATTTTCCTTTACAAATCTCCATGGTAACCAAATATAATTTAACATATACAAATATATAACCTATAAACAAAATAAATAATATTACTTTTAAATTAATAGAAAGTGTTGAAAGTTGAATGGACAATGGGCAATAAGGCCTATGTGTTAGGAAGGTACCTATAACAAACAATAACAATATGGCACCTAAAAGTATGCAATAAATTATTTAAAATTTTAGAAGATGCTTAATACAGTACAGAATCAGTTCACTTCCGATATTTGTTGGTACTTAAATAAAAATTGGGGAATAGGAGCTTGTCTTATAGATCTTGAGAAAGCCTTCAACAGCGTATGGATTGATGGACTAATTTATAAACTTATAAAATATAAATTTCCAGAACATATAATTACTTTAATAATGAGTTTGGTCTATGAAAACTCGTTTTATATGGCACATAATGACAAAAATATTGAGACCAAGAAATTATGTTATAGAAAATGGATTGCAACAAGGGACAGTAAACTTCCCAATTTTTTTTTCAATTTATTTAATAAAACTATTAAATTTACTCTGTTCAATAAAAGGAGATAACTATGATCTGGCTTTTGCAGACAACATCGTAGTTTACTCCGCAAATGATAAAATAGAAAGTATTCAAAGTTCTCAGCAAAAAATGTTCAGTAAATAAACTTAACACAAACATGAAATTAAATTGGAAAAATTACTCCATCAAACAACAAAATAATATAACACTAGAAAACAAAAAAAATGGTTAAATATTTAGGAGTCTATTTACACCAAAACCTAAATTATTCTGAACACATAAATAATGCATTAGATAAAGCAAGAAAGGCATTCATGGCCTGAATAGCTTGTTTTATAACGAAACTAATGATAATAAAGTCAAGATCATGTTATAAAACACTTATAAGGCCAATTGTTACCTATGCAGCTCCAATCTGGTACAATCGTAGTGCAAGCAGAATGGAGAAACTTTGCAAATTCGAAAGAAAGTGCAAAAGAGCATGCATTAATAAATACCGTAAGCCCGACACGAATTATTTTTATTCAAATAAATACAGATATAAAGAGTCAAACATGACACGAATTGACAATTTTTTTTATAAAATTGATCAGAAATCATTTTGACAGACCATTGAAGACTCCTGAGAATAGTTTAACATCACATATTTATTATCATAACGAGGAGTACATTAAAAAAACATCAATATCAGGGTACATTGCATCTGCACCTTTTTTTTATTCGGATAAAGAAGGCTATTTGCAAAAACAAAACCATGTCCCCCTATTATTTCATTATAATAGACGGGCTACATGCAAAAAAATTGAATTTATTCCCCGTAATATTAATCCCCAAGACTTGAGATTTGTCACACATATCCCTACAAGGACACATTAGATAAAATAAATGTTTGGTGGTTAGATAGAACATAGTATATTATATACAATTTAATATACAAATTATTTTTAAGGGCTTAAGTTATTTGGATAGTTTTGGGAATTAGGGTTAGATAGAATAAGCTTTATTTTTAAAGTAAGATTCACCTATATAATTGGTGAAAAATTAGAAATAAATATGAGTAATAAGTCATCATAAAAATAAATGTGTTATAAAAATTAAAATATTAATAAAAATTAACAAACTTGGAACTATATTTTACATGTTAATCTTAATATTAAAAAAAAATATTTATTTTGTAAACTTTTTAGGATAAAAATGTGTGTATTTAAATTGCAAATAAACCTGAATAAAAGAAAAAATACAGTTCAGAATCAGTTCAGATGAACATACTGTTACACAGCAACCAATGACTTAAATTTAGGTACAATTTTTGCAAAGGAAACTATCAAGAGTGATAAATTTCAAAATAAATTATCTTCATACATAGCATTTAAAACGACTCATCAATAACTTAAAGTATTTTATAATTTTAAAATAAATAAAACATAAAAGATCAAAAGAATGTATTTTTCACAGTAATATAATGTTACTATACCGACGGTTCCTAATTAGTTCCTTATTTTCCTCCATATCGTATCAATGGAACTTGATTCACTAAAAACTTTTTATTTTCAGATTTTCTTAATAAAAGTATACCTAAGTATAACTAAGCTTTTTAAATCTTCTAATTAAATTTAAAGCATTTTTTAAACTTCTTAATGTATTAGATATAATTTTCAATATATAAAAATAGAATAAATATTAAAGAGATATATATACTAGTACACTAAATATATATACTAAAATATAGATACTTTTGTTAAATATTTGAAAAATAGAAAAGTGAAATTGAAATAGTCAAAAAATATGTTGAATTTTGAGATAATTAAATAAACTATTTTATCCATAGTCTAATAGATTGATTTTATGTTTTAATATAATTAAATATCTGAACTTGGACCACTTCGCAAACGTTGTAATAAAAAATATTTTTTTAATATCAACTTTTATTTTCATTTTCTTTTGTTGCATCAATTTTTACTTCTTAATTTCATCTATTCCCTTACAACAGAGGCTACTATCAGATCTTTATTATAGGATAATAAATATAAAATTTAGAATTCTAGAAATTTATGTCTAGAGTTCTTGAAAATCTTTTCCTATAAAACTCAGTATTAAATTGATAGTTAACCGGAACTAGATAAATTCTATTATTGAATAAAACATTTGATTTTTATATTCTATAAGATTACAACGAATGGCAGCTCTAAACATTATTTTCATATGTCGAAATAACTCAAAGAGAATGAGCTTACGTTTTTTATCATGATTATTACATAACTTTATAATCTAGGGTCTAGGGGCTAACTGAAGACATCCCTGTATACTTTTCAATTCCGAACAGTTTCCAGTTGGAAATCTGAAATTTTGATATTTCTGCGGTGTTTCATCGTTTCAATGATGACTCGACCGCCCTCAGTGTCTAACGCTATAAGATTGAAATTCAAGGACTCCGTTTATCAAAGTATTTTAGTCCTTTTTCTTTAATCGGCTTATAGCCAGAGAAGTGGATTACAATACATAATGAATATAGTACATAATACACAATACATTATTATATACTGCGCCATTGTAACATAAGAAATACAAAATTTTACTGAAATTAAAATGACATTATAAAATATAATCGATAACTTCCTAAAATTTTCCGGAAAAAAACCTACTTGGCTACCATTAGATTTAATATACTGACAAACATAATTAAATTTCCGAAAATAAAAGTAAAAGAAAATGTTTCTTAAAAATTTTATCATTTAATTAAAATTTAACAAAAAAATCTTTTTTTTATTTTAATTTTAAAGGAAAATTAAAAAATAAAACAAATGTCATCCAGCTGTCACAACTTTTCAACATGTGAATTCCTTTTTACAATTTTTATTTTTTCAAAGAATTGATTTGTTAGCCAAGGCTATAGAATCATGAAATTGTTATTTATTTATTTATTTATATACGATCCCCTACAACATATAATGTTATAAGCGAGTGAATCATTCTTTCCTTTTAAGGTAGTTTTGTTTTATATTATGATACAAATTATATTTTTTTTATTAGATATTATGATCTAACCAGGGGCCCTTCGATTTTGACGGCCTTCTAACATCTACGTCATCGGTCGGATTGTGAAATTGCTATATAAAACTATAGGTCAAAAGAGTATACTAAATTTACCATTACGTTTATGACGCAGAGAAGGAGGAAGGCAGATATAGACTCAAGTGTATAGATCGGATCAGAATCGAAAAATAAATCGATTTAGATATGCATGTCCGTCAGTCTGTACGTTTGTCCGCACGATAACTCAAAAAATAAGGGAGTTAAGATTTTGAAATTTTCACAAAATTGTTTTTATGCAATAGCCTTCATAGCTATTTAAATCAGCCATTTTGGTCTACGGATTCGAGTATCAGCCATACAACTTCTTTTTTGATATGAGCATTACTCTATACTTATTAAAGCTGTGTGTCTGAAATTTTGCCAAAGTAGTTTAGTTTTATGACCAAGCTAAACTTGGTTGGTCTACCACTCGAGTAGCTGCATACAACTTCTTCTTTTATATGAGCATTACTCTACACCTAATGAAGCTGGGTATCTGAAATTTTGCCAAAAAAAAATTGTTTAGTGTAATGGCCAAAGTTACTGCAAAATTTGGCTGGTCTACTACAGAGGGTTCGAGTAGCTGCATACAACTTCTTCTTTTATATGGGCATTACACTACACCTAATAAAGCTGTATGTTTGAACTTTTGCCAAAAATAATTAACTGCATGATGTAAAATTATATTACGGTCATACGGGTATCCCAGAGTGCACAGTCTAATCTACTATACTCTTCACCGTTTTAAATAATATGAAAATTTTTAACCTCTTAACTATAACTAAAGAATACCAAAAAACAGGGACAATTTTTTAAACTCAAAAATATTTTAAAAAATGTCTGTTAAAAATTCTACAATTTTTCAATTCTTATAAAAACATATACCTAAAAACAGAAAAAAATCTCAGTACATCTTTTTTCCTTTAATATTAATGTTTATTACATGTCCATATTTTCATGTATTCAAAAAAAAAGTTAGTTATAAAAAAACTAACTTAGTTTTAAGAGTTCATAAAATAGCGCATTTCCAAACAATCATATATAGCAACCCTATATCAATGTGTTACATATCTTTTAAAAGCTGAAAATGGACCTCTAATGTTTATAATCAATATTAGAAATAAAACTTCTAAAACTTGTGTTATAACAATTTAAATATGGAGGTCTTGGGAATTATATCTCCATAGTGAGTGGACCTGCAGAAACATTTCTTCGATGAAATTATTTTTTTTGCACTACCTATTCGTTGTTAAAATTTTGATTTCTCTATTTCAGATGGTCAGTTCGTTCGAAAGTTTACAAAACTTCTATGTAAATCTCTGAATGAACCAAATGGACAGACGGACAAAGTGAAACTTAAAGTGAGCAATATTTTTTAAAATTTTTTAAAAATGTGGCTTAAATTTAAATCATAAAGACTAAATATAATAATGCTTATAAATTTTTAACATTTTTTATAAAAGTCGTAATATAAAATTTTAATATGTTTCTCATAAGTTTTTGTGGAAGTTTAAAAGTCATTACATATTCTACAAATAAAGGAACCATAATACAAAAATATTTAAAATATCGTGTTAACATTTTCCAAATTTTTTACTCTCAAAAAGTTTTTTAATATCCAGTAATGTTTTGTTTTTTAATACATTATCTACATAATATTATGTATAATGGGAAAATAAACACGAAACAACATATACTTGTACATATATAATGTTCAGAAAAAAATCAAAATATATTTTAATTAAAAATATACTACCCTTCCCTTATTTCACCCTTAAGGAAAAAGCCCTTTATTTTACACGCAAATAAACAAAAATTAAACCAAAGTTAAAAATTTAAAAAAAAAGAATGAATAAAATGTTCAACTTAAATTCCATTCAATCAAAAAATAAAGAACGGAAGCACTTAACACAAAAACAATAAACTGACAATAATTTTAACATCAATTATTAAATCTATGTTTAAGATACAATTAATCAAAAAGAATATCAACACCTACCTTTTTAGCACATTTTCAAAAAATTTTGTAAAAATGTGCCTATATAGCTTCACTCTGTCCGTCCGTCTGTCCGTATGTTTACAAAAACTTTTACACCGTTTGAAATAGAGTAAAGAAATTTTAACCATGGGTAGTTTTTGCAAAAAAAATAATTTCGTAGAAGAATTTTTTTCTGTAGCCCCACCTGTTACGGGGCTACAGCCCCCCAAATTTGGAAAAAGCCCTATATTTAAATTGTTATAACAAGAGTTCTGTTACATATATTTTCAATCTGAAAACGGCAAATGATAGCTGGTTTCATAAACTTTATAAATTTTTACAAGGCAAGTGTTTAGGGTTGCCATACGGTACTAAAATTTAACATTACGCAAAACTCAATTTTCGCAAAATTTTTGGTCACACATATCTTCTGAACGGTTCAAGCTAGGGTCTTGAAATTTTGGGAGGAATTAGATACTCAGAAATTAGTAGGAGTCGGTTAACAAAATTTTTTTGCTATTTTTAAACACCTGCAACTTGAATACCTGTCCAAGTTTTTTTTTAGTGATGGACAAAATCCAAAGCTCTATAATTATATTTCAACATGTGTCAAAGGTTTTTCTTAATTTTGAAGGGTGACGAAGTTACAGCCCCTGAAAATTCCAAAAAAGCCCTATATTTAAATTGATATAACAAAAGTTCTGTTAGCTTTATTTTCAATCGAAAAACAGTATTAGAGAGCTGCTTTTATACAAAAATATGTCGCTTAAATGTATAGGGTTGCCATACGGTACAAAAATTTGAAGTTAGAGACTTGAGAAATTTGGCAACCTTCCCCATTGAAGGGCTATAACAACTTTTAAATAAAAAATTTACTGTTAGCAGTAAATTTTATAAGTCAGTAGTAACTATTTCCAAGTAAATATTTCCAAAGTTAAACTCAGTATATAACAATATAATACAATATAATTTTGAAAATGTGCTTTTTTAAAAACACTTGGTTTTTTTTCATCACTTGTTTTTTTAGAATCTAGGGTATTTAAAGATTTATAAAAAACTCCCTACAAAAAAAAAATAAAAAAAAAAAAAAGAATTTTCACCAAAATGACAAACGATTATTGCAAAATAAAAAAAAATTATACCAGTTAAAAAGAAGTGGTATAATAATTTTAAACAATAAAAAAAAAATAACATTAACTGTCACGATGACAATTAAATTATTGTGTCTATTAATAATATTCCAACAACAACAATAACAAAAACTATAATTTTATTATAAAAGAAATAAATGTAATAAATAACTTTATTCCTATTAGCATTATTTTATTTTTTTGAAGTAGTCACGTGTTTAAGATACAAAATCAAAAAAATAGGAAAAATTATCTACCTAATATAAATATCCGATTTGTCAATGTCAATCAAAAACCACTACAAAATAAAAATATATCTAAATAAAGAAAAACATTTGTCACAATATCAAACGTCAACCACATAAAATTGTTAATATAGATAAATATATTTTGTTTTATTTAGAAAATATTACAAAATATCAAAATTTAAACATGTTAATAAATGTTAAATTTATATAGAAATTTCCAATGCATTTAATAATAAAATATGAATTTTGAAAAAACTGTAAATGTTAAAATAACTTTATTCTAGCTTAACTTGAGCCATAAGTTTGACAGTTGTGGTATTAGGGTATAGGATGTTGTTACAAATGTCAAATTATTAATTTCATAACAATTTCCTACAAACAATTAAAATTAGGAAAGTAATTATAGGTTTATTAATAGAGTTTTAAGCCTTTCTTTCTAATAAAAGACTATTGTCGCGAAGCGCTTAAAACTGAAGCGATTTTCACAATCAAATTATTAATAATTTATATTTATAAACAAACAACAAGCCGCGACCTGCAACTTTGCAACAGAATAAGGCGCCTAATAATGATTTGCTTTTGGTCCATTGTGAACTTAAAAATTTCTTTAATAATTTAAAATATTTTATACCCGTATGACTTTATAGTCAAAGGGTATAATAAATTTGCCATTACGTTTGTGACGCAGAGAATGAGAAGGGGTAGATATACACTCAAGTGTATGTATCGGATCAGAATCTAAAAATAAATCAATTTAGCTATGTATGTCCGTCCGCCCGCCCGTCCTCATGATAACTCAAAAACTAAAGAAGCTAGGATCTTGAAATTTTTGCAAATCCGTTTTTTTGCAATAGCCGTCATCGCTATTTAAATCCAGTCATTTTGGTCCATGCGTTCGGGTATCTGCCATACAACTTATTTTTATATATGAGAATTACTCTGTACCTATTACAGCTGGGTATCTGAAATTTTGCCAAAAATAGTTTAGTTTTATGGCCAAAGTTTCTGCAAAATTTGATTGGTCTACTGTAGAGGGTTCGAGTAGCTGCCATACAACTCCTTCTTTTATATGAGCATTACATTACACCTAATGAAGCCGGGTGTCTGAAATTTTGCCAATAATAGTTTAATGTAATGGCCAAAGTTACAGCAAAATTTGGTATGTCTACTGAGAGGGTTCGAGTAGCTGCCATACAACTCCTTCATTTATATGAGCATTACACTACACTTAATAAAGCTGTATGTTTGAAATTTAGCCAAAAGTAATTAACCGGATGATATAATGTATACATTACGGTCATACGGGTATCCCAAAGTTGACACAGTTAACTCTACTACACTCTTCCTCGTTTTAAAAGCAGTTGCAATACGGATTAATTAATATTGTAGAACAACTAAATCATTTAATTTAATTAATAGTATTATTATTTCCCTTTTATAAAATTAATATGGTTTTCCAAAATGAAATATTCTGTTAAAGATTAATTTATTTATTTATAATATTCATATGTCTTTATTATCTCCGCTTTTTCTGACATTTCTGTTATTTAAAAAATAAAAAAAGTTTCTATAAATACGTGATTCGTATCAAATGAAATTAATTTCTAATGAATTAAATAATTAAATGAATTAATAGAGAACCAAAATATTTTATTATTTACAAAATAAATGTTAATGTTAGAAAAAGATAGAAACAATAAGATAAAGATAGAGAATTTTATTTTGTTACTTAATCAATTTCATCTATTCATTCGAGCATAAAATCAGATTTTTGTGATTTTTGTGAGAACAAAAATTAAATTATCTTAAATTAATATAATTATAAATGACATTTCGTAATTTCAATTTTTTGTATTCTTTTTTTGTTTGGTCTTAAGTCTTAACTAAAAGTTTTTTGATTTGTTATAGGATTTTTTCAATGACATATTATATTAACTTCAATTAATTAAATTTTAGTTGTAATTAAATAAGTTTATCAAAAATGTAAATAAATATTAAATTATTTTAAGGCATGTTCCAAAACAGGTCCGAAGGACATGTTAAAATAGTGTTTATGTAGTTGTTAAAAAATATGTGAAAAATTGAATGGGATATTTAGAAGAAATATGTTAATATTCTTTTTAAATTAAGCTATATCGTACACATATACATTATCAACTTAGAGATTAGGGTGACAGATTTACTCATTCCATAAAAGTGATGAGCGCATGACAAAAAAATTTCCACAAGTTGTGCTGCGTCATCTGATTAGTTCAATAGTGTAAAGATGAACATTTGCAAGCCATCTGTTTCTGCTTGGAAAACTTTGAGTGGAGACATTAATTGCTTTATTTCTTTGGAACAGGTGTTAATCCCGAAAAGATATATGATGATGACTGAGTGGAGTGATAGTTGAAGTGACTTACTAGGATCATTAAGTTGTATGCGTCATCCAAGTTTACAAGTTGTCTAATTACAAGTTTACAAAAGTATTAAGCATTAATTCATGCACAATTCATATTTTTAGAACTTGGACATAATATTGAAAATGAGTATTTGTTCCAAGGACCTAGATATTTATTCTTTAATTTTTATGCTTTCATGTATTTTCAAAGCCTTTGTAGAAAATTAAATTCGATTGTCAATAATTTCCTGAAAAGTAATTGATTTGTATTATGAATACGTATACCCTTATGCAATATGGTATTAGTTATAACATTATTTCACATTAGCTGATATGGTCTTACTCTTTCTGCTTTCTCTTTTCATAACTCATATGCTTCCGTATTATTCAACATTCAAGTAATCTTATAACTGCAGCGGGTTTTTTTTTATTTATGTTGGTATGATCCGTGGTAAATATTTCACTTTTCCAACATTTTTAACCCAACTCTAAAATCTCTCCTAGTTTAGAATTTCATTTACCCCTATATAAACATTTTGCAAACGAGAGTATTGTGATATTGATTTTAAATACAAAACCCTAAAAAAATTAAATATATAAAAGTATAAGAAATAAGAATCAGAGGTGTTATTTCTTATTAAATATGAAATAACACCCGAGGGTTTCAATCCTCAAAAAGGCCTAAAAACGAACCAAAAAAGAGCATCCCCGGGGTGTTATTTTGATTCAATTTTAAGAAAATTTTAACCTGTAATTTATTGATGACAAATGAAGATCATAACTTTTTATATATCGTCGGGTTACCGCCATAGTCACGAAACTGCTTTTTTCGCTTTTTTGACTTATTAATGCAAAAATATAGAAAATAATGAGATCTATATTATGCCAAAGACACGAATCTCTTAATCTTATTTATTGCTTTGTAATTCAATTTCCTTATTTTCATAAACTAACGAAAAATCATTTATTTCATATTTTCTTGGTGCCAAAGTCGCGAAAATTAAGTTCTACTATTTTTCAGTTTCGTGACTTTGGCGGTAACCCGACGATATGTAAATGTCGATTGGGATTGATAATCCCAGATCACCAATCATTTTCCATACCCATAGTAAAATCTATACACCAGAACACCTACTGTCAATAATAAATATCTTCAACATGTTATTCTACTCACTTTTAAAAATTCATTAATTTTTGCCAATTTTAAATTCCAATTCCTACAAATTTTTTTTTTTAATTTAACATTCGCATGCCTACAAATCATATCGTCAATTAGTTACTTATTATTTTATCCAATCTACTATGAACACGTGCATTAATTACAAACACATTTTTATGAAAATAAATCAATAAAATTGCATTGCGTTGCATTGCATTGCATGGTATACTTAATGCGAAATTAAATTAATTCATTATGATATTAAATGGAAACGAAATTTTGTGTATTAATTTTTGCTAGGATGAGTGATTTAAATTTAATTAAATAACGGTTCATTTGTTCAATGATGGTTTCTGGAGGGCTCATTTTTAAAACGATTAAAAAACAGATTCAAAATGTTAACTTTAATTGCGCAAAAAGACTTGGCAGGTGTTCTATATGATACCATATTTATTAAGTAGGTATTTTGTAATATTTTAAATTAGATTAACAGTAAATGCAAAAAGCTAATTAAATCCTTTCTGAAAATGAAAAAATCCCTTTCGTTAAGAGCCTTCAGATCAAACATATTGTTTGCGCCACTTAATTTTTCATCAAATTAATACAAGCTCTATCAAAATTTAAAATATTTGTAGTTCTGTAAGATGCGGTGTAAATATATGATCTTCATTTGTCATTCGTAGATTTATGGTTTAAAGTTCTTGCAATGCGTTTTCCTAACAAACTTAGATGAAAATGAACAGGAATTCGTTGGACAAACGGAAATTCAAAAAAAAAAATTCAAATCTTAATTTTGTGGAAAATGTGCTATAAAGAAATATTGAATGTAAACAGTAAAAATTAAAGTAATTATACAAGTATGGTGTTGACAACAAATTTTTCTATAAATGCCGATGCATATTTAAAAAATAAATGTTCCAACAAATTTTTACTATATACATGTTGGTATACAAATTGTTTATTTTTCTGAATTACGTGATGAAAATTTTGTTTCTCTCATATATATATTTTCTCGATATATAAAAAAAGTTTCCAATTGAAATAAAATATTTTTAATAGTTTTATAACGTAATTTGATTGAGTTTCATATTAAATGAAATTATAGTTGATTTTAAACTTTTACTAATTGATAATTTTGTTTATATATTTAAATATCAAACAACTCTTCACACAATGTATTGGACATAAAAATAATTTTTTTGGAGATACAAACTTTTAAAAGCCAATGAAAAAACGAGGAAGATTATAGTTGCCCTTGTCAACTTTTAGAAAAATTCCTAAAAGTTTGTCCGTGTAATGTCCAACTTTACGAAGTAAATTGCTTTATTACTTTACTTGCACAGTTTTAATTTTAATATCGTAGCTTCATTAGATTCACAGTTATCGAAAAGACAACTTTTGTATGGCAGCTCCCTTAAAATGAAGCCCTAATATTTCAATTTTATCAAAAAACAATAAGGAACCTAGAAATTGTCTAAAAATGACGTTGTGTGAACTTAAAAACTCTAGCCCTTTTAATTTTTGGGTTATCGTGCTGGCATAGGGACGGACGGTCAGACACACGTAGCTAGATCGATTTACTTTCGATGCTGATCCGATACGTACCCTTGACACTATATCTAGCTCGTCTAGATCGATGTGGTACAATTGGAGAAGCAATTTTAATACACCCATACTCTTGTTTGTATGAAAAGGTATAAGAATTTTAGGCGATGGACCAATATAGACCTTTCTTGGATAACTTCCTTTCCTTTTCTTCAAAAAAATAATTAAACAAAGCAAACTAAACGAAGTTAGACTCGTCTAAATGAAACTTTCTTAGGTTACTTAGAAATTTATTAAAACTTTTCAAAGAATTAAAGAAATCAAAGTCTGCATCGAGTCACCACTTTAAAAGTTCGACAAATATTCATTAAAACTTTTAATAAGAAAAATCTTATTAAATTTCAGTATATTTGAGGGAACTGTACGGAATGATTGAATTGATGGTTGAATATTAAAGAACTGCTCAATCTTCGGCTAACCTTTTAACTAATCTTTTAAAATTACGTAATGATAATAAGATTTTCAAGCCAGAGACCATATCGCTCGGTTTTAAAAGTATGACTACTCATTAAAAGTTGGTATAGATGTATTGATCTTGTTATGATGATCTACTTTTGTTTAAATAACAATGATACCCGAAGCGGCAGAACAATGTTGCAGATACCAAAAAAATTAAGTGTACTTGTGTTGCAATGCAACAGCAATTTTACAAAATCTTTATTTCGAGAGGCCTGGTTTCGAAGACCACTTTAAAGAGAAAAAAACTCTTATCCGGTTTTTTGAATCTGCTCAGCGTCTATTCGTCATAACCTATTGTCTATACTTTTAGATTTATTTAAAAAAATATAAACAAATAATTTAAATGAATAATATAACTCACAGATATAAAAATACCTTATAATTCAAATATAAAATTATTACAATATAATTTAGATGTTTGTACATGGTGTAAGGTCTGGTACTACCCATCAACTAATTGTATGTGGAATTCACTAAAATCCATCCTAAAAATAATAATAAGAATACAATGTCTAATACCTTGCAACATGTACTTAGCGTATTCAAAGGTTTAATTGCAAAATGTTAAGAAAGAAACTAACAGTCTTTAATAAAAATTTTAAATCTACTTTAAGTTGAAAATATTTTTTCAGACTTTTTATTGCCAAGCACAATTCATTTCAAAATAAAGATTAATATTTTGGCTAACTCCATTATTTTTCTTATAACATAAATCGAGCAAGGATTTAATCTAACATTTCTTTTCTGAAATTAAAAAAAAAATAGATAGTGATATTTGGTAAAACACCAGATCCTTTACGTCCTTTCTACATTCAGTCGACATTGTTTTTTCATAGATAATACACAGAAAGAAAAATTGAAAAAAATAAATCTTTTAAAGGTCTTTTAACATCTGCAGTTCATTTATTACTACTATACTACATTGAATTTGATTTATTTATGTCCTTATAATATTTTATAACACCTAAAAGTATATATATATATACTATAGTATATATTAACAATATATAAATCGTTAATGATTTTCTATGTATTCAAGACTCCCTTTAGATTCCAAAAAAAAAAATTAACTTTTCTTCTACTTAAAATAAAATTTTTTTACCATTTTTGAAAAAAAAAAAACATCTTTCTGAATAAATTTTCTAATTTTTTACTTATTGTGATTTGTGAGTTCACTTCCCATTTAAATTATCATCAATTGAAATTTTAAATTTAAATGAAAAGTTTGGACAGAATAAAAAAAACTAGAAAAAAATATGAATTTCAAATGAAATCACATTTTGTATACAAATTCATCCAATTAATCTCATTAAATAATTTATTTTTCTACGTTTACCATTGAAGCTGGTCAAGTTCCATTTTGTAATATGAACTTTATCTTAACCACAATTGTAAAAAAAAAAAAAATGCTCGGATTTTACTTGTAATTTATTCAAACAGTAAATTGGTACAGTTAATTTACATTAGAAAAACTTTCAAAGAAAAAAAGAATTTATAATTAAGTTGGTTTGCAAAAGTTTTTAAAAATATAATTTTTTTTTATTGTGTCATTGCCTCATTTATTTATCAGGCCAGCATACTCACCATATTTGGGTTGTAAATTATATTCAAATTATAGGATTGGATATTGGATATAACATCTATTATATCCAATCCAATAATGTGCATATTTTTAGATATAATGTTTTACAAAGTTTAAACTAAATTTAATTTGTCAATATTTAAAGACAGTATTTAGTCTCGAATCGAGTAGTTACGTATCGAGATCTTCAAGATAAAATTAGCCAAAAAATTTGAATCACAATGTTTTCTTTCATATCTTAAAAGAATTAAAAAAACAAATTTATTGGTAAGCATGTGCTTTACTTCAACTTCTTAATATATTAAAAAATAAAAGTATGAATCTCTGGCGCAAGAGTCAATAATTGGCAAACTTACCTTATAACTAAAAAAAATAAGTTTGTGAAAATAGAAAATTAATATCAATCCAACACATTCATTTAAGCGCTGCAAATTAAAGCAATATCACCTGATATTTTAAAATATTTTAAATGTAAGCATACACGTGCTGCAATATTTTATTAACAAGCCGAAGCACATGTTATTACATTGCATTTGTCAAATAAGTAAATACTATAACCGTTAAAAAATTCAACTGATATTATTATTAGTGTTATTGTTCATCAAAAAAAAAAAAATTTCAGTGTACTGGCCTCATAAATATGAGAAGGTAATGGTTTGATATAAAAAAGAAAAAAATATTTATGTAGTCACAGAGTATTCTTACATTTTCGATTTTATACAAAACTACATTCAATATTACATAAAATTTTAATAAATAATTGTAATAGGTTTTCCTTATATAAAAAATAAAATATATTCTGTATAATAAGTAGACTTAATTAACTACAATGTAATTGTTAATTACAATAAACTTACATTCCAATGAATATGAACTATTCAATAATGATTTTAACATACAACAATGTAAATGTCAAAGAAATTTTCGAATTTTTAGCCACATTATAATCAAGTAATTTTGTATTCAATTTACTTGCATTTTTGTACTGCAGATTATATTAAAATTTTTATAAAGAAAATGAGTACGCATCGTTTCCATTGTTTCCATTTATTTATTAACATAGTTTCTTATTTCATGTTGCCTTCCTAGAATGGCATATAATTAGTTCTTTATTATTTCTCATATAAGATTTTACTTGAGCTCAATTGGAATCAGGTTTTATTATAATCAAATACGAAAAAATCCGTTCTGATTTATAATGACAATTCAATCTTACATTAAACATTAAGAATGTTCTACAAGCATCGATACGTAATTAGTAATTAACTATTTTCAAACAAAAATTTTATAGTAACCATGGTGATTTCCTATTTAAAAAACATTGGGAATCAAAATTTCATTATTTAAATATTTAAATGATTCATTTAACAATAGATCACGTTTTATTTAAAAACAAAGAAGTGAATAATATTATAAAAACCAATCTATTAGGGTTTAGTACAATATTCTATGAATTGGATCATCATTTTTGTCTATAGTGCTTTTTAAAAGTGCCTTTTTCAAATTATTTAAAAAGGATTTATGGCAGAGGAATACTTATATATATATATATAATATATTTTATATATTTTCACACATTTATTTAAATTTAAAAAAAACATGAAAGAGAAAAGATTAATTAGCCATTTGCTTTTGTTTTTATTTTTTAATAGGGTCTACTGTATTAATTACTTTTCTTTAGTATTTTGGTTGATATATTTTTCCAATTTTTTATGTTTTTTCTTACAATAATTAATTTTGGACTTTTGTAGTTTTTTCATCAAATTTATTACTGTCATTAGAAAATTCGAGAAAAACAAAACAAAAGTAGAGTAAGAAACGGTTTTATAATTAGTAGCATATAATATAATTTTGTGGGATTCAAAATGTGATGCGATATGTCTGACTGAAAACTAAGAAAAAACAATATTATAAATATTTGGTTAAAATTTAAGTTGTCAAATTTTAATGATAATTTTCTTTGTTTATTAATTTAAAGCTTAATTTTAAATAAATTATCATAATATTATATTTAAAACGAGGAAGAGTGTAGTAGAGTAGACTGTGTCAACTCTGGGATACCCGTATGACCGTTATATAAACATTATATCATTATTATTATAAACATTAATTACTTTTGGCAAAGTTTCAAACATACCTTTATTAGGTGTAGTGTAATGCTCTTATAAAAGAAGGAGTTGTATGGCAGCTACTCGAACTCTTGGAAGTAGAGCAACCAAATTTTGCAGTAACTTTGGCTATTACACTAAACTATTTTTGGCAAAATTTCAGACACCCAACTTCAAAAGGTATAGAGTAATGCTCATATAAAATAAGAAGTTGTATGGCAGCTACTCGAACCCTTTGCAGTAGACCAACCAAATTTTGCAGAAACTTTGGCCATAAAACTAAACTACTTTTGCCAAAATTTCAGACACGTAGATGTAATAGGAACAGAGAAATACTCATATAAAAAAAGAAGTTGTATGGCAGGTACCCGAACCTTTGGACCAAAATGGCTGGATTTAAATAGCGATGACGGCTATTGCAAAAAAACGAATTTGCGAAAATTTCAAGATTCTAGCTCCTTTAGTTTTTGAGTTATCGTGCGGACGGACGGACAGACGGACGGACATACATAGCTAAATCGATTTTCTTTTCGATTCTGATCCGATCTATACACTTGAGTCTATATCTACCCCCCCTCCTTCTCTGCGTCACAAACGTAATGGCAAATTTATTATACCCTTTGACTATATAGTCATACGGGTATAAAAAATGGCTATGACGTAATTAACTGAAAAATAATAATACCTTAATTAGATGTCAAATACAACCAAATTCAGAACCTGTCACTTATATGTAAATTTTGTATTCTTAGTGCGCCCTCTTATCAATTGTCACTATTATCTTTTTGAAAAATTTAAAATGTCTATTATGAAAAAATTACAAAATCAATTGACATTACGCACTTTGACAATATGCAGCCAGACGTCGATTGAATTAAATTAAAATTTTGCAAAATATTTTAATATATTTCAAAATAAAGAAGAAATTGCATAATAGAAATTATTAAAAAAAAAACCAAGTAATGAAAAAAACCAAGGTTTTTTAAAAAAGCACATTTTTAAAATTATATTGTGTTTCATACTGAGTTTAGGGTAAAAAATATATATAAAAATAAATGATAATATTATAATATAGTTATTTCATCAATTCATTATTAAATTATGATGAAATCAATACTTAGAATATAACATAATGCACTGGTGACTAAGTTAATGATTTATAAATAATAACAGTAAATTTTTAATTTTACTGCAATACAATCCCAAACCTTTTAAATGATGGTTGTGTTTCCTAGCGGTATATATTCTTTAATATATAGGCAAACTATAATTTGTTGTTAGACAAAATATAAATTTACAAATTCAAAATCTGCAAATATCTACAACAGAGTCAACACCTAGGAGAACAACGACATGATGTTAAATCTGAAACATCTACAAAAGTGATAAAATTGTTAAAAACATTTTTAATGAATCAAATACTAGAAATTATATGAGTCAAAATGAATTTTAAAAATGGCAGGCCCACACACGAATACATTTTCTGAGACCTAAATTAAAAATTCTGCGGTATTAAAAACAAAAAAATTAAAGTAAAAATAAAATTCCGAAAAAATAAAGCCAAACAATATCCAAATTGGACTCAATTTCATTTACATTTATGTTTATTGTTTTTCCTACACTATCAAGGCTAACTATAAATAACAAACACACGCACATCAAAAAATAAATGTATAATAAATAAAAGACAAAACTTTCCAAAATGAAAAAAAGAAGTTGGACGGAAGAAAATAAAATGAAATGAATGCAATGTGACATTGCAAGACAGTATATGTTAGGTGCATGCATTTTAAATCAATTTTATTCCGTGCTATTTTTTTGTTTTTAGTTGAGGTGAGATTGGCTGCATTTTCATTTATTTTGTTTTTTTGTTTTTGTTATAACTTTTTAAGTTTAAATGTCATTATTTATTTATGTCACCTTGACTTTTATTTTTATATATATATATAAAAAAAAACAACAAATAAACAGAAGAAATTAGTTTTTACATAATATATATGATGTTTTATGTATTTGTTTCTTTAACATTTAAGTTTTGAATGCGTTGTTGTTGCAGTATAGGTTGAATAATACATTTTAAAATTTTTTTTTTTTTGAAGTTTCAGGATTTTAAATTTATTTATATAATTTTATTTTTATTTTTATTTTTTATTGCAGAACACCCATAAATAAACTTTGTTTACTGGAAAATGTTCGAAACTTTAACTAGTAAGTTATTAAGTTAATAAGGTAGATTTAATTTTGTAAAAAACGAGGTAGGGTGTAGAGTAGACTGTGTCAGCTCTAGATTATCCACATGAACTTAATATGAAAATGGTATCATCCCAAATAGTTACGTTTGACAAAATTTCAAATACTCAGCTTTACAAGATATTAAGTTATGCTCATATTTAAAAAAATTTATATGGCAGCTATTTGAACCCGTTCAGTCGGCTGGTTTACGTATGCCAAGATGGCTTGAATACTAAAATGAATTAGTGAAAATTTCTAAATCGTACCTTGTTTGGATTTGAATTATCAGACGGACGATTTGACGGCCACAGGTATTCGAATCGATTTACTTTTTGATTCTGATTCGATACATACCGTTAATTCTATATTTTGACGTTCATACATAGCTTTCAATTTTTAAACTTAGAATTATACGGCTGGGTGGCACAGTGGTTAGAGTCTGACTTTCATGCGAAAGAACCGAGTTCGAATCCCAGTGAAAGTGAAAGTACTGTTTTAGTTTTTGACTAGACTCAGCTACCATTCGTCATTGGGTTCAAATTAATGGCTTAGTCAATAATTCATAATTACATATATTTAGAAAAAACTACATTAATATAACAATGTAAACAAAGGGGTTCGCCACAAGTGCTAAGCACTTTTTAGAGCCTGTGAATAATAAATAAATAAATAAAATAAAATCAATATTTTTTTAGATTATGATGTATTGTAATTCCCTTTTAACACAGGAATCTTCATAATATTCAATCTGTAATTCAAAAAAGTCTATATTACCAGTCCAATTTCCCAGACGATTTTTCAAAATTTTTTTAAATGATAGATATTCAATACGAATACAAGCTATTCTCAATATTTTTCCAAAATTTTCTTATTTTCATTCATAATTTTCCAATTTTATTTACTTCTTACTCGAATTTCGAGGTGCAGGCAGATACTAGTTCATAATTAAAAATAAAAATTATATAATTATATATATGCAATATTTTATACTTATATATATAATTATAACTCTATATGTTACTGATCCACCACAACATTCATTACCAACAATTTAAATTCAACAATTTAAAGAAAAAAATAGTTTTAATAACGCAAACATTTTTATGCAAATATATAAAACTGCATAATAGCTTTATATATCATATTATTCGTGTATATTACCCTAGTTTTAATAGCACAACTAGAAATTGATATATATATACATTAATTTATTTTGAATATAAAATAGTGTGTTGAAATTTCAGAAATTATTCTAATAACTTTTATACTCTTCAATATGCAAATTATCAACAATCAACTTAATTCAACGCTTTTATTTTTCAAGTGTTATACACATCCATAGCATAGCACAGTTGTGGTTTACACAACCCTTGTAAAGTATGACAAAACAAAATAACAAAAAAACAAAACAAATCATGACATTATAAATTAAATACAGTTTAGAACTCCCACCAGTTCAAAACACATACATTATATATTAAACAATTTATCGTCTATTTCAATAGAAAGAAAAACAATGTGTTTTTAACACAATTCAATTATTTGTAATATATATTATTCAAAGGATCTCATAAATATTTAAATAAATTTATAGATTTTCAATATTTTCTATTCAAAAATTGCTTAATTTATTGGCTGTACTTTCGAATAAAAACGGTACAAGCTTTGTACCGTGGTTGACAAGGTGCGTGCCAGAAAAATCTACAATTTGTAAAGAGTTAACAACTTACAGTATTTCAAATTTCTAGTTTATTGGCTGGGTGGCAAAGTGGTTAGAGTGCCGACATTTCATGCGAATGACCCTAGTTCGAATCCCAGAGAATAAAACAACTTTTATCTGGTTTTCAACTCGACTCAACTACCATTCGCCATTGGGTTCAAACTAATGGCTTAATCAATAATTAATAATTATATATCTTTAATAAAAAAATACATTAATATAATAATATTAACCAATTGAAAATATAAACATATAATTCAATTAAATAATATAACTCACAGACATAGAATACCATATAGCTCAAATTCAAAATTATTACATGAAACTAATCAGACAATCTAAGATGTTTCTACATGTTATAAGACCAACTCATTTTTAAATGATATTTGGAACTGTATAATGTATTTCCTCCTATTTTGACATGCACATATATAGTCAGACCTAAAACAGCGAAAGTTAACACTTAGAGGTGCCAGCAAAAAAAACTAGTGTCAAGGAGTTCGCATGAAATTGAATTGCGCATAATAGTAAATTCAAATCCCGAACTCGTAAAAGAAGCTGTAGTTTTAGAGTTCAGGTTGAAGATATACTTTATAGAAACTTTGTAATAGCAACTACAATAAAGGGCTTTTCCGGATTTTTGGAACTGTGGTTCTGTAACGGAAATTATTTTGAAAAGTTTAAGAAGTAAATAGCTTCCACTATCAGGAACACCTAACAGTTTTTTTATCACATCAACTCTAACTTGCGCATAGGTTTTTTATCGTTAGATAGGTTTTACGCGCTATTATGAAATATTCTGGAGTATCTCCAAAATTTAAATTTTTTATAATTAGTCTGTATAAAATATTAAGTAGTTTGTTTAAATAAAACCATTTCATTGTTCAATATATTATATTATATTTATATATAATATAATCGCGTCTTACCACAAAATTGTATAAAACATTTTGTTACATTTGAAAAATATTTTATAAATAACTATGATACAATAACAATTAGAGCTGTACAAATTAATATACTTCAATAAATATTAATTATAAATAATTACAAATTTAGTTAATTATTATTTTCTTAACAAAGAAAATATACGTGGAATTTTCTTCAAAAACTTTAAATTACGTATCAACATTTGAATCTAAAATAAATTATTTTCTATATTTAGGTTTATTAAGTCATTCAAAATCTCAAAAATATTTAGTCAAACTCAGTTAATACGACTAATTATATCACAAAATATATAACTTACAAAGAATTGTATTTTAGTTAACTTTTTGGAGGTCAAGGTAAGAATTTTATTAAAATTTTTAATTGAATTTTTCATAGTAGTCCTAACAAGGACTTATTTTTAATCTCAACTACTTGAGAAATTCTGTTTAAATGTGATTCTGTAGACAAATGGAATTTAATGAATTAGTGTGCATGAATTAAATATACATATTACAAAAGATATAATAAATTTATTGTGTTTAAAAGTAAGAAGTTTCTAATGAAACTCTATTTTAGTCTACCATAACAACTTTGTATAGATTTTTTGGCCTTGGATTATTCTTCGAATGATATAATTAAATCGCACCTTTTGTTTTAAAGAAACTGTAGAAAGGCGTATGGAATTTACCTTGAAATAACTCTTATATATTATGTTAATCACTTTTTGCCACTTTTCAATTTTTTCAAAAAATATTGTAAAAATGTGCCTATACAGCTTCACTCTGTCCGTCCGTATGTTTACAAAACTTTTGCACCATTTAAAATAGAGTTAAGAAATTTTAACCACGGATAGGTATTGCAAAAAAAATAATTTCGTAGAAGAATTTTTTTCTGTAGTCCCACCCGTTACGGAGCTACAGCCCCCCAAAAGTTTGAAAAAGCCCTATATTCAAATTGTTATAACAAGAGTTCTGTTAGGCGTATTTTCAATTTGAAAACGTCAAAAGATAGGCAGCAGGGTTGCAATATGGTACTAAAATGTGCCATTATGCAAAACTCAATATTCGCAAAGTTTTTGGCCCCACATATCTTTTAAGCGGTTCAAGCTAGAATCTTGAAATTTGTTATTTGGGAGAAGTTTGATCCTCAGAAATTAGTAAGAGTCGGTTAACAACATTTTTGTGTCACGTCCCCTGTTTAGAAGCTATAAGGGCTCAAAAATTGAAATTTTGCTATTTTTAAACACCTGTAACTTGCATACCTGTTCAAATTTTTTTTTTACAGATATACAAAATTGAAAGCTGCTGCATTATATTTCCACATATGTTAAAGGTTTTTCTTAAATGTAAAAGAGGTTTTTTAAATTGAAGAAATTATCTCTTGGTTTTAACCATTTTTGCTTAGATAATAAAATTCTAGGTAAAATTCCAAATTTTGGTGAAGTTCATAATTGATTTCCTAGAACCTAAAAATATGGAAGGGTGCGGATAGGAATGGGATGGGCAGATCCATCATAAGTTTGCTATGCAAAAATTTGGGAACCTTCCCCATTAAAGGGATAATAGGTCTTAAAAATTAAAACTTTTTTGTTTTTATAAAACTGTAAGTTATTCACCAGTGTATGTTTTTCCAAAATTAAACGTTAACATTGAATCTCCAACATTGTATTCCGCACTTGTTAACAGGTTTTCTTGAGTGCATCGGGATTATATTCTAAGTATTGATTTCACTATTATTCATAATTATTAAATTGATGAAATAACTCTATTATTATATCATTTATTTTTAAATGTATTTTTATAAAAATAAATGATAAAATACTCAGTAAGAAATCCTTTATAATTTTGAAAATGTGATTTTTAAAAACCCTTGGTTTTTTTTATCACTTGTTTTATATTGTTAATAAGTTACGCGACACAGTATGGGAAACATTAAATATATTTTAAATGGAATACCTTTGTCATGATTTACTTACATGATTGCTATTTTAATCTCAAAAAGAAAGGGTAGTTTCTAAAATATTTGACGCCTAAGGTATAACATAATAATTTATTTAAAACATTTTGTATATAATACCAAAAAAAAACTATTCTGAGACTAAATGACGCCTAATGAACTTAAATGCAATTACGTTTCAATGTTAATTAATAATTTGAATAGAATCTCAGTCGAATAATTTGCTATCAGTGTTTGTCAAAAGTTAAAATTAAACACGCATTGGTTTTATTTAACATTGTATGGCAACAATATACGTAACTATGGGAATTAATTGTCGTCATATTTTTAATTATACTTAAATAAAAAGTTTTTATTTATTTTTATGCAATTTAAATTTTTGCATTGTTCCTATATTTTTCTCGAAAATTTTGTGGAAAATTCGTAAATTTGTTAGATACAATATTAAATAGATAGTTCGGATATAAAACAATATTCTAAACAGAACAAAATATTCTTTTGTTTTATTTTTTGCGACATTTAAATATATTTTTTGAATTTGCAATAAATTATTTTTTTTTTCTTTTTAAAATTTGTTCAAATTTTTTTTTCAATTAAACCAAGAGCAACGGACCAAAGTATACTCTCCTAATGGCCATTAAATTTTACTGACATTTTTAACAAAATTACTGAACAATTTAGTTTTGAGTAATGAAGCATATTTCCATCTTAATGAATGGGAATAGGCTAAATATGCAACATGATGTGGAGTGGCATCACAAAGAGTCCCAAACTGTGTTAGGAAAACAGTTGATGCTGTGACAGTAAATTGGGACAGTTAACGTTCTACAGGTAGCTTCTTAAAATTTGTTCCAACAGTATGGAGTCACAATGTGCCACAATTCTTCTTCTTCTAAGTAAATTTTTTGATATCCGAATTATGTCAAAAAATTAATGATTCAATCTTAACTGCGTCAGATTATCCCTTAAAAAGTTATTTCAAAGGACAAGTATATGTGAACAAGCCTCAAACTATAGAGCAGCTAAAGCACAATATTAAAACTGTGAATAGGACAATAGACCCTGATATTTTGCATTTTGTTATACAAAACGCCCATTGGAAAGCCCAATTTTTTTATTGATGAAAATTATGGTTATTTATCTGACATTATTTTCCATATTTAGAACTTAATAATAACTAAAAAAGTTATTAAATTTTTAAACCCTATGGTGATTTTTGACCCACCCTGTATTTTTAAAGATAGTTGATATTGCCAGCTATCAGAAAATACATTAGTAATAGCATACATTTTTTATTCTTTAAGGATGAAAAGGACATCTGAAAGTATCCCTATTATTTCAGTCTTTTTGTATATAAACCGATATATCCGTAGATCTGTAAAAGGTATAAATATATATAGTATATTCAATTAAATAAGTGCTGCTGTTTTTAGCATAGCCTAAATAGCATTGCCTAAACAAACTTCTGATTAAACTCTGATACTTTAGGTTGTAATATAAGAAATTTTTCAAAAATCTTCTGTGAGTTATAAGAATCAGCCGAAATTAATTATTCTGTAAAAACTTTTTTTATTAATTACTCTTAAATTTGATTTGATTTTCTATAAAAACTGTAAAGATTATATAAGATTGTAAAATTTATTTGTTATTTCTGAAACTTAAATTCAAATACTTTAACTTTTTATAAAATATTATAAAGCCATTAAAATTTTTTCCTACATTAGATTTTATAAAACAATAAATATATCTATACAAAAGTTGTTTCCTTATTTATTTAAATCCTAGCTTTTTTGAACTCAACAGGACATACTTTTATTTTTCCAATTTATAAGACAAATTTCTCTTCCTTAATAAAAGTTTTTTAATTAGAAGGCAAAAAAACAAAATTTTCAAATCGAAACGTCAAAAATAAAAATTTATTATTTTCAAAACTTATAAACTGAATTGCATTATAACGACAATTTATAAGTAGTTTTTCATAAAAATTTATATTAAAACAAAAATTATGATAAATTTTGTGTAGGTGTGCCAAATTTTATATTATTTTTTTTTTAATTAAAAACAAAGGACTAAATCTTAAGCTTTTTTTTTTTAAATCAATGAACACTCCTGTATTCACAATAAATTGCAATAATTGTAATTTGAAAGTTCTTCTTTCTTTCCCGCAGTCAAACATATCTCCTCCGCCTAGATAGGTTTTTAATCAATATTCAACTGCATAATCAATATACAATTGTAACACACCAATACAAAATCATTTGATTGTTTAAAGCATAAGTATTTGTATGTACATATAGAACCCAAAGAGAAATTGAGAAACCCATTGAAAAGTAATACAAACACTGGAAACTTTTGCAACTACATCTTACAATTATAATGACAATCTATTGTGAACTCATCGTATAGGATGTTAAAAAATTGTTATAACGCTTGTGTCAAGTGTCACTTTGAACCTGTTATAATTCATAACTAGTTGTAAAGCTGGGTAAAAACGCAACTTATAGGTTCGTATTTTTGTATATTTAGAATCTGACAGGAATATTTTGACATTTCAATAAAATGTATTTTGCATTAAAATTTGGTAGTGTGAATTCATCTATAGTCTTAAAATATTAATACAACGCTTGTGTCAAGTGTCACTTTGACATTTAATTAAAATACATGCATTTGAATGGAACTTGTTATAATTCAAAGATAGCCTATTTTATATTATTTATTTTATATGATTTAACGCAACTAATAACTTCGTTTTTTTTAATTTTTAATCGCACTGACATAATGTAAATTTTTAGAAATGAATTGAACTAATTCCTATAATTAGATTTTGACATTTCAATATAAATGTATTTTGTATTAAAATTTGGCACTAAAACAATAATATAATATCTTTTAAAAAAAATCGAGTATTGTAACACCAAAATTTTTAGACGCAAATTTCATAAGCCAATTGACGCATAGCGACGCATTCTAACTGAGCCTTTAATATTATTTTAATATTATTTGCGCCTATCAGTAAGCAATATTTTATAAAATATATTAAAGTTCAATATTAATACACTACGATAATAATTTTAAAAAATTTAATAATATTTAAGCTTATTACAGATTTATATGATGTTGAATGATAAACCGATTAATTTTTGTATTAATATTAAAACAATCAAAAATTAATTGAATAGTATGGTAAATTTTATTTAAAATAATATTGTAAACCCGGTTATAAGCCATTAAAAAAATAAGTTTTTATTAAATGAGAAAATAAATAAATTTTTAATTAACAAGAATTAAATTTGTTTCCTTATCAAAAACCACATTTTTTTTTTTTTAAAATAATAAAAATATAATAAAACTCGATACAATATAAGCCGATTTATAAAATATTTTATTTATTAATTTATTTACAGTTGATGATGTAAAATCAATAATTTTCATTGGTTTTCTTTTATTTTCTTATTTTGCCGCAGGACATTTACCATTTTTATTAAATTGTAATGTTATATTTATAAAATTTTTTTTTTGAATGGAAATTTAATTGAAATTTTTCTTAATTTTTTCCTCAACTACCTAAGAGTAGGCATCTTAGATTTCTTTTAAATTATATTTTTTCAAAGATTAAAGCTCTTCAATTGGTGCATTTGTTGTGTTACTACACAAAACGAGTTCTTTTTTGAAAACTTAGAATTAATAAATAATTATAACTGAAAATAAGTATTTCAATTGCACGTGTATTTTATGCAATTGCACGTAAAGGATTTTGTGATGGTATTGGAGAATCCTCCTTAAGATTTAAAAATTTAATTGGGGATTGTTTTATAAGTAAAACTTTTAGAAAAATTTTGAATAAATCCGAAACACATTCCAGGAATTACAAAAGATTTTAGAGTATTTATTGGTTACCAAAGGATTTACATCTTCTCTCTGTGTATTCTGGAAAAAACTTCAACATAAATTCCCCCCGTGTACCACTGATGCCAACAAAAATAAAAAAAAAAATTGGCAACCGGATATAAGGACGCTTATATTCTATTGCCTTTTGAAAATGATAATAAGGCCTCGATGTAAAGTTTCGTAATTTAGACTTTTTCAACCATTATAAAAGAGAAAAAGCGACTCGGCATTATTGCTGTGGCAGTGTTGCTTGCTTACTTACTTACTTACTGGATCCTAGAACCCCTGGCGGGGCATAGGGCGTCAATAAATCCTCTTCACCTTTCACGATCCTCAGTAATTTTTTTAGCTGTAACCACGTTTTGCGTTGCGCTTCTGCCTCTTTCAAAACAGTACTCTCCATGTTTTCCTTGGTCTACCCACTCGTCGTCTTCCTTGTGGATTCCACTCAAAACATTACCTTGAAATGTTTTTTTCTGGTTTCCTCAAGGTATGTCTGATTCATCGCAATTTTCTCTTTGGGATCTCGCCCTTAATTATATTTTGGTTCGTTTTTTGCCACAGGTGTTAGTTGGTAATAATTTGCGGCCAACGAACTCTTAAGGTGCGGCGTAGACAACGCACTGTTGCTGGTTATGAATAATGCATAATTAAAAATAAATATAAATTGTATTTTTCAATCTTGTGTCAAACTTATAGGAGAGTCATGAACAATTTAGCATTATAAAGATTCATGAAATTGAAGCTTTGTCTATTTGAATTTGTAGATGACCCTTGGTCCTTCCAAAAGTGAATATTAAAAAAATGAGAAAATTATTTTTAATAATTTTGTAATTAATTATATTAACCGCTTCGTAAGTTCTTAATATTTAATAATTAATACAAAATATTGAATTATTAAGTTATAATTTAGAATTACTTGTTTCATAAAACCTCTTAAATAAACTTTAAACAACTTTTTGATTACTACTCAGATATAAATTTTAAATATTTGTAAAACTATTTTTACATAATCTTACTGAACATTTTAAAGAATAAATCTTAAAAAATATGTACATACGTATACGTTCTGAATTAAATATAAGTTTAAATTAATTTTTTAGTCATAGAAAAACAACCTTGAAATGCCTATTTTAAATTTTTCCTACAACAATGTCTTATTTTATTAAAACTGAAATGAAATATAATATTGTTTTTGTCTTAATCCTAAGATGTCTTGAAGAATGAAAATTAATATTTACCCTTTCTGATACCCTTAGGCAAATTAAAATTAAAATAAATATGTTTCAATGTCAACTTACACCTAGCCAACAAAATGTCATTTACATGTAAAATTATTAGAAAATTTTTCATAATTTATTTTTTTTTTTTTGTCATTTGTCCCAGGAAAACATAATAAATACAAATATTATGATTATAACCAGATTATAGAATTTTTTAATTTTATTTGAAATTTAAAATACTGTAAGGTATAACAAAATTTTTGTAAAGGTATTATTTTAAAAATTATATTTGTTTTAAAATAATACAGGCCAGGCTATAATTTAGAATACAGGCCGGGATATATAAAATGAAGAAGAAAGAGATATTAGAAAATCTGTATTGCAAATTCTATGTCTATGTCAGTATGTGTACTACTTAGTAAAGAGGCATTTTATTATTTATGCCCTAAATAATTTTATAATAAATTAACATCTTCCTAGTATAAGGCCTCGGTCATGCAGACAACGATCAAGTGATTGTCTAACGAGCAAATGGCCACATAATTTTGGTTTCACCTGTCTCTTTATATGACCACTTATATAAAGACCAATTTATTTAAAATTTTTCTGAAACATCACTGGAGTCCTATCAACGTGTTTGAGTCCTGTGGCTGCAAAGTATAATTGGGACAGATTACAGATAGCTAAAGTGAAAATCTTTTCCAAAAATGTGTAACTAAAGAAGTCTTGTGGTATTCTCATTAGTTTTGTAACCAATTTAATTTGTGACATAAGTTATACAGGAAATCGTTGCCAAAATTAAAGAAGGAAATTGGAAAATGCAGTCAACACATATCTTCGCAAATCCTTTCAACATTTTCTATATTTATGTTAATTTGAATGTAGTGGATTATATTCTAAATATTTTTCTGATTTACTAAGTTGTCCTTCTTCTAAGATTCTTTTAATATTGTAACTGTTATTTAAAAAAAATCTGAATGTCGCCAAAAAGTTTAAAAGTATGTTTAATAAAAACCGGATATTGCTTAGCGGATATTGCCAAAAAATATTTTTATAAATATAATATTTATCAAGTGGTTAAAATAGAATTGAAAAAAATGTGTTGCCCTATCAGATATACTTTTTATACAAATTAAATGGTTGTATAAAATGTTGTCCTAAAACTTAACATTATCAAAATAAAAAGGGGGTTGTGTTTTTCAATTGCATTTCCTTAATATCACAAAATTCGACAAATCCGTTTAATTTGTTAAAGAGCTCTGGACCATGGAACCCCTGTTGCAAATTTGAAATGTACTATTACGATATAAATTATATTTTTAAGAAGATAAGATCTGACTAGGGTGTGAACCCGAAACCCTCGTTTGAAAAGACCTGTAAACATCCTTAGTGCTATGCCATCAGTCGGATGATTAGTAAATTGAAAAAGGATTAAATTAGATCAGAAAATTAATTCGGTAAAATAAATTTCTTAATGTATAATTAGAAGTTTGATCTAATTCCAAAAAAAGGGGATTCGTCATTTCTATTGACTATTTTAATTTCGCACATTCTAATTACTCTTACACTAAATTAAAAAATCTGTACTGAAGAAAAAATAAACATTTCCTTATACAAATGTGATCACATATTTATCAGAGCATTCGGCATATACGCAAGAACCGCATTACCTTGTACTTCTTATAGCTGGCAGAATATACTGTGCTAGTAAATATTTCCAACATTAATTGTCATACATTAAGATAGACTTATATTACAGCCTACTATAGTGTTACAGATTTTTATTCTATAATGTTATAGACACCAGTTCTAATATAATGAATTTTAAAAGTTCAATTTATACAAAAAATTAAATTTTATTATTTTACAACCGCTTATATGAAATATAATAAGCGGTATGCATTGTTTTCGCAACAAAAATTGGACCCTGAGATTTTTTCATACATGCATTACTTCGGTATGCAGTAATCCATCAAACGTGTTTTATTTGCTGTCCGGCTGTGTTTCTGTGCGTCTGTCTGTCGGTGTAATATCTTGTATTGATAAGCTAAAGAAAATCAGGTACCCAAAAGGGTACTCTTTAGGTTTTTTACACATATTGGCTACAATTTTTCAAAAATCTTGTAGAAAACTAATATCACAATAATAAGTTTCTTTGTTTTAAATAAATAGCGTTAGATAACATAAATTATGATTATTAAACGTTAATTGCTTTTATTAAATTTATTACGTATGTAATACCGTAAAACCTAGTAACAATTTTTTAAAAGATATTTCACATTATGCTTTTGTTGTAAGAGCGGTTGGTTCTGTGGTGGACACAACATATATTTTTTTTATTATTTTAAAAACAAAATTAAATTATTATTTTGAAATTTGTCCAGAATATGCTAGTTAACCTTGTTCTTTATTTTTATAACAATTTTAAAATTTTGTTTTTTTTGGTGTTTCTGAAAATATGTGAGACATTTTGAAGTTTTATTTGGAAAAAAAAAATTATAAATAATTACTTAATAATATAATTTAAGTATAATTTCTTTCTAACAGCTTATTTTAAATTTTTAATGTTTCTCTTTAAAAAATTCTTTTCCGAAAAATGTCCTTTAAAACTAAAAATATTTATAATAACATGGGAGCGATACGAATGTTCGTCATTTAAAATCTTATTTCTGTAAAACTTTTTTATTAAAATTTCATTTTATAGAAAATTGCTTTATATAAAATAGAATAAAATGGATTTTATAGTTGCATTCAAAACAGATTTATACATTTTCTAAAGCGCATATGCAGGAGATTCTAAATTAAGAGTCATTTATTGAATTCGAATTTTAATTTTTGAAAAACGGTAAACTAAAGAAACGACTTTTTTTTTATTCTTTTTTCAGTCGTTTAACTAGACTAGGGCGGGTATTCACGGAAGCGTTCCATAATCTCGGTTTAGTAAATATGTTTTTTAAATCTCATTTTTAGAAAATCTCGTTTTTAGAATATTTCGTTTAAGAAAATCTCGTTTTTAATTGAAAAATCTCGCTTCTTAAGAAAATCTCTTTTTTAATTGAAAAATCCGGTTTTTAAGGATTTTTGAGTTGAATACAAAACCAGAATTATCAGCTTTTTCCAGAATATAAAAAAAGGCGTTTTCTAAAAACTAGATTTTCTAAAACGAGATTTTCTAAAAACGAGATTTACTAAAAGAGATTTACTAAACCGAGATTTCAGACCCAACCCGGCATTCCTTTCACCATTTTTTTCTCTAAGCCATTGATTACTTGCCTGTAATTATCCTTTAAGATTATAAATGCTCAAATACGAAATTTTGTAGATTTTCTAAAACGAGATTTTCTAAAAACGAGATTTACTAAAAGAGATTTACTAAACCGAGATTTCAGACCCAACCCGGCATTCCTTTCACCATTTTTTTCTCTAAGCCATTGATTACTTGCCTGTAATTATCCTTTAAGATTATAAATGCTCAAATACGAAATTTTGTAGATTTTCTAAAACGAGATTTTCTAAAAACGAGATTTACTAAAAGAGATTTACTAAACCGAGATTTCAGACCCAACCCGGCATTCCTTTCACCATTTTTTTCTCTAAGCCATTGATTACTTGCCTGTAATTATCCTTTAAGATTATAAATGCTCAAATACGAAATTTTGTACGCCATCTATTTCTTACAGAAGAGTTAGTTTTTCATAATTTTTTATAATCTTATCTTATTAACATATAGTTTTACAATTCTTACAATATTTTTTTATTAGATATGATGTGACGGGGGTTTGAACCGGAGACCTTCGGCATGAAAGTTGGCGTCTTACTATGACTACTCGGTTAGATAAAAGCAACGCATAGCAAAACATTATTTTTATTGAGCCTAGGAGTCTTTTGTCGTTTTCAGATTGAAAACTTGTGTTAAGACAATTTATATATAACGCTTTTCCAAAGTATAGGAAGCTGTAGCTCGATTGTTTTCAAAACCTGTTATTAAAATTACATTGCTCTATTTCAGTTAACATACATAATACGAGATTTTGAGAGACGATATTTTAAAATACGAACAATCGTATTCAACTATAAGTTTAAATTTCCTAATAATAATTTTATTTTTTTTTAATTTATCCTACTTGAATTCTGAGTTCTGACCTACATTTAAGAAACTATACTTTTATATTTTAATTTAAAAATAAAAATTAGAATTCAAAGAAAACTAACAAATAAGTTAAATAGAAAAATGGCATTATTTTAAGGACACGAAATATAAAAATGATATCATTCTTGTGTTTTATTAATAATTCCATTATGTATATCATGTATCTCTGCATTTGTATATATATATATATGTAAAATTTATTTAAGAGTCACTTTAAGAATTTAAGTAATATTTTAAATAGCTCAGTTGAAGAGGGACAAAACATTTTAAAAAAAAAAAAATATAGAAAAATTTTAAATTATAAGAAAAATGCAAGAGGATAAAAAGAGTCAACAAAACATTGAAAAGCTATAATCTGTTTTTTTTTTTAAGGGTTACCCTTAAGTGTTTATTTTTATTTTTTATTTTTTTTTTTTTTTTTTTGCAATTAATGGAAATTTTTTTATTTTTTTTTCAAGAGTAAGAAAATTTCAAATGAAAAGATAATGAGAAAAATTATTAGAGCAACAGCATATTATACAAGATTGTTTTGAACACACCCCAAAACAAAAATGTAAAGCAATGAAATAAACTTATCAAATAAAATAAATAAAATAAAAATGGATAGAATTTGTAGGTGGACATAGAATTAGGTTAATATTTCAAATATAGTTTTTTTTCAATCATTAGATAATAATGTAGAATGCAGAATCAAATAAAAAATAAAAGAAAGAATTTTAAAATTAAAGTTAATTAAAAATATAAAATATTTTACTATTACAGGTTGTCATGAATTCAGTATCTATAAACTAATATTAGAAGATACTCATTGTTGTGTGGGTGAAAGTAGGATACTGTAAAAATTTGCAACCACTTCACCATGTAGGTAAGTAGCTAGGTAGACGAGACTGCTGTGAGCACACTTAAGCCAGGTTAGGCCTGGTGTGAAATCCTTGGATCTTATCCTAAATTAAAAACATTTGAAGATTTTCAAAAACCGTAGTAGTATGTCGGTTTTATTAACGACCGACAGATCAAGAAGATTACATAAGAAATAAGTTTTCATGGTTGCTCTTCTTTTAAAAGTGAGGGCTGGACATTCACATAACAGATGACATATTCATATTTGCAGCTTCTACAAAAATCATTTGAAAAAAGCCTTCTGGCATGTCAGCCGATAGGACGGTGCCCGATTAGTTCTCCCATTATATTTCCGATATTCCGGCGATTTAGTATATTTAAATAAAGTCTATTTTAGTCTATTATTATTGACGAGTTAACTGTTTTCTTAATTTTGATAATTTTGATGAAATCGATTTAAAGTCTATTAAGACTTAAAAACTAATAAATATGCGATTTCAAATACAAGTATCTAAGGCATATATATAAAAGTCTTGTGGATCATTTTATAACCAATTTAGGATTGGTTTAATTGACTATAGCGCAAATGCTACCTGAAAACCATGCACAGTTCGTGAGTGCATTCAGGCTTGTTACTGAGACCACAATTTAAGGAGACTCCGATATTCTCCTTCCCTGGAAGAATTTCGAGATTTGTGGCACTCCTAGCTAGCTCTTCAGCTCTACAATTGCCGGTAATGCCACTATGTTCAGGTACCCAGACAAGGTTGATATCGAATACTTAATCTAGGTCATTCAGGGTTAGAGGCGATTACCGACGACTAAGGAGTTAACGGAATCGAATGTTAAACCCTTCATTGCAGCTTGACTATCAAGAAAAATGTAGATGCTTAATTTTAAAATAATTCAATCTTTCGATGTACATGTCCATTACATATACCATTGCACTTGATACTATATTTTTAACTAGATATATAGTTTCAATCTGTTATTTTAATAAGTGTGAAACCAAATTTTTGTCCCTTATTTCTTCCTCATCACCCCTTATATTTTACAAATTTTAAGATAGAGGTTTGGAAGAATCTTGAGAGAAGTTAGATCTTTGGAAATTAATATGATTAATTGATTTAAATAGTTTAGCATTTATTTCAACTTGACGAGTTAACTGTTTTCTTAATTTTAATAATTTTGAAAACCTTAAGTTTGATGAAATCGATTTAAAGTCTATTAAGACTTAAAAACTAATAAATATGAGATTTTCAAATACAAGTATCTAAGGCACCTACATATATATTTTTATAGTTAAACAAAAATGTTGAAATTCTAATATAAGGCCTAGAGCAATTAGACCAAACATACTTTATTTCACAAATGAGTTTGGAAATTGGTCTATAGAATTTATTTCACTTTAGCCAATATTATATTATTCCAATTCTAAATTTTAAGCCGACTGTAAAGCTCGAACATGTTGTACAGATTTCAAACAATTTTCTAACAATTTTCAAACAATCGTGCTTCGAGTCACTCTTTGCTCCTGCCTTAGTGCCCTCTTCAAAATTCCCTTCTCTATTAGGCTTTAATGCACAACAAAAATTAACTCTAAGTTCAGTGTTTATTACCTTAACAAGTTACAAATACAAATGTTATTTTTTAAATCCTAAAAACAAAACTATAAAAACAATTAAAGCATGTTGGTTATACCTGTATTTGTACACTTATAATGAACACCTGTTTTATTATTATATTAATTAATAACTCTTAATTACATATAATAACTGTTAAGATGTCAATATAGTAAAAGATTATTATTTTTAATTTTTTATAATATTTTAGCCATCCAACGTATACGTAGAATTAAATCACTAATTATATATTGAATAAAATAATTTTAGATCAATAATTATAAGTTTATTTTTAAAATTTACCAAAACTAATAAGAAAATTGTTTAATAATTTCATATTTTTTTTTTTAATTTTAAATTTATAATAATTTTTCAATTAAATAATATTTTTATTTGTTTTATTCACCTAAACAAAGGTTAATAATATATTTCAAATAAACTCTTGTTGATAATTTATGGTTTTTAAAATTTTTCATATGCAATTAATACGATGTGTGTATTATAATGAATGCAGATCAATAAAATCATAAACTTAAAGGAATTTGTACTTTTATTTACGCAAATAGTTTTGTAATTGCGCCTTAAGTAATTTACAGTTAATTTTAATTTAAAATTATTAATACGAACAACGCGTTTTCATTGTGTGCTTTAGGGTATACAGGTGATATACAGGGTGTCCCGGGAATAACGTGCCATAGAACAGCAGATGATAGGGGAGTTCAAAACGACCAAAAAATTGTATGGGAAGGGGGGGTCTATCTCCAACCCATACGGAATTAAAAGGCCTTATTATATAAAGTCTGTTAATACTTTTTGGGAAGATCAATTATTTTGTAAAGTCTAGGAGCTCCATTTCATTCGATCACATATCCCAATTTGGCTCATCTGCGAAATCTTTCATTCTTTTGGCAAAAAAAAAAAATTCATACAGTAAAATTTCATGTGTTAAGATTTTGAAGAATAATATAGAACTTGACATTCGTGAAACTTCTAGAATCTGTATACCTCGTGATATCAAAATCAATTTATGAAAATTATCCTTTATGGGTACTCATCCCAAGTCTACGTTTACCAAATTTTAACTCATTCCAACGGTTAGAACTCGAGATTTCTCGAAAAAGCAGGTGTCTTTGTATAAGAACCTCCAGGTACGAGATCCGATTTGACGCATTTACAAGCTTGATTTGACGATTGACAATGAAACATTTATACCAAATTTCATCAATATTCCCAAGTTGAATTGTAACCGAGTATAGTGTTAACAGACACACATACTCTCACATACACAAAAACACACATACGAACACATCAAAAAAGTTTTCAGATATTTGGCGTTTGCAACAAAATGTAACAACTTTTGTTAGAATACAACAAATTCTATTTTTATCGAGAAACTTGTTACCTTTTCTTCTATGGTATTGATACTGATACTTCGAAAAGCTAAAAACAAATTATTACAAAAACAAAATTAATTATTTATAATATATATTTTTATATTATAGAATCCATTAATAATAAAATAAGTTTAAAAGTTGAAATATCAATTATAACAGTAAAGAGAAAGTTTTTGCAATTTTTCTATTTCTAAAAGTTTCTGAGAAGGTCAATGTTTAATAATTATCAACTTGTTTAAATTGTTAATTGCATTTTATAGATAAGAATAAAATATTAAAAAAAATTCAATGACGTTTTTTAAAAACTTAATTAAAAATAATATTATTGAAAATATACTATGATATAAATAGTATATAATTATAATATAAAGGCGTAAAATAAATACACGCATGATTATTATATAAACTTAAATAGCTTAAGTAGATACTTAATAATATTAATAAAATTTTATGATTTGCTAACAATTCTAAATACTGCTTTTTCTTATTATTAATACACATAAAATGAAAATATATTGCATGTTTTTTATTAATACTGATTACAGATACTATAGTTCCTTCTAAACGTCAAAATAAAAATCTTTTATGTATGATAAAAGTCATATTTGGTAAAAACAAAAACGCAGAAAATTTTTGAGTAGTTAATATGCGATGCGTAACTATAGTCATGTGATAAAAATGCATCCGAAAAAAGTAGTTGCATTTAATAATTTTTAAATTGACATTTATATCTTGACATTGTGACATTTATGACATTACGTAGAAACAAAAAATCAGCGAATTTTTGAGTATTTAATTTGCGATGCGTAACTATAGCCATGTAATAAAAACGCATCCCAAAAATTTAGTTGCGTTTAATATTTTTTTAAATTGACATTTTTATCTTGACATTGTGACATTTATGACATTAGGTAGAAACAAAAACGCAAACAAATTTTTGAGTATTAAATTTGCAAAGCGTAACTATAGCCATGTGATAAGAACGCATCCCAAAAAATTAGTTGCGTTTAATATTTTTTAAATTGACATTTTTATCTGTGACATTGTGACATTTATGACATTAGGTAGAAACAAAAACGCAAACAAATTTTTGAGTATTAAATTTGCGAAGCGTAACTATAGCCATGTGATAAAAACGCATCCCAAAAAATTAGTTGCGTTTAATATTTTTTAAATTGACATTTTTATCTGTGACATTGTGACATTTTTCTTATGAGCTATTTCAAAATGTCGTTGTTTATCAGCAAAAAAAAAATAAATAAATATTAAATTTTAAGGCCTCGGTGCTGTAGGGGGTAAGCATTTGACTTACTAACCGAGGAGTCCAGGTTCAATTGTCGTTCATTTCATAAAATATTTAACTAAAAAACGTTATCGAAAAATATTTTTTCTTTGCAAATCCCCTTGGTGACCAAATATAATTTAAAATATAAAAATATATAACATGAACAAATTAATTAATATTATAATTTAATTACAAATAAATGGAAAGTCTTAGGTTAAAGTAGTAGGTTAAATACTATTATAATATTAGGCAATATTTACTATTGTCCTTGTACTAATAATAAATAAATAAATAATAAATTAAATTAAATTTTCACAATATCACAAGGCAAAATACCTATAAAAAGCATTCTTTCAGTATTTTTAAAGTCGAGATGATTCACTTAAATTTAATTTCGAAAGAAAATTAAATGTTAAAAATAAATTGATAGATACATTTGATAGATACATATGTTAACAATTAATTGTTTTCAGTGTAACATTATACAATTATACATGTGTAGAAATTAATTATAAATAAATTTTACCATAAATGAGGTATTCAAATATATTTAAATTAAATAAAAAGTATTTTAAATAAGTTGTAGCAATACTATTGAACAAATATTTAATTCATATTTTCAAATTGTTATTCAAAAATCTTTCCCGAAAACCAGGTGTTTTTTTTTCAAGATCTAAGCCCATTTTCCGCCGCCCAAAATATTCAGGTTCTTGGAATTAAATTGTGACTTCCACCAAAATTTTGAATTTTATTAGAATCTAATCAAAATTGTTAAAACACAGAGCCTTCAATTTTAAGAATCCTTTTTAGATTTTAGAAAAGCCTTTAAAGTACGATAAAATAAGATGTTGGAGCTTAAGATTTTGTATATTATTAAGCTTGAGGTGTTCAAAAGTGGGTCCAAAAATTTTGCAAAAAGTAAGTTGTGCATAACGCTAAAATTTAGTACCGTATGGCAACCCTATGCATGTGTCATTTAAAAATTAAAGCTCATAATCAGCTATTTTTTACCGTTTTTAGATTGAAAATGAACCTAATAGAACTCTTGTTATAACAATTTAAATATAGTGCTTTTTCCGAATTTGGGCGGCTGTAGCTTCGTAACGGATGGCTACTAAAAAAAGTTCTTCCATGAAATTATTTTATTGTAATACTTACTTAAAATTACTTCCTACTAAAATAATCTAAGAATTCATTCAGAAAATATACAAAAGATGAAATTAACATCACTTACAAATATCCTCATCCATTACAATGATTTCTAAATTTTGTAAAGAACATAAAAGATTTCTTTCAATTTCTAAAAGGCCAATTATTCGAATACAATATTTTATACACATTTACAGTCAAACAGTATTATATACATACACATATTTACATCTGTCATCATTTTTGAAATAATCTACAAAAAAAAAAAAAAAGTATTTTTTAAGGTAAAATTTTTACCTTTTAAAAGAATACATTACAATATTGTCAACCTGAGATACATTCTTACCTACAAACTTAATACTTACATATACCACTACAGTGTTATCTAAAATTACTTTATAATAAAACCGTGTATAAATTGATTTCTCATGATACTTATTTTTTCTAAGAAATAATGTACATTTTATATGATATAAAGTTTGTTGAAATGTCAAAGGATGAGAATATACAAAGGGTTTAGACCTAAAAGCCTTAGGTTTTGATCTGTTTGTATCTTTCCATTACATAAAAATATAAAAAAAACCATATTTTTTCGAAAAAAAAGTTTATATTTTCATAATACAAACGTTGGGCTTGTTTATACCTGTAAGACTCTAGGTCAAAGGGTATTATAAATTTGCTATTACGTTTGAAGCAGAGAAAGAGGAGGGTAGATATAGACTCAAGTGTATGGATCGGATCAGAATCGAAAAAAAAAATCGATTCAGCTATGTGCGTCCGTCCGTCCGTTCGCACGATAAATTAAAAAACTAAAGAAGCGGGGATCTTGAAATTTTTGCAAATTCGTTTTTTTTGCAATAGCCGTCATCGCTATTTAAATCCAGCCATTTTCGTCCATTGGTTCAGGTAACCATACAACTTCTTATTTTATATGAGCATTCCTCTGTACCTATTACAATTGCGTATCTGAAATTTTGGCAAAAGTAATTTAGTTTTATGGCCAAAGTTTCTGCAAAATTTGGTTGGTCTGCTGTAGTGAGTTCGAGTAGCTGCCATACAACTTCTTGTTTTATTTGAGCATTATACTACACCTAATAAAGCTGGTATGTTTGAAATTTTGCCAAAAGTAATTAATGTTAATAATAATAATGTTTATATAACGGTCATACGGTTATCCCAGAGTTGGCACAGTCTACTCTACTACACTCTTCTTCGTTTTTTAAATAAAGCTTAAAATAGACGTAAAGGTTCGTAATAGAAGGAATGTGAAAACAATGCACACATAAATATATGAAAATAATTAGAATAAAAGTTATTAAATACAAGCGTTGATCCATACAAGCCTCTCATTTTTACACCAAAAATGTGTAATAATAAATGATCACATTCCATGTGTCTTTAAAAATTTTTACTCCAATATGCCGGCAGATTCTGGTAGCTGCCGTACAATTTTCCTTGTTTATATGAAAATATCTCAGTACCTAATTAAGAAAAGTCTTTAAAATTTAATAACAGATAGTTAAGTTTGGTAGTAAGATTTTCTGCAAAATTCGGTTGGTGAAGCACAGTAGGTTCGCAAAGCTGGAACTTAACAATGCTATAGATATGAAGTAATGACTCAAAAGTTTTATAATTAAAACTTCAACAAATTTTGGTTGATTGATTGACGCTGGTTTAGATAACTACATTAGAACTGCTTTTTATCTGAACCCTCTCAGTGACTAATTAATCTTGGAAACAAAATTTCTTGTAAAAAATTTTAAGGTTAATGTATTTTACAAAATGTAGTTGATTCAAAGCGACAAAAATAGGCTGCCATACAACTGGCAAATATATATCCTACTATTAAGATACCTTATTAAGTTAGACTTTTAGAATTTTGCCAAATATGTCAAAGATTTATGCCAATGTTAAAACTGATTGGATAAGAGCAATTTAAGTAGCATCATAGTTCGTTACCCCAAATAATGGGCAATGCTGAGCACCTCTGTTGGCATAAGATAAATATGTCAACAAATTACAAGTCATATAATTCGTAGAATAATTGCATTTGTAAAATTAAAGTCTAGTTAAAAAAATGTCAAATTGTTTAACATAAAAATTAATTCAACATTTTAATGTAATTTAAAAATTATATATACGTTTATAATTTTCCGGAAAACGTCTCGTCACGCCTACATAGACTATACTTAAGAATTTTTTTAATTTCTAAATGTAAAAACATTCCCTATAATGCAGATAAGGAAGTTGGTTACAGATAAGGAAAAAAACCGGATAATTGAAAAATAATTTCTCATCCGATTCCGATTGCCTTTTTTCCGTTCTTACAACAAATGTTCGGTTAAATTAATAATTTATAAGTGAAAAAAAGCAAATGGTAATTGTTTCAAAGATATTTTGACAATCTTATGAAAATTGTGGTCACCTAATTGAAATTTGACATAATTATTGATAATATGTCAGTTTAAACTTTTCTTTAGTATCAATATCATAGAAGAAAAGATTATAAGTTCCTCGGTGAATAAAACTGAAATGTGTAGATGGGATAAATGGTCCACAGGATCGGGAAGATTCCATACAAAACGAATAGACTTTTTGAGAAATCTTGAGTTCTAACCGTCGGAATAAGTTGAAATTTGAAACATAGACTATTGGTGCATTTGAATCATGAAGAGTAGCTTTCATAAGTTTTCATTCTTGTAGTATTATGAGGTATTGAGATTCAAGGAGTTTCGGGAATATCATATTTTAATAATTCGTCAAAATATCAACCAATGATAATGATGAAATGAAATTTCGTATAAATATTTTTGTTTGTAAATTGGATAACGGGATTGGGATTGGGTTGCCATATAAAATAACCAGACTAATTAAGATCAACTAATTTTTATTTACAATATAATACTATTTGGTAATGGTTTTTTCATCTGAATATATGATCATAACTTCTAAATAATATTGATGTTTAGTAAATTATGCAATCAAATTGTAGTGACAGCTGTCACAAAAGAATTGTAATAGGAATGTCACAAGCGAATGGTGAATTAAATTTATATCGATTCATAGTATGATCGTCATACAACTTATTTAATTTTATGATTCAAAAGTAATTAATGTCCCCAATTATTTTGCCCCCCCAAATTTTACTTTAATATTAAAACCTTTTGTTCAAAGTAATTTTCTTAAATTAAATATAATATTTCTTAGAATTATTGGTCAAATTATTTTAATAAATTTTGTTTAAATCCTATTTTAATGACAACACCTACACAAATGATTTGAAAAGCTTTAATATAAATTTATATAAAAGATTGGAACTTCGAAAAAAAAAGTACATTATATTTATTTATTATTTAAAATAATAATTACCTTGCTTTTATTTTTAGGATACGAGTATATAAGATTCACGTGGGATTTATGAAAAAAATTTTCTAATTGAATTTTATTCTATTTCTAACTCGAAATTTTGTTAGAAATATCAAAATAAAAGAAAATTAAATTAATTTTGAAAGAATTCCAAATTATGTTTATAAGAAGGGGGAAATATTAATTAATTTGTTATAAATTATAAATAAGATTGTAAATTGAATAAGGTTTAAAGTAAAAAAATCTTTAGATGTATAAATAAATCTTTAGAATTTTTTTTATTTATTCGAATTCAGTTATACGGTATGGTAGAATTAAATTATATTGCCTTATGGGATTGAGATGTGGATGGAAAAAAAAATGGATGAAAAAAATACAGGTCTTCAGTAACAGGTGCCTACATATGATATCCAGAATTTACTTGTAATAATTAGAAACACAGAGCTGAGATAAATGGATTGGCAAGAACCAATAATTGTCCAGATAACATGGAGAAAATGGAAGTGGATTGGTCATACCTTTAAAAATCCTGCTAGCAATATCATGCGGGCTATGAATCAAGAATACTGATTTGAAATTAAATTTCTTAGGTTTATTGTAGGATATCTAGAAATATCAAACCGATAGCTCAGTAATAAGAGTGACGGCTTTTCAGTCAAAAAGTCTAGAGTTCAAACCCTGGTCAGATCATATCTAATATTTAAATAAACTTAACTGTTGCACTTGAAAAGGAAAGGCAGATTAACTCATTTACCACATTGTTTTTGGTAGGGGACTGAACATAAATAAATATCTAGAAATGGCTAAAAGAGGTTAGGCCTATATATTAAATATGGTGGGTCATAATATTCAGTTCAGTGAAAAATTAAGGTACACCATTTATTTTAAATTTTAATTTTAGTATTTTTCGTTCTAAAAAAATATAATATTTAAATTTTTCCGGTTTTTTTATAAATTTTATTGAAATTATTTTATATTAGACAATTTTAAAAATTTTTTAAATTTTTATAATATTTAATTTTATTTTCCAGAAATTAATTTAAAATTATCCTCTCGTGTTACCACGTAAATATTGTTAAAATTTAAATTTAATATGAATAGTTCATGTTCAAATTTCTCTCATATTTTTTTTAAATACAAACTAACACATGCGTTGCTGCGGTTCTTACTGTGATTCTTTTAATTGAAATTGATCTTATTGGAAAAAAAATGACTCAAAAATTACACATGGTGTAAATTAAATTTAAACATAATAAATTTTACAGCAAACGGTTAATAGAACTCGATTTCCGAGCCGTTTTTCTCAAATTCGAATAAATTCGCTTCTAAAATTTTTTAACACCAATCGTCGCGCCAATATGGGTTAACTTATTCCCAGTCTGTTAATAGAGACAACTTCATTAGCTCTACAGCCTTCATTTAACGGCTCGTTACAGCAAAATGGTTGTCTCAGAAACACTCCCCGCAGTAAGTTTTATATGCAGATTTTTATGAAAATACGTTGACAAATTTAGGAGTCTATAAGATACATACAAACCAACAAACATTTGATTTTTTATATATATATTGAAGATTGAATATATTATTTTTGATTCACGCTGTTCTAAAACTATTGGGTTCGAAGCAGCAAATAGTGAATCAAAGTGTTAAATTGAATGCTACTGAAAAATTATACTGAACGTTTTACAGAAAGGTTTCTTATGATGTAAATTTAGTGGGAACAATATTGATTTTTTAAAAATTACGAAATCAATATTACAATGCGTTTTTTCTGTCAAATTAAATGCTACAATTCGATAAAGCATAGTTTTTTTATGTTGCAAAGTTTATAAAGCGTTTTACTACAGCGCTTGAAAATTTGTTCAGTGACAAATTCCCTTAAATGCTCAGTCAATTAAACGGACCCAATATCAAACTAAAGATTATTTTATTAAAAAAATTTTAAAATTCTAAATTATTAAGATACTTGAATGTTTAAAATTTTTAAAATATTCATATAAAATTTTTGGAATTTAAAATTATTTAAATTTTCTCTTTAAAAATTTATGCATCTCCTTTTATAGTTAAGTCTAGACTTGATTTAATTAAAACTATTTTACTTTATCAAAACTTAAAATTAATCTTTTTAAAAGTATCTATGAAACTTTAAAATAAATAATGTTTAGAAGATTAATCCCTAGAGTTTTGAGATAGTTTTTCGTAAAATAAAAAAATTGTACCTTAGTTATAATTAAAATTCAAAAGAGTAAATTTAGTTTTTAATTTTTAAAAAATAGGACATTTTCAATTAGTGTAGGTGTTTCAAATAAGACATATGGTATCTGAATTCTTAGTCAAAACAAAACCTTATTTTATGATGAAGTAAAAATACAATTTGCAGAATACTGCAAAATTTTCTAATTAATTCAATTAAAATCACAATTTATTGAATAACTAATCAGTTTTATGCCTAATAGAAAGACGGACTTATAACATTCATACAACAGTATTGGAAACACCGTTATATTTATTTGTATTTCACATTTATGGTATTAATACTTTAATGTTAACTAATTATATCGATATGGCACATAAAATTAGCTTACAGCTGTAGTATTAATGTTTGTAATCTACAACCTCAGAGCTAATAGTAGCTTTTCTTCAGTATATATACTTTAGAGGAATAGAATTTTTTCTGTTCTAACAAAAGTTGTACCATCTTGTCTGAAACGCAAATATTTTTAGTGTTCGTCGCGTATGTGGGAATGAATGAATATATGTGTGAATGTATGTTATTGTGTCCGTGAACACGATAATTCGCTTAAATTTCAATCGATTTTGAAGAAACTTGGTATGAATTCTTTTTAGTCAATCGTAGGGTAAAGTTCGTAGATGGGTCAAGTCGGACCACGGGATCTATAGTTTTCCATACAGAAACAATAGAATTCTCGAGAAATCTAGAGTTCGAACCGTCAGAATGAGTTAAATTTTGGTGCATAGACTATTGATAGATAGATATAGAGTAGATTGTATATATAAATAAATTCTTGTGTCATGTGGTCTAGAAATTCTTAAGAGTTTCGGAAATGTCTAGTTTTAATAATTCATCAAAATCTCAAACGTTTTTTTTTTTTTTGTAAATTTGCGCGTAAACGCTCTGTCTATTTTGCTTCAAATATTTGAAGTTATAAAAAACCCGCTCCACCGGTTTTTTTTCAAAAATTTAAATTTGTTTTGTGTGTCAAAAATAAAATAATCTTGTACTAAAATGGGTTAATTAGGTTTATTCGATTTTGTAAACGCAGTCCGATTGTGCAAAATTATAGATAAACTGACATTACAAAAAAACTTTCTACTCAACGTCGGACCGAAAAGGGTTATTAAATTAACAGCTAGCCTATTAATGGTTGCAGTCAACTGTTTTTTAAAAACTCAATCAATCAAGCCCTTTTTTAAATGGTAAAGCAAAAAGATACAAAATCTTTCAAGAGCTCATATGCCACTATGGGTTAACGGAACTCAAGTTTCGAATTTGGCGACACAAGCGTGTCAAATTCGATCTCTGCAAAACAATGTAAAATATATTTACTTTTTTACAAAATGTTGGACTAAAAGAAGTCCGAAAAACTCAGTTCAGTTAGAAAAGTCAACTATCAAACAAAACTATAAAGCAAAACTTAAATTAAATTTTAACCCTTTCATTACAATTTTATTTTATTACAAAAATTTTTTTTTTTTAAATTCTCATGTTGTCAACAGAATGTCGTTTAATTAATTGGCGTCTAGACTTGACTTCTTTCTACAAGAAAAAGCACATTATATTACATAATATAATGTATGTATATATCAAAGGTCATTTAAGTCACGGAAAGAAAACTGTTTAAGTTTTTCTTTCAACATTTTCATTATTTAAAGTTTTAAAGTAAATAACGAACAAATGTTAAAGTAAAAGTTCAATGTTAGGTTTTTTTTTTTAAGTAAAACTGTCTTATAGTGAAAATAATTATAAAAGTTTTATTTTAAAGAAGTTTCTAATTATTAATTACTCTTAGAAGTTGGTATCTTCCTACTAATTATTTTAAAACTTCAATTTTTAATTTAAATTTTAATTTAATTTAAAAAAAAAAAACAATTTCAGGGCCTCCAACTAGTGATTGAGAAATGATGTTGTGAGAATATAAAATGAAAAATTTTTATATTTTAAAATATAATTAAGCATATTATAATTAATAAATTTTTAAATTATTTCATTAAGTTTTGTATTTAAATATCCGGATTGCAATGATGGAAAAATGAAATTATTCTAGAAAAAATTAACAAAATAATGTTATTTTAATTAAAATTAAAAATATAATTTGAATTTTTCAGGAAATTTAACACAAAAATTTAAAATAAATAAAATATTATTGCAATCGTGTTAGAAGACTATATAAGAGTTAATATTCAAAACATTTTGATAATTGCAAATTTAGCTTGAAGTGAAATCAGTTATTTTAAGTGCTAAATGTTCAACTGTTAGCCTAATAAGCCTGATTATACCATACGTATATGTTGAAACAGGTGAAACGTATTATATTCTTATTATTAGAATTGATTAAGATCTTAGAATTGATTGAATGTGTAAATTGTATGTGAAATTCATTAAGATGAATTTCACATACAATTTACACATAAAATAATAATAGGCCTTATACCACGTAGAAAAGTCTTAGATTTTCAATAGATACAATTCTTTTTGTTTATATTGGATTATAAAGATATTTCTATATCTGTGAGTTATATAATTAAATTAAATTATTTGTTTATATTATTATATTAATGTATTTTTTATTAAAGATATATAATTGATAATTGGTTACTTATATAATTAATTTGAACGCAATGGCAAAGGGTATGGCTGAGGCAATTTCGATTAAAAATTTTTCACTTTAATAGGGAATCGAACCGGAGCCTTTCGAATGGGAGATTGCCACTTTAATTACTGTGCCACCCAATTGTTGCTTAAAATAGTCAACCTAATTCAGTAATATTAAAAACCTGCTACTATATTGATTTTAAATTTCCTGGAAGATTTATTAAGGAAAGATAGATATCTAGCTATTGAGCTTCTATAAATCATTATATTAATTAACTTGTAAGTTCTAAAAAGTTTATATTTTCGAGAAATTTTGTAATAATTTCGTAATCATAATTATAAAGAAAAAGACAATAATTATAAATTTAAGTCATTTATATTGCAAGTCAGTGAATAAATCTAGGGTCACCGATCTGAGTATTCGAATAATCATCACTTCATTATAGAATATAAAAATAGATTAATCGAAATATTCATCATTATTTTACAATTAAATTATTTCATAGGTAGATTTTCGAGATAACAAATATATAATTTTATAATCATTCCAAAGTCAAAAAGTTAGAAATTCGAATTCAAAAAATAATAATTAGTGCAGTCATACAAAAACTTTACAAAATTTATAATAAACCATTTTACAATTAAATTTTAACATGAATAAGGGTGCGTTTATATTGGAGCTGCGATAAGTGATAAGAGCGTCGATAGCAGCATAGTATAAAAAATTTATATTGTTTATTGATGATCAAAGCGATGCTCTGATGTAAAATTGTTATACAGAATCATTATTAATTAGAAAAATGCATTAAAATTTTAACTAAAATTTCGAATTGTACATAACATACAAGTATATTTATAAATAATTTACTTTAATATTTACTATATAATTCATTTTTCAAAACCAAATTAATTGTTTTTATTTGATAATTACATAAGGTGAATTATATTTTAATTATATAGGTATTATATTGTATAACATATATAATAATATAACTTTACCATTATTATTAATACTAATCAAAGAATAAAAAACTAAAATATAAAAACAATATAATTACACATAATTATAATAAATTAAAATTACACATAATTATATAGTTCTCATAATATAATATCAATAAATAATTACCTTTTGATAATTAATATTCCTCTCATATATTAAAAAAAAAAAAATTTTTTTTTAAATATATTTAACATCCATGATTATGATTAATATTCAGATTTAATCCAAGATAAAGATATATTTAAATTTTTTTTTTTTAGGTAATTATAGATTTATCTTTTTTGTTTTTGCACTAATGATTAAAATATTGATTGTAATAATTCGTTTAACTATATAGATATATTAGATAAATCAATTTATTATAAATAAATTTTATTTGTTCTTTGTTATTTTATTATTTTATTATTTAAATTTATTATTTATATTCAAATGACTTTCCTTTTTTTTAAAAAATATATAGATATTTTATTGAATTAATTTAAAATTATCTTTTGTACTATTTTAATAATAGAAGAATTTATATTTGAAAATAATAATTTATTAATTTAAATATTTCATTTTTAAATTATTAATTCTGTAATAATAAGTCAAAAGAAGTTTTTTTTGGTATTGTATTTTTTTAATTTTTAAATTAAGTATATATATACTTAATTAATTATTCTTATAATTTATTAAATAAAACTTTAAATATATACTATAATTTTGAATTTATTTCTTGGAAAATAATAACAAAATATATCCATTTATATATATTAATTAATTTTAATATTTTTATTTGATTTTTATATTTTTTCAAAAATAATTTATTAAAACAAATGTATCACATTAATATACTAATTATTATTATGTAATAAATATATTAAGCTTATTTTATATATTATTATTAATTATAATTTATAATTAACTGTACTGGCAAATATATTTAAATTACATATATATATATTAAATGTATTATATTTAATGTATTGAATTTATTAAAAATATTTTTTTTTTTAAAAAAACACTTAATATTTATTTAATTAATTTATTAATTAATTTATTAATTAGTTTTATATTTTTATTAATTTATTTTAAACATTGAAAATAGAAAGAGAAAAAAAAAACTAAAATATTCCGTTATATATATCTGTTTTTTTCTCAATAATACTTATTTTCAATTTCTTATTAGATAATAGATTTTCTTATTGTATAATAATTATAAAATCACAATTCTCTGATTATATATACATATATATTAATTTTATAATAATCACTTATAATTCTATATATATATATATATATTATATATTAATCTGTTTCAATTTATTCATTATTCATATTTTATATAACAGATCATTTAAATAAAAACAATTTAAAAATTAAAAAACAATTAAAAATTTTATTTTAGTATCTAATTATTAAATAAATAACTGTAATTAATTGATTTGTAATGCAATTAATGCATTCCTATAAATTGTAATTAATTTTCAAAATTTAATTCTAATTAAGATTTTATCAATTTTCACTTTATATTTACGGTTATTTTTTAAAAATTCTTAATTAACCGTTATTAATTTTATTCATGTATTTTTTTTTTAAATTTAATTTATATATTTTAAAAAAAAAATTACGTTTTTTTTTTTTTAAATTTTTAAAAATTAACAAAAATAAAAAAAAAAATTTTTAAAAATTAAATAAAATCAAATACAAACACAATTTTTGTTTTTTTTTTAAATTAATTCACAACCGTCTATTTGTATTAATATTTATATATATGTTTTTTTTTTAATCCGTTGAAACGTTGTTATCACTTTGAGTCGAATACTGAAACTGAATTTTATTATAAAGAAACAATCAAACTTTAAGATATTATAAAAAAAAAAAAAATACCGTTATTGTATAAAATATATTGAAAAATATTATCTGATAGATGAAATGAAATAAATTTTTCAAATTGTTTTTCTTTTCATTCTTTTCTTAACAGTTATTTTTTATTTTTATTTTATTTTATTATTTTCTGTTTTGTTTTTTTTTGTATAAATATAAATGTATATAAATGTATATGTATACATACACAAAATTTGAAGTATATATGTGTATATGTATACATAAAAAATAAAACTGAATGAAATACTTCACTACGGAAACAGTGGAACAAAAAAACAATAAAAACAAAAAGAAGGAACACAAAAAAACAGTTAGAAATATATTTTAACAGTTTATCAACATTTAAATACAGTTATTCTATACATACAAGTATAAATTCTTCATTCATTATTTCATACATCAAAATTATAACGGTAAAATTAATGTGTACTTGGTATTTAAAATAGGAGAAAAATAGAATTTAGCTTCAAAAGGAAAAGAAAATAAATATGTATGTTAGTATGAATATACAATAGGAATTTTACCGTTATAACTTCATATATATATGAAAATTTTTGTATTTAAATTGTTTCATGTGTAATTGAAAAGCCGGAACTATAAAAATGAACCGGGATTTTAAAAAGAAAAGTGTCACAAAAAAAAAAATAAAAATAATGGGACTTTTTTTTTAAACTGGGAAATTATTTCTTCAATATATTGTTAACTATGGGAAATATTTTGAAAATTCATTTATGTGTTCTATAATTTGTATGTATTGTAGCCGGAAATGTTAAAATGAAACGGAATTTTATTAACAAATACTAAATGGATTTAAAGAATTGCAATTGTATGTTATTTTGTTGAATAAAAAAATGTTTCTGAATTAGATAAAGTGTTAAAATTAAAAAAATCCAAAAAATAACGGGACATTGAACTGGAGTGAAATTTATTGGGAAATTTTCAGAAAAAATTCATTTATATGGAATGCAAGGAGAAAATTCAAAAATGAAACAAAATTTTATTAACAAACATGCATGATAAAAAATTAAATTTTAGGATTTTTTAAATATGGGAAATTTTTTTCTCACAGTATATTTTGGGAATTTTTAAAAAAATTCATCAACTTAAAGATAATATTATGTTCATTATGTTGAATGAATTTCATATAGTTTAATAATTTTAAAGGTTGGAGAAGAATTACGAAATAGTTGTATGTACTTTTATTTTCGATCAAACATGTTTTATAGTTTGTTTGATTCATAGATAGATTCATACCATTGATGACCCATATTTTATTATGTTATGAAAATACTTGGTATAATTGAATAATTTAAAGAAAATAAATATTATTGAAGAATGCATTATGAATAATATATTATATTTTAATGAAAAACTTTTTACAAACATTTTAATAATAATAATAAATTAATCTAGTAATAAATTAATTTAACAATGTATTATGAAAGTCCAATCATACAAAAAGTAAATCGAAATTTTAAAAAAAAAATTGATTGAATTTCAATTACTCGTAACTATCTAACTAAATTCTATTTTTCATTTTTGAATATTGATTTATGATTTGATTTGATTTATACAATGTTATAGCGATCGTAAAACATGTTATAAAAATTTTTATTCACACTACGGAAATTTGACATTTTAATAAAAAAGTTTTGCTTGACGTTTTTTTTTGTTTAAAAAAATAGGTTTGTTTACAAATCATAATGGATTCTAAAAAGAAAAAAACAATTATTTATTTTTTAGTGAAAATGATAAAAAAATCATTTAAGACAATGAAAAGTCCGTCAAAGGGATATGAAGATCCAAAAAAACTTTAATAAATCGATAAAAAATCGATTATATCAAAAAATGTAAGACAATAACCTTGAAAAATAACAGGTTAACTGAATAACTAGTTATATTATCATATTATACTTGACAGCTTGTTTTTATACAATATTTTTGGTTATAGGACATTAAAACAATTATAGAACAAGTTAACGTCGAATATGTTATAAACCATTAGTATTAATAGGTTATAAGAGAAAATATACATATATATATTATGATATACATACGATATTTATAGATATTTATATTTATTCTACAAATTTCATCTAAATTTTTTTATCTTACAAAAAACTGAATATTGATTGAATATCATTTACATGGTTAAGTTTAATTAAAAGTCACGTTGTAACTCTGGTAACAATAGTTGGACAAAAAAATTAAATAGCAATTAAAATGTTTTTCTAATTTTTAGCATTGAATGTAATTTTAAATTTGTTCAAAAAAGATTGATCAAAATTAAATAAAGACAATTAGTTAGGTCAATGATGTTTTATTATGATATATATCTTTTTTTAAATTTTTTTTTATTCCCCTTTTACACTCATTAAAGGATCTAAGGGTATGTACATTTAGATTAGGCTGGATTTACACCAAGTACATTTAGATTAGGCTTCAGTTTATTTAATAGTTATATTCACTAAGCCGTTGATTACTCGGCTGAAGGAATTGTATAAGATTATGAATACACAAATGTTAATTTTGTGCGCCATCTATTATCTAACACATGAGTTATTTATATATTTTTCTTAAATCTTATTTTTATATTACATTATAAACTATTACAATATAATTATACAATTTCACGATAATTTTTTATTAGAAGTGATATGACTGAGACTTGAACCGGAAACTTTCCACATGAAAGACGGCATCTTTATTTCTATGCAATTGTTCAGAAGTTCATTGGCAATTCTTTGAAGTTTAATATAAAGAAATCGAAATCTTCAAAAAATTTTTTGATTCTAAAATAATCATATCTAAAATATCCAAAATATGATAATTATTCAACTGTTTGACTAACATGCCAGTATATACTATATAGCTATGTACCGGAAAAGATGGGATATCCTGAAAAAGGAGCGTACTATTTGAGAAGGAAGAATTGTATTACACATACCATTATTACATGAAATAATAATAGACCATATCATATGAAGAACGTCCTTAAATTTCAATAAACACAGTTCCATGCTATTTCTTTTGTAACAAATTTAAATTTGAGTTGCAAGACATTTCTATATCTGTGAGATATATAATTCAATTCAATTATTTGCATGTATTTGGGTTTTCTTTAGAATTATTAATAATTGATTATGCCACTCATTCGGGTCGAAAAGTAAGTTTTAGTGGAATCGAATAATCCAGGTAAAAGTACGAGACTTTAATATCAAAAAACTGACTTAAGGTTAATTGTATAAAATAATTAAGTTACTAAAATTTTGAAAAAACCTTACTACATAATTTTATTCTAGCTTAAATAAACCTATAGTAGATGATTAGCTTTATCAAAATACTCAAATTTTTATTAAAATGCTTAAATTTTCTAGCTAAAAATTCAGATATCCTTAATATTAATTTTAATACTTTATACTTTGTCAAAAAAAAAAAACCACAAATAACTCTAAAAATAATATTATTCGATTAAGAAAAATTCAAAATGTCAAAATTTTATAAATCTCTAGAGGTCAAATTAATTCGTAAATTTTTAAAATTCTACGTTGTTCTTAATTTCTCTGAATTTTAATTTTGAAATAAAATTTAATTCCTTAATAGAAATTTAATAAATATTTTTAAAATAAAATATGCCAATTAAAATTTTACCGTAATAAATATTATTTTCGGTTGGCTACGTCATATCGATTATTAAAATATCGATTCCCATAATGTGAATTACAAAAAGGCCAACTGTCAAAAATGTTTTGTTTAAGGATTCTTTAAGTGTTATAGAAGGAATATTTAATGTTCAAGTTGGAAAAATATCGATTTTCTAAAATATTAACATTTGACATAAACAAAATATCGACTTTTAAAAAAATCAAGATTTTTCGATTAACTAATTTAAAGCTCCAATTTTTTCAGAAATTATTAAAAAGTGCTATAGATAATTAAATCCATCTTAATTCAGAATCTCACATATTTTATTAGAGTTATGTAAATTCGAAAATCGTGATTTTAGATTTTGGAATCAATTCTAAAATCAATATTAATGTTGCTATGCTTTCTGTCTTTCAAAAAATAGTATTAAATCTTGACATTTCTCTTTGACATTTGCATATCGAAACAATTTAAATGAATGGGAACTGCCCTCTTCATACACCCTCTAATGGAATTACTGGAAGCCTGATTTTGAATCTAACTCTACAATAGTTATATAGTTATATAATTACATAATTTAAGAACAAAACATTAATTCCCTCACAAAATCCAGTTTATATCGATATTCTATGAATCGATTATTTCTCAGTTGACATTTTTAAAGGTTGACATTTAGTAGAATCAATATTTTTGAAAAAAAATTGACATTTTGTCAATCGACTTAATTGAATTCTATGTAAAGTCCTTACTCCTAATGTTATTATCCCAATTGTATAGTCCTGTTTCTTAGAAATATCCTTTTATTATCCTTTTTTATTTTAATTAATAAATTCAATTTTTCTCATAGGTTCAATGTTCAAAACAGTTATAAAATAGGATTTAAATTTTGTAAAAAATTTTATTATATAATAAAAGAGGTGGAAAAGAAATTATTTGACTTTTAGAGAATTGCAAAATTAATTCATAAAAGAACTTTCAACAAAATATCAAAAATATAATAAATTCGAACCTTATAAAATTTCTTTTTATTTCAATTTTTAAAAATTTTTTCCAAATAAAAAATAAATTCAAAATTTTTTTTTATTTTTTTTTCTTTTTAAATTTGAAAAAAAAATAAAACCACAAACAAATCAAAGACAAAATATAACCCTTATATAAATTAAATTATCTTTTTTTTTTTTTGAATTTTAAAAAAAAAACTTTTAAATTATTTGAATTCCTCCTTATTTCAAAAAAAAAAAAAAACTGAAGGCAAATAAAAAATTCCAAAAAAAAAAAAAAAAAAAATAATTTCAAACATTTGTATATATTGCAAGATTTTTGGAAATAAGTTCCATTGAAATTCAGTATTATTTAGGTCGATGAATTGTCTTGTATATCTCATAGATTTCCAAAAGTAGGTCAAAGAATATTAAACATTCGTTTATATTTTATTTCAATTATATGAATGAATATTATGAATGATTAGATCTTTAGATCTTTTTGATATGGGAGTTATCTAGGTAACCTTTGTGCCAGGTCAATTTTACTTCCAGTCTTCAATTTTAAAAAAATTTTCTTTTGCTAAAGAATATTAAAAATTTTCCAAAAAATAGTTATTAAATTTCGCAAATTAATTGCTACTACCCACTTAATTAAAATATCTCTTAGATGCAGTGAATAAATGATACACCTACTACCCACTAAAGACCATCTACTCTTGAAAATAAACCCCTCGAACCATTTAATTAAAATTTCAGAAAGTCAATTGCAAAATAAAAATTCTCGAAAAATTTTTAAAAATTAATTACTATAAACGATTTCTGGAATATTGTATCTTAATTACTAGAAACGATTCCAAGAAATCTTAAGGCTCTTTTTTTTTGAAAAAGGGAAATCTTGAAAAATTAATTAGAATTTTGTATTTTCAATTTATAGAAAACTACCAGTGAAAACTTTGAAATATTTTTATTAAAAGCATTCGACATTCAGAATTTTAAAATACCTACTAACATCCTTTATTCTGTGTTTAATGTTTAACTTAACTTTATGGTTCTATCGTTTGATTTTAGTACAACCAGGCCCTTTGTTTTACATTTTATATAAAGTATTTATTTTTTTTCTGAATAAAAACCAAAAATTGAATAATAATATTCATAAAAATTTTGAGTTATATAGAATTATTTCTTATTATATTCTTTTAAATGAACTTGCCTGAGTCTATGGCTTTCTTTTTCATTCTGTCAGTTAGTGATACATTTATATTAGAAATCTGACCAAAATTTAATAAGAATTGTATGGTTCAGTGGTTAGTGAAGTGGCTTCGGGTGTAAATAGGTGTGAGTTCCATTTTCCTTAAAAGTTAAAAATTTTTTTTTTTTTAAATTCAACAGAAATAATAAAAAAATTTATAAATAAAATTAATTTATTTGGAGAGTTTCTTTAAAAATTTAAGGTGGATTAAAACTAACTGAAAGAAGGACTATCTCCCATTTCAGCAATTTACTTTAAAATTAAAACAGTAACAAATTCCCAAGATCTACCTTCAGTTTTTTATTTTCTACATTCTAGGGGGCTAGTACTACTTTAATAAAAGTATATATTGAAAAAACTTTTTTTTTATACCCGTATGACTATATAGTCCAAGGGTATAATAAATTTGCCATTACGTTTGTGACGCAGAGAAGGAGGGGCGGTAGATATAGACTCAAGTGTATGGATCGGATCAGAATCGAAAAATAAATCGATTTAGCTATGTATGTCCGTCCGTCTGTCCGTCCGTCTGTCCGTCCGTCTGTCCGTCCGTCTGTCCGTCCGTCCGTCCGTCATCACGATAACTCAAAAAGTAAAGGAGCTAGGATTATGAAATTTTCACAAATTCGTTTTTATGCAAAAAACGGAATCGAGTTTTAAATTCAGCCATTTTGGTCCACGGGTTCGAGTACCTGCCATACAACTTCTAATTTTATATGAGCATTACTCTATAACTATGGAAGCTGCGTGTCTGAAATTTTGCCAAAAGTAGTTTAGTATAATGGCCAAAGTTACTGCAAAATTTGGTTGGTCTACTGCAGAGGGTTCGAGTAGCTGCCATACAACTCCTTCTTTTATATGAGCTTTACACTACACCTGATGAAGCTGGGTGTCTGAAATTTTGCAAAAAATAGTTTAGTGTAATGGCCAAAGTTACTGCAAAATTTAGTTGGTCTACTGCTGAGGGTTCGAGTAGCTGCCATACAACTCCTTCTTTTATATGAGGATTACACTACACCAAATGAAGCTGGGTGTCTGAAATTTTGCCAAAAATAGTTTAGTGTAATGGCCAAAGTTACTGCAAAATTTGGTTGGTCTACTGCAAAGGGTTCGAGTAGCTGTCATACAACTCCTTATTTTATATGAGCATTACTCTACACCTAATAAAGCTGAATGTTTGAAATTTTGCCAAAAGTAATTAACCGGATGATATAATGTATATGTTACGGTATACGGGTATCCCAGAGTTGACACAGTCTACTCTACTACACTCTTCCTCGTTTTATTTTATTTTATTTTACGATATAAGTTTATAGCACCACATTTATTAATTCACAGATTTTCATACAATCAATTTAATTTTCCGAATGAGTTTTCATCGATTTTTTTTTTTAAAGTTTTTCTTCATTTTCTAAATACAATTTAAAAAAAAAAGGAAAAAAAATACAAATACAAAGTGGTAACATACTTTTATAATATTGTTGAATTATCCTTAAAATATGCAAAATATTAAATAAAACAAATTTTAATAGTTATAATAATTTTTATATATTAAATTGTTTGTGAAAATTTTTTAAGAATATGGAAGAATACAAAAATGTCCTTGATATTTAAAAATTTTTTTATGTGATTTATTATAATTTTATATTTTACTAAAATTTTGTATTTTGGATATTTATTAGAATTTTAAAAATTTTTTTTTTTAAATTATATGTTGTGGTATATTTGTACTTGATTAAAGTACGTACATAAGAAAATCTTGTTTCCAACTAATGTCCTCGCTTCTGATATAAATTGTCCATGATGCAATTTGAAAATTTTGAAATCGAATGGCCTGTTCAAGTTTGTTCCAACATATCTTTCAATTCTCCTGTAACATCCTACATTTCTGCTAATCCTCTCCTTCCATTGAAATTGTCCATTACACAATTTGAAAATTTTCAAATGGAATAGCATTTTCAAGTTTATTTCAACAAATCTGAAAACTCTCCTGTAACATCTTACACTCCCCCAAATCCTCAAGAATCCTTTCCTAGAGTTCGAAAAGCGTTTAGTAAAAAACAGAAGTACTTTTTATTTAGCTTACCGTCAAATGCGTTTTCTTACCCTCCAGATTTTGTTCTAACCCTTCAATGTTCACAGAACTTACCTGCTCTTTTGCAAGTTTTAGACCTAAAAAAATAACTACTTGTGGAAAAAAAGATGATGGTGAACTGAATTACTTTTAAATTTGGGTTAACATGCAGACAGACGGACTGGCACACATAAGTAGATCAACTGAAATTATATCCATCTTATATCCTTTACAGAGTTCTAAAAGGTACAGCAGATTTAATATACCGTTGGAAATATAAAATGTGAACTACAGGGCGGCCTTTTGTACTTAAGACTACTTCACAATTATACATTTAAAATTTGTAATAAAAATTTATAAAAGATTACCTACAATAACTCTTTTCACTTAAAAATTCATTTGAAAAAAACATAAAACTTAAATATTGAAATAAAATCAGCATTGAATTCTTAATATTCAATTTTTTATTTAATCTTTGCATTAATTCACTTTGTATATTTATTAAGAACGCTTAACTTAACTGAATACCTTTGAAGATTAATTTAAATTTATTAAAAAAAAAACAAATCCGTTAAAAAAAGAATTTAAATATTAAGAAAAAAGTTTTAAAATAAATTCTTTAAGAAATATGTTTGTCCTTTTAGTACACTTTCAAAAAAAATTTAAAAAAAATGTAACTATATAGTTTAATTCCGCCCGTATATCCGGCAGGATCAGTATAAAAAAAAATTTGAACTAAGGGTAAGCATTGCAAAAAAAAGGATTTTTAGCTAGAATGATTTTCTGGAACCCGTTACGAAGCAAAAGCTCCCAAAGAGCGTAAAAGACCTATATTTAAATTATTATAACAAGGCTTCAATCTTAAAATTCCAAACATACAGCTGTCTTTGTAAGGTGCACATGTATAAGGTTGCCATATGGTATTTTAATTTACCATTATGCGAAACTCAATTTTTCAATTCTTTACTCCCTTTATCATTCAAACGAGATTAGAACTTATAATTTCGAAGGAATTTTGATGTTGAGAAAGTAGAACCTTTAACTTGAATACCTGTCCAAATTTTTTTAAGATAATGTACAAAATTTAAAGCTGCAGTTAAAGTTAACTTTCCTTCTGTTAATAATGAAGGGTTTTCTAAAAAATGAAGCAAAAAAGACTTTGTAAAAGACTTTAAGTCTTACATAATAAATTTCTAATAAAAGTTCTAAGAAAACGTTATAAATTTATTTTTCAACATTCTATTTATTCACAACGCTTTATGGAACACCCTTGGGTCTTTTTTTTAATAAATTTTTTTTCTTATATTTAATTCAAAAAGTAAAAAATATTATCAGCTTACTTTGTTTATAAAGAGTTTAAAGTTTTCTTTTGAATGTTCCTTTTGATTAGATTACATTGCCTTAATTGATTAGTGAAGTCGAACCAGGCCTTTATTATTAAATTTCCATAGAAACAGTAATTTTTATTAGCGAATATCTTTTATTTTTAAATATAAAATATAAATAAAACTGAACTTTATAAAACTTTATTATATTTAAAATTAAGTATAACCAATATTATTACCCAAAATAAAAATTTTAAAAAATATTCGCCTAAAAGTATGCAATTTGTTTCAGTTAAATTAAAATAGAATCAGTGGGTGTCAGTGGTAAAGCGCTTAAGTAGAAAAGTACCCAATGATATTAGTAATATTTTAAAACCTTATTTTTCTTTTTTTTTTCTTTTTTTTTACACGCTAACTAAAAGCTAGAAACGAATTCCTGTATACATAACATGTTGGTTTAGTTAGAAAGGGAAGGATATTAGAGGGGAATTAGGAGGTAGGTTGGAAATGAATCTGAAAAGATTCGTTTTGAATTTTTGCAAGTTGTAGTATCGGAAATTATTAAAAGAAGGGAACACATTAGATGGAAGCATGTTCCACATGTTAGCAGTCCTCATGACAAATGAGTTTCCATAACCAGTTTTAAGCCATCTTGGAATTTCCACAGTGTAAAAATGAGCACTTGCTGCTCCACTGGTGTTGCGTTGGAATTGTTTAAGAACAGGAATAATTGACTTTAGTTCAATAGAACAAGTGTCATTACCTACAAGATATCTATAAAACAGAGAAATCGCTCCAGTATTTCGACGAGAGTTAAGAGGACTAAGTGTTACTTGTTACGACAGGGTCACCTATTAGGCGTAAGGCACGATTTTAAATTTTGTCGTGGTAACTCAAAGAAGTTTGGGATGCGCCAGCCCAAATTTGGGAGTTATACTACATCTTAGGAGGAATATAGGCTTTATAGATATTAGACAGATCCTTAGGAGAGAAATATGTTTTGCAACGTTACAGAAAACCCAAACATTTGGCAGCATACTTGGCTATATCAAAAATATGCTCATTCCACAGGTTTTTTTGATTTAGCTGCAAACCAAAAATGCTTTGATTTTCTGATCTATCAATATTTTCACTTTGGAATCGTAGAATTGGGTTAAACTGATTTCTCTTGTAGGAAATCAGACAGCTTTGACTTTTTGAAGTATTAAACTCAACTTATTAAACTCAGTTCTATTCTTTTGCTGTTGTCGGCACTCTAGTGGCATAATTTGAAATATTACATATTAATGAAATAAATAAATAAAAACAATTGTAAAATTAAATGCACTTGAAAAAACTAACTTATATGAAGTATTTCACAGCACTTAAATAAAGACCAATCAATCTTTATTAAATAGCTTTACCTACAGAAAAGAATTTTTAGGTTTCTGTTTTCAGAACTAATTTTTTATAAACCAAAAATTTTTGAGAAAAAAAAAAGGTACAGAGTTTCTCAGTAATGCACATCTATTTTAAAGGAAAAAAACCCAAAGAATAAACAAAGAAATATAAAATAAATTTATTTCCTGGAAAAATAAAATATTTTTAAATTCCAAAAAAAAATTGGGCAAAATATAAAGTTGTTTCTTCTCTTTTATATTTTTCTTTGAAAATAAAATGAATTCAGATTTTCATCTTTTTGAAATTTATTTTCTAAGAAATAAAATAAAAAACAATTCATTTTTTTCTTCTATGTGTTTCCTTTTTTTCTCTGTATGCTATTTTTTTTTTGTTGACCAATGCTTCTCAAAAATTATTTTAAAAGCACAACAACTTATTCCAAATTTTATTGCCCCAGGTATAGTTTCTATGGAAGATTAAAGGAGAAACTGTGTAAGCTAACTACCTAAGGCTTCTCAATAAAATAAAATGAATTGTAAAATCATTTTTTATCTGTCATTTTGTAAATGTCAAAAATCCTCCTGTATTTTTTCTAGTAGTACAATCATCGTATCGAACCTGTAATTGTGACGTAGCTCCACATGATATCATTTATTCATCTAACATCATTTATTCATCTATATCATCTCCACATGTCAAAATATTTTTATGTGCAAAACATAACCTTACTTTTTTTATTAACGTTATGATTATTTCAAATCTGAAATACACGATTTTTTTAACATACATACTGAATAAAGTTTGATGTACCCCTATTTCAATGATTTAATTTTCATTAAACTGGAAATGGGTTGGAGCCAATTACTTTGTATTTTACCTATAAGAAGAAGGGTTTAATAAGAATTAAATACGAAAGATAAGTTATTATAAACATTCAATTGCTACAGATGAGTAATCTCAAATGAAACGAAATGAATTAAAATTCAGAAAATATTCAAAATATTTAAAAAAAAGAGGAAAGTATTTATTTAGAATAATAAAGTTTATTTTTAAAAAATTTTTGTAAGAATTTTGTGGGGAAAAAAATACTTTTACTTTTTACTTTTGTTATGCAAAAGAAATTTTCTTACGGTAAAGTTCACATTCTTATTTTGTAGGAAAATAATGTCTTTATCATAAACTTAAAAAGTTAATTGTAAGAATTTTAAAATTAATTATTATATTTAATTATTATATTTCTTATATCAATTATTAATTTAATTATTTTTTTATTTATATTAATATTATATGCAATATTTTGAAACCCTCGGTTATTAATACCGTTATCAATTTTTGAAGACTATTATTTAATTATACCAATACTATTTACTTCATATTTTATGTAATTATTTTACATCGGCGGGCCTCAGTGGGTTAGTGGATAAGCATTTGCCTCACTAATCGAGGGGGTGCCGATTCTATTCCCGCCAGTATGGGAATTCTTTTAATTAAAAAAAATAATTGAAAAAATAATTTTTCTTTACAAATCCCCATGGTGACCAAATATAGTTTAAATATACAAATATATAATAAGTATAAACAAAATAATTAATATTGGATTTTTAAATAAATAGAAAATATTTAATTATAGAAGCCCAAACGTCTAATAGGCAAGGGACGTACTATTAGACGTATGGTACTATATATTAAAACGTGGTTATAAAGGGAAATTTTAATGAAAATTTGCATCCCCTAATTATTATTTATTTTTAATTTAAACTTTATTTATCCCTTTAATCCGTAAACTAACTTAGCCTACAAAAATTTAATAAAAACATGCTTATTATTTCTGTTTATATTTCGAATTTTCTTATTATTTCCATTAAGCTTGCGCTAATCTTGAACCATATTAGTGCACCACATAGAAGCATTGGCCTTATTAATTTTTAATATTTTATTTTAACTCTTTGACTAATATTTTTATTGTAATAGAGGTTTTTTGCAGCCATAAAGTTCTAATTATTATGTTTTATGTATCAAATATTATATATACATAATTAGAATCCTAAATTTTTGCATATAATCAGGAGGCTTACAAAACTTGTAATTTCCGTAAACAGCTATAGCACAATCAAAAGTTTTAAACGGTAAATAATCAATCTGAAAACGTCAAACGGCAGCTTCTTTTTATTAACTTTATAATAATTGTATTATTTTGCTGTACAATACTTCAATTTACCGTTATGTTAATTTTAATTTTTGTTAGAATATTCACCCCTCATATCTTTCAAACGGTTAAAGCTAAAAACATAAAATTTAGGAAGACTCATTGATTCGTGGAATTAAGAATGAACCATTTAACAAAATATTTATGTGTCAGCCGCAGTTTAAGATCTTATATTCTTTAAAAAAAAATTATATCGGGACATTGTTCTCCAAAAAAAAACAAAAAATCCTCTCCATTGTTTTCGAAAATTAAGGTTTGTGATTCTTGAAAAAATTTTGAAAAATGTATTCCCATTGTGATTTAAAACATAAACATTATCATAATAGAAACAAATATAAACGATAGTCATTAAATTGGTATATTCTATATTAAATAATAATAATATTAAAATTTGTTTCCAAGTATCAGTGCAAAATTTTTAAAGAAAATTATGAACTGTCCAAAATTATCATATTATTCACCTTGAAATATTTCATCTAGATGACACTTTTGTGTTTTGTTTTGCAAAATTATCCTTTGGATTTGTATATATATATATATATATTTTAGTCCTTCACCAAGGATAATATCATAATTTCCTGAGAATAATTAAGTCATTTTAAATTTTTTGAAGAATTGCGTTCTTTTGATTATATTTCTTGTATAGTAGACAGAATCTGACAAAATATCTTTTCTATTTTATGACAAGCTTATTGTTTTATTTTAGATAACAGAGAATTTTAAGAATATTTTTTAAAATATAATTTTTTAAAATATTTAAGTAGTTATACACAAAACTAAACTATAATATTCTCTAAGTTAATTTTTTAAAATGTATATTAAAGCAAATGATTAGAAATATTTAATCTGTTAATACTAAAATTATAATTGTACAGAAAAGATTTAATTTTTTTTTTGTATTAGATCTACAAGCTAGTCTATACCACATTAAAGAAACCATATAATCACATGATAAAATTCTACATTCAATTTAATAATAATGATATAATGAAGCATTAGTTATTTCTATGTACATGTGAGTTATATTTTTAAAATAAAAATTATTTGTCTTATTTTGTCTATTGTGGATTATTCACAGTTATATATTTTTATACTAAATTTGTAATTACGTGACGCAGGGAAGGAGGGGTGGTAGATATAGACTCAAGGATATGGGCTGGATTAGAATCGAAAAATAAAACAATTTTGCTATGTATTTTCGTCCGCACGATAACTCAAAAAATAAAGGAGCTATAGAGATTTTAAAATTCTCACAAATTCATTGTTATTCAAAATCGCTATATGAGCATTACTCATACACCTATTAAAGCTAACTGTCTAAAATTTTGTCAAAAATAGTGTTGTGTAATGGCCAAAGTTTCTGCAAAATTTGGTTGGTTTACTGCAGAAGGTACGAGTAGTTGCCATACAACTTCATTTTTCAAATGAGCATAACTTTATACATAATAAAGCTAAATGTTTGATTTTGCCAAAAGTAATTAAACGGATGACATAATGTTTATATAACGGAGATACAGGTATCCCAGATTTGACACAGTCTACTCTACTACACTCTCCCTCGTTTTAACTAATAATATATAATTTATATTTATACCATTTGACAAATAGTCATTGATTCGAGTTGTCAGTAATTTAATTTTTAATGTATTTCAAATTCGGTATCCTTCCAGTCGAAAACCAGATTAAAGATTTTTTTATCCGTACTTGAATCCGAATTCGGGTCACTTAAGCAAGATTCTGTGTCATTCTGTGGCACCCAGTCATTACTTATAACTAACTGAATCTTATGTCTAAATGGACACTTAGTTTGCTTCTTCAAACTGAATTAGATGAAATTGTATACATTTTGTTTTTAACAACTTTAGATTTAATCACACTTACACTATTACTTAGTTCTCACTATATGGTATTTTTAATAACTATTGTAATCCGTTGTGCAAAATTTTAAAATATTTATTTTTAAATCATTATTAAATACATAGAAATAGGTCTAAAAATAATTTCAGATAATTTTAAAATATAATTAAAAACTCTCAGAAAATTAATTTAACAAGTTGGCATTTCTGAGTTTACATATCCGATAATAACCATAGTTATATTAAATTTTTTTTTTTTTTATATTTAAATTTATTTATTTTTTTATATTTAAATTTATAATTAAATTCAAATTTAATATTAATATTTTATTATAAATAAAAAATCATTTTATCTCTAAGATCACTTCAGACTAAATGTGTAAAAGTCAAATAAAATGTCAAGTTAAGTGCTCGTTGTCAAATGTCAAAAAAACTCTTGTATTAATAAAAATGATATTTTGACATTTCGAAAGGCAATTCTAGTGGTTGCCATTTATTTTGAATTTTTACTCTTAATTTATTCAATATTTCATAAATTTTTTATTCAATAATGTGTCACAAAGGCTTTTATTATAAATTATATAGTCTGAATTTCGAAATAAATCTTTAATATTAAAACAAAAGCCTCAGATAAAATTCTAAGAAAATTTTATTTATTAATATTTAATATTTTAGAAAAAAAAAAAAAACAAAAATCATGTATCAAGGACATTCAAAATTTCGTTCAAAGTAAAATACCAAAGAAAAACAATCACTGAGATTATATCATTAATCTTTATTGGCTTCATTTTTAGGCATAATAATTCACAATATTCTTTTATCCATTATATGTACAATATTCAATGGTTATTTATACAACCACAAAACTTATAGTCATTGAATTTTAATTTTTTTTTTGAGATAGTGTCAATTTGTTTAAGGTTGAAATTCTTAAAAGAATTTAAATAAATTTTAATAGACCATTTTTATATGAAAATTTTATAAATAATGTTATTAAAAATGAATAAATATAAGAATTTTATTAAAAAAGACTATAAAAAATTATAATCAGATATAAAATTATTTTTACCTTGAATTTGTTTTTATTAAAAAGCGATTGTTTTAAAAAATTTATTCACAGTTCTTAGATATTGATAGTATTCCCCCTCTTGTCACTAGTTGTTACAATCAATTACAATTTGATATTTTTTATTAAATTATTTAATTAATTTTAATTAAATTTGTTTGATATTAGATTTTAAAGTGTTTATTATACTATTTAATTATAATAGTAACTAAGCAGCATTTTAAGAATTCGTTGGCCGCAAATCTTTACCAGCGCACACCTATGGCAAATAACGAACCAAAAGATGATTGAAGTCGAGATGCGAGAGAGAAAATGGCGATGGATCGGACATACCTTGAGGAAACCAGAAGAAAACATTGCAAGGCCATGTTTTGAGTGGAATCCAATAAGGAATTGCTAAGGATCGTGAAAGGTTGAGAGGATTTGTTGTAGCCCTCTGCACCACCAGGGGTTTTATGGTCTAGTAAGTAAGTATATAAGTAACTATAATAAATAATTAATTATAACTAACTATACTACATACTATATTTAATTATACTATATTTTGTGACATAGATCTGGTTATGCAACATACTTTCCTTTTGTTAATCCAATCATTATCAAAAGTAGTTAAAAATGGATTGTATTGATTAAAATTTGGCTCCAAGTTTTCAAGATTGGCAGAAATTATTGATAAATTTAATTATGTATATTTTAATCTACCTTATTTCATGTTCACACTACCCAAAAAACCTACTAAGTAGCGTAGTTTTAAAATCAACCGTTCAGACTATTATTATGCATGAAACTAGTATTGTTTATTGTTTCCATAACAGCAATATTTTTGACTGTAAATAAACAAAATTGATTGTAAATAAAATAAATTAAAAATGAACAAGGAAAACATTTGTTTACTGCTTGAAATAATATTATTTTTACATATTAAATTTGAATATTACATTTTATTAAATAATAAATAAAATTTTTGTTTTAAAATTCGAAAAAAAAAGGCTACTTGTTTATTTTTAAAAATAAACAACAATGACATTTTACAACAAAATCACGTAGGGATGTAAAAAAAATTCGAACTATAATCGAATATATAAAAAAATTTTAATCAAAAACCTAGTTATAACCCTTAAACTTAACTAGGACTTTCAAAATCCTGGTTCATTTTGACAGCAATTTTAAATATGAAAAACCTTGTTACAAAATACGCATGAACCTGGTTTGTTCGAAGAACCTGGTTCTAGTTCATAGCGTGAACATGGTTTTAGAATCAATGCTATTATCACATATCACAGCTCCATAATAAATGTACCCTTAGAGAGGCTTAAGTTTTCTGACTGAGTTTTACAAATAATATTATGGGAAGCACGAGCACGTTTTTTTCCTTAAAATTAAAAAAAACTTTCCAATGTCATAGATAAGAACTAAGGCTATCGTTTGATGAAAACCATTTTCTACTAAATTGAGTGACGCATCCATTGAAACTGAAAACCCTTGTACCACTAATGAATTTATTTTACAATTATACACAATTGTATTTAAATAAATGAACAAAGTTCGAATAAAAAACTTTTATATGTGTTATTTCTCTAATTTTCTAATTTTTATTTCTTAAAGCCAATTATATATTTCTTTTCTTATAGGCTATAAAAAGCTGCTATTTTTATTATTTTGCTTAAAATAGCATATTCTAAGGTTTTTAAAAGCATATTTTAAGTGCTTATTTGCAGTTTTTAAGGGCATATTATAAGAGTTTAAAACGGTTTTTTATGGCATATTTTTGGTTGTCCTGATAATAACTTTCACAATTTATACAAATCAACCCATTTACAACATATCAACGTTTAATTAAAGTGTATTAACTATATATAACTAAATGTATCTACTATCTATTTAATTTGAAATCACCTCAATCACTAATTTTTCAATTTATAATTACAAATATTATTCGATCATTATTTATTTGATTATTTAAATACGTACATATATAATTTCAATGTCAATCAAATTGTGGTTAAAATTTTTAAGTAATTTAATTTTAAATTTATTTATTTAATAAAATATTACAAATGTAAAATCATAATAATAGAAATACACATATATATATACTAATAATTAGGTATATTATTTTATGTAATTTACATTTCTTTTTTTTTTTTATTAATCATTCCTAATGGAATTAATGATTTGATAAATAAATAAGTTTAATTAAAGTAATAATTAAATTTGTTGTTGTTTGTTATGGGGGAGATGGCATGTGCCCTCCTAACACGTAAGCTTTCCGTTGGGCATCCCACTTTCAATACTTTATATCAATTAAAGTAATATTTTATATTTTATTTATATATTTGCATATTTTAAATTTTATTTGGTCACCAAGAGGATTTGTAAGGAAATATTATCATAAATTTTCATCTTTAACCTTAATCTTAATCCAGCAATTTACTCGTATTTCTAAAAGGAAAGAGAAATTTTAAAAAAGGTATGATTTTTCATGACGGAATTTTAAAAATGTGAACTTTGAGCTCGATTTTTCAAAAAATATAACTGTACATTATAAATTTGGGACTTCGCACTGCTTCCTTTTTAATTGTTTGAATGCTGATTTTATTCTTGAACTTGAGTTCAAATCTATAGACATAATACCATATCCTATTGCAATAATTGGTCCTAAAACCCAAAGGGATGTATTGAACGAACTACTTACCACTAATCAAATAATCATTTTTTGGATAAGTTTTCGTTTGACCCAAAATAATAATAGACCATTACTCAATAAAATTTTGATTGGTAAACTCCCTCCACTTATCAAAAAAATTATGATTTGATTATTTGAATAGTGATAAGTAGCTGGTGCAATACGGCACTAGATGTAACTACCTTTAGGATGAGTATAAAAAATCAACAAGCAGTTAAAAATTTAGACAGAATTATATTTATTAAATTTTAATTGTATCAAAATTTAAATTAATTTTTATCTAATATCATATTAAAACGAGGAAGAGTGTAATAGAGTAGACTGTGTCAACTCTGGGATACTCGTATGACCGTAATATAAACATTATATCATTAGGTATATAGTAATGCTCATATAAGGGAAGAAGTTGCATGGCAACTACTCGAACCCACTGCTGTAGACCAACCGAATTTTGCAGAAACTTTAGCTATAACACTAAACTATTTTTGGAAAATTTTCAGATACGCAGCTGCATTAGGTACAGAGTAATGCTCATATAAAAAACAGAAATTGTATGGCAGCTACCCGAACCCGTGGATCAAAATGACTAGATTTTAATAGCGATGACGGCTATTGCAAAAAAACGAATTTGAAAAAAAAAGAAATTTCAAAATCCTAGATCCTTTATTTTTTGAGTTATCGTGCGTACGTACAGACGGACGAACACACATAGCTAAATCGATTTATTTTTCGATTCTGATCCGATCCATTTCTCTGCGTCTAAACGTAATGGGTCTAAACGTAATGGCAAATTAATTATATCCTTTGGCCCCTAGTCTTACGGGTATAATAAATAAACTTGAACCAAACTATTTTGGTATGTAAAAAAAATAATATAAATTATTCCATTTCAAATTTTGATTAAAACCAATATTTTCTATTATTTTGGTGATATTTCGAAAATTCGATCAATTAAAAATTTCATCTTGAAAAATAATAGGCTCAATATAAATCTTGAAACTATAATATTTTAGTATTGACCTTTCGAATCCAATTCAAAACTACGTAAATCCAATACGTGTTTCTAAAATTAAGAGTTAATTAGATATCGATATACGCTAAGGTCTCAACTCAACCCTAAAACTCTTCAAAAATTCCAATCTACACTTATTAAACATACCAAATATAACTGTCAAGCCAACTAACTTAAATTATACAAATTATTGCATTTGATCGTAATTTAATAAGAAAAATCAATTCCCAAAATAATCAAATTAAAAAAAAACTTAAACGTTTTCTTTGAATTTATTTTGCATAATCGAAAAGATTTCAATTAATATTAAAACATTTATTAATATCACAATAGATTTTAAAATTAATTTAAAAAAAAAAATAAATTTTGAATTTAATAATAATCTTATAACAATTTATTTCATCCAATAATTTCTATTAATCAATATTATTCTTCCAATTAAATATTTACCTTGAAAAAAACTAAATAAATTAATTAATTTTTAAATTAATTCTTAAATAACAACTAACTCTTTTTTATTACGGTGGAAACGTATAGTTTCAGCAACATACTAAATTACGCATTACGTTTGCTATGGTGTATAGAAGAAGAGATGGACAAAGATTAAATTGTAAGAATCAGATTAGAATCCAAAAATCGGTTAGATTAAGCTGTGTAGGTCTGTCCATCTACACGATAACTCCAAAGCTAAAAGAGCTACAGTTTTGAAATTTTCACAAAATATTTTTCAATCAATTTCTAGGTTCCCTATTTTTTTTGGTTAAGATCGGACTAAAACTTCGGGTAGCTCTCGAACAACTAACTTTTTCAACTCCAACATTTTCATACAAAAATTTTAAATTTTGCTTGCATCTTGAAATTATATGAATTTTGTTTTTTTGTTTTTTTTGTTTTTTGTTTTTGTTACAAAAAGTAGATAACGATTTCGAGGTAGAATTTCATATGATTTAAATGATGCGTAGTTTATTTAAGATAAGCAAAAAAGAAGACAAAGATTTTTTTTAAGAAAATGGCTTCTTGATATTGATAGATTATGAATATGATGATTATTATATGAATATGATCATATGAAGTTGATTTTGCTTAAGTTTAATATATTGGTGAATTAAAAATTAATTATAAGAGATTAGAGCAAGAGTTTTGAAAATCACACAAAACATTTTTTGGACATTTTTGAGGTTCCCTATTCCTTTTGTTTAAGACCAGATCAAGGTTTTGGGGAGCTGCCACACAACTTCTTTGCACCAATATGAATTTCTTAGAAACTGATTATACTACGAGGATGAAAATTACACACTGTTAGTTATATAATGGATCGAGCACTTATATGAAGTTTCAAAATGTTACGGCCTCATTTTCGGGGGGCTGCTATACAACTTCTTTGCACCAATATGAATTTCTTGGAAACTGATAATACTACGAGGATAAAAATTACACACTGTTAGTTATATAATGAATCGAGCACTTATATGAAGTTTCAAAATGTTACGGACCCGTTTTCGGGCAGCTGCCATACAAAGTAATCAATTCGATAACTGTGAATCTAATGAAGCTACGAGGTTAAAATCAAACTGGGCAGATAAAGGAATAGAACAAGTTAGTTGGCAAAGTTGGACATCACTCGGACCAACTTTTAGGGTGGGCTATTTTTTTTTTTTTATGGGATAATAAGTTAATCAAAAATTATGGGATACCTAATAAGTTAAATATTTTTTAAACTATTTTACTTTCTTATATTTTTTTTGTAATATTTATAATAGCATAGGGGAAATAAATAACGGTTAGTGGGTATGCACGGGTATCTAAAAGTTGACAAGGGCAACTATAATCTTCCTCGTTTTACTCTATATCTAAAATCTTAAGTAAACTTTATATCTTAGGACCTGAGCATCTAAAACGTTGCCAAAATGTGTTATGTTTTATGTCAACAGTCATTGGTCAATCTGGTATGTAGGATAACAGGTTCATGTAGCTGCCTAAAACTGAAAAATTCTCATATTTTCAAAATCAATTTTGGACCTACTGAATTTTATTAAATGTATTCAAATTGGGGATCAAATTTTATGGCAAATTGATGGTGATCTCAAAGGAAGTTCGAGTCTTGTGATACCTAATCAAGTTTGATAAAACTTTCGGTACTCGAACCTGATACTCTACAATTGTTCTACATTTTAATAAAAATTCTTACACCAAATAATATTATGTTTACACTTTATTCATGCCGGTATCTCTTAGTTGACAGAGTCTATTCTTAACTCTTTACTTCATTTAATAACCTATAATTACAAATTAATTGGTATTGAATAGATTTAACTGGTATATTATATCCCTACATAATTTTATTTATAAACCCTACTTTTCCCACTTTCTTTCTGTTTTAAACTTCAACAATTCGTTTTAATTGTTATAATATAATTCTTTTAATTAAATTTTCAAGTAATTAAAAAAACATTTCCCCAGTAAACAGCACCACCTGAATAATTTTGAAATTAATCGCATTTTGCTGGAAGGATTTCAGAATTCAATGCGTTTTAAAGCATAAGAAAATTTTAAATGCATTCAGTTTTTTATAATAAAATCTCATGAATTGGTTTATTTTTACACGGTATAGAAACAGTTCTTCTTTCTGTTAACCTTAATCCAGCAATTTACTTTTATGTTAAAACACTTTTAAATGCAAAAGGCCTATCATCAATTTTTGGCTAATGAATATTTTCAGTGCTTTAAACCATTATTGAGTTAATTTATCTTGAATTAAAATTTACATATGCTATTCTTTACAGGTTTTCTTTCAGCGCGGGTTTATAAAAAACGAGGAAGAGTGTAGTAGAGTAGATAGACTGTGTCAACTCTGGGATACCCGTATGACCGTAACATATACATTATATCATCCGGTTAATTACTTTTGGCAAAATTTCAAATATTCAGCTTTATTAGGTGTAGAGTAATGCTCATATAAAAGAAGGAGTTGTATGGAAGCTACTCGAACCCTTTGCAGTAGACCAACCAAATTTTGCAGTAACTTTGGCCATTACACTAAACTATTTTTGGCAAAATTTCAGACACCCAGCTTCATTTGGTGTAGTGTAATCCTCATATAAAAAAAGGAGTTGTATGGCAGCTACTCGAACCCTCAGTAGTAGAACAACTAAATTTTGCAGTAACATTGGCCATTATACTAAACTATTTTTTGCAAAATTTCAGACACTCAGCTTCATCAGGTGTAGTGTAAAGCACATATAAAAGAAGGAGTTGTATGGCAGCTACACGAACCCTCAGTAGTAGAACAACTAAATTTTGCAGTAACTTTGGCCATTATACTAAACTACTTTTGGCAAAATTTCAGACACGCAGCTTCCATAGGTGTAGAGTAATGCTCATATAAAATTAGAAGTTGTATGGCAGGTACTCGAACCCGTGGACCAAATTGGCTGAATTTAAAACTCGATTCCGTTTTTTGCATAAAAACGAATTTGTGAAAATTTCATAATCCTAGCTTCTTTACTTTTTGAGTTATCGTGATGACGGACGGACGGACGGACGGACGGACGGACGGACATACATAGCTAAATCGATTTATTTTTCGATTCTGATCCGATCCATACACTTGAGTCTATATCTACCCCCCCTCCTTCTCTGCGTCACAAACGTAATGGCAAATTTATTATACCCTTTGACTATATAGTCATACGGGTATAATGACTATATAGTCATACGGGTATAAAAATTCACTGGTATATTGAAATACATGGATTTAGACCTTGTAAATATTACCTCAGGTGTATGGATAGAATAAGTATCGTATATAAATGGATTTAGCTTTGTATTTCTGTTCATCGGTCTGTCTCTTATACCGTCATTTTAAGACTCAATTTTTAAATTCTCATGTCTTTAGAATTCATTACATTATGAAATTAGGCAAGTAAAGTAATTAGGGAAATATTTTTGCAAATCTTGACTTTTCTCGGACTGCTTTAAAGTCAAGTTTAGCTGCCACAGAGAATGTTGCAATTTTACAAAATTTTAAAATATTTAGATTACATTTTTGTGCATCTAATAGGTAAAAATTCAAAATGGGTAAGACTAATGTAATATAGTAAGTTCACTGTCAAAATTAGAAATTATTCGATACAACTTTTGGAGTATATGTAAAATTTTTTGTTTTGATTTTTTGTTTGTAAATTTTTTACCAACCGCTATATATTAAATATATATATAATATCTTCATCAAATTAGTGGTCTATTGTATTTTAAATACCATAATAAGTTCGCACTGGTATCTAAGAATTGTCAACGGCAACTATAAATTTTAGGTTATTTAAAATATTATATTTACTTTTATTTTAAGTTTTTATAATACGCAAAATTATTTGGAAAACCTTAAAAAGATAGAGAAAGATAATTGACTGAAATCTAAAATTGAAAATGTTAAATAATTTCAAGAAAGATATATTTTTCTGAATCTTAACTCAAGACTAGTCAAATAAATTCAAATCAATATTGTTTCATTATCAAGATAGTCTTCAACATTTAAAAATTAATATTACAGAATTTCTCCAAACTATTTAATATTTTTAAAAAATAGTTTGACATCTGTCAAATCAACAAAAATTGTATGAACCAAATTTTTGAGAATTGAAATTAGTTTTAAAACGCAATTCCAATTGATATGATATTATGAACATTTAAATTGATTGACAGGTAATTACAATTAAACCAAATCAAAATTATTAATAATTCAAATGGATATTTGACAGAAAATGTCAAAAAAAGAGAAAGCTTTGTTTTCCAACAAGCTGAAAATAAATAAACGTAAAATAAACAAATGATGAAAGTTTTGAAAATGTGAAAAAGCTCATTTTCAAAATTATACAGTGTTTCATACAGAGTTTACCTTTTGAAAAATATACACTGGTAACTAAGGTGATTTACAAAAAATGGGAAATTTGTAATCCCTAATAGCGCTTCAATGGGAAGCGTGAAAAATTTTCTTAAACTACTCCTACTTATTTCTGAGGATTAAACTTTACCAAGAGAGACCAAAAATTTTGCAAAAATTTAGTTTTGCATAACGGTAATTTTTGGTGCCGTATGGGAACTGTATACATTAAATAAATTTTTATAATGCTTATAAAAGCTGCTGTCTTATACGTTTTTAAGATTGAAAAACAAATCTAATAGAACTCTTGTCATAACATAGTTCTATAATTTATATATTGGGCTTTTTCCGACTTTGAGGGGCTGTAGCTCCATTAAGGATGATAGAAAGTTCTTCTATGAAAAAATATTTTTACAATACCTATCCGTAGTTAGAATTGCTTTTCTCTATTTCAAAAGATATAAAAGTTTTAGAAAACATACGGACAGACGGACAGAGGAATGGATGGATAGAATAAAACTACATAGAAACATTTTTACAAAATCTTTTGAAAATGTGCTAAAAAATGGAAAATTTTAATGAATAAAATTAAGCCCTTAATTCATCCAAAGCCTTATCAATCGTGTCACCAAAGTGCACGTAAATATATTGTAATATATATTCTAATAATAATTGATGCACTAACTATTTTACTATTGGGCTACCGGGCGAATAAACACAAATGACAAAAGACACATTTTGAAACAGAAGCGAGGGTATTAAATATTCTTATTGATATAGAATTAACAGTTTTTATAAAAGTTTTTCACTTTTACATATTGCACATTTACATTTTACATATTTTTACAATGGGGATCTAAAACTGACCTCTCAATTAAGGTCATTTTTTAAAATAATATAAATAACTTTTGGAATAAAATATATTTAAGTTTCTATAATCTGATCTATTTAAGTTTTGTTGACTTAAGGATTCTTTATTTTTCCATTTTTAAGAGTGTCATTCAAAGCATCGAAATCCGCCTATATACATATAGTTTCTTTGGATGATGCATGACTTATAAACACGAACACCACACCATTGTAAAAACAAACTGTAGGATAGGGTTTTTAATACAAATGTACTGTTTTATTTTTAGGGTTTTTGTATTGGGAAAGGAAACTTTAGGAATCGGGATAACGGATCATGTAGAATAAATGGAAAAGTTTTGGAGAGATCTTAGGAAAAAAAATGAAATTAAAAATGTGAAATTACAACCCCCAAGTTTCGGCTAGAAAATTTTGAAATAAATTTAGCGTGACTTTTTTTATTATAAAGTAAGCTTAGATCTCGATAGTTTCGGCCATATTTAAGGGGCTGTAAATTGAGGACGCCATACTCATGATTTATTCCCACTCTTATGAAATTATTTCATGAAGAATTAAGTAATATGGTATATATATGAAATACAATTAGGTAATATTATTAGATACCGTCTCCAAGTTATCTATTCATCCTCGTCCTCTGAGAATTAGCTAATATTATTACATACTAGCTATAAGTTACCTATTAATCCTCGTCGTCCCCTGATAATTAATACAATATATTTTTATAAAACCAAAGAACAAAACAGATTTATATTTTTTTCAAAAAGAACCAGAAACATCCGGTTACTAAAATGAATTTTGAACTTTTTTTTAAGTTTCAAATTTCACAATGGTTTCCAATGAAACAAAATCCCATACTAGAAATTGATAAAACTTTATCAACTATTTTTGAACACAAATATATTTCGAATTTTAAAAAAATTTTTATTTAAAAAATAAAAACAAAGGAAAATTAATGAAAAAAGTGTCTCTCAGTTTTCAACGACTTTAATTTATCCTCCTACCATATATTTTTCAAGTTTTCATTTTTGTTTGTTTTTGTGAAAATTTCAACATTTCAGAGGAAAAGCATAGAAATTGTGATAAAATTTCCTACACTACAGTAAATATTGATTTTTCTTTTTATCCCACTTTTTCAGAAATTTTTCACAATAATTTTCCAATTTCTTTTTCAGTTCAGTTTAAAGAAGAATGGAAAAATAATGGAATCAAACTAAAAAAAACCTTCAACAAACAAAACAAAAACAAAGAATCCGAGGACGTAGTTGTCTTCAGTTCACAATGACACTACCACTAAATTTAAATTTAACAAGAAAATACACCACAAAACATTTGGAATTTTAAATTAGTTAAGAAAAAAAATCTTTAGAATTTAGAATTAGTTGTTATATAATTTAATACAGAAATTGTTTTTCAGAAGTTCAAGTTCATTTCATTGGAATAAATTTCTTGGACCTATCTATAAGAAGTCATGGTAAAATAATTTACAAGGTAATAATATATTTGTAACCAACCAATAGGTAAAATGTGGATTGGATACGAAACTTCGAGGACTATAAAAACAAGTGATAAAAAAAAACTAAGGGTTTTTAAAAAAGCACATTTTCAAAATTATATTGTATTACATACTGAGTTTAACTTTGGAAATATTTACTTGGAAATAGTTACTACTGACTTATAAAATTTACTGCTAACAGTAAATTTTTTACTTTAAAGTTGTAAAAGCCCTTCAATGGGGAAGGTTGCCAAATTTCTCAAGGATCTAACTTTATCTAACTCCCCTCCCACCCCCTCCTGCCCCCGTCATCCTCTAATTTTTTAGGTTCTAAGAATTAAATTGTGAATTCTACAAAAATATGGAATTTTACTTAGAATTATACTATCTAAGCAAAAATGGGTAAAACTGAGAGACACTTTCTTCAATTTAAGGAACCCCTTTTAAATTTAAGAAAAACCTTTAACATATGTTAAAATATAATGTTGGACCTTTAAATTTTATATATTAATAAAAAAAAAATTGGACAGGTATTCAAGTTACAGGTGCTTAAAAATAGCATAATTTCTATTTTCGGGCCGTTATAGCTCCTAAACAGGGGGCTTAAAAAAAAATTTTTTGTTAACTGACTCCTACTATTTTTTTAGGATCTAACTTCTCTCAAAATATCAAGATCCTAGCTTGAACCGTTCAGAAGATATGTATGTGGCCAAAAATTTTACAAAAATTGAGTTTTGCGTAAAGTTAAATTTTAGTACCGTATAGCAACCCTAAACATTTGCCTTGTAAAAATTTATAAAGTTTATGAAACCAGCTACCATTTGCCGTTTTCAGATTGAAAATATATGTAACAGAACTCTTGTTATAACAATTTAAATATAGGGCTTTTTCCAACTTTGGGGGGCTGTAGCCCCGTAACAGGTGGGGCTACAGAAAAAAAATCTTCTGCGAAATTATTTTTTTTGCAAAAACTACCCATGGTTAAATTTCTTTTCTCTATTTCAAACGGTGTAAAAGTTTTTGTAAACATACGGACGGACGAACGGACGGAAGCTATATAGGCACATTTTTACAAAATTTTTTGAAAATGTGCTAAAAAAATAGAAAAATTTTTTGTAAAAATGTGCATTTATAGTTTAACTCTGTTCGGCCTTCTTTCAATCAGTCCGTTCGTCTGTTCGCCCGTTTTTCGACAACACTTTTACAGCGATTGAAATAAGGGTATAAATAGGTTTAAAATTTAACTACCGATAGATTTAAAAAAAAAAATAATTTCTTAAGACAAATTTGTTTGTTTAGTCCCGCCGGCAGCCCTTTTTAAAGTTACAGCCCTCAAATTCCGAAAAATTCCTAAATTTAAATTGATAAAACAAGAGTTCTATAAGGAATATTTTCAATCTGAAAATGGAAGAAGACAGCTGTCTTTATAAGGTTTATAAATATATATGCATAATATATGTATATATATAGGGTTACCAAACAATATTTTAATTTACCGTTATATGAAATTCAATTTATGCAACATTTCGCAACACTATCTCTTATTTTCTAAACAGACGAGGTCAAATATTGAAATTTTGTTATTTTTAAGCATCTGTAACTTGAATACTCGTCCAATTTTTTTTAGTAATACACAAAATTTAAAGCTGCAAAATTATATTTTAATATAAGTTAAAGGTTTTTCTTAAATTTTAAAGGGGTTCTTTAAATTGATGAAAGTGTGTCCTTTAACCATTTTTGCTTTGATAATAAAATTCAAAGAAAAATTCCAAATTTTGGTGTTAGTCACAATTTAATTCTTAAAACCTAAAAATTTTGCACAGTAGAAGGTGGGCTTAGATCCTCAAGAATCACCATAAGTTTGCTTAGTAAAAATTTGGGAACTTTCACAATTGAAGGGCTATTAGGACTTAAAAATTAAAAATTTCCCATTTTTATAAATCAGTAACTTAGTCACCACTATATATATATTTATAACACTCTCTCTATATCTCAAAAATGGTTTGAGATAGAGAAAAAGTTATTAGATACTAGTTATAGGGTTTGAAAAGTATTTTCGAAATATTCAATAAAAAATACCTCAAATACAGGGTGTTTCAAAAGAAAATTGAATTTGAAAGTTATTTTTTTTTATTTTAAATCACTTTAAACCTTCATAATTTTGTAACTGTTGGGTATATGGGGATTATTAGTGCATAAAATTTTTTATCTCTCTATAGTAAGCTGTTTATGAAAAGTCGTTAAAAATCTTTAACTTCTCATATCTCGATAAAAAAAGGTCCAGAATAATTCCGCCTTCCTCCCATATAATTTTTATTCATTGTGATGCTCCCCAAAACCTCCTGCGTTATGTGTAACTTGGGACATCCTGTATAACTTAAGTTGAAGTTAAAACTACGTATAAAATGCTGGAATAAGCCATTAATGAAATTAGGGAAATAGACAAATTTTAATTAGGGAAATTTTTTTATTTTTTGGCATAGAATCCGAATTTGCGTCAAAAGTACTCGTTCCTATATGCAAATCTCGATTTAGGGGGACTTCCTATCTAAAAAAACCTATTTCCGGTCCCATCCGAAAGCTTAAAATATTACCAATTTTTTTATATTTTAGAATAACTCCTCCTTCCTTGCCGGTCTAGACCAACCTGTATAACATATAAATTAAAAAGCCATTAATTAATTAAACCAGAATCACACATATTATACATTATAAATATTTTAGTAAAAGTATTCATCTAAGTATAAAAATATTGTAATTCATATAATATCTGTTTGTAAAAGTATAAAACAAAGTTTTTTTTATATGTATTTAAATAACTTTAATGGTTTTATTTATTTTCCACAATTAATACATTAATTTTTAACACATTGACATTCATAGCTATTTGGTGGTTTTTCAACACAAAATCCACCTATTCTCCCAGCCTTTCTACAACTTACATTACATGCTGCACTTATAATGTGATTGCACATTCCTTAAAAATATTCAAAAAAAATTTACAAAAAAAAATTAAAAATTATTAAATTCCTTTTTTACCCTTATTATTGACTGGAGCTGCACAAATTGTTGCAAAAATCAAAACAAAAATAAAACATAATTTTTTCAGATCCATTTTTAAAACTTTTTATTAATTATAATTTTGTACTTTTTAATAAAAATTTAAATGTTAAATAAATCAAATTTCAAAATAAATTAATTATAAAAAGAATGAAATTTTAACTTGATAATAATTTCAATTAATTTAATCTAGAAATATTAAAATTATATTTTTTTGATTAAAGTAATTGAAAGTTAAATATTAGTTAAGATAACGGTATTACTTGAAGTTTAAAATATTGATTTTAATAATTTAAAACAATTATAATTACAGTAAAACTATTTTTCTTAAGAACACTATTAAGTTCATATATTTTACAAATTAAGATTGAAATTAAATTTTACATTAAATAAAAATTTTAATTTATTCATAATTATTTTATTTAAATTATTATTAATAATTTTATAAATGGTTTGTTTGCACAATGCATTATCGTTTTATACATGCCTGTTATAATTAATTAAAACTCTAAATTACTTTTGATTAAATAATTATATCCGTATGCATATAAAAAAAGCCACAGGTATATTAAAATTGCTCCTCCGTTTGTAACGCATAGGTCTAGATACGTTACAGTGTCAAGTAGTCAAGCAGTGTGGGAATGTGTCTGTCAGTCCGTCCGTTATTGTGTCAGCACAATAATTTATAAACTTAAAGAGCTGGAGATTCACACAAAGTCATTTTTACACAATTTCTATGTTCCTTGTTGTTTTTAGTTGAAATCGGACCATGGCTTTGTGGAGCTAATCATACTAGGAGGATGAATATTACGCACGGTTAGTTATATAATAGGCAAGCACTCTTATAAAGTTTCAAAATGTTAACAATGTTCAGCTTCGATGAGCTGCCATACAAATTTCAGATTCCAACTAACATATCTTCAGAACTATATCGAGTACAAAGTTGAAATTAAAAGTCAGCGGATAAAGTAATATGGCAAGCTAGTTGTTTTGAAATTTTTTGTAGCTTCCAAAGAGATTACTGGAACCGGAGTGCAAATTTTTGCAATTAAGTAATAAGACTAGATGATTGAAAATTAAAATCCATATGTAATATAATATGACCAGCAATTTTTCGAAATTTTAAAAAATTTGGACTCCATTTTTGGGAAACTGACATACAAAGTTCTCAATCCGACAACTGTGAATCTAAATGAAGCTACGAGGTTAAAATTAAAAATGGACAAGTAATTGGACACATTACTTATGTAAATAAGAATTTATAAAATTTTTTCTTTATAATTTTTGATTGATTTCCTAATAAAATATAAAACTGTAAGGTATAGTTACTAAATAATAAAATTTAGATTAAAAATATGCTAAATTACTAAGTAGTTGATAAGTTTTTAGAGAATATTTTTTTTAATTTAATTAGATTAGATACTTAAAAATACAGAAAATCACCTTAGATACTAAAAAATGGAACAAAAAAAAATCTACAAAAAAAATTATCAACCATTTAAGGCACTTAAACTGGTATTATCAAAAATTATACATATAATAATACTAAAGCTTCTATTAAGAACTTTTTAATTTTTAATTCAACAATGTGATTTTATTTGTTGTTGAAAATGCTAAAAATTTTAATATCTTTGTGTCTCTGATAAATTCTTTCATGCTGTTATCAGAAATTATTTTTAAGGTTTAAAACCATACTATTTTTACGATTTTCTCCAATAATCAAAAACAAAAATTATACATATATAGATAAAGCAAGTAGAACAAAAAATGTCAATAAGAATTCTCTAAATTTTTTCTTAAAACCATTGCCCCATATGCTATCTCTTTCTCACTAATGCTTTTTTACACTATTCATAGAGTTTGCCTTTATAGTTTTTCTAGGTATCAAAAAATATGTATCATATATAAAAATAATAAGATTATTAAATTTTAATGATAAAATAGAAAAATTTTAAAAATAACCTCTGTTTTCTTTTATTTTTTATTACTTTTTTCAAATAAAACTTATTTACTAGTTATGTTATAATTTTTTATACCCAATATAGAATTTTTTTTTTTGTATCAAACCATTTAACCAAGTATCAAACTATTAATATCGTCGTACAATATTTGAGTTAATTTTTTTTTTTTTTTATGAAGATGTGTATGTAATTGAATGCAATATTGCCATATCATTTGTATGATTAAAAAATAAATTTTTTTTTAATTTAAGTTTTTAAAACTTGAATATTTAAAAAAAACATCAATTTTAATTTTTTAGAAATTTAAAACTGATTAGTACAACTGATTAGTCATTCGAGTAAAAACACTGTAGAAGTCTGCAAGTAGTAGACGAAATACGCGTATCAGTTTAGTTAAGCTAATTTAGTTAAATTAGAAGAAAACTAGGTACTCAAATTTTTTAAAAATAAAAATTTTTATCTTACCAAAATGCTCTAAAGTCTAAATCATAAAATAAAATTAAAAAATATATTTTATAAATTTATAACTGATTAGTAGTTTTAAGAATTTTAACAAATAGTTTTCGTTGTTGTATTAATATTTTATATTTTAAATTATAATATTTATATAATATAAGTTATATTATAATATGAATTATAATTAAATTATAATATAAGTTATACTTTAAATATTTTATATATTCAAAAAATAATTTCCAAATCTTACATAACTTTTAGAAAAAGTAATTCTTTAAAGTTTTTATATGTAAGTTTTTAAAATCTTATATGTTGATAAATTAGGAAATTACATTAGTCTTTCAATATGGCAACACCAAAAATTATATAAACTTTTTAATATACAATATGATCAATAGACGTGTTGATCAAGTCAAGTGTATTGAAATTTATGTTTTACATGTGTTTATATTTTAATATGATTTTATGTTAAAACGTTTAATTTATGTTTGTATTCATTTAAATGTGTTTATATTTTAATATGATTTTATGTTAAAACGAGGAAGAGTGTAGTAGTGTAGACTGACTCTGTCAACTCTGGGATACCCATATGACCGTTATATAAACATTATATCATTATTATAAACACTAATTACTTTTGGCAAAATTTCAGACACGCAGCTGTAATAGGTACAGAGAAATGCTCATTTGAAAAAAGAAGTTGTATGGCAGCTACCCGAACCCATGGACCAATATGGCTGGATTTAAATATCGATGACGGCTATTGCAAAAAACCGAATTTCCGAAAATATCAAGATCCTAGCTTCTTTAGTTTTTGAGTTATCGTGCGGACAGACGGACGGACGGACATACATAACTAAATCAATTTATTTCCCGATTCTGATCCGATCCCTACACTTGAATCTATATCTACCCCCTCTTCTTCTTTGCGTCTTTGCGTCACAAACGTAATGGCAAATTTATTATACCCTTTGACCTACAGTCATACGGGATAAAAAAAACACTGAAAGATGGTGTAAAGAATTTTTTCATATTATTATTTTCAATGGCTGGGGTTTTATATTTTAACCCTTGGTGGCTTGCCGTTTCATTGTGAAATTACGTATTACATTGCGGTTGCTAGTTTCAAAGGGGTTAAAAAGTTAAAGCCAAAAAGTTATTAAAGAAAAATTCTAATTTGAGCGGTAAGTTGTCGTTTTATTTTCATAAATTTTAACTAATAAATTATTAATTTCTCAACAAAATTTTAGTAGATTAGGTTTTCAATAGTTTATACAGAGCCATAAAATTAAAATTTTACTCTAATTTATCTTTTTATTCATTTAAAATGTTTAAAAATTTCTAATTTATCTTTTTTTTCCACACTCTTCAACTTGTCACCAGAGCATTGAATCTTGAAGTGGAACAGGTTGATCAGCTTTTGTTAAACAATAAAAAATATTAAATAATTTATTTTTGTTTATTTTATTACATATTAGGTTGGTTATGTTTTACTAGAATTATAGTTTTACCTTTGTTTTATTCTTATAGTTTTATACAACATAGTACCTAGCTACATGTTTATAATTTTTTTAATTTCATTTTTTTAAAGGGTTTTTTATGCCAAATTGAACGTTATTCATTTTATTTATTATATAACTTCAATTCGGCCTTTTCCTTTTTCTAAAAATATAAAATTAAAATTGAATTTTTAAATTGATTGTGTTTTTATTTTTTAATTAAACCAAATTTTCCAGATATTATTTTACTTTTCCCATCTCATCTATTTAATTTTATTTCTCAACAAGTATTCAATTTTATATACGATGTACGGAATTTTAATTGTACACACTAAATATCCAATTTTCATTCTGTTAAAGTTCCTAAATTTAGTCTATTCTAAAAAAGTCATTTGAAAGCAAAAAACAAATTCGTTTGTCTGCTCTTATTATTTCTATATTATTTCAATACGTAAAGAGGTTAATGTACGGTGTCCATACGTACCACATTGTGTGGTACAGTACAACATTTTGAACATACGTCCCACATTGTAAACTGTACCACATTTAATTCGTTTCACTAATATTACGATTTAATGCAATTTATTAATATATCGATTTTCAATTATTATTTCCAAACAATAATCAAAACTCAAAATCTTTAAAAAATTTATTTTTATAAAAGTTTCTAGTTTTGTTTACCCGGTAGTTTTAGAAAATCGATATATTTGTAACTGAAACGAAAATAAATTATTGGACTGAAAATAATGTTACAACAGATATGAGATGGGTAGAAATGTTTCAGCATTATGAGAGTGAACGCGTTCCTTTTAATAACGTTTCAAAATTGGAAGAATATTCGTTGTGTTTGCCAGGTACAAATACAGCCACAGAGAGTTTTTTTTTAGTTAATAATATCTGGACTTCCGAAAAAAACACAGTTTTCTACAGTAGAAACGTTAAAAGCAATACTAATTGTGAAATGCCATTTTTCTAATGATTGTGAAAGTTTTTATGGCAATATTATAAAAAATGATCAGATTTTGAAAAAGATAAATTCTGCCGAAAAATATCTGTGAATTTGAATGTTGTTAAACATTCAATTTTATTAAATTTTTTATTATTTAATTATATTATTTTGAATTTATTATACTGTTGTAACGGTATAACATATAACTTATGTTCTTTTTTATATAGTTAGTCGAATGAATTGTTGACTATTTTTAAATTTTTATTAAATTCAAATAAATTTATGTTCAAAAAATACTTTATATGTGTTTATATAAAAAAATATTTTTTCTGTACCACATTCACTTTCAAGAAATATGGTCACCGTAGGTTAATGAATATTTTAAAAATATAAATTTGATTGAAAATTAGAAAAATAAATATTTATACATACATACATAATAAAGTGTATTATTTATATTTGGTTAGTTAAGCCAGTAGTTATTATATGTATATACATACATTGGCATTTGGTTTTATCAGTGTTACATTGAAACACACAAACTCATTAAAAAATAAAATGAATTTACCAACTCTAAACTTTTTTTTACTATTTTTTTCTTTTTTTTTTTAAAAAAATAATAATAATATAAAACAATGTGTAGGATGAGAAAGGTATATGTTTTTACAAATGTATAATATCGTTTTTTCTCTTTCGTGGGGCATTGGATTTCACAAAATATAGTGAGAGATTTTTTGTTCTACTTGCTTTATCTATGTCAAAAATGAGAATTATTTTTAGCCGAAACATAAACCATTTCTATCATTCGAAGTTTAAACAATAAAATAAAAATTAGGTTTTTGTATGTAATAAAACATTGTATTTTATGGTAAAATTCCCTAAAAAATTTAATTTCCTATAAGGCAGGTTTTCATGAGAAAATTTTGCCCAGGAAACTTGACTTTAGAGAGAGAGGTATATAGTATACTCTCAATAGGAGAGAAAGAGTAAAATGATTAAATTTATATTAAAATTTTTTTATATCTTTTGAAAAAAACAAATTACATAACCTTATTTTTTAATTTTTAAATTTATATTTCGCGAATTTTTCAATTCAAAGTTAAAATTTTATTAATTTAAAATAAATAATAAAATTTTAATCAATTGCAAATAATTTTAAATAAAAATTTCATTCATCAAACCATAATATAAAATGTTTTTTTTCTTTGTTTACATTCTCTTGTTTGTTTACAAAATTCAAATGTCATGTATCCATAAAAATATGTAATAGTATGCAAAAAATTTTTGTGTAGAATACACTTTTTTTTTGTATGTAGTAGCAACTTTATAGGAAAAAGACCTAAGAGAACATCTTTTTGACATGGATTATGGCGCTCTCTTAATACTGGGCTAAGCAAAATTGATGTTTCTCCAAGTAATTTATATGTTTCTCCCAGTAATTTATCGTTTTTTCTTTGTCGCACAAATAGTATTTTTGTATCTTCTGCCTATGCTCTAACTTTTGCCCAGGAAACTGCCGTAATGAAAATTGGCCTTTATTTGAGGTCTTTTAAAAAGCTCAACTCTTCTGTTTTTTTGGAGAATGTAATTAATATTTTTTTGAAATAAATTTATTTGAAAGCTTGCAATAAAATTCAAAATTTTTAAAACGAGCACAGCAAACTATGATTGAATATTTTTCGGAATTGAAAATTCTTCCAACAATGGTTCATTCAGTTAAAGAATTTTTTAGTTTTTTGTAATATAATCGGAATTATAAGAAAAAGAGTACCTAGTCAAATTTTTTAGGTAAGTAAGCTAAAGCTTTTAGGTATCCAATTTGAAAATTAATAGGTATTTTATTACTCCTTTAGTTAGGAAATATTTTAAACAAATCCATTCTTAATTTATGCTTTAACTGATTGTAATCTCTGAATAGATTAATAAGAAATTAATTGATAAAAATAAAATTAAAATAGAAATGTAGATAAGTATACCTATATTCTAAATTCCAACAAATAAACAGACATACTTCATTATAAAATAATAACATAATTTTTTTGAGAGTGGAGAGAAAAGATTATACAAATTTTGAATTAAGGTAGATTTGTTTTAATTAGATTGTCATTATTTAAAATTATTTTAATAATTTTACTATAATTACTAGAGAAAACCATTAGTCAGTTTTTCTAACTCTTTACTAACTGCAGCGCCACACCACAGCACCATTGAAAATCAATTGAATAAGCAAAGTTTAAAGATTTTATTATGTTATTTTATCCTAAAAGTATGCAAAATTTTATTTAAAGTTTAATGTATTAATTTTTTTTTTTTTGAAACAAAACAAAGTTAACAAAAAGGTATAACTCTCGAATTTCTAATATTCAAAAATTTCTGACATTTTTCTTTAAGACATTTCATATCTTAAATTATCTCCGTTAATACTAACCTGGGATATACTCGTTTTTTTTTGCATGTAGCACGTCTAGTATAATGAAATAGTATAAGGACATGATTGTGGTTTTGAGTGTATCTATATTTGTCTAAGAAGATGAAGTGCTCAAGAGCTATAAAACGCTTGAGCAAAGTCCTCTTAATGTACTCCTCATTGTGGTAAATTATATGTGATATTTACCCATTTTCTGGAGTTTTTAATGCTCTGTCAAAATGACTTCTTATTAATTTTATCATAAAATTATCTATTCTCATGATTTTAGCATCCTTGTACAAATCATTTATTAGAATAAAAATGCTTGTATTCGGACTCGGGTTTTCTATGTTTATTGATACAAACTCTTATGCACTTTCTTTCGAATTTACTTATTTTTTCCATTAAGCTTGCACTAATGTTGTACCATATAGGTACCCCATAGACAAAATTTGGCTGTAAAAGTTTTGTTGTAAAACAGTTTTTTAGCTGCCATAAAGGATTTATTCCCTTAATCTATTGACATGATCTATGAAGTTCAAGTTTCGGTGTAACTGAACTCCAAGATATTTAACGAATTTTTTGTTTGCAAGAGTTGACATAGGCGATTTAATTTTAAATTGTTTCCAATTTTTTCTAATGTCTAAACTTGTTTTGTCAACCGTATTACGGATTAATATGGTTTCACATTTGTTGAAGTTCATTTTTAATACCCATATCTGGCAATAATCCTGCACAATGTTAAATATTTTTGTACATTATATTGAATGCTATTTACAGTCTCATTCGCAGAGTATATTATAATATCATCTGCGAATGCTAGGGCGTAATTTTTGCCTTTTACTCGATCTAGCAAGATCGATATTAAAATTTTGAAAAAAGTAAAAAAAATATTTAATATTTTTCAGCTTTTACAGAACATATAAAACCATATAATCAGACCTCAACCAGATTGAAGAATAATATTTAACTATTGCCTAATAACAATATCAACTATTCCTAATAACAATAGCAACTATTATAAACACATCTGCCACCGATAGCACCAACATATCGACATGACCAATAACATCTGTTATTATTACAAAGTTGTGGCCAGAATATTTTTGTATCTCCAGTTGGTAGAATATCATCAATACTGCCACTACCCTCAGGAATTTCTTCTAAAAATTATTAAAAAAAACTCAATTATAAATAATAAAATTTGATTTTAATATAATATTATTTACCTGGATTCGTTGATTCAATTGATTGCCCAACAATTTGATTGAATGCAATCAATATAAAAATAAAAAATCCCAAAAATTTTATTAAATGCATGACTAATATTAAAAGTTTTTTCTAGATTCTTTTATGAATTCGTGTATCTTGTACAAGATTTAATCTTTTTCTATTAAATTTGTAAAATATTACTTTAATTTTATAAGAATTTGTGTACTTTGAATAATTTAATAACTAGTTCTTTTCTCATTTTTATTGAGGATAATTAAGTCGTATTTATATATATAAATAATATATATAAGATAATTCTTTTTAGTTTATTTAAAACTATCAACAAAAAATGCATTTAAATATTATGTACTTTATTTAAATGCATTTAGTGCAATTAAAATTTTGTAATGACTTTGTTTAAAATTGCAGTTAGTAAATTAATAATACGGTTCATTACCGAATTGCCGAAGTCTAATACAACATCGGGCTATAAGTTACAAGACTCTATTTTATAATTTTAACGGATTTCATTTGTTTATAATTAAGCATCTTAAAATAATTGGAACTTCCGCCTCCGAATTTCTTCTCAATCAAAAATTAGAGCCTTAATATTGTTAGCACCTCCATATTTCCATTTCACATATTTTTGCATTTGAATAAGACATGAAGCCGTATAAAATGTAATTGGGTCAGACTTTATTTCTTAATGCTCCAAGATATTGAGTCATTACCCAGCTTCAAAATACAAATATTGAATCAAATGAAATATCTTAAAATTATAAGAAACAAATGAAGTGGAGTCATTAGATTATAGGGTTAAATTGCGAGTATTACAATAAAGTGACACGCCTGTGACACGCTTCCTTTCAATAACAAATTTATTTAATTACAAAATTTCCTTATATTTAATTGAGTGATTTTGTAAAGTGTAGCTATAGATGTAGAGTCTTCACAAAAATTTCAGACACCCAGCTTCATTTGGTATAGTGTAATCCTCATATAAAAGAAGGAGTTGTATGGCAGCTACTCGAACCCTTTGCAGTAGACCAACCAAATTTTGCAGTAACTTAGTAACTTTGGCCATTACACTAAACTATATTTGGCAAAATTTCAGGCACCCAGCTTCATCAGGTGTAGTGGAAAGCTCATTTAAAAGAAGTAGTTGTATGGCAGCTACTCGAACCCTCTGCAGTAGACCAACCAAATTTTGCAGTAACTTTGGCTATTATACTAAGCTATTTTTGGCAAAATTTCAGACACGCAGCTTCCATAGGTATAGAGTAATGCTCATATAAAATTAGAAGTTGTATGGCAGGTACTCGAACCCGTGGACCAAAATGGCTTCCGGTTTTTGCATAAAAACGAATTTGTGAAAATTTTATAATCCTAGCTCCTTTACTTTTTGAGTTATCGTGATGACGGACGGACGGACGGACATTCATAGCTAAATCAATTTATTTTTCGATTCTGATCCGATCCATGCACTTGAGTCTATATCTACCCCCCTCCTTCTCTGCGTTACAAACGTAATGGCAAATTTATTATACCCTTGGACTATATAGTCATACGGGTATAACTAGAAATTTGACTACTGAATTACTAAAATTTCCATTAATTTCACACTTGAAAAGGAAATACCGTTAAATTAAAAAAACTTAAAATCCTGCCTTTATTTCTTTAAAAAAAAAAGAGAAATGAAACTGTTAAGGCTTTGAATAAAACTCATCATGTTTAAAACTAGCGGTAGATTTTCATAATATTTCCTTATAAGTTATAAAAATCCATCAATGTTTAATAATCAGGAGTTTTTCTAGGTAATGTAATACTACCAGTCGACTGATGAATGCCAAAAGTATTGCAGAACGAAGCAGATCCAAAAAAAATTGTTATAGTTTAATTAGATATAGTTTTATTTCAAAGTGTAAGCTATATAATTAAATATAAGTAAATGATATCTGGGTGTTGGTTTAGGAACAGAAAAACGGACGGTTAAAATAAAAAAATATTATTGCAAAAAATATTTTGAAAAATTTTAATTACTTAATTCTTCTTCTAATATTTACAATTTCAGAGAAGACTTAAATAATTATTTGCATACCTATATTAAGTAAATAAAAAAAGTGTTTATAAGATACTTTTTGAAATGGTGATAACTCTTGTTATCACTGTTATTTTAAAAGTATAAAATAAATTTTTAGAATAAAATTTAAATTTCTTACATATTCAAATTTTTAAAGAAAGAAAAGTATATAAGTTAATATTTTTTGAGTAAATTCATTTTTATGAGTAAATTGGAAAAAGATAAAATGAAAGTATTTTTTAACTTCTCAATTTTCAGGATTAAGAAGTTGTAAAATAGAAGAAATAAAATAAAGTAAGAAAGAGAGTAGAGAAGCTAAGAAAAGTATGTCAGCCCTGCAATTAAGTCTAAGAAAAATAATTTTTATTATTTAATAATTTTTTTTTTGTTTTGATATAGGAGATAGCATGTGCCATCTTAACACGTATATCTTTCGGCCCGTTGTGAACCCACTTTCAATACTTTTTATCAATTTATAAGTGATATTATTTTTTTATATATTATATATTTGTATATTTTAAAATATATTTGGTCACCATGGGGATTTGTAAAAAATTATTTTTGAATAATTTTGTTTTTTCAATTTAAAATATTCATGACCCCGTATGGGAATTGAACCTGCACCCCCTCGGTTGGTAAGCTAAATGCTTATCCACTAACCCACCGGAGGCCCCTTATTTATTGTTGCTTTATGATTATTTTTCTTTAAATTAATAAGATTTTAATAGTAATTCAAGTAAAGTCGTTTTGTTAAAAATAACGTTGATCTTTCTAACGGTAGATCAACTAAGAAAATTTTTTAATTTCAGTCTCCTAACTTTATAAAGTAGAACAATTTTCAAATTACAGATTACCACAGAAGGCTTCCACGACTACATACTAGAAATCTTGACTCCAAAATCGGAATTTATAAAGAATGCCTTGCAGAATGAAGTACATAGATAATATCGGAGATAAGGCAAACATATTATCAACTGAGAAAGAAGTTACTTAATTTATCGTTGAAAGAAAGGTAAACGGGAGAAATATTTCCAGGAGCATTTTCGTTCACTAACTGAATTTCTCAATTACATGTTCCTTTAAACAAAAAAGCGTCAGAATCAAATCACTTGAAAGAGAATTTCTTTATGACATAAATTTATGCATAACCTAAAAATTAAACATTCGAAAATTTTTAAGCACTAACTAGTTTAAAACAAGTGATAAAAAAACCAATGGTTCTAAAAAAGCACATTTTCAAAATTATAGAGTATTTCATACTGAATTTAAGGTAAAAATAAATGATAATATTATAATTTAGTTATTTCATCAATTTAATAATTATGAATAATAGTGAAATCAATGCTTAGAATATAATCTCAATATACTCAAGCCATTGAAATATAATGTTGGAGCTTCAATAATAACGTTTAATTTTGGAAATATATACACTGTTGACAAAGTTATTATACCCGTATGACTATATGGTCAAAGGGTATAATAAATTTGCTATTACGTTTGTGACGCAGAGAAGGAGAGGGGGTAGCTATAGACTCAAGTGTATGGATCGGATCAGAATCGAAAAAAAAAAACGATTTAGCCATGTATGTCCGTCCGTCCGTCCGTCTGCACGATAACTCAAAAACTAAAAAATCTACGGTCTTGAAATTTTCGCAAATTTTTTATCCGTTATCGCTATTTAAATCCAGCCATTTTGGTCCATGGGTTCGGGTAGCTGCCATACAACTTCTTTTTTTATATGAGTATTACTCTGTACCTATTACAGCTTCGTGTCAGAAATCTTGCCAAAATTAGTTTAGTTTTATGGCCAAAGTTTCTGCAAAATTTGGTTGGTCTACTGTAGAGGGTTCAAGTAGCTGCCATACAACTCCTTCTTTTATATGAGCATTACACTACACCTAATGATGCTGGCTGTCAGAAATTTTGCCAAAAATACTTTAATGTGATATAGCCAAAATTACGGCTAAATTTGGTTGGTCTACTGTAGAGGGTTCGAGTAGCACCCATACAACTCCTTCTTTTATATGAGCATTACACTACACCTAAATAAAGCTGAATGTTTGAAATTTTGCCAAAAGTAATTAATCGGGTGATATAATGTTTATATTACGGTCATACTGGTATCCCAGAGTTGACACAATCTACTCTAAGACTACACGCTTCCTCGATTTTTATAAAAATAGAAAATTTGTAATTTCGAAGGACTAAAAGCCCTTTAAAGGGGAAGGTTCCCAAATTTTTATTAAGCAAACTTATGTTGATTCTTGAGGATCTAACCCTATCTCCCCCCTTCCAAAATTTTGAATTTTATTTGCAAAAATGGTTAAAACTAAGAGATGTATTCTTCAATTTTAAGGACCATTTTTAAATTTAAGCATGAAATATAATGTTATGATAAAATAATATAATAAAATCTTTAGAAAATGAGCTTAAAAAGCATTTTTAACATAATTAACTTCCAATCTAAATGAATTATATGTAATTGCTTTAATAAACAAACATATGTTTTATAATTATCGCACTTATTATTTCAATAATTATTTGTAATATAATTAAATTATAAATATAATTTATCTATGCTTACATATTAAATATTATTTACATATTTAACACAAAGTTAATGATAGTATTTTCATAGTAATTATTTTATCAATTTTATTAAGAAATTTACAATCTTTTATTGATTTTTAATTAGAAGCAAACAATCCAAGCTTACAAAAATTTTCTATAAAAGAAAAATTCAAAGTAAGAAATTTATTAAATTCAATTGATTATTCTTATAAACGCTTAAATAACATTTATACTTTATCAGAATTTTACTTAAATATTCAAAATCATGGAATTCAAAAAAATATTATTTATATTTGTTTTAATTATTGGTGCTATTTTTGCTGCCCCAGCTCCTGACACAGGTAAAGAATTTAATTAAATCAAAAAAATTTTAAATAATTTAATTAATTTATATAAAAATTTCTATTTAAGTTGAAGATGAATTATGTCACCCAGGACGAATGATCATATGTAATGACGCTTGTATTAAAGCTGCATTGAGACCTGGTATTTGTATTCCAAAACCACCAAATGATTTTACATGTAAATGTTTATAATTATCAATGAAATAAAAATCATGTATTAAAATTGAATTTGAATAAATAGATATTAACTGCAGTTAATTAATTATTTAATTATATAACAAAGTTGCATTTTGTAAATTTATACCATTAGATTTACCCTCATAAGAGGAAATATTTGGCAAAGACCTACTCTATCCTTCACAAACTGAGAAAAATATCACCATTAGTTTCTTACAACACTAAATGCTGACTCATTAAAACTCTCCGGTTTTAACAAAACTCTTATACTGTTTAGCTGTGTTTTCGCCTATAAGTGTAGCTGAAGGGGATAGGCTTAACATTATTTTTAATTAGTTAAGACCTGGATCCTATTGCACAAACAACTTACACTAATCGAATAATCAAATTATCATTTTTTTGTGCACCAAAACCATATTTTACAACAAACGTATGAAGGTTGATTGGTAAAAAACACTGAGTTATCAAGAAAATTATTATTTGTTTACTGATTTATAAGGGCTGGAGCAATAGGGCCCTGGTGTGCATTGCTGCGCCTCTCAATAAGTTTTAATTGAAGTTGATTTTATTGAAAAACATTAATACAAAAATTACATATGGTGGGAATGACAATTACACATGATAAACTTTTTAAGTTGCACCTCTAAATTGTGGAACACATTACCCCCATATGTGTTTCCCAATCGCTTGTCGCTCCTTTTCATCCATTATACTGCGCGAACAGGGAGGGCGCTTACTCTATTATTGGCTACGAAAGGAAGTTGTTTTAGTGAGTAAAAATCGCACACTATCGGAAGAAATAGTATATTAGGTGCCTTTTTTCTTCTTTAGGCAAAATAAAAAAAAATTGTGCAACAAACTTGGAAAAATTTGGCGCCGTGAAATAAAGCCATACGAAATAAAGCCATAAAATGACATTATGGCTTTATTTCGCATTCAAATGCGAAATAAAGCCATATCGCCAATTTTTTCGCGTATGGCTTTAATTCGCATTCAATTGCGAAATAAAGCCATATGGCTTTATTTCGCATTTAAAAATGTAATTTTATTTGTGAAAATAGAAGCAATTTAATTTTCCAAACTTTTTTATTTAAATAGTTAGGAAGGAGTTTTAGAGTTGGTTTCAAAAGCAGGGTTTTACGCTTTTTCCAGAATATTTATATATGTGTATATGTGGGATTCTCAATTAGGAGGGATTTTAGAGTTGGATTCAAAAGCAGGATTGCCGCTTTTTCCAGAATATTTATATATGTGTATATGTGGGATTGTTAGTTGGATTCAAAAGCTGGGCTTTACGCTTTTTCCAGAATATTTATATATATGTGTATATGTGGGATTCTCAATTAGGAGGGATTTTGGAGTTGGATTCAAAAGCAGGATTGCCTCCTTTTCCAGAATATTTATATTTATTAATTAGGGTTGATTATTTTTTGTATGAAATAGCTATGCCGAATTCTCATACCATTTTTTTCATTATAGTGTTGGATTCAAAATTTAGTTTCAATAATTGAGTTAGCGGGGGTTCGGGGGCGGCAGCCCCCGTAATGAAAATATAATATTATTTAACATGTTTTATTACAGTGTATTAAAAAAATTAGAAACTTATTAATTTTTTTAATGAATTAGGTATCCGAATTCTTATACCATTCTTTTCATTTTAGTGTTGGATTTAAAATCTAGCTTCAATAATTGAGTTACCGGGGTTCGGGGGCGGCAGCCCCCGTAATGAAAATATAATATTATTTAACATGTTTTATTACAGTGTATTAAAAAAATTAGAAATTTATCAATTTTTTTAATGAATTAGGTATCCGAATTCTTATACCATTCTTTTCATTTTAGTGTTGGATTCAAAATCTAGCTTCAATAATTGAGTTAGCGGGGTTCGGGGGCGGCAGCCCCCGTAATGAAAATATAATATTGTTTAACATGTTTTATTACAGTGTATTAAAAAAAATTAGGAACTTATTAATTTTTTGAATGAATTAGGTATTTTTTTTTTACTTTGTTTACTATTAAACTAGAATTTGTATCAATTTTACTATATGGCTTTATTTCGTAAAATTTTACAAAATGATATGGCTTTATTTCGCATTCAAATGCATTCAAATGCGAAATAAAGCCATACGCAAAAAAATTCTCGATATGGCTTTATTTCGCATTTGAATGCGAAATAAAGCCATAATGTCATTTTATGGCTTTATTTCGTATGGCTTTATTTCGCGCCACCGAAAAATTTTATGAGCTTTTCCTCCGGATCAAAGCAAAGCAATGCTTCGCAAAATTGGAGATAATTCACCTCCAAAATTAGTTTGTCCCAGTTTGGAAGGCCGTTGGAACAAAAAGTCAGCTCAGTAACACTCCCCGTGCTCATGCAAACACTCATGATAATCGGCTGAGCAGTTTAGGAGTTTGTACGCTACAAATAAACAAACATCCGCTAATATATATAGAAGATTGAATACAGGTAAGAAATAGGTTTTTAATCGTCGCTTTTAAAATAAATAGTGCCTATTTAATTTTTTCGTTGTACTATTTGGTATCTCTGTGTTTAGAAAGGCACATGATAAATATATTATAATTAAGATTCGGATATGTTAACAATTAATATCTGTATCATATTGTGTAGACTAATCTTTTATAAGGGAAATAACATTTCAAAGGAAGACATTTCAGTTATATAGAACAACATATAAACTTTTAAAACTTGAATAAACAATTAAAGTTCTCTTAAGATAACTATTAGTTTAGCACTGTTTGTTATTAGACTTAATATGTATAAAAGGAAATGCAAGTTGCATTGCAGTTTTTGTACCTCTTGCACTAGACCAACTAAATTTCGTATCGTTGTTGTTGTGTATATAACTTAATTAAATGGACCAACTTTATATTATTCAGTTTATTTAACCTAACCCCTTTAAAACCGGCCTCAGAGCTTAAAGCCTATCTATGTTTTGATGTCCTAAATTTATTCTTATTTCAAGTGAAATTGTTTAATTGCATTCTATTTTGTATTTGTAACACAATTTTTTATATTCAGATAATATTAAGTTAATTAAATATTCAAATTTATTTAAAATACTCAAAGAATTATTAACTTGTATTGCATTGAATATAAATATACATACATATATATATATATATATATATATATATATATATATTTATATATAGTATAAAAAATCTAATCAAGTTGATAAGTTAAAAATTCAAAAAGAATCGGTTTTGCACTTGAAATCTTTCCCCTCCACCCTTCTTATCTACGTCACAAACGTAATGGCAAGTTTAGTATACCCTCTTAATTTATAGTCATACAGGGATAAAAATAAGTAAAACCACGTTTAATGATACAACGAAACGATATTTAAAATAATTTAGGAAGTATTTATTATTGAAGTATACAGGAGTTATGGGATTTATTAATAACTTGTTTTTAATATTTTGACGATTTGACTTTCATAAGACGATTTGGCTTCAAAATATGGGAAATAAAGAACACGATTTTATTTCTCTTTCAAGTTGAGCTACAACTTCTGTGAGAAATAAAGCCCCCAGGTATTATTTCTAATTTCAATTGAACCTGCAAATGAAAAGAATGCAATGGTTTCATATATTTTATAGTTTCATACGAATATATACAGACTTTCTTGCACTGTAATATCAAAAATATTTTATTAGGTCACCGAATATACTTTGAATTTCTGGAGTATACATAAAAAATCAATTCTGTATCATCTGTAAATAGATTCGTAAGTAAGCTCATATGTTTTAAATGATCCCAAACACTGATTTCCTACCACGAAATTATAGTTTTCAATCCCTAATGGTTATTTGATATGTCGCAGTGAAAAATTTTTAATTGTGATTGTGAATTGTGAAGTATCGTAATTTTTATCATTTGACTAAAAACTTTTAAATAAGTTTATTTTTATTATATTATTATATTTTTTATAATTTTTGACCTTTTTACTTAATATTGTGGTCTTTTATAAAAATTGTATCTGGAACTTTTTACCGACAATACCTCCGCTACACAGTTTATTTGTATCCAAATCTTAAATCCTATCTGAATTTTAACATAAACATTATATCAATACAGGATCTCATCTATACAGATAAATAAAAATCCCGGAAAAGACGAAAAACCTTGATTTTCGCAAAAATGCTCAGTTTCTTTATTTAAGATTTAATTAAAACTAAAGGAGCTACGACCTTGAAATTTTCGCAAATTTTTTTTTTTTTGCAATAGCCGTCATCGCTATTGAAATCCAGCCATTTTGGTCCATGGGTTCGGGTAGCTGCCGAACCTTTTTTTTTTTTTATATGAGCATTACTCTGATGCCGAACAACTTCTTTTTTTATATGTCTGAAATTTAGACAAAAATAGTTTAGTGTAATGGCCAAGGTTACTGCAAAATTTGGTTGGTCTACTGCAGAGGTTTCGAGTAGCTGCCATACAACTCCTTCTTTTTTATGAGCACTACACTACACCTCATAATGCTGTATGTTTGAAATTTTGCGAAAAGTAATTAACCGGATGTAAAAGTAATTGCTCTACCACACTGTTCCTCGCTTTTAAAACAAAATTAATAAAAGTCCATAATTTTTTAGACTTTTTTATAGCGACTTTTATAAAAATAGTATTTTATAGACTTTTTTCGTACAGCCTGTAAATTCGTTTTTATGTACTTAAATGGTAATCAATTAAGAGTTACTAAATAAACATTATACTTTGGAAACGGTCGATGAAATAAAATATTTAGGTTTAATTATTGACAGAAAGTTAAATTTTACCAAACATATTGACTTCATGTGCAAAAAAATCGCAAAAAAACTATCATTTATGTATCGGATTAGAAATAAACTTTCTTTATGCAGTGCAATAAATATTTTTAACACGATGGTAAAGCCACATTTCGAGTATTGCTCAACCGTTATTGCGTTCTCATCCAATTTAATTTTAGAAAGGCTACAAAAGCTTCAAAATCGTGGAATGCGTATAATTTTAAAATGTAGCAGATATACATCGATTAACTACATGCTCACAACGCTGAAGTGGTTAAATATACGAGAACGTTACAAATTGAACGTTCTAAATTTTGTATTCAAAATGAAGCATAATATCTTACCAAACTATCTTTGCTCTAAATTGTTATACGTACAAGATGTGCAGAATTACTACCTTAGGAATATTTTTAATTTTCGTTTGGATTTTTTCCGCAATGAAAAAGCAAAGAAAACAATATTATACGAAGGGTTGAAAATGTTCAACGAGCTGCCCAACGATATTAAAAATGAAAATAACTTTAAAAAATGAAAATAACTTTAAAAAATTTAAATTAAAAACAATTAAGTACATTAAAGAAAATTAAAGTTTAAGTAAATTAAAATCTTTTAAATTAATAATTTTTGTATATATTCAATTCTATTTTTTATTTTTCTACATATTGTAATTTTTTATTTCTCTTTTATATTTAACACTTTCTTTCTTTTTTTGAAATAAATTACATTTTGAGTTTTGATTTTTTAATATAACTTTATGATCAAATCAAAGTAAAATATTTTATAAAAATATTGTATAAAAAACATTGTCGTTTAATAGTATTTAAAATACTAAATAACTAAATATATAAAAAAAAAAAAAAAAAAAAAAAATATTATTTTTTTATTTTATCTAAAATATATTTATAATTATCACTTATCATTTAAAGCATTGTTATAATATTATTAAATTTCTAAGTATCGTTTTATTATTTATATACAATATATACACAATATTTATTTACATATTGAAATTTTTTTTTTTAGAAAGTATCTACTTAAATAAATCGTAATTATTTTATCAGTTTTAATAAGAAATTTACTATTTTTTATTGACTTTTAATTAGAAGTAAACAATCCACGCTTACGAAACTTTTCTATAAAAGAAAAATTCAAAGTGAGAAATCTATTAAATTCAACTGATTATTCGTATACGCTTAAAAAACATCTATATTTTCTCGGAACTTTACTTAAATATTTAAAATAATGGAATTCAAAAAAATATTATTTATATTCGCTTTAATTATTGCTGCTGTATGTGCTGCTCCAGCTCCTGGAGCAGGTAAACGATTCATTAAATCAAATAATTTTAAGCAATTTAATTAATTTTTAAATTTTTATTTAAGTTGATAATAAGTGTGATGCACAACATAATAATGCATGTAATAAAGCTTGTATTGCGATTGGAAGGAGAGGTGGTTATTGTGTTGAAATACCAAATGATTATATTAAATGTCAATGTTATTATTAAAATAAAAAAACTTGTATAAACTTAAATTTAAATAAATAAAAATTAACATTGGTTAATTGTTGGATTGCAAAAAAAAAATATCTGTATTTAATTTTTAAATCCTAAATTTTATTTAATTCCTGTATTTAATTCGTAAATTAAAATGGATCCCTCAATCTCTAGGAAATTTTAAAAAAAAATTTAGAAATAGAAGAATATACAACAAAGATGAATAAAACTTTTTTCCTTTTTATTTAATAAACGGAATTCGAAAATTAAAGATTGATTTTTTTTTATTTTTTATTTTAAAAAAAATACTACTTAAAAAGACATTTTAAAATGCAATAGTCAGTGCAGTGTTGTGATGCTTTTTAGTGCATTTTCAAAAAATTTTTTTATTTTAAAAATGTACCTATATAGTTTCACTCTGTCCGTCCGTCCGTCCCTTTTTACGTACGATTAACAAAAAAATGTCAGCAACGGATAGGTATTGCAATAAAAATAATTTAATGTTAAAACTTTTTTCTATTACCCCTTCCGTTACGGAGCTACAGCCCCTCAAAATCGGAAAAAGCCCTATATTTAAATAGTTATAACAAGAGTTCTAGCTGCTTTTATAAGCTTTACGAACTTTTAAAAGCCAAATGTATAGGGTTACCATTCGGTATTAAAATTTACCGTTATCTAATACTAAATTAAAAAATTACAAAGTATTAACAAATTGTCAGAAATAACTCGGTATTGCCAAGTATTTAAAAATGACAGTATAAATGCATTATTAATCAATTATCATCAATTCATTATTAATTATGCATAATACAGAAAACAATACTTAGAATATAACCCAATGCACTCAAGAAAACATGTTAACAAGTTCGAAATATAATGTTAGAGCTTCAATCTTAACATTTAATTTTGGAAAAATGTACACTGGTGAATATGTTACTGATTTATAAAAAAAAGGAAAGTATTAATTTTTAAGTTCTAATAGCCCTTAAATGTGAAAGGTTCCACAAATTTTTATTAAGCAAACTAATGATGATTTTCTAGGATTTGTTCCCACCCACCTGGATCTCCCCAGCAATTTTTTTTAATTTCTAGTAATTAAACTGTGAATTCCACCAAAAATTGGAATTTTAATTAATATTTTATTATCTAAGCCAAAATGGTAAAAATTAACAGACACTTTCTTCAATTTTAGAACCCCTACTCACTTTAAGAAAAACTTTTGACATAATGCTGAAATATAATGATGTTGGAGCTTTAAATTTTGTATATTACGAAAAAAAAAATTTAAGTGGATATATAAATAACAGGTGCTCTATAAAATAGCAAAATTTCAATTTTCGACCCTTTGCAGCTCTTAAATAGGAGACGTGGCAAAAAAATTTTATTAACCGACTGTAACTTGTTTCTGAGGATCTAACTTCTTCTATTTTATGTCTCTTGCTTAATCCTTTCAAGAGAAATGTGGGGTTAAAAAAATTTGGAAAAATTAAGTTTCGCATAACAGATAATTTTGGTACCATATGGCAACCCTATCACTTTATAATTTTATAAAACCAGCTCGCTTCTACCGTTCTCGGATTGAAAATATACCAAACTGAACTCTTGTTATATCAATTTAAATAATGGATTTTTTCCGATTTGGGGTTGTAGCTCCGTAACGCGTGTGGCAACAGAAAAAGTTCTTCTATGAAATTAACCCGTAGTTAAAATTTCTTTTCCAAACGGTGTAAAAATTTTTGTAAACATACGGACAGACAGACGGACGGACAGAGTGAAACAAAATAGCACATTTTGTAGCGTTATATTTACCTTTATGTAATTAATTAAACTCTTAAATATTGAAATTTAAAATTATATGTATTGTGTAAGATTTTTGGGAGTGCGTTTATATATTATAAAAGGTTCTTTCTTAAATTATATATCAAATGTACAAGTTTTTGGAGAAAAAGTTGGAGTTGAAAATGACCAAAAGTAAAATCGAATAAAAAAAAAACGAATACACAGGAATGGCCCTATTTTCCATACCAAATTCACAATATTGCTTATAAAAATATTGAAAATTTTCAGAAAAAGGCATTACACTAATTTTGAACGCGTCCCTTATAAGTTTTTTTCATACTTATTAACCCAAGAAAGTATTCAAAAAAATGAGGACCAAAACGAGGGCACCAAAATTATCGCTAAACAAATAAATATTTCCTCTTTCTGTAGAAAATGTTAATTTCCAACATTAATATATATTCCTTGTCTTAACTAAATATTCAGTTATTTTTAAAAAATTTTAAACTCATAATAAATTACAGAAATTTCCTATTTGATTTTATCTATATATATTAATAATTTTTTATTTATTTTAATTAATTTTCATTAACAATATTTAAAAAAAAGTTTACTGAGCTTATATAATATGTCTATATACAACATTATATTAATATGAACTTATAATATTAATAACGCATTCCGAATTAAGCATGATCAATATAGGCTCAGATGTATACGGATCGTGTCATCATCGAACGATTTCTGGAAAAAATAAACGAATTATAACAGACTGTGTTTAAGGGCATACCTATATTATAACAATTGAATTGGAACAACTTTTTGTTTGACAGCTTTCTAAACTTTTACAATGCTATATATAATATAAGTTAATCAAATTAAACGAAAACAGATTTCATTCGGAAAATATGAACTGTAAATATAAATAATATTTTACAAAATTACAATATCACTATGATGTATAAAATAAATTAAAATAAAATAAAAAAAAAATATTTTTTTCAATATATACTTTTATTAAAGTAGTACTAACCCCCTAAAATGTAGAAAATAAAAAATTGAAGGTAGATCTTGGGAATTCGTTACTGTGTTAATATAAAAGTAAATTGCTGGTATATGAAACAGTTCTTTTAATGTTTGAAAACTTTTAAGCTTAAAATGTTCAAAATTTTCATTAACCAAAAATTGATGGTAGTTCTTTTGCATTTAAAATTGTTTTAAAATAAAAGTTAATTGCTGGATTAAGACTATTTGATAGAAGAACTGTCACCATTTCAGCAATTTACTTGTACACTAAAACACTTTCAAATGCAAAAGATCTACCATCAATTAGACTCAAAACTCTAGTCCTTTTAGTTCTTGAGTTATCTTGCTGACACACAGACGACGGACGGACGGACAGACACACATAGCTAAATCAATTTATTTTTCGATTCTGAACTCAACCCTCCTACTTCTCTGAGTCACAAACGTAATGGAAAATTTAGTATACCCTTTTGACTAATAGTCATACGGGTATAAAAAGGTCAGACTATAGAATGCTATTGTCTATTTAAAAATTTGCAATGCAAACCTATGGCAAACCTAATCTAAATATCAATTTTTAAAAAGACCCTTTTTAAAATCATATTACAAATATTTTTAAAGAAATTTTTAAAAAATTTAGCAGACAATTTCCTTCCTTAATGAATCTCTTAATAGTAAAACATGGCCTGTACTGTAAGATATATAATATAACACTATTTTACGTATTTCTTCATATCTTTCAAATAGGCGGAAACACAAAAACTAAATTAAACAAATTTGATATCGAGCTAATTGAATTTTGACATTCTCAAGCTCTTTTCCTTTTGGTTCTAAAGAAATTGAAAGTTATATGAAACTCAATTTCAATATTTTTGAAAATCTTTATGAAGCCCTTATCAGGTCTTTCGTCACTATCATAGAAATTAATAATTGCTTATTAAATTTCCTTTGCGCAAAGTTTAAATACGTAAGCCATATCCTAAAAAGTTACCAAATTTCAAGACAGAATATCTATTATATGACTTATCACATAAAAACACTTGCCCCTTATAATATTATTGAATTATTATTACTTAGGTTCTTAGAATCGTTTTATTATTTATTTATGATAATTATTTTCGTTTTTTTTAAAGTTCAATTAAAAATAACCTAAAAATTAATGTAATTTTATCTATTTTATTGGGAATTTTGCTATCACTTGTTGAATTTAAATTATCAGACAATGAAGGCTGTTAAAAATTTTCTATAAAAGCAAAGTTGTTAAATGAAGTCTATTCAATACAGCTAATTGCTCGTACGCTTAAAACACACTGAAAATTTATTTAAAAAAACGAAAATGGATTTCAAAAAATTATTTTTTATATTCGCTTTAATTATTGCTGCTGCTTGTGCTGCTCCAGCTGCAAGTGACTCAGGTAAAGAATGTTTTAATTTTAATAATTTTAAAATAAAAATATTATAAATTTACTAATTAATTTCTTTTTTAAATGAAAGAAATATGTCATCCTGGTCGTCATTCTTCATGCAATCGAGGTTGTATAATGGCTGGAATGAGAGGTGGTTATTGTGTTCCAAAACCACCAAATGATTATACATGTGCATGTGTATGAAAAAACGATACCAAAGTTCTCTTTATATTTAAAAATAAATAAAAATTTTTTATATATAAATTAAAAATAAAAATATGTTTTATTAATTTTGAAACAAACGATTTTTAACGGAACATAATATTTCGTGTTACCTCCTGCCCTTATGACATGGCCCTTGTGATCCTATTTTCCTATATTTTGAGAAAATGAAAACTGCACAGATATATGACTTTACTTTAAGTCTTTTAGTATTTTAACATAAAGAAGGTCTCTTACATTGAATATATTTTACATCCCACAAAAAGCTGTATTTGGAATCATTTGTCTATTCGACTATTTACAGAACCTTTACACCATTTTACCTCATATGTTCAAAGGTTACTATCGCATAAAAAACAATGGAAGAAACTGTAAAAATAAAGTAAGACGAGAAAGAGTGTAGTAGAGTAGACTGTGTCAACTCTGGGATATCCGTATGACCGTAACATATACATTATATCATCCGGTTAATTACTTTTGGCAAAATTTCCAACATACAGCTTTATTAGGTGAAGTTTAATGCTCATATAAAAGTAGGATTTGTATGGTAGCTACTGCAGGAGGCCAACCAAATTTTGCAGAAACTTTGGCCATTAAACTAAACTACTTTTGGCAAAATTTCAGACACGCAGCTGTAATAGGTACGGGTAATGCTCATATAAAAAAAGAAGTTGCATGTCATCTACCCAAACCCAGGCATCAAAATGGCTGGATTTAAACACCGATAACTGCTATTGCAAAAAAACGAACTTGCGAAAATTTCAAGAACCTAGCTCCTTTAGTTTTTGAGTTATCGTGCGGACAGACGGACGGACGGACAGACGGACAGACGGATGGACGGACAGACAGACGGACAAACATAGCTAAATCGATTTATTTTTTGATTCTGATCTGATCCATACACTTGAGTCTATATTTCCCCCCCCCCCCCCCCCTCCTTCTCTGCGTCACAAACGTAATAGCAAATTTATTATACCCTTTGACCTATAATCCAACGGGTAAAAAAAGTATTGCTTTGCGTTACTTAATGCTGCGAAAATACTCCAGTCTAAAAGTACTAAAGTTAGTATATAAGGAAACATTCACACATTAAATTCACAGTTACTAAAAACTTTAAATCCCACTATAAAAATTTAAAATTTTGATTTTTTACGAACTCATTGCGTATTTGACATGACACATTTTTTTAAAAAACTCGCCTGTACATCAAATATCCTAAATGTCAAATCTACTAATGTCAAAATTTCTAAAAATATTTTGATTTATAGATCAAAGACAAAAGGCCTGAATTTCTAAATTCAAATTTTTAATAAAAATTTTCAAAAAAATTTTAAAAACTTCAATTTTGAATTAAACTCTAAAAACATCTCTAAATCCACTTAATTCATAAGAATTTATAAACATTTGGGCTATTTCTAATAACATTTGGTAACGTATCTAAATCTTAATAGTAGATAGAAGATTTTTAAAAATTTCGCGAAAAAATTTTAAATAATATCATCTCACGAGTAGGCAAATTAAATATTGCTTTGTAATATCGAAATTTCGAAAATCATCAATAAATTTCAAAGTTACAGATTTCGGGTTTCGGATTTCAGTTCTGATTTTCTACGTAAAAGTGCAAGTTCAGAAGATTGCATATTAACAGTTATTTAAGATAACTTGCAAATTGTATTTTTTCAATTTGCAAAATGACATTTTTAGTTTTTGATTCTATACTACTCGTACTTTGATTCTATACTATCTTTTGATCGGCTTTTTCAGATACAGAATTGACGTTCGCGGCTTAATTATATGTTTATAAATATAAATAAAAATGCTGTGCCAATATCCCTCAAATTTTTAGCGCTTCACGTCACTACTTCATTTTAAATACTTTGTTTAAGACATATATATGTACTAAAAAAAATTAGTAGGGATTTTAGAAGGATGGACACAAAATCAGGATTCCAATTTCAGTGATCCAGTTGATCCAATTTAGCCGCGGTTTGGTGGCGGCAGCTGCCATATCTCATCGAAAAACCAGTACAAGTACTAAAATGCTTTAAATCGTCATTTTTAAAATTTGAGCTTTCCATTTTTTATCAGAAATTTCTTTTGAAAATTACCAAAATAAATTGTAGATACTTAAAAAAATTTTTAATCTTCATTCTAATCTAAGTCCAATCTAAATTGATTTAAAAAATTTTAACAATTGCACACGTGAAAGTAAATTGATAAAGACATAATTATTAATTTTAAAAAATATATTGATATTATTATCATAAAAATTAAAAATCATTTCTACGAATTTTATATTAATATTTAATTATTTTTGAATTTTTGAATTTCACAATTTTTCAACAATGACTCATATAATAATTTAATCTGCTTTTTAAATAAGAGAATATAATTTCAGATGATATATTAATTTAAATGTAAAAGTTTAAATAGTAAAAATAATGCAATGATTGCATTATTTAATCTTAATCATTGCCCGATATCCTTTTCTTTCGAATTAATAATTAAAATTTTCGAATTCGACTTCAATTAATAACGAGGAAGAGTGTGGAAGAAAAGACTGTGTCAACTCTGGGATACCCGTATGACCGAAATATAAACATTATAGTATTCGGTTAATTACTTTTGGCAAAATTTTAAATACGCAGTTTTATTAGGTGTAGAGTAATGCTGATATAGAAGAAGGCATTGTATGTCAACTACTCGAACCCACTGCAGTAAAACAACCAAATTTTCAATCTGAATCAATCTTGATTCCAATTCATCTTAAAATTCAGAAACGATAAAGTTAATGCGACGGAACATTCTTCTTTCAAAAATTAAGATTCTCCCATTAGAGATAGGCATGTTTGAAGATATAAGCACAACACGCTTGTAACGAATGTCATATTTTTAAAATTTTTATTAATTTCGTAAATATGTTTATTAAATTCGGTTAGACGTGTGAGATCCACGTGAGTAATATTTACAATTCATCCCAAATTCTAAAAAGCTAAAAGTAAAACAGAACGGAACTCCCTTCTACCGAATTTTAAGATTATACAATTAATTATAGTTTAGGGGATATGGTTGTTTGGTTTTTAAGGACTTGTGGGAGCTAGACGAAACATTTAAAATTTCAACCACTTAATGGCAATCGAAAACAATACGCTTGGATCAAATTTCAAGTTTCCATTGTCATTTTTAGTTGAAGAGTATATATATTAAGATTTCCATACCTGAATCGCTCCCATTTTGTTTTAACTAACACCTAACGAAAATTATTATTACACTCTACTCATTTAAGGTGATTGTTATAAGAAATCTGTCACATATAGATCCAAAATTTTAACAAACTGATATATGCAGAAACTATAATGACAGATCACTTTTAGGTTGGTTCTAGCACAACGGTAAGTCTAAATAGCATTTTATCGGATTTAAAAAAATATCTAGGACAACTACAGTTATAATCATTTGAACTAAAAAAATTTTAATTATTTAATAATATAGAAGCTAAGTTACAGACGAATATTGTGAATACCCTTTTCAAGAATAAGATAATAAGAAAAAAAAAAAAAATTAAGTCAAATAATAAGAAATTTATTTTAATTATTATTATTAAAAAAAAACTTTTATTTGGAAAAAAACAATTAAAAAAAATGTACTTAAAACAACTTAAATAAACTTATTCATCACAATTTAAGCACAGTAAAAACCGCTCATCATTATCTAAATGACAGTTAAATAAATATTTTTTTAAACCACATTTTATTTATTATTTTAAATTCTATACACAAGTAGTAATGAACTGTTCAAATACTTAATCATTTTAAGTAACATTGTTTAGAACTAATATTTTAAAATCAAATTATAAGTTAGTATTTGCTTGTAATTCGTCTGTCGGTCCGTTTACAAAATCTTTTATAAAAATTGAAATAAATATATAAAAATAAAAAAAAAACAGTTTTAATAAAACTTTTCATAATGTTAGTTGTAGAAAATGCACTTTTAGCATTTCTTCTATACAAAAACACCTGATTCATTGAGAAATCTCGAATAGTTCAACATCTAAAGAGCTCAAACTTGATACAGATGTTTTTGTATCCGAGCCTCCAGATCACGTGGTCTGATTTGACCCTCTAAGAGCACCTTTCTACTTTAAATTGATTGTTGTACCATGGATTCTTGGGATTCTAGAGGTTTCGGGAATGTCAAATTCTAATCTCAACCGATTTTTATGAAATTTAAAATGAATGGTGAAAAAAATTACTTGTCAGATGGCCACATATGATCATTGGATCAGGGAGGCTTCCCTTATAAAATAACTAGACCTTACAAGAAATATTAACAAATTTTACAGACCTTTCAAAGCGACCAAAAGAAAGTATGTACTAAATCTTTTTACCAAAGGAAAGTATGACTTCGAAGATGGGCCAAATTCAAACATCATGGATCAAGCCCCAGAAAAAATAACCAGAATTTACAGTGCAAACCACATTATGCAAGAAGAAAAGCTTATACAATCCATCTTGATTTATTTCTACGTGCGAACTTAGATTTCCTAGTTGCGAACATAGGCAGCCTTAAATTGCGGAAAAATTCTAAAATAGATTTCCTAAAAATTTTCTTCATTTTCGAGAACAATTACTTTCATAAAAAAATAATCACATTTTTGGACGAACTTTTTTCGAACTTTTTGATAATGCGCACCTTTGAATACCTTCAATTAAAAATGTTGCCATATGTTTTCTATTTACCTAAAGCTTATTTCATATCAACTAGTATATGACGTTAAAATGATAACGAAATAATAGATAAAAAAATACCAACTACGTATTTTTGTTTTTCTTACTTATTGTTATGATGATCTCAGTCATCAAATCAAGTTCAGTCGTAGTACAATAGTTCTACTTGTATTCTTATCTTTTTTATAATCTTTTATAATTTTAAAATCAATTTTTTTCATTGAATTAACCATATATTATTGCACAATTCATTTATCAAAAAATTCCAATAGACCACCACTAGACGCAATTCCGTAATCCCACTAATTGGAACTATATTAATGGTACATTACTGGATATAGAAGTTTGTTTGTGAGAACTGAAAAATTTTTGAATTCATTACCATCAAGTGTATTCCCAAAAACTAGAGGCATGGAAAATGACAATTTTGCTATTTACAATTTTAAATTTTACAGGGAACAAGTAGAGTAGATTGTAATAACTCTGAGATGCTTAAACGAGCATAAACCGTTATTTTAACAAAATCTCCTTTTCTTCTTAAGATATAAAACTTAAATAAATCCTGAGTAAGGCCTCGGTCACAACCACAACGAGTGGCCATATTTTTGCGGGTGGTATTTTTTAAAAATTATTCAAACATATTGATATTCATAATAAAGACGAGCGGCAAATTTATATTTCGATTTGACCGCAAAAAAATTACCTGCCTCTTTTCTGCGTGGTCTAGACCTTGTGCATAATAGAACAAAGATATTGCGTAGAGTCTGCTAGTACTATACCCTAGTACGGATATAAAATAATGGAACCAGATTAATTTAACTGCTCCAATTTTAAAATTAGAAAACGACAATTAAATTAATACCTTATCTTTTAAAACTAAGCTTCAATTTGCCTCCACTTAGTAATTTATATATTTTACTTTTTTTACCAAATGAAACACTAATTTTAATTTTATTTTTATTGTATAAATTTTATTTTATTAATTCGAACATTGACATCTCCAAGTTGTATATCCTGTTGGATAACACCAACCACTTGGAAATCCTCTTTGACGACAATAAAATTCACATATAGAATGATTGGACGCCGTACATACTTCTAACAAATAAACAGAATTAGTAACATAAATAATTTATTTAAAACAAAATTATATAATAAATGAAGTAGATCGCTTACCTGCACCAACAGCTGGAACAACATAAATTGTTGCAACAATCAAAACAAAAATGATAAATAATTTTTTGAATTCCATTTTTTTATTAATAAGAGTTATTTGCGAATCGTGTAGTTAAGCGTGTATTTAAATTATTAAATTAAAATAAACTGAGTACATTTTGTTTCGATTGTCTCTTTTAATAACAATTTTTTTTTTTTTTTTGGAATATTAATATGAATAATAACTAATTAAAGATAATCAAATTCTCAGAAACAGATAAACATGTATGTTAATTATTTTATTTTATTAAGTGAAGAAGAATTTTCTAGAACAGTGTTTTACAATACAGAGTGCAAAAATTTAAAATCTTAATTGGGCCATTATTTATAAGGCACTCAAATCCATATAAATAATGGCGCCAATTAATATTTTTAATTTTTACAACAGGCATTATATTACCTGTAGATAAGAAATGCACTATTGTGAATGTATTGAAGTGTCAAATATTGACAGTTGACATTATAATTAAAAAAATTTAAAATTGATTCGTTTATTTAAAATGGAATAGTTGCGATGACATTAAGTATGAAATTTTATTGTGTCCGGTAGTTGCTATGACATTAAGTATGAAATATTATTGTGACCGGTAGAATATTGATGAATATTGAATAGTGAACTATTGTGAATGAATTAATGTGTAAATTTTTGACAGTTGACATTAATATGAAAAAAATTCAAAATTGATTTGTTTAGGGTGCTATTCCAATTCAGAACACAACATAAAATATAGAGTTCTCATAGACAACATTGTTGTCTTTTTCTAAAATCATTTTTATGTTGTGTTGTGTGCAAATATAGTTATTCCAATTCACAACAGTAATTAAAATATTCAACTAATTTCAAATGGGTATTATTACTATTATTATTATCATTCTAAAAATAAATATTATTTAAAACAAAATTGAATTGACATTTTGAGTATCTACAATAAAGAAAATCCATTATACATAAATATATTTCTTAAAAATTGTTGTCATCAAATTGATTTTTTGATAATTTCAAATCGATTTGTAGTTTTGTGATACAAAAATACAAGGGCAGAACTATTTTGACAGACAGCCTTTACAATACCAAAAAGTCGTTTTCTGTTGCAACTCAGAATAGAGAAATTGGGTTGTGTTGTCTACTACACAACACAACAGAAAGGTGTTGTGAATTGGAATAGCACCCTAAATTTTTGGAATGGCATTAAGGATGTAATATTAAATTACCTAGTAGAATATTGAGAAATATGATATTGTGAATGAATTAATGTTTCAAATTTTGACAGTTGACAGATGTGTATTACTTACTTTTTTTTTTAAATTATAACTTTAAAAAAATTATTTACAAACTAACAGAAATAAAAAACAATTTGAAGCTATGAAAATTGAATCTTACTAAGAATACTTAAAGTATAGCCATGTTGTATCGTTTTACAACAAGTTGGTCAGCCCTGGATTTAAAGAACTTTAATTATGTCGTCTCTTGATTATTATACCCGCATGAACGTAATTTTCTTTATATTGTAATTTCTAAAAATATTTTAAGTCGTTAATAATAGCAAAAAAAAAACCGGAATTCCCTTTAAAAAATCGAAGTACAATTTAATATTTATTTATTTAATAGCACTGTTCAAATTTGAAGAAGATACGTAAGCTTAATAAATTGAATTGAATATTGAACAATACTTATTTTCGTATCTCAATAATAATTGTCACTTGCAATATTTTGTTTATCAATTTTTTAAAGTGTTTATTTTCATATTTTTTTCATTGTTAGACAATTGATAACAGATTATCTTTAAATTGATATGATTATAGGTTAGAATTTGGAACTAAAACTATGGAAAGTTCAAGTGATTGAGAAGTTATACAAATTTAGAGAATACATTTTACATACAATTGTTTTAAAAGTATGTAACGTAAATTACGATTAATTAATAGAAATGGAGATCACAAAAACATAGCATTAGGTATATAGTTTTCAAAGCAATTTTACAATGAACACAATTATTTTGAAATTTTTATCATAGGTTCTTATATTTATAATTTATAAAAGAGGGATGCATCTTCAATAGATTAAAGAAACGGAATCTGTAATTTATTATAATTGCATCAAGAACAGTTAAGAAAACAGTTCAAAAAATTTATTTTAAAATATTATATAACACCTAATATTAATACATTAGTTCAAGGGGCCTTGGTGCGTTAGCCAAATCCCTTGACTTATCCCTTGACTTATTAATGCTTATCCCTTGACTTATTAACCGAAGAGTGCTGGTTCGATTTCCGTAAGGGTCATGAATTCTTTTAATTGAAAAAAATAATTTTTCTTTACAAATCCCCATGGTAACCAAATATAATTTCTCAATTTATAATTTATACAAATATATAATAAAAACAAAATAAATAATATTACTTATAACTTGATAAAAAGTATTGCAAGTGGTTGCACAACACAATCATTTTCACAAAATTTAAAAAAAAAATCTGCCTACTGATTCACTCTGTCTGTCTTCCGGTTGACTGTTCGTCCGTTTATTATCGGGGTGTTTATCGGATCCGTTTATTATCGGGATGTCAATTGACAATTAACATTATGTACATTGACATTATCCCATGCGACCCCCCATGTTCTACACCCTTTAAAATAAAACAATCAAATTTTAAGAGTAGGTATTCCAAAAAAAAAAAAATTACATGAAACAAGTTTTTTTGTGTAGCCCTATTATGGAGTTCCAGCTCTCTAAAAATTCAAAAAAACACTATTCTTAAATTATAACACATTAGATATGTCTTCAATTTAGAAAAGCCAAACAACAGCAGCTACCATAAGCTGTAAAAATATGTATATAATGAATTAAAGTGTTACCATACTGCATTTTATTTTACAGTTATTTGAAATATAATTATTTTTGGCGGACTTAGATCCTTTAATATGAGTATGAGTAAATAAGTATACATGTTTTTTTTGCATCCGCTCATTACAAACTATTAGCGATTAAAAACTGAAAATTTGCTACTTTTGAACACCTGTTACATGTTATATATACAATACATCTTTAAAATTTGTTTTTAAATATTTACCTCATTTGATAAGCTAGGTATTGAATTGATCCACTACACCACCTATGCCCTCTTTGCTAAAAATTAAAAAACTTTTTTGCATACGTTTTGGATGAAGTTTTTCGATTAGCACCACATCTTAGATTATACGTCTGTATTCTATTGCGACTGTTCTTAGCATTTTCCGAAATTCCTCGAAAAATCTTGAATCCTCTGATATTTCAGAATCTTTTTGGTCGTGTTGCAGCTTCGTTCACCCCAGGAAAACGTTTATATGAAAAAATCCTGCGAATTGTAATGTAACCAATATTTCTTTGCCTGTGATTACATTGTCATATTATTTTTATTTTGTACAAATCTTCTATCATGACTAAAATTATTACTTTTTTTTTTTAATTTAAACAAAAGTAATAAAAATGTCACTTTGTAAAACAATAGCGTGTTAACAAAATTCATAAGAAAACAAATTAACAAACTGTTAGTTTTATTAAAATTAGTCTAATTTTTTATCCCTATTTAAAGAAAATATTCTTGCTTTATGTAAGAAAGTATAAGAAACATATCTTAAGATACAATTATAACATACTAATACTTAAAATAAAATTTTACTTATTATCAGCTCTTCCAACTTTCCAGGGCATAAATCTTCTTTTACTTTGTGCCATGCATTATTTGGAAAATTGTTCCTTGTTAACGTATGAAATTCTAAAATTCTTCTTTTAAGCTAAGACTAGCTTTTGTTTAAAATTCATTGAATTCATAGTGTGCTGGTATGTGCTGTTTGAGGTATCCTGAAAATACCTTGATCATATTGGTTTTTCTTTATTTACATTATAAAAGCTTTTAAAGGAATCACTTATTTAAGATATTAATTATTTATATTAGGGTTTTTGGCTACACCGATGTAATTTCTTTATAAACTTTTCCTTGGAAACTTCCATCACAAACTAATCCAACAGATTTTTTAATATTTTTCGCATAGTGCCAGGCAATTGTATAATACCAACACAACTTGTAATACATTAAATTAATGTGACTTTAATAATACTCTAACTAAACTTTATACAAGACATTTTTGTAATTTCAGTTTTTTAGCAAATTTTCAAAAAATTTTGTAAAAATGTGCCTTTATGAAACTCTGAAAGAGTGAAACTCTGTCCGTCCGTCTATCCATATGTTTACAAAAACTTTTACATCGTTTGAAATAGAAATTTTGAAATAGAAAAGAAAAGAAATTTTAACCACGGATAGGGTTGAGTGAAGTTAGATCCTTGGGAAATTTGGCAACCTTCCCTATTGAAAGGCTATTAGGACTTAAAAATTAAAATTTACTTATTTTTTATAAGTAAGCAGTAACTTAGTCACCAGTGTTTATATTTCCTAAATTAAACGTTAACATTGAAGATCCAACATTATATTCCGATACTCAGTATGAAACACTATATAATTTTGAAAATGTGCTTTTTTAAAAACCTTTGGTTTTTTTCATCACTTGTTTTGTTGAAAATGATTTAATTACCTAAGATTTTAACTTTTTTATTTTGGAAATAATTAACTAACTGTCATTTTTATAGCCTTATTTGCAACTAAAACTAAAAAAAAATGGTTAGATAATTTAACACAAACGTTTACTTTGTTTGTTGTTGTTCGAAAACTTTATAACACAATTAAAATAAATGAAAAATGATAACAAGTCATGAAACAATGTGTGCTAATAAAGGTAAACTAAATTTAAAATGAAGAGTTTGAGATACGAATTTGAAAAATTATTTTAACAAAGTTGTAATAATTTTGCGTAACAGGAGCATGATAATAATTTAGAAAAATTTAATAGGTCACCATATCACAGAAATGTTGTAGAAATTTTAGTTAAAGTCTTTCAATTGTGGAATTTATTTTTTTTTTAAAAATCCTTTTTAAAAATCTGTCAAATATGACATATTGAATATTGTTTAAGCTGTCAAGTTTGCCAACGCAACCGTAGAGAGTATTATTTAACAGTTAACCAGTTATCCCAGGTGTCTTAATTCTGATCAAATCGCAAAATACAATTCTGAAAATCCAAAAGTGAGTTATACATCGGTGTAACAAGAAACCGGATTTCAAAATTTATTAAAAAATAGAGAATTCGTTAATTAAAGGTACGAACAGAATACCCCATGTTTTGTAAATAAAAAATTATAATATTATAATTTCTAGCGTTTATCCTTGCTCCAGAACCTTTGAAAATTTACTTTAAAAAATTTAAAAATACTAGATCTGTTTAAAAGACTTAACATCTGAAAAACAAGTTGCCAGCATTCCAAAATACCAATAAGAAGTTTGTAATATTATAACGGTATCATTTACATAGACCAAAGAAAATAAGGAGAAGTACTGTTTTGAAAGAAACAGAAGCGCAACGCAAAACGTTGTTACAGCTAAAAGAAATGGCTAAGGATCATGGTGGAGAGGATTAACGCCCTATGCCCCATCAGGAGTTCTATGATCCAGTAATTAAGTAAGAAATCATATACATAACATCATTTCAATTGATCCTTTTTAGTACATTTTCAAAAAATTTTGTAAAAATGTACCTATATAGTTTCACTCTGTCCGTCCGTCCGTCCGTCCGTCCGTCCGTCCCTTTTTACGTACGATAGCCAAAAAAATATCAGTAACGGGTAGGTATTGCAATAAAAATAATTTAATGTTAAAACTTTTTTCTATTACCCCTCCCGTTACGGAGCTACAGCCCCTCAAAGTCGGAAAAAGCCCTATATTTAAATAGTTATAACAAGAGTTCTATAAGGTATATTTTCAACCTGAAAACGGTAAAAGACAGCTGCTTTTATAAGCTTTACGAACATTTAAAAGCCAAATGTATATGGTTACCATTTGGTATTAAAATTTACCGTTATCTAATACTAAATTTTGCAAAATTTTTGGCTCTTCATAACTTTTGAACGGCTCAATCTAGAAACTTGAAATTTTAGGAGAAGCTAGATCCTTAGAAATAAGTAAGAGTCAGTTAAGAATTTTTTTTTGTTACGCCCCCTGTTTAAGAGCTGTAAGGGGTCCAAAACTTTAAATTTTGCTATAAATTTAGCTTTTAAACACCTATAGCTTGAACACCTGTCAATATTTTTTTTTATTTATATACAAAATTGAAGGCTCCAAAACGAAAGTTTCAACCAGTGTCAAAGGTTTTTCTTAATTTTGACTTTGTCTGTCCGTCTGTCTGTCCGTATGTTTACACAAAGTTTTACACCGTTTGAAATAGAGAGAAAAAATTTTAACTACGAGTAGATATTGCAAAAAAAATAATTTCATGGAAGAACTTTTTTCTGTAGCCCCACCCGTTACGAAGCTACAGCCCCTCAAATTTGGAAGAAACCTTTTATTTAAAACGTTATAACAAAAATTCTATGATGTATTTTTTCAATCTGGAAACGTCGAAAGATAGCTGCTTTTATAAACTTTACAAACTGCTAAAAAACTTATTCATTGGGTTGCCATCGGTACTAAAATTTACCGTTATCCAATACTCAATTTTTCCAAAATTTTTGGCCCCACATAACTTCTGAACGGCTCAAGCTAGAAACTTGAAATTTTGGGAGATGTTAGATCCCCATAAATTAGTAGGAGTCGCTTAAGAAAATTTTTTTGTTGCGACCCCCTTTTAAGAGCTGTAAGGGGTCCAAAATTGAAATTTGGCTTTTTTTAAGCACCTGTAACTTGAATACCTGTCCAAATTTTTTTCTATTAATATACAAAATTTAAAGGTCCAACATTATATTTTAACATATGTTAAGTGTTTTTCTTAAATTCAAAAGCGGTTCTTTAAATTGAAGAAAGTGTTTCTCAGTTTTATCCATTTTTGCTTAGATAGTAAAATTCTAAGTAAAATTCCAAATTTTGGTTTAATTCCTAGAACCTAAAAAAATGGAGGGAGGGAGGTGGTGGTGAGTGAGATTAGATCCTTGAGAAATTTGGTAACCTTCCCCATTGAAGAGCTATTAGGACTTAAAAATTAAAAATTTACTATTTTTACAAGTAAGCAGTGACTAATTCCCCCATAGTATATATTTCCAAAATTAAACTGAGTTTTTAACACAATATAATTTTGAAAATGTACTTTTTTAAAAACCCTTGGTTTTTTTCATCACTTGTTTAAATTAAATTTCTCTAATTTCAAACTAATTCAATCTTTTTTCAAATTGGGGACTATAATAATAATATAGTCCCCAGTATTTGACAAAAGTTATAAAATAACATTAATCTCCCTGTAATATTTAACTGTGAACATGCAACAAAAAATAAATCAAAACATTTTTTTTTTTTTGTTGAAAATTATTAATTTTTTTTTTTATTTTAAAGGAAACATGAGTTTTTCACAATCCCGTACCGTGTTTTATCACACAAAACTTACAGCAATTAATTGTAAATAATTTTTTAATAATATTATAATAAAATTCAAAAGTCTTCTTTTTATTGAAATTTAAAAGTTGTATACGGTTTTAACGTATTTCTAAAAAAAAACAACAAAAAACGAAGAATGTATATAAGTATATAATATTAAAAAATTGCATACCTTTAGGATAACAAAATATTAATAAATTTTTTTCTAAATACAGGTAACCCTACTACAATGCGGTGCTTCTTTAATGCCGTTTCGCTACAGCGTGGTTAGCAAAATGCGGAATTTTTCTCGTTTCGCGGTACTCTTACTTCCTACAACGCGATTTTTTAAAAAAACAATCGAAATACATATTATCGAATGGAGATGGATCTGGCAATCTTTCTGGTATAGAAAATAAAAGAATCGAAAATCAGTAATCATCGAAAGGGTCTCCAAATCTTATAATCAATCCAGCTCCGATTTTCAATTAATACGATCACGAACATAATGTTCTAGACACTCAAATCATAAATAGCTATGAAAAAGAGTAAGATTTGTAGATAGTTGTGCTTTTATTTTTGTTTTGATCTATTAAATCTTTCAATTTGAATATATTAAGTAGAATTGAAATACCATTTTTTTTGCGATTTGGAACCAAACTTTGGTTTTTGTATTGAGCTAATGTCTTTGTATTGAGCTGGTATTTTTTAGGAACCTATATACCGCGTTGTAGGAGGGTTACATGTACTTTTAATTCATTTTTATAGAACATTTTATTATTTATTTTTTTAATTACTCAAAAATTGCTGATTATATTTTTTACCATTTTGGTTTTAATTATTCATTTAATGTATATTTTAAATATTTAAAATAAATGAAGTAACGAAACCTATATATACTTACCATTGCTTTAAATATACATTTATTAAAGTCTTTTTCTTCATTTTCCTCCTCAATCCAAAATGGGGCTAAATAATTTTTCCAACAACGTAATTTTAACATATCACATTTATCATAATCAGAACTTTTCATTAATTGAATATATTTGGGTAAAATTGCTTGAGTTTTTAATATTGCTGAAAAATAATTAACTTTTCTTAAATTTTTTGTATCATCTAATAATTGAAACAAATCTCCTGCTTCATTTAATTTTTCTTGTGCTAAATCAAATGTTTCATTATTTTTTGAATAAATTTTTGCCATTTCAACCAATGCTAATGTTTTTAAAAATATTAAACCATGTAGTTCACCTATACGTACTGCATGATTTAATTTTCTTAATGCCATTTCGAAATTTCCTTGCCTAAAAATAAAATATTTTTTTTTATTTTTTTTTAATAAATTAATTAATTAATTAATTAGTTAATTAATTTATATTAATTATAGATAGTTATAAAATTAAAAATAATTTTACCAAAGAAAACAAATTCCTTGTTGTAAAAATAATTCACATTTTGATTCAGCATTACCAGATGCATATATTAATGCTTGAACTTTAGCATGTACTTTTGCTATTGATTCATATTCACGATTTCGTATTAAATATTGACAACGTCTTAAGCATGCTTCAATGTATAAAGCTCTATCACGACTTCCACCATCTAAAAGAATATTTTAATTTAAATTCCAATATTAAAACTATATAATGAATGCATTTTAAATAAAAAAAATATTTTAATATTAGGGCCAATGTTGGTGCAATAAGATCCTGATTTCCAAAAATTAAAAATTGATTTCTTATAATTTAATTAATTGATTAAAATTTATACATTTATAAAAACCAGATTCTTTAGTGTTTTATAATTAGGCTGTATTATTAAACTTAAGTATCCTATAATTAGAGGCTATTTCAGAACCTATCTTACCAACTCTGAACACTTTTAATTACTGAAAAAGGCTAAATTATGGCACCATTTGCAAGAAGTTTAAAGAAAATTTTGCAATCTGGGCCGTAAAATAACTACCAATAGGGGCCATGAAGATGTGAACATAGGCTAAAGAAAACAAGAGCACCACAAGAGCACCTCTATAACCGTTATGGAGGAACTCCCAGATAATCATTAATAATAAGTTAAGAATATTTCCGGCATGTGTGAAAACATATGGCAGCGAAACCTGGCTTATAACCGGCAGCCTAACCCACAAGTTGCAGGTTTTCGTAAAAAAATGTCTTAGGATAATATGCTGCATATTCTGGCCGAACATAATATCCAAACGAAGGCCTCCTAGATACTAACCGGCGAAGAACCCAAAGCCAAAAAAATCAGAAGTAGGAAATGGAGGTCGATAGACCACACGCTTTGTAAGCCTAGTGAAAGCATAACACGTATTGCATTAGCGTCGAACCTCAAGGGACTAGAAGACGCGGCCGTCACAAAATCTCATGGACAGGACAATTTATCAATAAATGACTAAACGTAACATCTCCTGGGATATCATTAAAATATCAATCAGTTAAAATATCGCGTGCGATGGAGATGTCAAGTGGAAGTCCTAGGATCCCAAGAGTAAGAAAAAAAAAAAAAACTTCAAAGTTTGCTCTACAAAATAAGCTATAAAAAAATCATACAACAACTTTTTCGGACTTTTCTTGTTTTTTCTTTTGTTTTATTTTTAGTTTTTATCCAATTCATGGACTAAACTTATTAAAACCACTCCAGTTTGACTATGGTTCCGAATATTACGAGGTTTATTTTTTAGGTCCCGTTTTCTTACTTTTGCTTTCTATAGGAGCTATAGATTTAGTGCAATAATTATATTGTATACAATATAAAGGTATTAATATTTGACAGGAAATAAAGTTCAATTTGAAGGGTTTAGTGCTAGTCGAATGATGCGCTAATTTCGAAAACAGCCGTTAAACTCGTAATAACTCAAAATATTTAAAATTATTTTAACTTAATTTGATATATAAATTTATATATATAAAATACAATAATATATAAATATTAATAACTCAATACCTAAATAGAATATTGCATGTTCCGTATATTTTAAAGCTAATTGTAAATTTGTGTAATAAATTAAATGAGCTCCTTCCAAATATGATGAACTTAATCCGTTTAAACATTCATCCATTAAAATTTTATCAGATCCTTTTATAATTTTCCATTTTTGATTTTTGGCTAATTCATAACAACTTTTAAAATGTTCAATTGCTTCTTTAAAATCTTTGACTTTTTTTATTTTTTTTAATTGAAGATTTAATATATTGTTGTAACCAAAGGAAAGAATATCATTATAAGTTTTATTGAATTTGAACGTTTTTTCTCAAATTTTTGAACTTAAGTAAGTTCCTCAACACCTACTTTAAATTAAAAATAAAACATCCAAATTTAAAATCCATAAAACGGTCTACTTGTAAAACACGTTTTTATTTACAAGCTTAAAAATTGGTTAGAATTTTACTTGTAAATTTTAAATGAAGAAATTAATATCATTAAGATCATGATCAATAGGTGGCACTTGAAAAACAAAATTGCATTTAAATTCAGCCGACTTAAATTATGTTACGGAAACAGCCGACTTCAATTTTGTGTTATAGATTACGTCACTGCTATACTTTAAATTAAACTTCAAAAGGATTCAAAATAAAAAATGACATTTCTCAAAATTAGTTTCCAATAAATATTTTCGTTTGAAAAGGAAACATATGAAACTTTAGATATTAGTAAGAATATAAAAAATATCCAATGAATAATAAAATAACCAGATGAAATATTTGTAAAAAAAACCAAAATAAATAAAAAATATATAAAAACACTTTAATTAGATGTATTTTATGTAACCACAAATCCCAGAAGGGTTTGCATCCCAATTAAAAAAACGAAAAATGCAACCAAAAAAAAAAACGTCCAAACTCAAAAAAAAAATTTTAAACTGCTTTATTAAATCATACCTGTTAATCTTAAAAAATTAGCATAAAAATATTGTATACGTGATTCATGCTTCCTAAATTTAAAATTTTTATGCGTTATTTTACCTTCATTCAGAATTTCTAACGCAATATTATATAATTCTTTTGTTAACCAATATATTTTGAATGATTTAATTCAATTATACGAGCAGTTTGAAACATTGTCCAAAAACAATTTTTAATATTATTTCAACTTTTAAAGCCTTTTCAGAAATTAAAAAAATTATCTTTTAAAATTTGTAGAATGCTCGGTGATTCTTTTATTGGTAATGACATTAATTGTTCCCTTAATAGTTTACTTTCAATTTTTATAATATTCTCAAAATATTTAGCTGTTTTATCACAACCATTATATAATAAATCAACTAAAACTCTTTGATATGGTGAAGCATACTTGCATAAAACCATTTCACGTCGATCTAATTTTTCAATTTTTTTTTTTAACATTTTACGAATTTGTGGTAACTCTTGTTTTGGCCGCCATAAACCATAATGTATTTTAGGTACAGGATCAGAATCAATCATTTTATATTTATTAGCAACTTGTTCAATATTATTGGTTATTGACATTTTTTTAAATAATTTGTTTAATTTAATTAAATTAAATTTTAGATAATAATTTGTTTTAATATTTATTTATTATTAAATTAAAAAATTATTTTAGAAATAAATGAATTTATTTAAAGTTAATTAATTCTATTTTAAAATTATTTGAAAACTATTTAATTCTATGTGTACTTTGATTTTAATTTTTCAAATATTTAATTATGAATTATTTAAATTCTAATATATTAAATATAAAATATATTTAATTAATATTATAATATTATTATAACGACTTGTAGTTGCACTAAACTTTAATTATTCTTGAAATATGCGCTTATAATTAGAAAGCCCCCTAATATATGCAATTAACATAAAATAAACTTTAAATAATATTTGTTTTAAAGTTAATTACAGAGGTTCCAGTGGTATATTGGTTAAGGACATAATTTACCAAATGAGGTAGTCAGATTTTAAAGGCTATTAAGATTAGACTATACGAGTATATATAAATCAGTTTATGGAAGTATCAACCGAGTATTGGCTTTT